>JAVJIX010000041.1:1972500-2592500 GCA_036785185.1 Paratrypauchen microcephalus
TTTAAATAAACATTTACATATTATATAAAAAAAATAATTGAAATGGTTTGGACATTATATTTTCTTAATGCTCCTTTTATACTCCAAAATCTGTAATATGGACTGTAAACAAAACACTCCTTGAAGCTGTTGTTATATTTTGCTGTGCCCTGTGGTTTGAATTGTGAGTTGCCATAGAATAAAAAAAATTCTGATTAAAATATTGTTTATGATATTTGCACATTTTCAGTTTAAATTGTATCTACAGTTTACATAGTAATGCCTATTCTAACCTATACTATACAGTACCTGAACTCAAAGGCAGTAGTGCCTAACTCAAATAAATGGGTATTATAGCAATATTACTTCCTTTTCCTTACTATTGGTATAGATTCAGCCATGGCCACTGCAGCTCCTCCCAAAATGATGGTGTCTTCAGTCTTCATCACCCTAGCACCTCCGTATCGAGGCACAGTGACCCAGCAGCAGCAGCCCACTCTCCAAGCTCACAGCTCCCCGGTCATAGACAACCAGCAAACTGCAGTCTGCATCAGTCCCACCAACACCTCACCTGTCGCCACACCAAAGACAAACAACAATATGACAAATGGAGTCAGAGCTAAAAGCAAAGATGAAACTTTAGTAGATGCAGCTAAACAAGCCCCCTCAGGAGTTGCTCAATCTTCATTGATTACAGCAAAACCTCAGGAGAGCACAAAACCAAAAGGTACAGTTAAATAATTGGTATTGTGTATTCATGGATTTAAGATTCCTGTTAATGCAAGATTTCCAAGACTTTTTCCCATTCAAAAGATGGCAATGGTCCTAATTTTTCTGAAAATCATGGATCGGTGGCTTTCAGATTATACAGTAGATGTGATAATGTCATACACTCCCATGCAAGGTGGTGTTGTCATCCAAATAACCAAACAGAAAATCAAAAAATGTGAACTTGATAAACTACATTGGTAATTGTGTGCTTAAAAAAAAAAGCATATTATATATTTGTCTCCCATTTCTATAAAATATTACAGACCTTAAAAATGTCATTATCATCATTTTAAACTCAAGAAATAATCATATTCGTGAATTTAAAACATTCTCATTTGCCCTCCATGGTCATAGCAATTAAATTCAAAATAATTTATTTTTGAATGAGGAAAGATCCTTTTAAAGGTCCTTCAAATCAGGAAGGAATAGTTTGTCTGAAACCATGGATATGGAAGTTTTATATATATATACAGTGGTACCTCACCTTACGAATGACCCAACAAACGAAAATTTCAAGTTACGAAACGCCTTCACGGTAAATTTTGGTCTCTAGATACAAAAGAAAATTCAAGTTACGAAACGCGAAATCTCAAAAATTCAAATAATGCGCTCTCAGCCACACACATTATACGCTTTTCTCAGACTGGATTTAAACTTTTCTCACATTTGTCTCTCGTTTAAACACTCAAACTTTCATAGATTTTCAACAAAATTATTAATAGTGAAGTGTGGGGGGAAGGGGGAGGGGGGAGAAGACTCTGACACGTGTGTGATAGCGCACATGACCCGGCGCGGAGCTGACAGCAGGTCTAGACCAAGGTCTAAACCTGGACTGGACCAGGACTAAACCAGAACTAAACCAGGACTAAACCAGGACTAGACCAGGTGGATTAAAGCAGCGAGGAGGGGACTGCACGCAGTCTGAGCGCATGAACGCATGAACGAGACCCATGCAAGAGCCGCGGTGGTCTAGACCTCCTCTAGACCTGACCAGGTCTAGAGGAGGTCTAGAGGAGCCGCGGTGGTCTGGACTAAGCCAGGACTAAACCTGGACTAAACCAGGAGGAGCCCGCGGCTCTTGCATGGGTCTCGTTCATGCGTTCATGCGCTCAGACTGCGTGCAGTCCCCTCCTCGCTGCTTTAATCCACCTGGTCTAGTCCTGGTTTAGTCCTGGTTTAGTCCAGGTTTAGTCCTGGTTTAGTCCAGGTTTAGTCCTGGTCCAGTCCAGGTTTAGCCCCGCGCCGTGTCATGCTGCGCTATCACATGTGTCAGAGCGCAGTTTTCTCCCCCCTCCCGCTCCCCCCCCCACACTTCACTGTTAATACATTTTGTTGAAAATCTATGAAAGTTTGAGTGTTTAAACAAGAGACAAATGTGAGAAACACGCAGAACACAATGTTACACTATAAAAAAAGTTACACTATAAAAAAAAAAACTTGGATCGGGGCCTTGGAACGAATCAGGCTTTTTCCATTGAAATAGCTACTCAACTTACAAATTTTTCACGTTATGAAACCACTTCTGGAACGAATTAATTTCGTAAGGTGAGGTATATAGGTGTGTGTATATATATATATATATATATATATATATACACACACCTAGACCAGGTGGATTAAAGCAGCGATATATATATATATATATATATATATATATATATATATATAATTAGATCCGCTCCCCACTTCCCTATCTCCAGCTGTACTACCTTCTTCCGTGGGAACAATTCCTTTTGAAGAAATGCCCCTTCCACTTCCACCCTCAGTTCAGGAGACCCCAGTGTGCCCTTTGACTCCAGACCAGCAGCCGGTTTACAGCAGAGAGGTATGCACTTCACAACTTCTACTCTATTCACAACTCCTTGATCACTGACCTTTAACTCATATTGTTCAATTTGTGTTCATCTGTTTATTGAAACCTGTTTAATATGCAAGAATTTAGGTTGAATTCTTGCAAATTATATGAAAGAATTTAAATTGAAATACGATAACTGAATCACACAATGGGCTCATCATACAGATCGTGCCCTAACCGAACCATGCTCAAAATCTGGATGGGTCCCTGAAGCATTGAAAAGTTTGTTAAATGCAGAGGAAAACTATTTCACAGAGGGTATAATGAATATAAGCAGGAATAGAAACTTATCTTAAATGTTTATTCTTAGAAGGTTTGTAATATGAACTTTAAGCATACACTCTTGGCTCCAAAATGGTACCCATTACTTATTTAAGATTTCAGTTCTTGATGTTGTAATTTTATTTCTGTTTTTAGGTAGAAACAAGCACTCCATCTAGTGGGTTAAATAAAAACACGATGGAGGAAATGATCCACCAAAAAAATCCAGACATAGGTGAAGAAAGTAAAGGTAATGTGGTCTATATCTGTACCACCCAGGTTTGAAAATACACTGGTTATTACAGCCTTTGTTGATGTTTAATTGCTGTTTATAGATGTGTGTGGCTTCTGTCGAAAGTCAATGAATCTGAGTGAACCAGCCATAGACGCTTTGAACAGGACTTACCACGAGGCTTGCTTCCAGTGCAGATCATGTCACATTCCGCTGGCGGGTAAACAATACTACAACAAAGCGGGAATCCCTCTGTGTGAAGACTGCTACCAGGTACAGGATGTTGTGAAAATTGCATGTCAAATACTAACAATTACAACATGACTGCATGCTGAAATATCCACACAATGGCAAACAATTTTGTGAATGCAAAACATCATTCAGCATGCCCTAACAAGACAAAATACTGATAATTTTCCTCTTGTCTCAGGCAAGTCTGGAGCTCTGCTGGGCCTGTGGAGAAGTTATCAAATACCAAGTGATGCGTGCGCTAGAACGGGCCTACCATCCACAATGCTTTATGTGTACAACATGCAGACAGCAGATTGGGGAGCAGCGATTCGCCCAAGGGGAAGTTGGGGAAGTGTACTGCCTTCCAGATTATTACAGGTACAGTTATATACAAAACATGTTTCTTTTTAACTGTGTTATCAGGAGCAATTTGTGAATCCTACAAATATGTGTTTGCAAAGGAAATATGCCCCCAAATGTAATGCTTGTAACCAACTGATAATTCCAAAAGAAGATGGTACTGACAGCTACACAATTGAATGTCTGGGAAACTCCTATCATGAGAACTGCTATAGATGTGAGGTAAGGAAAACTATGCTACAGATTAAAAGTATGAAATATATATATATATATATATATATATATATATATATATATATATATATATATATATATATATATATATATATATATATATATATATATATATATATATACATATACATACATATACACACACACACACAGTTACAAGTATGTAATATTCTTTCAGATGTGTTTTACTCACCTGACTACTGAACCCAATGAGCGGGGCTGCTATCCTCTGGATGGGAAGCTCCTATGTAAAGCATGTCATCTCTCCTTGGTCTCTGCACAGCATGGACAGTGATTCAACTTAAAGAAGAGCCCTGGACATTCCCTAAAAAACAGCCATTCATGCCAATCTATTTTTGATTATCTTGCACATATTAAGTGACACTATATCAAACAAGTATATTCATGAGATAGATAAAGGTGTTTTTTTTAATCAGTACACTTATACTTGCAATATCTAGCATTATATAGACTGCAGGTCTAATTTGTGAGAAGCATCAAGAGGTGAAATCACAATCAAAATTCTCAGTAAAACTGAACACCAGTAACATTAATGGCTGGTTCATCTTGTCTTTAGACAGAGAAATCATGATGCAATGATGAACCAGATGCTGATTAAATGTAGCAGTAGATCTGCTATTAAAAGCAATTATCATTATTTATAACTGGAAATTCTTTAGAAATTGGACTTGATTGAAGTTGGAAAAATGTGTGTGTGTGTGCGTGTGTGCGTGTGTGTGTGTGTGAGAGAGAGAGAGAGAGAGAGAGAGAGAGAGAGAGAGAGAGAGAGAGAGAGAGAGAGAGAGAGAGAGAGAGAATACTAAAAAGCATGGATAAATGGTTCACGTAATAAATAAAGCATGTGCCAAGAGATAAGAGCCCCTCCTCCTTCCCGAACATCCCCTCCATATTAAATATGTAAAGAAACCTATTCCTGGGCAAATCTAACCTCACTGGAACAGCTTACTGTGGTGTGGACCGTATTCTAAAATACAATGAAAGCATCCCCCCAAATGTCTGGATTTATGGCAAAATCCACTTCCACAGCGAGGAAAAACGTGGGCGATCTTCTCGCGTTATCATCACGGGGCCGCGCAGCGCGCCCCTAAAACCATCTGGAGCGGCGTTGATGCGCGCTCACGCACACGGACAGAGGACGCAGCAGCTAAAGCTAATCGACGGCAAACAACCAGGCCCATATCGTTCATTTTGTAGAGGCGGACCTCTGACCAGCGGCAGGGATTAAAACGAACCAGATCATATGTGTAAGAAGGAGAAAATTATAACACACGATGGTTCGGGAAACCAGACACCTATGGGTGGGAAATTTACCCGAACACGTCCGAGAGGAGAAGATTGTGGAGCATTTTAAACGGTATGTTACGCAAGAGGAGCCCTGCGTTTTATACCAGCGCGCGCTAGGTTCAGTTCCAGTTGCTGTGGAAGTGGCTAATGCTAACAGGGCTAGCATTAGCCTTTCAACATTAAAATCGGCACGATTTGTGCTCTGCTGCTGTTAACTGTATTTTAATGTCGTGTATGATTAATTGCATAAGCGTATTTACGTCGAATATTCGTAGTATTGTTCCCCATTCATGCAAATACATAGAGATGGTAAGCTAGTTTTAGCTGCCGAGCTACCGCCTAACGAACCAACCATTTTGTGGGAAGTCAAGACGGTGTCATGATCAGATTCAGCACAAACTAGACGCTAATAGTAGCGAGATTGCTGGTAAAATAATAGCACTAAATACAGTTTACGATTATGATCAGCGGATGCTTTATAGCAAAACACGCATAGGTGTTTGTCCCCAATGTTGCAAATTAAGTCCTAAATTGTGAATTCACGAATGATAGCAAGTTTGTCTGCGGCATGACATCGATCGGTCTCACTGCACGACAACCAGCCTTAACTTGCCAAAATTGTGTGCCGTTAACTGTCGCTAACTAGCAAAGCATTTTCCACGGTGAAGAATTTAAATAGCCAAAGTCGTAAACGTGCCGTCTTGTATTCACAGAGGTCATTTATAGCAGTGTAATGTTATATGTGGTCATCATCACTGAGACGTAACTCGGAAGGCCATCTTCAGAATCTTATACTGTATATGTATACCGTCCTTATGGATGCACTAAACACACCGTTTTTCCATATGCATTAAGTACACGCATGTTATATCACATAGAAATTACAATATTATGTATTGTAATTATGTAAATCAGTGCATTTGTTTTGAAGATCTGTAAAGTAAACTTTTCTTTGTTTATATTGCAATGTTCTCATAGGTATGGACGTGTGGAGAGTGTTAAAGTCCTGCGAAAACGGGGATCAGAGGGGGGTGTTGCAGCTTTTGTGGATTTTGTGGATATCAAAAGTGCTCAGAAGGCCCACAATGCTGTCAATAAGATGGGAGATCGGGACCTACGGACAGACTACAATGAACCTGGCTCGGTCCCAAGTGCTGTACGGGGCCTTGAGGATGGCTCCCCTTCGAGCAGTCGAGACGTTACAGGATTCTCTAGGGGGACAGTGGGCCCTGTGTTTGGACCACCAGTGTCCCTTCACACCAGAGAGGGGCGTTATGAACGGAGAATAGATGGGTAAGTGGACCTGGTCTCCCCTTTAAACACAGGGGAATTTAAGTATCAGATATGTGTAAATCTCATTGCTGGGTTGTTTCAAAAGTAATATAGGATATATTCCACTTTTCATCATTACTGACTCACCTTGCCCATGGGATCTAAGTAATTAACTACACATTATCATTTCATGAGGTATCTATAATCCAAAGTGTGCATCTGGATATTTGATATCTCTGAGGAATATACTGGTGAGTTTCGGACCTTACATTGTGGGAATATATACCGTGGGGAGTTGGATTCTATGCATTTTTTTCCATAATGTGGAATCTACCTCAACTACCAATCGGTATCTCGGAATTACACAAACCCGGAAGTAAAATGCAACTTTTTGATACTACATTTTTCACAGAAATGTTTTGACTTTTTGTTTTTTGACAAGTATGGAAATACGTTTTTGTCATTTTTGAAACAGTGGATATGACCCAGTGTGGATTTAAACTAAAGTGGGGGAGAGAGTGACCAGCTGCAACAGCTGCTCAGCCTTTCCTGCTCTGCGTGCTTCAGACTGGAGTTACTGTAGACCGTTCCCACAGAGCTTCTACACCAGGAACACAGAGAAAAGTGACCCAAGAAAACTTGTGGAACTATTGTTTTGGACTGACGACCATGAAGACGGCTGAAGACCCATGTTTGGATGTACCCTCCTGGATGTATTCAGTTCATTGCCACTGCCACATGTTGGATGTACTGACTCTAGTTTGCATAGCTGTAGCTGTCCCTCATGTGGATTACTAAACTGGACATAAGTGTAAGGAGTATGTAGCTGCATCCAGAAGACGAGACTCAATAAATATAATATTGAAACATTTGAAGAAAGTCTGCAAGAAATTATATGCTGCTATCAATTAAAGGATTAATGGATTTTCTAAAGCCACAGACTGGGATTTACTATTCATAGTTGTTTTTTTCTATATTACATCTAAATACATTTTAAGAGACTACAGCATCCGCTGGAATACTTTTCTACATTTTTTATTTTTGCAAGCTAAAGCTGAACTGATCAAGTTGGATGTATTTTCTATCCTGGGTCCACTATATTAAGTCCTCGGCTGAAATAGTATATTTTTTTTAGACTTGTGTATACCTAGTAACTCATATGTTCTATGTTTTTTCGCAAAACTCCTGAAATCCATCAGTTTTATGGTTTTTATTTTTTGTCCTTTTTCCATCAAGAATTAAATAGCCTAATTGGATTATACCTCTACTGTCTGCTGGCCTGATTTGGAGATAACGAGCCATATGACTCAAGAAATTTTGTCTAATTAGATCAGTTGAATTTTTTCCCCTTTGGTTTTTCTTAAGGGCTCTCACATTTTGACCACCTAGATTTTATTTGGAATAGTTTCAGTAACTTCTTTCTAAAAGGTTGGTATTTCTCTGCCCTCTGCATTTTTATTCTCTACCCTTCTTTAGAGTTGTTTACTGATGTTTTTGTAGATTACATAGAACAGTGGAGTAATTTAAGATAGATAAAAAAAATATGTAATGCATTTACATAGCATTTACATTACAGTGCAAAATTTTACATTTTGACTCTTAGCTTTTTTATAGACACATTCAGCACACAAGTAGTTCACATAATAGTTTTGGCTCATTTCACCTAATGAAAAAATACAGCATTTTCATTAATGCTGTTTCCTCTCTGCATACTGTATATACAACTTTATGTATTTCAGCTCTAACCCAGATACAAGACATAGATTCATTTATGCAAGTTGCAACATATTTTATTTGACAGGCTATTTTATATTTAAAATGATGTGGCATAGGTACTTAAATGTTTTTGGTTAAAGTACTAACCATTTCATTCTATTAGCTTATTTTTCAAATCTAAACCCGGTTTTGATTGTGCAGTTTAAGAATCTGAGTAAACTTCAGTTTGATTACTAACAGTCTCTGGTATAATTGTGTAATAAAATTTGAAATTTCTCAATTAACCACAACCTTCTCTGCCCTTCTGTTCCCTACAGCAGCTCAGAAAGCAGAGATCGCGCTTATGACCACAGCCCATATGGCCATCATGAACGCAGCAGCACTTTTGATCGGCAGCGACACTACAATGCAGACTATTACCGTGATCGCTCTATGTTTGCCGCTGCTGGCTCTGGGAGCAGTGCTATAAGTGGGACTTTTGAAGCGTCTGACCCACATTTTGAGGCTAGACTTAGAGACCCCTTTACTTTGACTTCTGCTTCACGCCGTGACCTCTACAGAGATGACCGGGGGCGGCGCATTGACAGGACATATCATCATCGACGAAGCAGATCCTCTCATTCCTCACAGTCAAGACAACCGTCTCCCCAGCGGACCACAGGACAAACCCCCAAATCCTCTCATTCCCCTAAAAGAGCTCCCCTGTCCCCTGGTAGAGGCCCAAGGTCTCGGTCGCGTAGCAGATCTTCAAGTTCAGATTCTGTGAGCAGCAGTAGCAGCACAGGGAGTGGCAGGTTAGACATTCATCTTTGTCTTTTAATGATAACAGAAATTAAAATATTACACAAATTGATGTTCCATTTTCAATTTCTGTGCCCAATGTTAGTGAATCAAATAGCAGCTCAAGTGATGGGTCACGGGCTCGATCAGTTCAATCATCAGCGACACATGCCCCTCCTGCGTCTGTGATTCTTGACACAGATGAGCCACGCAGGAGCTTTGGAATAAAAGTTCAAAATCTGCCTGTTCGGTCAACAGGCAAGTATACGCATTACAAAAATGATGAAATATATTTCACATTCAGATATGTAAAAAAACAAATTATTTTGGAGCACTGTCATTAATTTTTTTTCCCTATGCAGACACAAGTTTAAAAGATGGTCTTTTCCATGAATTTAAGAAGCATGGGAAAGTGACCTCTGTACAGATCCATGGAGCGTCTGAGGATCGCTATGGCCTGGTTTTCTTCAGACAGCAAGAAGATCAAGAGAAGGCTCTCAGCGTCTCTAAGGGGAAACTCTTCTTTGGCATGCTTATTGAGGTGACTGCTTATAATGGACCTGGTATGTGATGACCAATATTTTTAAAGAAAAAAATATTTTTTTGTAGTCAGTAAAAATTATGTTTAATGCCACTTCCACCAGAAACGGAGAGTGAGAATGAATTTAGACCTCTAGATGGGCGAATTGATGAGTTCCACCCAAAAGCCACAAGGACCCTGTTTATAGGAAATCTTGAAAAGACCACAAGTTACCAACAGCTTGTTGATGTTTTTCAACGCTTTGGAGAAATTGTGGTATGTTTCTGAGTGTGACCTGCATATATTGGCTAATTATTTCTGTTTTTCTGTTTAGCTCATCTATTCAATTTTTTTCAGGATATTGACATAAAGAAAGTAAATGGTGTCCCACAGTATGCCTTTGTACAATATTCTGATATTGCAAGTGTTTGCAAGGCCATTAAGAAAATGGATGGAGAATATCTTGGAAGTAACAGATTAAAGGTAGCGCATAATATCACACAATAAACTTCAGTTTCAAACAATGGATGCTTTATGTTTCGTCTTTTTTCAGCTTGGTTTTGGCAAAAGTATGCCTACTACATGCGTGTGGCTTGATGGTTTGGCGTCTAACATAACGGAGCAATACCTCACAAGGCACTTTTGCCGTTATGGACATGTGGTCAAGGTACTGTACACATGCAGTTAACATGTGACTTGAAAACTTTAGTTTGCATTTGTTAAAATCTGTCTTTTTTCAGGTTGTGCTTGACAGATTAAAGGGTATGGCACTTATCTTGTATAACAACACAGACTTTGCTCAGGCAGCTGTTCGGGAGACCAAGGGCTGGAAACTTGGTGGTAATAAAATAAAGGTACATAATATAAGCGGTGTTTGCAGTGTACTAGCCATGTATTTTTTATTACATATTAATCCAATTACATTTAACATCTTTGTATATTTACAGGTGGATTTTGCAAGCCAAGAAAGTCAACTTGCATTCTATCGCTCAATGCAGGCATCGGGTCAAGACATTAGGGAGTTCTATGATCTATCCCTTGAAAGGAGGTAAATAATATTGGCATAGTGGTGAAACATGAATGCCTCGGGGAAAAAATGGCAACTAAATGTATGTTGATTTTATTCAGGGAGGAGCGTAGACCTCCGTACCATGAATTTACAGAGAGGGCCTACTATGAAAACCTACGTACTCCAGGTCTTTATCCAGAAGAAGCCAGAAGAGAATATGCTGCCCGGAGGGAGCGCTTTCCTGAACTTGAACATTACCAGGGTGACCACTTTGACCCACGGTACCATGAAGATCCTAGAGACTATAGGGACTACAGAGACCCATTTGAACAGGACATTCGTAAATATACATACATTCAAAGAGAGCGGGAACGGGAGCGTGAGCGCTTTGAGGCCGACCGGAGCAGGTGGAGTCCCTCTCACCCACGACGGCCCATCACTCCGGCAGTATCTCCTTCACCATCAGAGCGTGAGCGTGCTCCCAGAGACCCGGAGCGGCATGTGTTCAGCCAGTCCTCAGAGAGAAGTGGCAGTGTAAGCTCAATGTCGCCACCACACATTGACAAATCCGATAAATCCCTTGAGCATGGTTCCAAAAATGACAAGACGGAGAAGACGGCTCCAACTGATCGCCTGTTAAGTGGTGAGAAAACAAAGCGAACAAAAAGAAAAGATAAAACTGACAAAGGGGAAAAGGTTAAATCAAGAAAAACAAAGGCACAGTCACCATCTTCTCAAATATTTGAGGCAGAACCAGAAGCGGGTTTTGAAGGAGGAGCTGGCCGGAGTAAAGGCTCAGATCAAGACGGCTATGAAAGGCAGAAGTATAAAGGTGATCTGGACAATCATGAAGCTGGTAAAAATGAAACCTCAGAACTGAGTAAAGGTGAAAATTTGGAAATGGATGGAAAAACAAGACTCAAAAAACAAATAAAGACCGAATTGGGAAGCGATGGAAAAGACTCTGTGGACTCTGAGCGCTTAGCTGCAAGGAAGAGACGCTTTGCTGAATCCAGTGGGAAAGTTATACGTCAGAAGAAGAGCAAGTTTGAAGAGGAGGAACCTGCTGAATTTGGTGCTAGTGGAGGGCATCAAAAAGAGATGGACACTCACAAAGATTCACAACGAAGAGATTCAAGACCCAAGACTGATAAAACTCAAAAAGAAGGCCAAGAAGATCACAAGGGGCATAAAGAAAAGGGAGACATGTCTTCTGAGTTGCAAGACTCAAAAAGGCACAGTTTATCCAGGAGGTTTTCCCATGAGGGAGGTCCAGACCAGGCAAATGCAAGAGAGGAACAACATGGACCCCTGAACTTTGGTGCCTCATCTGATATTGACAAAAGTGCTAAAAACAAGGACGACCATGTTGATATTGATCTTTCTCAGAGTTACCGTAAGCAAATGGAACAAAACAGAAGGCTACAGCAGCAGCGTGAGTCTGACAAACTGGAAAAACCAGAAAGCCCACTTGAAATTAAGAATGAGGACATGGAAGACCGCAGTCTTGTTCATGATGTTGGTAAACCACCAGAGGATGTCACAGTCACAGATAACTTCCCATCTCACCGATTTAAAAAGTTAGATCAGTTTGATGCCGAAACAGGGGTTAAGCGAGAGCGTGTCTACAGGAGCTTTAGGCATAAAAGTGAAGACCCTGAGTGGAATAGTGGCTTGTCTCCTGGACATTCTCATCATATGGATAATGACTTTCTTAGCCCTTCAAGGAAAGAGTTGAGCAGGATTGATGACAAATTGCCAGAAATAGAACGCCTTAAAAAGACCCTTGACTCACAAGTAAAACCACATACTCCAATGCTTGGTGTGGAAGAGGAGCAGCAAAAAAGATGGGAAAACAGAGTTAAACAAGTGGACAACTTTCTGCCAGATCAAAATTTTTCAAGAGGCAAAGGCTTTCATAATCGCAAAAATTTGGACTATGGTGTTTGGCCAGACTTGGAGCCAGGGGAAGTCAGATCTGATTCTGAGGAAGACAGAGAACCAAAGTCACACTCTCCTGTCCCTTCAACATCCATGAACTTTTCAGAAAGGCTGCGTGGGGAGAGGTTTTCAGACCCTAAACTGGCTCAACTTGAAAAAAACAAATTCTACTCTTTTGCACATGACCGAACCATCACTCCTGATACTAAAGCTCTGCTAGAGCGTGCCAAATCTTTATCCAGAGAGGATAACTGGTCATTCTTGGATTATGATCCCCACTTGGCAAGTTTTCGTGATAGAAAAGACACAGTCAAAGTGGAATCTGCACCCAAACCTATTAAGCCCGTTTCTTGGTACAGGAGGTACAAGACTAGAAGTGGTTCTGAAGATAAACTTGATGACAGAAAGGAGGAGCCTAAACCAGAGGAACCAGAACGCAAGGAACTCTTTGCCTCTCGTTTTCTTCACAGTGCAGTTTTTGAGTTGGACTCGAGACGACTTCAGCACCTGGAACGCAAACATGAAGAACCTGAGAATAATCAAAGTCAACCAGGAGTACAAGATGGAGTTGATGGTGAAATTGAGAGTGGACCTGTCATACTTTTCCACAGCCGTTTTTTGGAACTGACAAAACAACAGCAGAAGAATAAACCTCAGGAGGCAAAAGTAGAACCTTCTGTTGAAGAAAACAAAGTACAAAATGTAATGCGTCAGGAGCTACAAGCACCAGTGTCACAATCACCACAAACAGAATCTCCCCGAGAGACTGAAGTGAAGCCCATCAGTCCTGTGGAAGAGATGGCTCCTGAACCACAGCTTCTACCAGCCCCACCTACCCCCCAGCCTGAAGTCAAGACCATGTCTCCAGTAGAGATCAAACCTGAGCCAGTAATCCCCACCCCAGAGCCATGTCCCCCTGTGTTTTTGGTAAAGGAAGAGACTAAGGAGGAAGTTAAAGTAAATTACCATGTTGACTTGTTACCACAATCAATAAGTGAAGTACTGCCAAAATCTGAACCAGTTCCTGAAATTGATTTTCGTCATGAAAAATCTCTTCCTTCTCCAATAGAGGTGAAGTTGGACATGAATGAACATGTTGCATCCAAAGACAGTGGAGCAAAATCTCGCCATTCTTCTCAAGATGAAGCCATTGTAGCTACTGAGATCAAATCAGAAGTGGTTTCTGATGTGCCAGAGGCCAAAATGTCTCATATAGCAAGTCCAAAACATGAAAGTGAAATGGACACAGAGTCTCTAAGCAAAACTGAAGCAGAGCCTGAAGAGGAGAAACCACAGATTAGTAAAGGGCAACTACCAATGCAAAATAATACACACGAAGAATTAGCGTCACCCCAAAAAGAAAATAAACAAAAAGAACTTAAAAGTAAAAAATGTGTCCAGCCCCCTGTGCCAGTCACTCATTGTTCAGTTGTGTCACCAACTAATTTGGATAAACAAGCCACACGCAAAAGTGAGAGAATTGATCGAGAAAAGACCAAACGCGGCTCATCTCCAAGAGGAGAAGCAAAGTCAACCGCCAAATCACCGGTCCATGGTTTAGATCCTGACGGACCAGACCAGGGTTTGTCTGTGGGAAGAAGAAGCAGAAGGAATGTTAAATCTGTTTATGCCACACCAGTGGAAGATGAGCCATCACTTCGTCCTGGAAAAGAAGTACCAGAATCACCTCGTGCAGGCCGAAAACGTGGTACAGACAAAGAAGTAGTCCCACAAAATTCTGAACAAGAGCCCCCTGCTCCAGCACCTGTGGTTAAAAGAGGCCGGCCACCCAAAAATCGCAAACAAAATGATGAAAATGCATCTATTAAGGTTGAAAAATCAAAAGCAGAAACAAAAGACACAGACTCTAATGAATCGGAGAGTGGTGAACGAACTCCAAGAGCATCTAAAGGGCGTCACTCCCCTCATGGCAGTAAAAGTTCAAGTCACACGTCAACACTCTCTGGATATGGTTCAGGCAGGAAAGGGGATAATGCTGAATTGGCTGATGAGCAAGAAATGGACATTACTGATGAAGATGCAGTGCAAGATTCATTGACACCAAGTAAAGACGAGCAAACTAAATATTACTACAAGAAAGAGGAAAAGGAAAGAGAACATAAGGAAGCAGGAAAAACTAAGGAATCACCAAGTGAACAAACTGTTGATGGCAAATCAAACAAAGAGGCTGAATCCACAGAGGAAAAACACAGCACAGACAAAGACCGGTCTGGCAAAGGAAAAAATAAATTACCGAAGGTTCCCAAGTCTCCTGTTCTCAAGGATCTAAAGATCAGACTTAATGTTACAGAAGTGAAAGACTTGCTGCAGTTAGGTGAAGATGAACTTGCAAGTCAAGAGGACTCTACAAAAAAGGTCAGAGCCACAGATCCAACTGAAGTTTCGAAGGTTGCAAGTTCTGTTAAAGTTATCCCCAAAAGTGAAGAGAAAGAAATTGGGAAAACCGATAAAAAAGAACCCCTGGAAGCAGCAAAAATACAGGAGTTGGAACAAGCTGTTGAGAACATTGCTAAACTCACAGAACCAACTTTCCCTGCAGCACCAACACCCACAGAAAATACAGAAAATAAAAGTGAGCCAGAGCCAGAAGAAGAAAAACCTATCCCAAATGAGACTGAACTCATGGCAGCAATTGACTCGATAACAGGAGAAGACACACCGTTACCACAGCCTCCTCCGAGTGCAGAAGTCGGCTCAGAACCTGAAATACAAGACAATGTTCAGTCTGGCAAGGAGGAGCTAGCTGAAGCAGAAGCATCTAACAAGCAAGGGCAGCTTTTCTATCCATCCACACCTAAAAAGCAAGCCAAGGGAAGAAAAACCCCTAAACGCCATAAAGGTCAAAAGCAGACAAAGAAAGATGTAAAGGAAGAAAGTACAAGTGAGGAGTTATCTTCAACTGCTGAAAGCCCAGCTCCTACCATTAAGGTAATTCCAGAAAAAACTCCACCTGCTGTCGCAGCTGTCATTACTCCTACATCATGGACTCCAATGCCAGAGCCCTCAGTTGTCAAATCCGATGTCAAAGTTGAACTAGAGAGGTCTGAAGACCACGGGGCATCCCCAAAGTCTGTTTATCCTCAGCCCAGTAGTCCAGTGTGCCCTAAACCTCAGCAGGTTCAACCAGAGTCTGTTGCAATTTCTCCAACATATACAAGTCGGACTAATGTTAGACCACCTCAAGCTCACAGACCACCTGCATCTTCACCAGATTGGCTTCCACCAAAAGATTCTAGCGTCTCTTCTGTACCTTCCATATCAATACCAACAAAAGACCAATCACTGCCCCATGAAGCTGAGAGGGTGGACACTGAACAACCTTCTAGTGACCTTAGAAAGATTTTGATGCAGCCCCAAAATATGCCTTTGTTTGGTGGTTTGACTCCTACAGCCCCTCTTGCCCTCAGAGACCAGAACACCACTGATGGTCATCAACTGTCTACTTTGCCAAATAAGTCACCACTCCCCGAAAGCAGATTGGCAGCTCATCCAGTACCGCCCATTGCTCGACCACCAGCCTCTTTACCCTCCCCCGAAACAAAGACCGTGATCTGCAGACCGTCTGCAGCAACATCTGTCATTAGTCGCGTGTGCAACACCCCAGAGCATGAAGATAAAGTAAGTAATGCTGTCAACCCATGCATAGACATGAGTTTACCCAAACCAGCATATAGGCAAAGCAAAGATGACCATGGACCTTACCACGGCCAGTCAGGAGATGATGTGGGCAGTGCACGCTTCATTATTGACAGTCCTGCTCCAACTTCAGGGTCCTGTCCTGGTCTGCGAGTGAACACATCTGAAGGCGTAGTTCTTTTGAGCCATTCAATGCAGAAACTGGAAGGACGCCAGCGGATCAGCGCAAAGATAAGTCAGATTCCACAAGCCACTGCAGGAGATATGGAATCTCAACAGCTTGTGACAATGCCACAGATAAAGCAGGACATGTATGGCCACCCACAGTCCGGGCTTCAAAAGGGGCCCTCACAAATGGATCATGGACATCATGGGAAGTCCCAGTCCATGAAACATGATGTCGGGAGCCTGGACAAAATGGAGTCAGCCTATCAGCCCGGACCTCAAGGTGTTGTGAAGCGTCTACCAGTTGGGAATCAGCCAGTTATGGGTTACCACCAGGATTACTTGTCAATGAAACATCCAAAGAAAATGGACACTGCTGACCCTCACAGTTCAGATGCTTTGAAACCATCTTGGACAGCTGCCATTAGTCCTGCTATAAGCCCTCACCTGCCATCTCCCCCTGGAAACCATGTCAGCTTTGTTACCGGCACAGATAGAGCTCCACCACACCTTCAAGGGGTAAAACAGGAGCCACGGTCGCCACGGAAATCTGGTCATCCACAGTCTCCATTTGCTAAAGGCTCTTCATCACCAAAAGGCATACCAGTCATGTTGCCAACCAACCTTTCCTCTATGCAGCCATTTATGGCTGGAGTCCATCACCCAGAGCAGTCAGTTATCATGCCGACTCACTCGGGTGCTTTGGGGCGCATGTCTCCTCATAGAGTCAACCAGTCAATTCCAGTCGGCCATCTTGTGCAGGGTGAAGTCCATGTCAACACTCCACCCCTCTCTGTCATGAATTTTGGGATGCATGGGGACTCTCTTGCCTCGCCTTGGTCTGCAGCAATGCAGCCAAGACCAACCTCACCACAGACCGTTAACAGAGACAAGGTTTTAAAGGTGAACCCTGGTGCTTTGAGGAGTCATGAAGCAGAACAGGAAGAAGCCAGGCGCTTCCACCAGGTGGCACCTCGGCAGCCAGGCCCTCCACTAAAGCCTGACTCCATGCAGCCAGACCCTCGAATGCCCATGCGCAGTGCTAGGGAGCAGTACATGGGGCAAAGAGACATGCGGCTTCTTATGCACCAACAGGGAGACCGGCCTGCAGCTGATCCCCACACTGCACTCCTCCAAGAGCCCATTCCTCCATCATCTACGCCCACGAGTTTACCACTGTCCATGTCTCCAAGGCAACCACATATTTTATCAAAAGGCATCTCTGAAAAGGAGCTCACTAAACAACTTGAAGCAAAGAGACCAAACTCTCCTCTTCTTAAAGACGGCATGATGGCAATCAGACAGTCAGGATCAGCCATAGGATCTCCACAGAGAGTGCCAATGATGCCCCCAGGGCCCAGCGGCAGCTTCCAGGAGTACCCAGGCCTGTACAACCGAGGAATGCACCCGCCAATGCCAGAGCCAGTGCCCCCAGTGGGTCTGCCGCAGCCACACGCCCCCCCAACAATGATGGTGAGTGAAAATGTATATACACATACAGAAAGACAGAAGCCAGCTGCTTTTAAAAGCATGTTTTTTAATTCAACATGTTTCCTTCTTTTGTAGGGCACTGAACTCCAGCCAAAACCAGAGAGTAAGATTTCCCAGCCCATGGTGCAATTGCTCAATGTAAGATTCGTGCATACATTGGTCCCTTTTCATATGATTATATTCTGAATATGTTCTTTATTTGTCATAACAGAAATATCCAATTGTGTGGCAAGGCCTCCTGGCTCTGAAGAATGACACTGCAGCGGTCCAGCTGCATTTCGTGTGTGGTAACAATGTTTTGGCCCGTCGTTCTCTGCCATTACAAGAAGGGGGCGCTCTGCTCAGGATTGCCCAGAGAATGAGACTTGAGGCGCCTCAGTTGGAGAGTGTAGCAAGAAGGATGACAGTACGTGTCTGACGTCCGTATTTTCATTTGTCTCTAAGATTTTATTACACAATTTAATATGCTTTTTTTCCCCTCAAGGGGGATAGTGATTTCTGTCTTCTTCTGGCTCTACCGTGCGGACGAGATCAAGAGGATGTTCTAAATCAGACCCAAGCCCTGAAGTCTGCTTTCATCAATTACTTGCAGTCAAAACTGGCTGCTGGGATTATTAATATTCCTAACCCAGGCTCCAATCAGGTGGGATGCCTTTTAAAAATCTCACAACTAACACAACTGTAATTTAAATGCTGTATTAATATATATTTTTCCTTTTCTTTGTAGCCTGCCTATGTCCTACAGATTTTCCCTCCATGTGAGTTTTCGGAAAGCCACCTGTCGCAGCTAGCGCCCGATCTTCTGAATCGGATCTCCACCATTTCACCCCACCTCATGATTGTGATCACCTCCGCGTAACCCTCCTTTTCTGGGAACTGTCTCGGGATTGGGCATTCTCACCATAAGCCTCAGGACACCAGAGGAAAACCACATTATTTTTGTTTTGATACAGTGGGATTTGTCATAGGACGTTTTCTACCAACGACCTGCCTTTTTTTGTCAGTCCTTCTCGTGTCACTCCTGTCTGGTTTTTTTGTCCTTCTCAATGAACTCAGGGATGGACCAAACCAGAATCAGTCTTATTTGACCATTACTCTGCTGTATGTCTATTTATTGAGTTTAATTTTAATGTTTGGAGATACTCTGAAGAAAAATTAAGGATGACAGAAGACTTCTGGGTGGCCTTTTCTTTGTTCCCTTTTATGATTGTCAAAATTTTTTTCTTTTTCCCTTCATAACGGAGTATCAGATAAGCTGTTATTGTGTTGGAAAAGACATTTCAATACATGATTTTTTAAATAATTATGTACATGTGCATCACCCAGACTTTCATTTACCCTTGACCACATCAACAGCTCTTTTTCTTCTTCCACCAGCTCAACACATGTCTCACTACTGACACCTGCCTTTCATTCAACACGTTACTGTCACATTTGGGAGTTTTTGAATACAGGACATGTAAATATTTTAAATATTTAAACATTGGCAGTGGACAGTTTAATCGACTTGAACTCTGGGGTGAACCAGAAAGTGTGAAATGTAGATGGATATTGATTTTTGGGTGTAAATATTGTAACACAAGAAGGTTGGCACACTCTTCATGAGTCTGCTGATGGCACTTCATATTTTGTAACTGAAATAAAACAAAATTCAGAAACTTGTATACTGAAGGCCCATCATATTTTGATTAAAAATGTAATATTTGTTATGGATTGTTAGCAATTTTTCTCAAGTTAAATTGAGTCAAACAAGTAATTTAAACGCATTGACCAAGTTATTTTGAGTTAGATTAAGATTTAACTCAAAATAACTGTTCTTTATGCTGCATACTTTATGTGGGGATGTTCAAACACAACCATGGTCATGGTCAAGAGAAATCCACAAAGTGTGTGATTTTCTTTAAATGTGTTAGATCCATTAATATGGGTTTTTCATGGCCAATGCTGAAACGGATTGTTTAGGATCCAGTGAAACCAATGGCTGATTGGCTCTATCGACATTTTTGGGCTGATTGTTTGATAATTTGGTACAAACATCCATGACCCTGTTTTACTACAAACTGAATAAGATATCGATGTATACACATTTTCTCTGGATTTAATTGTTCAAAGAAAGTTTTATGCATATACTCTTTATGCATATGGCGGCAGCTGATTGGCCTCTGCTGAAAATTTAAATCCAACAGTGAATACACTATTCAAATTATCAGCCAATCAATGTACCGGATCATCTCTATTTACAGCGGCTTTATATTTTGAAAATACCAAAGTTAACGAAATATTGCAAATTATTTTACAATTTGGCATTGATGAAGTAAATAAACATTCAAATAAAAGGGAAAAAAACTACACAACTTAGAAGATGTGGATAGTCCTCAAGGAATCTTCCAGATTTTTGTTTAAAAATACACATACAGTAAAAGGAGATTGTAATACTATGGAACTAAAACCAGGTCTATCCATGGGTCTGTTGGCATAGTTATAGATTATATCTTTTTAATGGGAAAAAATCCTAAAACTGTTGCATATGCTTATAACAGGATGCTGGATCCCATGAATAGTGTGCAACAAACAAATAGCAAAGTAGACAAAACAAATTAATAACTGATTATTTGAATAGGTGATTAAATATCATGGCTGATGGAGAACAAATACAGTACAATTTCTAGTCCCTAATTTTTCAAATTGACAGCACACCCAAACAAAGCCATCCTCTGCTCCTCATACTCGGAAATGTTCCTCTTTATGATGTCCATACAGGGGCCCAGCAGACGCTCAAATGCCTGGATGTCAATGACTGAAAAACAAACATTGATTCTTTCTATCATAACAAAATGTAAACAAGATATAAATTCACTTAAACTTGCCTAAACATTTAGTCTCTCCCACAGCGTACACTGATGCAGCCCTAGGTTTGTTGGTGACTAGTGCTAGTTCTCCAAAATACTGCCCCCTAGTGCACCGTGCAACTTCAACTTCGGTGTTGTCATCTTGGTCTTTCTTTTTCTGGCAACATTTTTCCAATTGACATGAGCATTTTACTACTATAAAAGTACTAGAAATATTACACTTTACTTACAAGACTCTTTATCATAATCTTGACTTCTCCTGATTCAACAATGTAAAAACAGTCGGCTTGGTCCCCCTGTCAAAACAACATAATATCTTGAATAATAATGTATTAGTAGCACTAATTTTGTAATAGAAAAAAAAACAATACCCCTTTGATAATGCAGTCTCTATCTTTGAACACTCGGATCCCAAGAACATCCACAATTTTCATCCTTTCAGAAATCTGCCAAAGGAAAACATGCAGATCAGGTATAAGTTAAATTGAAATTATTTTAGTTGACAGGTAATTTTTGCAGCCAAAACCTCCAGTGACGTCAGGAGAGGGACACATTCAATGAAAGCTTCATACATCTTCCTCTTCTTTGCGTTGTTCTTCACAATGAGCCTATGGAAAGTGGCTCTGTCCTGGAAGAAAAACGCATGCTATATTTTACCACCAACAGTTACTCATGTGCCTAAATAAACTAGTGTGACTTGTAGTGAGAAGGCAAAATATATATTGACTTCCTCTCAGCAAAAGTAATGTGATTTTATACATGAAGGTTATACCAGATGGTCTGTCCATTGATAATATATATTGTAATGGCTGAAGTTGGCTGAGCTAGTCACCATAATGTGTCCAGTGCATTTGATTGTTCATGACAATTTTTTTTTTTTAATTGAAATTAAACCAGTCATATTTGTCTTGAACTATTGGATATAAAATACATGTTAGGTTTCCATGCTATTTAATCTAAATAAAACTGTATCCCAACTTTAAACCATGTTATTGATCTAATAGCTTAGGATTTACCTCAAGTGAACCTGCATTTTGTTCCCATAAGGCTTGTTCTCATAAAAAAAAAGTGTATGGACAGAATACAGATATCACTCCCCATAATTTTAATGTGATCAATACAAACCAATGAACTGTACACAAACCAATGAACTGTACGCAACTGCTCCATAACATGAACAATAAAGTAAATGCAGTTGTCAAGTCACACTTACCAGAGCCCATAGCGCCCCCTCCTGTGTGGCCACGATAGTAGCAGCTCGTGGGGTATTGTACATGAGAGCCAGCTCCCCAAAACTGCCCTTGTTGTCATACTTTCCCACACACAAATCATTATCCCCCTTTTTCAAAAATACATCGTAGACACCCCTAAAACAAAGATAGGATTGTGTCATTGCTAAGTCATATGAATTAAAATATGAGATAATATAAAATAGTAATTTAATATTATCTCACTTCTCAATCACATAGAAGTTGTCTCCATCATCGCCCTGGTCTATGATGTGCTCGTCTGGTTTGACCTGCACCTCAAACATGGCGTCCAAAACCTCAGAGAACTGCTCCTGTAGGACAAGAGGAGAGAGGAGAGGAGTCAGTGAACAGTGATCAGAGGAGAAACCTTCTAATATTAAATTGTTGTGGCTAATCATCAACGCCACGCTGCTCACATTCAGTGATTGTCCTGGGATAAAATGACCAAAGTTTCTGGCTGCAAATATGTGCCCATTTGATCAATCATCCATCACTCACATACATGCCACATTTGTGTCTTTCCCAAGGACACAACAGTATGCTCTGGATTGAACCCTTAAACCAGCAACCACAGAGCCACTAGACTTTTAATTATTGTTATTGAAGAATGATTATAGATTGAAAAATTTGCTGGAAATTAATAAGGTTTCATTCATCTACTAGTCAGTCATTGACTAGCAAATGAAAAATGAGCACTGTTGCCATAGCAATTAACAATTCAAAACAAAATAATAAAATAATACAAAAATCATGTGAATGGTGAAAAATGCTCAAAGTGTATAAAACCTCATGGATACATTGCAAAACATAACCTATTGATCTCAATTAAAAATATATAAAACGTGGAAAACTTTAGAATCTGTATTATTTATAAATGTGTGTCCTCCTGTGGACCCACCACCCGCAGGAGGATCCATAAGGGCTGGGTGCAGAGATATCTGGGCGGCAGTCGAAGGCAGGGGCCTCGACGGCCGGATCTCCAGACATGGAGGCTAGCTCTGGGGACATGGAATGTCACCTCGCTGAGGGGTGGGGGGCTGAGCTTGTGCGGGAGGTTGAGCGTTACCGACTAGATATAGTCGGCCTCACCTCCACGCACAGCTTGGGCTCTGGAACGCAACTCCTTGAGGGGGGGCTGGACCCTCCATTTCTCTGGCGTTGCCCGCGGGGAATGGCGATGGGCTGGTGTGGGCCTGCTCATTGCCCCACAGCTCAGCCCCCGAGTGTTGGAGTTCACCCCGGTGAACTAGAGGGTCGCGTCCCTGCGCCTTCGGGTCGGGGACAGGTCTCTCACTGTTGTGTCGGCCTATGGGCCGAACAGCAGTGCAGAGTACCCGGACTTCTTGGAGTGCCTGGGAGGGGTACTGGACAGTGCACCGCCCGGGGACTCCGTTGTTCTCCTGGGGGACTTCAACGCCCACATGGGCAACAACAGTGACACCTGGAGAGGGGTGATTGGGAGGAACGGCCTCCCTGATCTGAACCCGAGCGGTGTTCTGTTATTGGACTTCTGTGCTAGCCACAGTTTGTCCATAACGAACACCATGTTCAAGCACAAGGGTGTCCATCAGTGCACGTGGCACCAGGACACCCTAGGACGGAGGTCGATGATCGACTGTCATCTGACCTCCGGCCGTGTGTCTTGGACACTCGGGTGAAGAGAGGGGCAGAGCTGTCAACCGATCACCACCTGGTTGTGAGTTGGGTCCGCTGGCGGGGGAGGAAGCCGGAGAGACCTAGTCTGGTTAACACCTGACCATATCACAAGTGAGATATGGGTCTGGAAACTCGCTTCGAAAAATCCCGTAGCGGAGGTGTGGTTAGCGATCGCCAACGGCCGTTTATTGGGCGTTATGAATGTCTATCATTGAGCGTATACGTAAGTCCATAGGCAATCATGTCAGTTGTCAGTTCAAACTACAAGCTTCCGTTTGTCATGTAGTACGCGTCACCGTCTTGCCACACCTCCCCCGCTCTCTGATTGGGGCCCTAAATCTGGGACTCTCGCTTGGACGAGTTTCCAGGCCGCCTTCCAGTTCGAAACGAACGGAAGCGGCCTGGGAATTCCCAGGCTAGGAGAGACCTGGCAGGCCCAAGCGTATAGTGAAGGTCTGTTGGGAACGTCTGGCAGAGCCCTCTGTCAGGGGCACCTTCAACTCACCCCTCCGGGAGAGCTTCTCCCGGATTCCGGGGGAGGCTGGGGACATAGAGTCCGAATGGGCTCTGTTCTCGGCCTCTATTGTCGATGCGGCCACCCGTAGCTGTGGTCGTAAGGTCTGTGGTGCCTGTCACGGCGGCAATCCCCGAACCCGGTGGTGGACACCGGAAGTAAGGGATGCTGTCAGGCTGAAGGAGTCCCATCGGGCCTTGTTGGCTCATGGGACTCCTGAGGCAGCTGACGGGTACTGGCGGGCCAAGCGTGCTGCAGCCCGGGTGGTCGCAGAGGCAAAAACTCGGGTTTGAGAGGAGTTCGGAGAGGCCATGGAGGAGGACTATCGGACGGCCTCAAAGAAATTTTGGCAAACCGTTCGGCACTTCAGGATTGGGAAGCAGTGCTTCACCAACACTGTTTACGGTGGGGGTGGGGAGCTGTTGATCTCGACTGAGGATGTTATCGGACGGTGGAAGGAATACTTTGAGGATCTCCTCAATCCCGCAGTCACGTCTTTCGAGGAGGAAGCAGAGGCTGGAGACTCGGAGGCGGACTCGTTCATCACCCTGGCTGAAGTCACTGAGGTGGTTGGAAAGCTCCTCGGTGGCAAGGCCCCGGGGGTGGATGAGATCCGTCCTGAGTATCTCAAGTCGCTGGATGTTGTAGGGCTGTCTTGGCTGACATGTCTCTGCAACATCGCGTGGCGGTCGGGGACAGTACCTCTGGACTGGCAGACCGGGGTGGTGGTCCCTCTGTTTAAGAAGGGGGACCGGAGGGTGTGTTCCAACTATCGGGGAATCACACTCCTCAGCCTTCCCGGTAAGGTCTATTCCAGGGTGCTGGAGAGGAGAATTTGACCGATAGTCGAACCTCGGATTCAGGAGGAGCAGTGTGGTTTTCGTCCCGGCCGGGGAATACTGGACCAGCTCTATACTCTCCATCGGGTGCTCGAGGGTGCATGGGAGTTTGCCCAACCAGTACACATGTGCTTTGTGGATCTGGAGAAGGCATTCGACCGTGTCCCTCGTGGGGTCCTGTGGAGAGTGCTCTGGGAGTACGGGGTTCGGGGCCCTTTGCTAAGGGCTGTTCGGTCCCTGTATGACTGGAGCAGGAGCTGTGTTCGCATTGCCGGTAGTAAGTCGGACCTGTTTCCGGTGCATGTTGGACTCCGCCAGGGCTGCCCTTTGTCACCGGTTCTGTTCATTATATTTATGGACAGAATTTCTAGGCGCAGTCAGGGGCCGGAGGGGATCCAGTTTGGGAACCACAGGATCTCATCTCTGCTGTTTGCAAATGATGTTGTCCTGATGGCTTCATCGAACCGGGACCTCCAATGTGCACTGGGGCAGCTGGGATGAAGCGGCTGGGATGAGGATCAGCTCCTCCAAATCCGAGCCCATGGTTCTCGACCGGAAAAAGGTGGCTTGCCCTCTCTGGGTGGGTGGGGAGTCCTTGCCTCAGGTGGAGGAGTTCAAGTATCTTGGGGTCTTGTTCACGAGTGAGGGGAGGATGGAGCGTGAGATTGACAGGCAGATTGGTGCAACGTCGGCAGTGATGCGGTTGCTGTACCGGACCATTGTGGTGAAGAGGGAGCTGAGCCGAAAGGCGAAGCTCTCAATTTACCGGTCAATCTACCTACCACCTATGGTCATGAGCTCTGGGTAATGACCGAAAGGACGAGATTGCGGATACAAGGGGCCGAAATAAGTTTCCTCCGTAGAGTGGCTGGGCGCACCCTTAGAGATAGGGTGAGGAGCTCAGTCACACGGGAGGAGCTCGGAGTAGAGCCGCTGCTTCTCCACGTCGAGAGGAGCCAGCTGAGGTAGCTCGGGCATCCGTTTCGGATGCCTACTGGACGCCTCCCTCGGGAGGTGTTCTGGGCCTGTCCCACCGGGAGGAGGCCCCAGGGAAGACCCAGGACGCACTGGAGGGACTATGTGTCCCGGCTGGCCTGGGAACGCCTTGGGGTCCCCCCGGAGGAGCTGGAGGAAGTGTCCGGGGTGAAGGAGGTTTGGGCGTCCCTGCTTAGACTGTTGCCCCCGCGACCCCGCCCCGGATAAGCGGAAGAAAATGGATGGATGGATGGATGGATGTTAGGAAGATGTGTGTAGAATCCCTCAGTCGACCAGGCAGAATCCATGCCAAACGGAGAAATTCGTCAACTAGACAAAGTTTATATGGTCAAATACATTTTGCAGCTCATCCAAGCTGCTTCTTCAGTTCTGGTCAGACACTGGTGGACACTGCCTTATTTCTGCCTGAAGAGGAGCTAACTACAATGAAATTACTCTGAAACTACCTCCAGTGGCTGTTTTGTTTCTCCAGTGTAGCGCTCACTGCAGTCTTCACTACACTGAATGGAGTAGACCACATTTCTTTGTTTGTGGCTCGGTGTTTTTTCCTCTGGGCGGACCAGTTTCTGTCTTAAAGTATTTGTGGGTTTGAAATAGACTGGGATTTCATGTTGTCTGAAAATCCTCTGTAGTTTTTCTGAAACGCCGGCCACGTAAGGAATGGTTACACCCTTTCTCCCGGGGTCTGATTCTCTGTTGTCTTGTTTCTTGTCCTTGTCTCTCTTAGTTTTGTTGAAAGCACATTTAGGATATCCACAAACAGAGAGGGCTTTCTGCACATGTTCTCCTTTCTCCTTTCCCTCTATGCTTGTAGGAACCACTTGGGCCCTGTGTTGTAATGTCCAAATAACTCCCAGTTTGTGCTGCAGTGAGTGGTGTGAATCAAAAATATTGTTACAGGACAATCTAAGAAAGCCAATGTGTTGTCCTTGGCATCTTCACGAGTGAATTTGATTCACTCATTCAGTCCGGATCTACAGAATTGATATGTGCAGTAAAAGGTTCCAAATCTTTATTTTTTACTTTTGAAAAATTATCATCAACATAACAATACCAATGTGTGGGTGGGGTGCCTGGATATGAGGCCAAGGCACTCTGTTTAATTGTTCCATGTATAAGTTAGCCATGATCGGGGAGACCATTGCACAGCCGTGGATTTGCCTGTAGAAGTTTCCTCTGAACTGGAAATAGGTGGTATTTAAACAAATTTCCAGCAGTTGACAGATTTGGTCGGGTGAAAGTTTGGTTCGCTCTTCTAGCTTGGTATCCTGCAGTAGTCTCTTTCTTGCTGCCTCCACCGCTACTGATGTAGGGATACAAGTGAAAAGAGAGGTTACATCAAAGGAAACCATTGTCTCATCCCCGTCAAACTGGAGAAACTTGACTTTGTCCACAAATTCGGCTGTGTTCAGCTGTGTTTGGCCAAGTCAGTAATTTCATTGTACTTAGCTCCCTTCAGGCAGAAATAAGGTAGTGTCCACCAGCATCTGACCAGAACTGAAGAAGCAGCTTGGATGAGCTGTGAAATGTATTCGACCAAATAAACTTTGGTCCAGTTGACAAATTGAATTTCTTCTTTTGTCAAACGTGTGCTAGGCTAGTAAAACCTCAGTCCTATTCACTCTTTTCCCCTGACCTGCTCCAAGGTCTTGAACAGGAGGATGTCGCGGCAGGCGTCCTGTAATCTTCTTCTCTGTATGTCTGTTTTGGGATGAACCACACGGGGCTCTGAATCATCTTCCTCGTCATCATCAGGGTTGTATGCCTCTGCACAAACTACAACAGGAAAAAAGTCCATTCGAAATCGCCTGTGGTTCAATCATCCCCAACGCTAAGGTCAAAAATGGGGTCGAAAAAGCTGTCATAAATAGTTTCTTGCCAGTAAGTAATCAAAATAACCTTGATTATAGGTTCACTATTATGTAAGTTTCATGGAGGTGTTATTGCAGTGCCTGTAATGTTCCACAGCATGGAATTAAACTTGTCTATCTTGTATTAACTCAATTGCATGTTTTATTGCTCAAAACCAGATAAAAAGAGTGATATGGTAATAATTAGACTATAGAAAGTTAATAATAATAAATAATTCATAGCATTTATATAGCGCCTTTCATGACACCCAAAGCGCTTTACAGTTCATTGTTCATTCACTCCACACGGTGGTAAGATACTTTTGTAGCCACAGCTGCCCTGGGGCAGACTGATGAAAGCAAGGCTGCCAATCTGCGCCATCGGCGCCTCCGACCACCTCCAACACTCACGCACACTCCACTTTCATACTAGGCAATGTGGGTGAAGTGTCTTGCCTAAGGACACAATGACAGTTTTTGTGACTGGCGCCCCACTCTGGCACCAGGAATTCCAAGCGGTCTCCCATCCAAGTACTAACCAGGCCCAGCCTTGCTTAGCTTCTGAGATCTGACGAGATCAGGCTTTGTCAAGTAGGTATGGCCACAAGTTGAGAAACATCACCAGAAAAATCACCCCCACCATCAGTGCCAAACCATGATTGCTGTATGAGGCCTCTTCAAATGGGCTTGAATTCCAAAATAGCTACGAACCTGAAACTCTGCGACTGTATTTTCCGGTTGTACACTCTGCAGAGAAATTACATTGTCTTTGTCAGTGATATTTAGTGACACTGGAAGAAATATACATTAGAACCCCAAAGTTAACTTACTGTCCGTGCTTTCCTCCTCCTCTTTCTCTTTGGTTTGTTCTGATTTGTTTCCAAAAGTCACTCCTCTCTTTGCTGATCTGAAGCTTAGTTTCTTTGGTTGCTGGTTAGATTGTTGGTTGTTCTTATTTTGAGTTTCCAAAATGTTGCTGAAATGTTGTACAGCAAATTCCACCAAATTATCCGGTTTATGTTGCAGGACCTCCACAGTGAAGGCTTGCAGTAGCTCCTTTAGACCCGTTGGTATCTCTGCTGCATTAGTCATAATTTCACAATCCAGCAAATCTATAAAAAATAAATATGAACAGAAAAATAAAACTAACATCTAACATCACATCTGCTGGAGCATTACTGGAGCTGTGACGCTTGTCCCACTGTGACATCGAACACTTTATTGATCATTTATTTGGCTCAGGCCGGTTGGAAAATATTGACGCTCTCCTCTCCAAACATTTTTCAATCAACAATTAAAGGTTGTCACAAGGACTGTATATCTAAACATTGGGATTTGGCAAAAATTGTATTGATGGCCTGTTTATTTTAAAAATGAAATAAGCTTATACTGATCATGTAAAAGAATATTACAACTTGCAGTAGACCAATCATGATTGGCTTAATAAAAAACAAAATTTTGTTTATGTTGCCGTCTCGGAGTAGTGTTTAATCAATGCTGAACACTAAAAACAAAAAATACTGGGAAAGAGCTGCAAACCATATGCCTGATTTAGTTTTAAAGTTTAACTCTTTAAATGTTACATTTCTGTCAAATATTGCTCTGTAAATTGTTATGACTTTGGCTATCATTGTAAATGACAAAAACCCCAATTACAATTAAATAAAAATTACAACATGGTTCTTAGTTCATTTTATTCCTGCATATTTGTACACTGTAAATTAAACTCAAAATTTTACATAAGACCTTTGTAAGGTAGTGAGTGACAGGGTTGTATTGCTCAGACAAATTGCACCTTTTTTCTGGTAAGGCGCTAAAAAGGTAAGGCACAGTGCACCTGACCAGTTTGTATAAAAAACATCTCATGATCATGACAAATAAAGCAGAGTGAAACATTCTTGTGTCCATTAGTGAGAAGAAGTACCAAAGCAGGCGAAAAACAAGTATTTTACATAGTTTTCAATAAAATTATTAAAATTTCTTTAAGTTTTTGTTGTGGTGTTGATGAGACTAGATTCCCAGGTTTCCACAGCACAGATCCTTCATCACAGATTTGGCGCTAACCAATTCAGGAACTTCATCGCAAGTTCAAAGCCTAAGAAGCACGCCTGAAAAAGAAAAACATTAGATAAAGCAGATAACGCAAGCCCGACTAGAAATCTGTCCATGAATCAGTTTAAATGTTTAAAAGTAGGCCTGTTGCAATAATTACTATATTGTTCATTAAATGAGATATGAAGGCTTTTTGTGTCAGTGGCATAAAGTGGTCCTCATTCTTCAATATTACTCTTTAAATTGCGACAGGACTATTAGTATATCAAAGTTATAAATTATTCTAATAATATTTGAATGTGACATGAGAACGGTAAGGAGTTGTGATTGTGTAGTGAAACAACACAATAATAATAATAAACACACAATAATTTTTCTATACATTTTTCGATACAAAATACATAATGTACTCACAGCATTTGCAGGGAAAGCTCTAAGCATGACCGCACTGAAGCCTTTGTACAGCGAGCCTATGCCCTCCTCTCTGATCAGCTCACGTAGAACGTCCCGGAAACCATTTGGGTACTTTCCTTCAGGTGCTGTGTGATTGACAGAACAGTACACCCACTGGTTTTATTTTTGAAGATCAGACGCGTGACAAAGAACAGTAAAAAAGTGGCATGGGGGGGGGGGGATCACATGATAACAGAACAGACTCTCAAATAAATGAAAAGAAACTTTTGTGGATTGTCTCTTTTGATATTGCTCATTAAAATAGACCATAGCCATAGCCCTAACCTTAACCTATTTTAACACATACCAGAACTTTAATCCCTGCTGTTAATCCAATAATACATTACTTACATTACGGGGACCTCATATTCCTCATATTGGTGGCACGGTGGCTGTTAAGATAGTTAAAATGTTCCTGACCAGCCTAAGCAATAAGATCATGGAGATGGGTCCCCGGGCGCCTGAAAGATGTGCTGCCCACTGCTCCTGAAAGGATGGGTCAAATGCAGAAAAATGATTTCCCTACAGGGATAAAAATAAATGATAATAAAATAAAAAAAATAAAATAAAATATCAGGAGGCAGGACCAGATACAGATTTTAGTCCCCGCAATGTAATAAAAATGGGCCACCGCACCATTAGGACTAAACTCTACCTAACTGTGGACTAGTCAAAGACTACACCAGGGTTAGAGCAGGAGCAACCCTGTCTACCATCAGGTCTGAATTGGGCTCAAACCAGGACCGAACCAGAACAAGTGTGAATGTGTCGCCAAAATCCGGAGATTCAAACCTGTCTGGAAGCGCGACTTGAGGACATCTGGGGGAATGGCCACTGCCCAGTTAAATATTCCAGCCATCCCTCCAGCGAACAGGATACTAGGAACACTCAAATCACTGGGGCTGTAAGAGAATAGGTGTGTGATTAGACTTTAATACAGATATATATGTATAAAACTGTGTCCCACAAAAAGCTACATCGAGTAGTGAGAGCAGCTCAGAGAATCATGGCTGTCTCTCTCCCCTCCCTGCAGGACATCTACTGCACCCGCCTCACCTGCAAAGCCCTCTGCATTGCGGGTGATCCCACCCATCCAACTGCCTCTTCAGTCTGCTGCCATCAGGAAGGAGACTGAGGAGCCTCAGTAGTCTGGTTAACACCTGACCATATCACAAGTGAGATATGGGTCTGGAAACTCGCTTCGAAAAATCCCGTAGCGGAGGTGTGGTTAGCGATTGCCAACGGCCGTTTATTGGGCGTTATGAATGTCTATCATTGAGCGTATACGTAAGTCCATAGCCAATCATGTCAGTTGTCAGTTCAAACTACAAGCTTCCGTTTGTCATGTAGTACGCGTCACCGTCTTGCCACACCTCCCCCGCTCTCTGATTGGGGCCCTAAATCTGGGACTCTCGCTTGGACGAGTTTCCAGGCCGCCTTCCAGTTCGAAACGAACGGAAGCGGCCTGGGAATTCCCAGGCTAGAGCCTCAGGGCAAAGACCAGCAAACTGAAAGACAGCTTCCTCCACCAAGCTGTCAGGATGCTCTTCCCTCCCTCCCCCAATGACACTGCTGCTTAAATGACACCATTTGAGCTTTATTACGCTACACATTGTATGTTTTACCTATTAGTATTATATACAAGTTTACTTTAGCTACGGGTATATGTGATGTTTTAGTCATTGTGTTTATTGTCTTGTTTAGAAAATGTTAAATGTTCACTGTGGGCCTATTTCAAATCCTGTGTGTGCAACCTATACATATGTTTTTTGACAATAAAGCTGGCTTTGAACTTTGAAAAATAATATGGTAAGTATGGAGAAACATTCACCTTCTTCCTGGTGGCGTGAGGAGGTTCTTTAGCCACTCATAGGACATAAAGTACATACCGCTGGCTGGTACATCTGAACACAAACAGTAAATGTAAAAAGATGATTAATAAATGGCCTATAACCAATTAATTTAAGGCGACAAATAGAACTGAGAGGTGGAGGAATACGAGATTACAAAGTTAAGGGTAGGTGAGACAGAAAAACATTAGGGGATGCTTTATCATTCTAGGTAATTTGCTTATTTTGTTTGGCATCTTCCACAGCAGCATTTTTTTAAATACTAATTTTTATAGGTCATTTTTATAGGTGTGGGTGGGTGGCAACCCCACCCACAGTAAGAACACATTTTTTTTTAGATCTGACCTGTAACTTGGGTCATATAGTGTCACCTACTTTTCTCCATGGAGATAGGTAAGGTTAATGACATACTGTGGAAAATTCCATGCAAAGCAATAACATCTCCGCAAAGACAAGCAGATTACACAGTGCACCTTTATAACAAGCAAATTTCACCTCTCATGAGGGTCAGAGCTGTGCCTTTGTAGATGCCCCTGATGCCTGACTCTTTGTACAACTGTTTGACACAGTCCATTGGTCCATTGTATTTCACATGCCCAGTGGATGCTTGAATCTATAAAACATAAACACATTATTACTACTCACCAAATAGGGTTTCCTTTGCCTAGAGAATACCACAGACCTGTAGTAGGCATTTGATTCGCTCGCCTGGTGCCATAATTGCAGTGGTGAAAACACCAGACAACATACCAGCTGCAAATAACTGGGGGTACCTGCACAATAACATAAGACAATTTAGGAGACTCAGTTTTGAACAGAATATGACAACTAGAGGCAGACCAATCACCTACGTAAGAACATCCTCAGGGTGTTTCTGTTGCAGTTTTTTGCCCAAGCCAAAGCCGAAAAAGCAAACGGCAAACATTGGCGTTACTCCAATGATTGGGGCAGCCATGCCTTTATAAAGACCTTTAACTCCCTGAAAATGCAGAAGAACATGTATGAGAACACAGGGATAGCCAATATATGATATTTTCATTGCCATATATTGACTTTCATCTGACCTCTTTGGCCAATGTCTTTTTGAAACAATCAATTGTCCCAGCATAGAGAAGGCTCTCTCCAGGTTTGGGCTTCGGCTGAGTCTGTAAACGCACCTAGAAATAAAGGGTTACTGCAAGTTACTAGCATTAGTTGACAACTCAGAGTCTCACAAGTGTGTGTGTGTGTACATATACATTATATATACACACACACATACATACATATATACATATACACACACACACACACACACACACATATATACATATACACACACACACACACACACACACACATATATACATATACACACACACACACACACACACACACATATATACATATACACACACACACATATATATATATATATATATATATATATATATATATATATATATTAGGGGTGGGTATTGGCAAAGACGTCACAATTCAATTCGAATCACGATTCATATGCCGCGATGCGATACTACCACAATGCATCATGATACTTGAATTATTGCGATGCATTGCAATATATTCGACATACTTCAGTGAAAATGTACCCAAAAAAAAGAGGATAACTTAAATATCAGTGGCTGTGTATCTGGGTAGTGTCTTCAATTGATACATAACTCTGAGCAACTCAATTCATAACTGAATTTATTGAATAACAAAAACAAATAAACCAAACCAATAACAAAAAAAGTGCATAGGATTTTTTCTAAAACAAAAAATGATGTTCAAACATTTGCCATTTTGGAGGTAGCTACCATCATAACAAACAATACCCTTTCACAAAGAAAAATATTGCATAGGATTTATAAAAAATAAATTATTGTATGTATTTATTAATAAATTATTAATTAATAATAACTAATTTTTGGCATCAAGAATCAATGCAGTATATTGTGAAAGTTAGTATCGCGATGCATTGTCATGACGATTATTTTGCACACCCCTTATATATATATATATATATATATACCGTATATATATATATATATATATATATATATATTTATAAAATCAGTGACGTGCATGACGTGACATGGCTGGTGAGGCACTGACGTCATCAGGGGTCGACAAGTAAATTTTGCCCCGGGTCAGTTTCTCTCCCTGTAAGTGACTGGTAGCTCGTAATATTTTTGATGTTAAGATGAAAATGACTTATTATTGTTCAGTGCATTTTCCAGAGCGCACAGAGCAGTGTCATTAATTAAAAAAGCTATATTTTTAGTGTGATCTGGCTCTGAATGTGAGCGGTGGACCGCTCGTATTTAACAAGGCTTCTTTGCAAATTTTTCAGGTCACAATATCCCATCTGAGTCCAGACATTGTCACAGCAGGTTGAGAAAAGAAGGCAGGAAAAGCAGAAAAGACAATTTCTTACCACACAGTTTGAAAAGAGCGACTCTTTCGTCCAGTAGTCTGGAGCAAACCCTTGAACTTTTGCATTGGTCTTCCTTTAATTATAACCTCCTGCTTCGACCGAAAGTCCAGTTTAGAAAACTGCTTGTGCTTTAATATGAAATCTTCCTCCATTTAAAAAGTAGGGCCAGATAAGAAGAAAAAAGTGAAGTTGAACGGATTGCTAAACTTGACTTGCCAACTCTAAATTGTAGCTTGCTGTCACTTATTCTAATCCGCTGCCCCAGAAGTTGCAAGAAGAACCCCTGGGCTCACGAGTGCCTCTACCATGAGGCCAGGTAACTACATGCCTCACGCAGCATCTTTTCACAGTCGCTTTAGCGCAGTATCTGTCACTGCTGAGCTACAGCACAGTCAGTCCATGGTGAGGCACGAACGGCTGGTGCCTCTCCGCACGTCTCTTCTCATTTGAACGGTAAAAGTGAAAATTCAGTGAATTTGAATTAAAAAAAATAATTAAAATGGCAAAGTTAAATAGAAAATAACTTTATAGTACAAATTGGATAAATATAACCATTTAATTTATTCTATCATTTTACTTTTTTTTCTCTCTGATGACAGGCACCTCTAATGACCACACGTCACTGATTTTATATATAATATATATATATATATATATATATATAGCTTTATAACAAGTGTAAAAACTGATCTTAGCAGAAGAACGTCCTGTATTTTCAAAACATTAATGCCCTGAATTTGATTAAAATAATATTTTTTTCCTCTATGCAGTCTGTGTAAACTAAAAGTATATATTAAAATTACAACTACTTACTTGATTGAGTAACAGGTTATAACAGCACATCACAGTCATAAAACAAGGGCTCAAAGGTCTGAACTAAGCCTGATCTCAAGCTCTGTAGCATCATGTTAAATATTAAAATAGTTTTAACTACAATTTGACCTTTTCATACCAGTTAGACCTGAAAGACCTAAATGATACAGAGTTCCCTTTGCAGCTTCTTCTATCCGTGTGCACTGCAAACAACTGCAAAAATAAAATAAAATTGCATTACTTTAATGGTGTCGAGGGGGTGTCCAGCGAAGACGAGACAGACCCCTCCAAACCCCCCGGCGAAGAAGTTCTTCAGCGGACTGATTGGCTGCGGCTGCTTAGACATTTTGCTAAAACAAACAAGAACGGGCACTTGATTCAAAACACGACGTCGACAAAAATAATGCACACAATAACTTTAAACGGAGGAAAATTGCACATACCTACAGTGTGTAAGGCCCGTGTGTTTTATTTGTGAGCTGCAGCCAGGAGAGTCTGACTGGACCTTTCACCCACTTTAACCAGGAGTGATTTCACTGTAACACAACAGCGTCACAGCGGTCCTTCACTTCAGTGGCCGGGTGGAAACATGATACAATTCAATCTACACATATTTTAAATTTGTTTATTTATTTAAACACACAAGTTATTAGTACATTATAGCTGCTTTAATGAGCCAAAACACGTATAATTTGCAGAACTTTACTGCATTTTGATTGATTTGAGGCTGACCTCTTGACTACTGGTATTAGGCTACCACTAAAACTGCTACTATTCTAATTTAGTCCATGCTTAGATTCAAAAGTAGTGATCAAGCTAAATAAATATTAGTTTGTTCTTTGTGAAGACTGATGGAGGTGGTAGAGGAGTCCTCCATGTGCATGACTGCCATCAAAGCTGACAGAAACTGTCTTTAATTCATCTGGAGTAGTAGTGTAGTCAGCTTCAGGCACATATTTACAACTGGAGTCCACACCCAGGGTGACAAAATAATTGAAAACTTGCAATGCTTCCAGTTAAAATATAGCTTTATTAGTTTATTATTACACTGTTGCAGCACATGTGCAGACAATGGTAGTTATTGAAAGTAGATAAGTTTCCCACATTCTAAACCATAAGACAATGGACAAATAAAAAGTTAGCAACTGAAAACATGAAATAATTAGTGGATTCTTATAGTATTACTTTTTTAAACAGACAAAACAGGACAATAAGTTAAGATATAAATGGAAACTTGTGTTGAGAAGAACTAGGATATGATACATTTGGCTATGACATTAATGCTTAAAACATGCCCCAAGTGAACCTCCATTGTTGAGGTTAATAACAAAGAAATAAACAAAAACAAATTACCTTGTTCAACTATTTATAAGTGCCGTCTTCCTCTTATTAAAATACTAATGTGATATCATTTGTTATAAGCATTAATGCAGTGCAGTTAGATTGCAGCATGTATTTTACAGACAAAATACTCTTTTACTTTAACATTTCTGAAGCTGGAGATGGTTTTGGTATGGAATAAGAAGCTCAGAAGTGGTTAAGACAAATGCCTGGATGTTTCCACAAGTGAGATTCACAATACTACAGCTCTTTTATTTTGTTTTTGAGGATAAGTGAAACTGTGTGTGTCCAGCTACTATCTACCTGTTAATACTGGAGGAGTCAGAGGAGGAAGTATTTCTGATGTATTCTAAGTTAAACACTGTCCATCAGCGCACTGTAGTTTGCTCCCACTGTAAAGGAAGGATATAAAGAATCGTGTTCACAATTGGCACACTAACTGGATTATTAGGATAGTTTGGTTTAAAACGAAGTTGATGGTTTTCAGATGACACAGCATCCTTTAATCCTGACTTGTTTAACTAAAATGGGTGTGGGAAATTTTCATATTGATATGTTGCAGATTATTGTTTGCTATGAAATCATGGACCCAATTAGCCTACTAATATAAATTATCTGTTTCAGAATATGTGGATTTTTACAAAATATATATTTATAATGCAAATTATACAAATGATTGAATATGCTGGCATCATCACTGTGTTTGGAAAAAAATACAGTCTTACAAAAATATTGTTAATCTTCTTTTTCATTCTGAATTTGTATTATTTATATTATACTGTATATTATTTGTATTTGTGTTCATTTGTATTATTAAAGTTTTCAGATTACTATTTTAGGTATGTTTCCCTTAAAAACGTAAAAGACAAAGATTATTTTCCCTTTTTAAAATGTAAAAAAAAGGAAAAAAAAAAAAAAGGATTCATAATCCATTGGCAATACTCATTAGATGGCACTGGTTCAATAGTTTTGAACCGAATTGTTTGTTACTGTCCCTCCCTGCTGCAGTGGTGGAGGAGACTACAGTGTGTGACATATTGATACAGTTAGTCCTAGCTCTCGCAGATCTGTGGAAACTCCTTATAGATCTGCTGGACTATTAGCTTATCCATTTGTTTGGCCGTAGCGCTGCCCTCGTCCTCCCCGGGGTCCTCTTCTTCCCGAAGGATCCTCTGTAGCGCCCCCTGTAGGTCAGAAAGCCGGTGCTGATGCGCGAGATAGTCAGTGGAGCGGATGATGGAGTGCATGAGCGAAAGGTACTCCATGCGCAGCTAAAAGATAAAGAAAACAGTGAAAATATGTAAAAACAATCAATTCAGTTAGCTAGGCTTTACTGTCATTTTACATTGACAGAAAAAGTTCTGTGTAAATTTCTGCAACAATTGTCAAAGTAAACTGTGGCAATGCAGAATTTAATTGCAAAGTGGACAGGAAAGTGTTCGCTTCTAAAGAGGTTCACCTTGTCTCCGGGCGAAAGGTCAGAAATCTGTCGTACAGCAATGTCAATCATCACCATCATGTCGGTGTGGTAGAAGATATTAGCTGTCTCTTTACTCGCAAAAACATCCTGAAGAAACTTAAGCACTGAGTGAGGAGCAGGGGGTGTGTGAGTGAACATGCACACTGGGTCATCTGAAGAACAGCATAAATTAATATGTTAAGCCAAATAGTGATATAAATATTCACACAAGTTTGGACCCAAATACTTACCTCCTCGATTAAGAAGCAGTAAGACTTTTTCAGTAAGGATCTTGACATTTTTCTTTGTTATTTCTTGCATAATGGCATTGTTGCTTGGTGCTGATAACAAAAAGATGCGATATCAATTGGCCAATATTAAATGTGATCATTACCAGCAAGAAAAGTATTGCAGTGACCAAGACAGGCCAATCAAAACAAGAATTGTACATACTAGTATATATAACATAAATATTTTTGGTAAAAACACACTGCTCTTACAGGTGTGATGGAGATTGAAGGAAAGAAGGAGGTTGAGGAAGATATCAGGCAACTGCTCAGTTGGATCAGACGGGAGTCCATCTTCTACAACATCCAAAAGAAACTGGACAAATTCCGCATTCAAGTGTTCTACAGGAGGAAAGATGTGTTTGCTATAATTGTGTATTTGTGTCATGGTGAGTGATTCATAAATGGATTGTAGCTGTAACAAGAATATTTGATTATACCGTAGTGATGATATGGCACCTGCTCCCCCATTGAGAAGATCATAGTGAGAACCAAAGCTGTGTAACACATCTTTTGGTGTTCTGTAGGAGGAAAACATTGTAGTGAAATGTATATATAGTATAAAACATATTCAGTAACATATAAAGAATTTAAATCAAATATCAAGAATGAACAAAGAATGAAAGATGTTACAAATATCCTACCCAAATCCATTCCTAATATTGAGAAAATAACAAATATCCATATAGATTATGAACTGATGCATTGCTAATTAAACCACGTTTTGTGAGTAAGAAAGTATTGACGTTATGCTGGTGGTTACCTTGTGTGTCTGTCTGAAGGTCCCGGGCCAGCTCCATGGGCAGGATGGAGTTGAGCAGAGTGGAGATGAGAGCAGCATCCAAACTGCACATGGCTCCAAAAACCTTCAAAAGCAACAGCCGCAGAGATACGCGGTGCTCCTGAACAGAACATCAAAACAATGAAATATGTTAGAACATTATATTGTAGAGTCTCCATATTAATAGACATAAACATAACAAATATATCATGTATTATAGAAAAAGCTATACATTTAATTGCCTTAAAAATGAACATGTAACATATACTTACCATCTGATAATAAGAGACAAGTGATATCACATTTTCAGAGTGGTTGGCCTTGCACATCCGTTTGCACACTTCAGGATCTGCATCCGTCTAAGAGAAAAATGCTATAACATTAAATATATCACGACTGTGTAAGCTAAAGGATATTGAGGTACATACAGTAATGTGGTATAAAGTATAATGCATTTTTGGGGTCAGTATGATGTGTACCAACACATTTTTTTGTAGTCATATTTTAACAGTTCTAACACTAAAATGATGGAAGTTACCAAGGACTAATTTGTGATGTTTGTACGTAAGAAGCAAACACATAATATGGATTACAAAATACATCTTTACCCTATGGCATTAACATGGACAGCAAAATAAATAAATAATAAATAAATACATTGTGTTTGACAAGAAAATCTTTTGAATCTTTGAACAATATCCCTCTTGTTCAGTATATAGTGCAGCACATTAATTAATGATTCGTAAATACGTATTTAAGTTACTGAGCTGATAATTAAACTATTCTCTGTGTGTGCTCTTTGTGTATTACAAGGATTTAAAGACAAACTCATCTCACAGAAGAATATTATTAATCCCATTGTAGATACGTATACTTAAAGGTCCCATGGCATGAAATGTTCACTTTCTGAGGTTTTTGAACATTAATGTGAGCTCCCCTACCCTGTTTAGGGCCCCCCCCCCATGGCTAAAAGTTGCGAAATGTGTAAACTGAGCAATTGCGATCCTTTTCCGCATTTGAAAAAAAGACAGCCCAAATGGGCGATTCTGAACAAGGGAACTTTCTGACGTCACACTCGGGGAAAGGTTTCCACCCCCCGTCTGGATGTCCACCCCGTCTCTGGAAATCACGCCCAGTGAATTTGGACCGCAATCGAGCTACGAAATGCGAGAGGCGTTTTTTTTTCTTTCCCTGGTGAGACGTGAGAGTTTTTCCAGGCTCGGATAAAGGACATCCGAGCCTCCGAAAGTCTGAAACAGCAGTGGTTTAATTTTATTTTCTGTGGAAATCAGTTTTTTTAATGGGACGCGTCTCATATCTTCCTAAGCGCTTAAAACGCGGAAGTGGGGCCAGCGCACACTGCACCGCTAATCCAGGAAACAATCGTATTTGGCCACACCCCCACCCGCTGCACTGGCCTGTCTCTGTCCTCCTCATTTGCATTCAAGCAACACGCCCAGAATAAAGTGTTTCAGAGACATATTTATGACTCTGACTGTCTTCATGAGGCTCTCTCATGCACTGAGGCTTGATTTTGGAGAAGGATTCATATACAGTATTAGGGAACCATTAAGGCGCCATATAAAAGCATCAAGAAGTACCATGTCATGGGATCGTTAAACAATATTGGAATGAAGGAAGGGATTCTATTTCTTGTAAATACTGTGTTTTTTGCAGAATACCAAGTCTTATTTGAAAAGGTAATAATTGAATCGCTGAAAATCTTTTCTTTCAAATGTGCAAAATTTTCCCATTGCAAATAAAAATGATGATCTTCATGGGGTTACAGAGATACCAGTATCTTGAGCAGCTCCTCCAAGTAGCAGGCGATGAGAGCATGGTCCTCGTGCAGGGCCCAGCTTCGTTGTTGTGAGTCTTCGCGATGTCGAGTGAGGTCACTGAAAATCACCTCCAACCGCTGCTCATCATGACACACCTGCCCCTGTGGCAGAGCCGTGCTAAGATCCTGCACGGGCAACACACCAGTCAAACAACCAGAAATACCAGCCAGGAAGAATAGATGCTAAAACTACTTAATTCTTCAATATGGAAAATTATTTTGAGTTTAAGTTCGCGTTTTACAGGTTACTGAAAAATCTAGCTTCAAGGGGGTCACAGTGTTCACCATTTGTGTTGCCTCTGTAAATGAAAAGGAGCTGTGTCTGGAATTAACCTGTTCATATTCCGAGGGGGTTGATACAGGCCACTGTACTTTTTCTTTAATTAATTTCTGTTTGTCTAGCTTCTAATAAAAGAGAACTATCAGTCTCATGGACATGTAAAAAATTAAAAAAAATCTCTAACCCACTTATTTTCAGTCAAATCAACCATTTTGAGAAGAATCTGGACCAGTTTGTACTTCAAAACCAGAAATAAAAAATATTACCAAAAAAAAAAAAAAAAAAAAAAATTGAATAGGAATTTTATATTAATTCCATCTAGATTTGTTTGTCCAGAAGTTCCTAAAACTCATGTTTAGTGAGATATGCTTCAGCACTGACATTGGAATTATCAAGACCCAACAAATGCTCAATCTACTGTCTCTCAGGCCATCCTCAGGGACACCAGCAATAACTATTCTTATATTTACCCCCAAAAATTTAGGCGGAATTTTAAATTTGACTTTCCTCTGTGTAGAGCTTATTCCCAATTCAAATTAGAGTACAGAGACAGTTAGAGGGGTTTAAAGTAACTGTAAGCAAATGTAACTTTTCTGGTCGAGGGTCCACCATCTGCTTGTCTCCGCTGAGATGTTAATGCATTGTTTGGAATGTTCCACAGTCATTAAACATATTTGTTTTCATGGAGACAAACAGGTAATGTATCAGGCCAAGTTACAGGTCAGATCTGTGAAGAGGTGACCACCTCACAGTAAATATACATGTTTTACTGTCGCTCTGTCTTGTGAAAATACAAAAGCTTTTAACAACAATAATGAATAAATACAAATAAATATGAATAAATTGAAGTAAATATTGCTTACTGTGGATCATTCTAAGAATAGCAATCATCAATCAATCATCTAGACCAGTGTTTCCCAACCTTTTTTGTCTAGTGTACCCCCTGAGCCTTTTTGTCATACCTCGAGTACCCCCTCACTCATACGTGTTGATAATTCTCCAAAAGTAGAACGTGAAACAACGGATTATTAAATGAAAATAATTTTCTTTCATCTCCTTAATTTGAAAATTTAATTCTCAGACATTTTATCTCTTTTCTTTAACTCAAATTTACTCAAATTAGAATTTAAAAATTCAAAAAAATCTCCCCCTGCACCTAGCAGCGACACTGCCGAGTACCCCCTACAAAGTGCTCGCGTACCCCTAGGGGTACTTGTACCCCTGGTTGGGAAACACTGATCTAGACAAGCCTATGGCGCATTCTCCAACGAAAAATGTACAGATCACAGTCTATAGCCCTTTGTTTTTAGTCATTTTATCGATTTGAATAAGTTATTTATTTTTTGTGCAATTAAACCCAATTGACTAAAACATTTAATAATTTATCTTAAGGTAATTGAGTTGTATGTAAAAAGTGCTGAGGCTAGACAGTGTTACATAAAATACTATGACACATCAAAAATAAACCTGACCTTGCCTTCTACCAAAGACAGCAGCACTTGCTCCAAAGCGGAAGAAGCCTGAGGTAGCGCTGTTTGCAGGTGCCCCACCACAACACCCACTGCCACACGGGACAGTTCATAACTCAGGCCAGTGTTCTTCCGCACCAGCTCTATCAGCTCTGCCCCGATCGTCATGGAAACCGGCTTAGAACAGGAGGTAGTGGGGCTGCCAGGGGGGCTCTCAGCAATGGACGGAGGGGCAACGGGCCAATAATTGTCCTGCTGTGTCTCGGCTTTGGGCTTGGGAGATGGGGCAGGCTGAGGGGGCTGTGGTGCAGGGCTTTTCTTTCCGGGGGCAGTTTGTACAGAAGATTCCGAAGGCAGGACGTCCGGTGGTGGGGGGGCAGAGGGTTTGGCTCGGGATGGGACAGGTGGCGGTGGGGTACTGGAGATACTAGGCAGGCTGACTTCAGAGGAGACCAAAGAGTGGGCAGAGCCAGATTCCAAGGAGGTGGTGCTGATGGTGAGGGAGGGGGCAGGGGAGGGAGGGAGAGACGATACACGGGATGGGACCTCGGGCTCTGCAGAGAGGAGACAGCTCCAGTTACAGTAGGCAGGGTGAACAGGACTAAGAATAGCCTGTTTGTGAAGCAGCAGGTAGCATCAGCAAAAACACAGAGCTGCAGAGGCTAAGCAGAGGCTTAAAGTGTGTGAGACTGACCTGGACGACGGTTGATCTTCTGTTTCTCTGGAGGAGGAGGGGTGATGGGGGCTGCACGTCGAGGCTGAGGGGGCACCTAAACAAGAAATATTTAAGGTTTTGTAAAAAATGAATACAAAGAAAATGGCATTCATTTATGACTTTCCTCAGATTTTGATACTCAATATATTTCAGAGAGTAAGCAGGAGTTAATTGAGATCGTCGCTGTCAAGAATTAATTATGAGAAATTTAAGAAGCACAGTAAAATCTTTATGTTTCTTTTTGACACAACTTTGCTCAAGAATCCATATCTGACATTATGACATTCTGACCTCCTTTGATCTGATGTCTGATCTCTGATTTTTTTTACATCTGATTTCAAAACTGTTGTTCTGCTGTTATGGCTGACATGGCTTTTTTATGGCTTTTTTAATCTATAGCAATACCAGTATTAGCACTGATATATTGTTCACCCCTACAACCAAGTAGGGATGCAGCAATCCAACTTTTTCAGTTCCAATGTTGATTTCTATACTATAGCTTGAAGAATCTGCTGATACCTGATATCAAATGATACCAGTGCAAAGACTGAATACAGCATTTATTTCCTTTAAACAAAATAAATTTAAAGATAAAACTTTTTTTCAGTGTTGACACTGATATCTGATACCAGATATCAGATGCCAATATCAGATCAGTGAATCCAAGTAAAAAAAATAAAATAAATAGTAAAAATAGTGTTTAAATTATAAATCAAATTAAAAATCATAGTAGTGTTTGTTTATTTACCTGATAAAATCCATGCTCTCCTTGCATATTGTCCATACTTCCTGATAGTGACATGCTTCCCTGGTGTCCGTACTCTCGGTTAAGGCCATTGGGTGGGTTGGGAGTTTGGCTCAGTGATATCTCGCTGTTAGAGGTCGGGATGCCTGATTTGTTACTTGCTGAAGAGGAGCTCCGCCGTGCAAGTGTCTCTTTTCTGTGATGTATCAGCTTCCTGTAAAGATTGTCAATACTTTATTGGCCGTGTTGTGTGAACAGTAACATTGAGCCTATTTTAGTCCTGTTGTATTCTTCAAACTTTACCACTCAAAGAGCCATTTGGACCCAGTAAAGAAAACACTGGGAGGCACAAAACCCTTTTGAAATTTAAAATGAAATAACACTGCATATAACAGCTTTTTTTAAACCTTTGTGCCATAGAATTACATTTTGAATATGAACGAACTAAAATAAAATACTTTTTAATTAAATACAGTGGTCCCTCGCTATATCGTGGTTCACTTTTCGTGGACTCGCTGTTTCGCAGATTTTTATTCAAATTTGTTTTTTTATAGTGTATCAACGCGCATTTCTGCGTCCTGATTGGCTAAGGGACTGTAGACCTTTGCCGATTTGTCCGTCATTCTCCTCCGTGTCTCCTGTACAGAATGCGTTCAGTTTGCCAGATTTATATAAATGTTCGATAGCAGTGTGACTCTGAAGTGCTGTATGTTTGCAAGTTTTCTCCCCGACAAAACCCGCCACAGTGAAGCGGTCATAAGAACTGTGAAATAAACACGAAACACGCTTTGGTTTCGTTCTATAATACTGTGCTTTTTTGTTGAAAATCTACAAACGTTTGAGTGTTTAAACAAGAGAAATGTGAGAAAACGTTAATTCTAGTCTGAGAAAAGCGTAGAATGTGTGTGGTGAGGCGTTTACAGCCTTACAACATGGAGAATAATTGTAAAAATAAAGCTGACGACTTCGCAAATTTCACTTGTCGTGGGTTATTTTTAGAACGTAACCCCTGTGATAAACGAGGGACCGCTGTACTGAGCCGCATCAGAGGGATCAAAGAGCTGCATGTGGCTCCGGAGTCACGGGTTGCAGACCCCTGTTCTAGGGAATTAACTTGATCCTGTTGTGTAAAGACAAAAATTGGCCCAAAAGTAGGAATAATATTCAAACATAATTTTTTTTTCTCAGATGCATTAACCCTTTTTATTTCTGTTATTGCACATCAATAATCTTTAGATGCATTGATTACATAGTGATTCTCAGTTGGTACAAACCTAAAGCCAGGGTTGTTATGGTTGCCTAAACAGGTTACTTACTGTAAAACATCACGTTGCTCGAGATTGTATTTGCCTCCATTCTTTAAGGCCACATTATGGATGCCCTCAATGGCTCGGTCAATAGACTGCAATACTTCATCCTGCTCTGGGGCCTGGAGGAAAGACAGAAAATACAACTAAGAGTGATGATTTATTCATTAAAGCTGTGGGCACAATTATTAAAATTTAAACCAAACAGAACATGTTTGGCCTACGGACCTATATAGCTCGAGGCAAACAGAACTAGGCCAGTTACCTAACAAACTCAGCCTTTTAACCCAAGTCACATATGTAGCTGTTTGGGCCAAAGACAGTGTCACTAAGAGCAGAAGACAGCATTCCAGCTCATGGCTTCACATTGTACATGCTCTGACTAGTTCACAGTAAATTTAATTGTAGGAGGCAGGTCACTGTACCAAGCAGAGGTGGGTGTGACTGAGAAAAACCTACACATATCACTAAAGGAACACAACTCTTTGTGCAGATACAACATCAACAGAGGGTCCACGTCCTTGGAGCAGTCTCTCTGTCAGATTCTATCATCATCCAGAATGCACTCCATCCTCCATGGCCCTGTCCCCCACCTTAATGCGGCATAAATAGCTACAGTAAAGGCTGCTATGAAAGGTCAGCGTTTTACCTAAATATATAAATGCGTTATAAGTAGTCTGTTGCTAATTAGATAGGGGCTGCGCCTGCATCCCTCCATCTGTCAATTAATTCAACTCCACTGCAATCGGGGAACTAAGAATGGGAAACATAAGAATCCGGACATAAAACACGCATGTTGTTTACCTGTATTTTCTCAATATAAGATGAAGGGATGTAGCCAGTTTCACCCGAGTTGCAGCGGGAACCCAACCACCAGTGTTTGTTGCTTCTCTCCAGGATTAGGAAGCTCTCTCCGGCGGAGAAGTGCAGGGAGTTGGGCTCGGTGGATCTGAAGGCGTACAGAGACCGGTACATGGCCGAGTTAGCGCAATTGCTCGTTTAAAAACGCCACAATGGCTAAAGCTCACAAAGAACAAGTGTTAGCCGAGATATAGTTTTGTATAAATGCCTCGCCTGAGATATTTTTTAAGGTCTAAGAAGGCAGAGAATCAGAGAATCTAGAGGATCTCTATTTACAATGTAACACAGATCATCTGACCCGAGACCACTGAGTCCGATAGGAGGCGCTATTTGTTCTGGACACGCCCCCGAAGCTTTATAATAAGTAATTTCATTTATATTATTTTGAAGTTACACAATTGTGTGCAATTAAGTTCAGGTTAATTTAAAAGTTAAAAGGTTAATTTGATTGCGGTTTATTGATATTTGTTATTAATGTCGATAAATATCTAGAATTGATCGAATCGATTGGTTAAACATCAACGGAAGTCACAGCCTGGTGTCACACGAAAACGTTCCTCCAACTCGGCAGTTACATGGTTCCGGCGCTTGTTAAGAAATAATATGGCCGCGTCGTTGTGCAGCAGATTTTTCCCACAAACACTGAAACAGCGGGCTATTTTTATATCTACAATACTTCCCACGTTCACGAGGTACATCACTTTAATCTGTATTATATCATTAGGCAGAATTTTAATGATATATCCTTATTCCCTCTATGACCTGTGTCTGGAGGTAATAGTTAACAAACATTCCATCCAAGTGTCATTCAAGTTAATTTTCTCTATATGTTTGAGCCATGGTGGAGGTGCGAAATGTCTTAGGTCAGCTGGTATGAGGAGTATCCTGTCAGAATACCGTCTGGTAACAGCAGCTGATCATACACAAGACAGCTAGTCAGCATGATCAAATTGTGCTATGCAGTGAAGACAAGCACAAATGCTTTTCTGTTTTGTTTTGATGTGTGTGTGTGTGTGTGTGTATGTGTTTTCTTTACTTTTTTTAAAAAATGTTTGGAATAGACACTCAAAGGTTACTAGTACTTATATTTGATTATAGCCTGGCTAGAGATTGCATTGTAGAGATTCTACTTTAGAATGTAGTCTGCGATTGTGACCAGTACTATCACATTTGATCCATCTTCTTTGCAGCCCAATCCTCTGTCGTGGTCATCGTCTGTGTCCCAGTGATGATGAGTTGTACCAAAGGACCACAGTGTCCATAATGAAGAAGGAGCAGGGCAGTGGGCCCATGATCCAAAGCTACAGCTCCAGAGGTTTCAACATTGATGGGAACAGAGTGTTTGGCCCATGTGCTGTACTCCCTCCTGCCATTCTGCAGTGGAAAGTGAGAATACTTTCATAGTCACCTTTTTATATAACAGATCTGTACATGTGAATAATAAGTGAAATATCTGTTTGCAGGTTGGAAGCCATACAGACATAACAGAAGAAAGTCTGTCACTTTTCCATATGATTGAACCCAGAATAGGTGAGAGCAAATTAATTAAAAGTTAACAACAAATAATGTTTTTAAATCCTTTCACTTTACCTATTTTGACCTGAAGTTACCTAGCTATTAGTCATTTTTAAAATTCATTCAGAGATTCTTGTCTTGGGAACTGGTGCAAATGTTGAACGCCTTGATCCAGCAGTATTGGCATTGCTTAAAAAAAAGGGTATCTCTGTGGAAGTGCAAGACACGGTAATAAAATTTTCAAATCATTTTCAAATGATTTTCAATTTTTGTTTGCAACTATATATTAATAAGAGAATCTGTTCTTGTGTACTTTATTTTCAGCCAAATGCATGTGCAACATTTAACTTCTTGATGAGTGAGCGAAGGGTGGCAGCCGCTGGTCTGATTCCTCCACCGCAGAGCACAGCCCTGGATGTGATAAAGGAGTAATACTGTTGAAAACAAAAGACTGAGGGGACTTTTTTATATTTATTTTGGAGAGTAACAAATTTGAACTTCTGGGTTAGTGGGAAATAACTCCAGAGTAGTACAAAATATACAGGCATTGCATAGTATTTATCATTATGTTTATATTAAGAATTATAATTTAATAAACACTTATTTAGTAAATTTTGTAAGTGTGGTGATGCCTATGATGATATGATTATAAAGAAGACACAAAGTATGCAGTCCAGATGACAAGGCACTGCAATAATAATGATTCAATTTATTATTTAAATCATATTTGTTTTGTCTTTGCCTTCTTCTGACAGTCATGGATTATTTTAGGTTAACACAAAAACAAATAGCCTAACTTGCTTGGTCCACTGCAGACATTAATCCAAGCGATTATATTCGGAGTTATGCTGCATATAGAACAAATGTTGTACCTAATCCTCTTTGTGGACAATTGAAAAACATAGAAGTATAAAGAATTTCTTCATTGCTTGTTAAATTGAGGTCAAATATGTGAGAGTAAAAGGTTCAAACGACTATATAAAATGTATCATCCATCTGCCTTAGGTGAGGCGGGTTGCCCTTGATCAGAGTAAGCCTCTTAAATGGGAATGCCTGCTTGTCCCACAGCCACTGCTCTGGTCTGCAGAGTGACAATACCAAGCCTGCCCCTCCCACTAAGCTCTGCAGATAATAAAAAGAATCCACAAATCCTCTGTACAGCGCAGTTTCATCTCTGCAGTAATCATCATCAGCCCAATGTCCAAATCCGCAGCTCTAGTAGTAGTAACCTTATACACTTAAATGTTTAAATGCTCTAGTGTAGATAGATGCATTTGACCCATACACGTCTCTATGGTGATGCCCAGAAATATGTACTTAGTTGCATGCTGGAAAAGAATAGATTTGACATTGAATGTCATTCCTACATTCCATTTATTGTTATCGTAACCGGAACCAGGAGAAATAATGCTATATTTATGGGGTCTGTCCTTAAAGATCCCACTTATTCAGGCTTGGCACTGGCAAAAAGAGAAGACATTGGTTGTATTAATAAGTAGATTAAATTTTAACAATATTACAGGATTCCGGATAAAAAAATATAAAAAAAAGTATTGCAGTTATTGCATATCATTTCTAAGCCTGATTTATGAAAAATTCACTTCAAACATTGAGTTGAAGACAATGATAGTGCTCTGTATTAGCAAAACGATAATCTATATTCATGTTTATAATCCTTGTCCATATAGCCATTGTTTTAAGTCCATATCAGTCAAATGTTTCTCAGTCTTCACAATCTGAGTTATGAGAATGGTGTCGACTTGAGGCTAAAAAGCTGAACTCTGACCCGGTGATTCTGTGGTACAGGTCTTTGATGTCCTCACACTCGCCCTCAAAGTGGTTTGTGGCATCATAAGAACGGGACACAAATATCTGAAAGGCAATAGAGAAATATCATTAACTTGTAATCCATTTAATCTAAGGTGCACTATATAAATCTTACACCATCTGCTTGATTCCAGAGATGTTATTGCTTAACCTGGAATGTTCCACAATATGGCATTAAACTTGTATTCAAGTAGAAAAGCAGGTGACACTAACAGGCTGGGTTAAAGGTCTGATTTGTAAAGAGGCAACACTGATTCTCACCCACAGTAAAGTTTCATGTTATTCAAGGTATTTTTAGTAACAAGAACACACTTGAATAAATACAAGATAGATGTTGCACTGAAATGCCTCACAGTATTCTGTATTTACCAACACCACAGCTTTTTCCTTACCTGGCTTCTTCTTCCATCATCGTTAGGAACAACTAGATGACTAACTGAGACAAATCTACAACAAGAAAATTAAGTCAGCATTTATTTGATATATATAAACATGAATATGTAATTTTTACTTTTGCACAATGGGTTCCAGCAGCTCTACTGCAGGCTGCACCTCTTTCTCTGGGTTATTGGTCTCAGCGTTTGTGCTTATTGTGGCGATGTACATCCCAGCTGAGGCCACATTGTGTGTAAAGGACACCACTGATATGAAAATGTCTGCAGAAAAAAAATATTATCCACATGAGATTAATGGTGGTTTTCAGATTGTAGAATATGATTTTCTTGTGCATGGATTTCAGCTTCCTGTTTAATTTTGAAGATGGTTGTCTATTCAAAAATATAATATTTAGTTGCTATGGCAGTTGCTAGTCCTAACTTTTCATGATTGTGAAACAATGAAACCCATGGATTAATTACATGGTATTTTTGGTAAATTCACAGATGCTGAACCTGATCATTTCTATTAATGACTCTTTGACCTTGCTATATTACAACAAAAACTACCAGATTTTCGGTTGAGTTGTGTCTGAGGGATGATGATCTGACAGGAGCTGGCCTCGTGAGTATGTTTGACAGGATGATTTAGTAAACACATGACCCGGATCACACTCCCCATTTTCCTCACTCGCCCGGGAACATAGCTGGGGTCACAAATCAGCTGATTACAGTAGAACAGCTGCAGAGAGAAGACTCCTCATTGATTATTATACATTCAAACAAGGCCTACTTATATTTTGTCAATTTACCATGTTTATAATGCATTGTTTTCAATTTGTGCCTATTCAAAACAGACAGTATGTAACTTTCTGGAGCTGCATGATCCCATGGAAATAAAAAGTTAAAACCATACTTAGATACATTTTATGTTGGAATATTATAGCCAAAGGAACAACATTTCCATGAAAAAAAGCAGGAAGAAGCCCTCCTCCAGGCCAAATAAGAGACAGGTTTATGGAGATGCAAGCACGCTCAGAGCAAGAACGCATGTTTTTCAGTGCAATAAACACAACCAAAATGAAAGAAAAAAAAAAACTAAAAAACATCTACTTTCTGTCTAAAGGTTACATACAGTGGGTTTAAATAATGTTAATGTATTATATAATGTAAATGTATTATTTTGCATCTTTGCATATCTGCTCTTATTCACTATATCTTAGATTATTCTCTTATTGTTTACCTTTCCCTCTGACTTCACAGCTTTCACTTTACCGTTCTCTGTCACAATCTCATCTATTGGTCGGTTCAACAGGAGGGTCCCCCCATACTCTGCATTCAACCTGAAACAAACAAAGTGAAGTATTTTATAGATATAAAGATTAAACTCTAACATAAAATATACCTTGCAAACCCCTGTGCTATCTCCCCCAGGCCATAGATGGGATAGAGGTATGGGCTACTGCTGTGTCGGGACTGAGACTGGCAGTAAAGATTGATCATCCTGATGGTCTCTCTACAAGGCTCATCCAGGTAACTGAAAACAAGAGGATTCATTTCAAACACACAAATGGACCAACATAAATATTTCCATGATTAATGGTTATATTATATGCTTAATTATTAATGCTAGTCAGTGATAGCAGGGCTTTTAGCAGTGGCCCACCAAAGTCCCAAACCTGTTGTTGTTGCGTAAGGCTATGGCATGTCCTGTGAACTCCATCACATCAAGCCCCAGGTCAAAGCGAGAGAACAGGTCCCGGGTGGTGGTCTTGTTTGGGTCCACATCCTGGTATGTCCGTGGGTTTCTTAGGTCAAAGTTTAGGGCGAAAAGGAGCAGCTTCCTGAATCTTCTTTTATCAAACATGCCCATAAGATCTACAAAATAAAGTATTGTCGGAAGTTAATGATCTCTGAGGTGAAGGAATAGTTTATTATTTATTTATTTATATAGAGAGAAATATTTCAATAACAGGGTAGATTTAGGTTAAGAGAAGGATGTGGAAAAAAAAATTCACCATTCAAACGATATAATTTATTTGTTTGAAATTGTTAAGTGATATGCCAACAGTCTCAATTTGTCATCAAAACCCATGGATAGGATCAAGAGAACACACGCACGCACACACGCACACACACGCGCGCACACACACACACACACACACACACACACACACACACACACACGCACACACATTATTAAAGTATATATTTACTTGAAACTTGGGCATCTTCCTCTGTAGCTGGGACTTTGTGCAATTTTCCACCTTTGTAAACATAACTGCCTTCAACAACTTTAAAGTCCAGATATCGAGTGACTTCTGTATAGACCAACATTTTCACCAGTTCACCTGATTCACAAAATACACATGAGTTCACTTATAATGGGATGAGACAAAGAGTAAAAGTAGCCTTAAATAATCTCACTGCCTGCGAGAAAGAATTTAGGAATGAGGTCTACATTCCACTCTTTTCCTCGACACATGGTTTTAGCAGGACCCGGAAGATTAAATCTCTTGTACAGCTATTACAAAGAAACAAACATTTTACACAATGTTAGTTTTAAACATGTGGTATGACAGATGTTACCTCCTCTATGGGTGAAATGGATGTACTCCCTCCTCCATGATATGGATGGTTGTCAATGTGAAGAACTTTCTTTCCATTTAGAGACATTAAACCAGACAGGATACACTCCTACAACAAAAACACCAAGTATTTTACTACAAAGTAAGCTTACTGCTCTGACATAGATCTGCTGACCCTAGCTGACCAGTCCTCCTGTTAAACTGCACTGAGACCATTGACTGAGACACAAAGGGAACTGAATGTAAATGTTGCAGCAAAACTGCAACAGTTTGCTGTAGCCAAACTTAAAATTCCCTCGAGATCAATAAATTATCTCTCTCTCTCTACTTCATGTCAAAAGATGTTATATTTATGCTACTGAAGTTATAAATAATAATAAATAAGTTAATTTATTACCCAGTCACTCTTTACAACTGTTCTGGCTTCCTTACTGCACTTAAATGAGCCACTTGAAGTGTCGCCCAAGGACAAACTGATAAGCACAGATCGGAACTAGAATCTTATCGATTTTTTTAGGGTTTAGGGGGATGAAATCAAAATAAAAAATTAGCATCGTTGCCATAGCGTTTGACACTTCAAAAGACAATATTCTTCTTTTGAGTGGCAAAAAGTCTTTAAAATATTGTATGCATTCAGGAAGCTGAAATCCATGAACAGCCACCACACCCCTTTACATTCATAACAAACCATAGCCCATAACCTGGCCCGAGCATAAGCCTCTGGTCTCTTCCACAGTACCACTCTCACCCTCTCCCTCAACTTTTCCTCTCTCCAGCTCTCTTTCCACCCTGCCAGCTTCCTCATCATGGGGCAGTGCTTCTCAAATAGTGGGGCAGGCCCCCCTGGGGGGGCGCGGTGTGATGCCAGGGGGGGCGCGTGTGACCCTGGGAAACACGCTTTTTTGCCATACTGTACTAGAATGAAAGTGTAATTGCACATCAACAACAATAGTTGGAACCAGCCCTCTCGTTGTCGCTCTGGGGCAGGGGTCGGCAACCTTAAATACACACATATACGCACAGAACAGACTCACCATCAGCAGAACATCCTCATTATATTCCACTGAGTCGTGTCGTTTAGTCCAACAGAAGCTGACGCATCAGCGACACAAGTAAATAGTGTTTTTTTTTAAACAAATGTGCGCAAAGCTGCATTAAAAACACATTAATATTTGAGTCCTCGGCGCAAAAAAAGAGTGGAGTGTTTGTTGGAAGTTTCTTTTTTGTTTTTAATGTTAATAAAAGGATACAATGTTATGCAGAGGTGTACTAATAATTTTCTAGATAAATAATACTATTAATAGTCGCGCGCAGGGAGGGGGGCGTGAAATTTTTTCTTCTTCCTAGGGGGGCGTCATGGAAAATAATTGAGAAGCACTATCATGGGGGGTGGGGGGTCAGAGCCTTCAGCCACTCTGAGCCTAAGCTCTGTAGCTCTCTTCAAATACAAACTCAAAACTACCTGTTCAAGCAATCCTACACCACAAATTTTAAATGGCAATTATGAGGCAATTAAATGAAAAGTTAGAACCAAGACAAAATTAAATAATACTGACAAAATTCTCACTGATAATAGTAATATTATTAATAATATTTTGCAATACACATAGGCATCATGCATGAGGAGTAATTTCAAGACCAAAATATGTTCACTCTTACCTTGGGTCCAGTTCCAAGAACAATAATATCATATTCCTGCATCTTCACTTCTCTGTTGGTCTAGCCAGGTTCACCCGCCAGTAGTGCAGACTGTCCAGTGGCTGTGCCCACTGTAACAAGTGACAGTCAATGAGTCCCTTTGAAATAATCTTCTTAAGTCAACTTTATGCAGCATGTGTGTGTGTATGACAGTGCTGTGAGGACGTTAACGTAGCTACAATAAAGCCCACAGAAATGAGCCTGTATCCAAACATTCAAAAATCAAAGTCAGCTTTATTGTTAATTCTGCCACATGTGTTCAACATACAGTGAATCGAAATTTCGTTTCTCTCTGGCCAGTGCAAAAAAGACAGTGTACAAAGTACAATATAAAGGCAAAACACAACAAAACTATCTAAGACAAAAATCGAAATCTAAAACTAAAATCTGAGATCTAAAACATTCACATCATACACACATATTACATTGTATAGGCATTTAGCCTATTGCAACCTAAAGGGTATAAATAAAAAGAGTTGGGATGTTGTCTCTCTCACTGTGGCGACGCAATGATCTGCGCGTTGCGCTGGTTGCGTCAGTGAGCGTACCCCGGAAGTGTCTGCTCAGTGGTCCAGTTTGCTGCAAACAACTGCAACTTGCAGAATAATTCAGGTCGTCCTAAAGATGTCATCTTCACAACCAGTAAGTTTAACTTTGGCTGGACTATGTAGTTGATGCCTCAACTTGCGCATAATGGTAAAACTTGATGCGCAAGTTATTTCAAAATCGCCTACGTTGGAAGAGGCTTCTACTTAAGAATAAGTTGAAGTAAATCTGGTACTAACTAATCTATACAGTTTGGTGCATACAAATGGTGAACTGGAGTTTCTAAAAGTTAATGTTTCGATGCGTTCATATCCATGTACAAAGCCTTAAGTGTAATAGGCAAATAATGCCTTAGCTGCCATGATTGGATGTAGGCCTACTTCAGTCATTCTTTTTTTTTTTTTTTTTACTTTCCAACGCCTATATTTAGGTTTGTTGTATTTTCAATTATGTGCATTATAATTTCTTATGTTTTGTCTTACCCAGTTCTCAGACAACCAGCACAGGCGAGTGTCCTCCAAGTCCAACCCTGGGTTTTTAGAGCGGCTCAGTGAGACAGCAGGAGGGACACTGGTTGGTGTTGGGATGTTCTTCCTGTCCATTTATATTCTATTTACTAATGAGGTAAAGAATACAACCTTTTCTTTAATTTTGGAAAACTATATATTTTTTACACTTTAGCCAGGATCTTTGTTCTGCTTTTCAGGGCCGAGCATTGCAGACAAAATTATCTCTGGATGAGGGACTGTCCCAGGTTGTATCTTTAGACTCTTACTTTGGCCTTGATCCACAAAACGACAACCGTTTAGTTCATCTGTCTGCAAATCTTTACACAGTTCAGGTGAAATAGCATAATATAAAGACTAATATTTTTTCGCTACATGGTTTAAACTCTTATTGCGTATGCAGCCTCTTCATGACCCAAACTACAGAGTGGTGGTACAGGCCGTAAAGCTGAAAAGGGAGGTCGAGATGTATCAGTGGGTGGAGTATTCAGAAAGCAGGTGAGTTAGAATAAACTTTTTTTTTTATTATTATTATCTTAATTTACAAATATTTATATATTTGTAGGCAATACTGGTGCATATTTCTTAATTGTTCACACACCAACTGTATAATACATTTTTTTTTTTTAACTCTGGCATGGAGAATAGTTAGCTGCTTTTGTGGCTAAATGGCTTATATACTGAGCCGTTTTTTGAAACTTTTATTTGTTTGAGCTCAGTTTTTAATATCTGTTAGATTTTGTTTTTCATGTATCCATAGAGACCATACAAGAGGTTAGCTAAGGAGCTATCTATGGACATTTGAGATGCAACAGGCTTTTTACACCGTAGGTGGCAAGCTCTGAACATCCGCACTGTATTTCCACACAAAGCAGCAGTGCATGTGTAAGCCACACACAATAGACCATTGACAGAGTACAGGTGCATAGTGGACTGTACACTACACGTTGACCGCAGCGCGGAACATGCTGTCAGCTGTTCTTTAACACCCATCGGTTTGACTGTGTGGGGCTCTACCTCTCCTCAAACTGCCCTGACCGTACCTGACCAGTCCTCGTGTTATGCTGCACTGAAATCTGAAACACAAAGGTGACTGAGAAGTGCAGAGTGAATGATGCAGCAAAATTACTGCAGTTTGCTACAGCAAAACTTGACTTTCCCACAGGATAAAAAAGTATCTCTCTCTCGCTAGTAGCTAAATGGTGCAATAAAAAACACAATTTCACAGGATATGAATGTGTACAAGAAAAATGCAGTATACTTAAATATACAGTAAGCAGTGCAATAAGATGAATAGAGGAGCTTTGACATGAATTACATAAATATTAGATTTGTACCGGTTAGACTGTTCAAACTTAGCTTGTGTACATACCCACCAGTAAAATGTACATTGCATTGGAGTTGTTCAATCATTGTGTCACTTACTTTGGCTTTTGCTAAGACTACTTCCAGGAGTTCTAGCCTCATTCAGTATAATTTTCACCAAACAGTGATTTTATCTTACTGCAGGGTTTTGAGCAAAGCAGTTTTAAATTTGAAAACATTTGTTTTGTTTTGCTATGTCTTAAAATCATGAGGAGATCATGAATCACAACTTTTGTTGTTTGGGTCTTTGGAGCTCAGATCATTTGGACCTAAACAAGCTGTGATGTCACACTTAACATAATTGATGCAAAACGGTGTGATAAATTGTTATTTTCAGAGACTACCAAGAAAATGGTGAAACAAAAACTGAAACTACCTACACATACAGTAAGTTCAGTTGGATCATAATGATCTGTCATTCTTTTTGACATTTATTTTTAAAAGGTGAATCAATATTTTTTCAGATACGGAATGGAAATCAGAATTGGTGAATAGTCGACATTTTGACAAGGAAATTGGTCACCAGAACCCAAGGTTTTGTATGGTCTAATAATACTTTTGATGATTGACCTGCTTTGATTGACCTCTAAAATAATTTGGTCTTAGTGCTATGGCTGTTGAGAGTGTGACAGTGGTAGCTCCTGAAGTCAGAGTTGGACCATTCATTTTGTCCAGAGGTATTTTTTATATATTTTGTTTATTTACTGTTTATTTAAAATTTTACTTTTTTTTTTTTTTTTTTTTTTTTAACAAATTTTAACATATCCCCTTTAGGACTCATTGACAAAATAAACAACTTCCAGACACTGAGTTTGCGGGATTTTAATGCCATAAATTTAGATCCTTTTCTCACCATTCATGATGATTACTTCTACCACACTCAATATCCACACAGACCAGAAGTGAGTGCCAAAAGTGAGTGCCAAAGCCAAGGGGGAATAAATGCAATTATTTAGTTTTTTTTTTGTTGTCACTAGGTTGGTGATGTGCGAGTGAGATTTTCCTATGCTGGTCTGAGTGGAGAGCCGTCTTGGCTTGGGACACCTCAAACTGTGAGTAAAAAACAGTTGTAATACAGTATTGTAATAAATGAAGTACAGTGAACCCTCGCTCTATCGCAGTTCACTGTTCACGGCCTCGCTGTTTCGCAGATTTTTTATTTATTTATTTTTCTATTTTTTTTTATAGTGTAACTTTTTTTTTACAGTGTAACATTGTGTCCTGCGTCCTGATTGGCTAAGGGACTAGACCAGGACTAAACCAGGTCTAAACCAGGTCTAAACCAGCTCTAAACCTGGACTAAACCAGGTCTAGACCTGGACTAAACCAGGTCTAGACCAGGGATGGTCACGCAGGGTGGTAGGGACAGAGTCTCTGATGTCCTTCACGAGAGCGCCTGGGTGACAGGAGGTGTGGCCTTTGTTTACTTGCACAAGCCAGACCATGGAAGAGCCAAGAATCAACAGGGACGGGCCTGGCCCAGACGCCGCGCGGCCGGGGGAGCCGCAGCGGGGGGAGCCCCATTCGAGGGAGCCGCAGCGGGGGGAGCCCCATTCGAGGGAGCCGCAGCGGGGGAGGACACTCGCGCGCAGAGAGGAGACAGTGGGTTTTCCCCCTCACGCCTAGCGGACGAACCCGACCCCGTCCAAGAGAGCTGTGGAGTATTGGCGTATACGCATTGATAGCCATGCCCTGAACTCCGGGGAGGTCTGATTTTGGAGCCGGGGTGAAATGCAACCAACCCTTGTGAACGCAGGTTAGTGAGGGGAAAATCCTCATGGTAGAGCTGATCGGGGCTTTAGACCTAGCCCCTTGCTGAAGTATTCATACCTGGTCGGGCTGGTTCGGCACTGTTAGCAGTGGCTTGAGTCTTGCCCAAAATGATATCCAGGTCGCGTTCCACTCGACTTTCGCACATGGCATGGATATGTTGTTCCAAAACAAACACACGTGTGCTGCCGGATCAGACTCGTAATGGATCTATTGTTTTACTGGATTTTATTCGCTGGATCCTTACGGACAAATTGAGAGCAAGTCTATGGTGAAATACAGAGTTTGACCTGTGGAAAGCATTCTAAGGTAAGCTAACCTCGTTTTGTGCTTTTCCGTATAAAAGCCCCATGTGCTCGGGGAGTGATTGTTTTGCAGGGAAATGAATTGCATAGTCAAAAAGAGGAGACTGTAAGGTTTCATTTGATGTGTAGAGTGTCATGGTACATGATTGGGAATGTGTGTTTTCATGAGAAAAAAATAATAAAAAAAACGGGACCGCGCGGGTCCCTCGAGGTCTGCCGTAGCTAAAACAGAAAGTACAATAGCGACTATCCACCTATGCGCCACGAATCCTACACACTGGGGCTGTGTGTACACATGTGTAATAATTGTAAAATATAAAGTTTTCCTACTTCGCGGATTTCACGTATTGCGGGTTATTTCTGGAACCTAACCCCCGCGATAAACGAGGGATTACTGTATGTGTTATTCTATTTCTATTGTGCCAATCATTTGCAGGTGAGTGTTGTGGCGATGCAAAGAGGAGAGCGTCTGATGCCATTCAAAACTAAATCAGGTGACATTTTGGAGGTTCTGTACTTGGAGAACCTGTCTGTGGAGGTATTTAAAAATATGACTGTTCTTTTATCCACTAAACATAAATAGTAAATATTATTTTTAAACATGCTTTTTAAAGAAGACATATTATAATTTTATGGTATTTAGTATTAAACTTGACCATACTTTTTAAGTATATGAATATTTAAAAATTATTTTCATTCTAAAATGCAATAGATTTAAAACGGTCATTGATTTGAATTGATGGAACACAGTTATAGCATGATTAAAAGCTCAACTAGCTTTTATTTTTGTTTTCCCTGTTAGGAGATTTTTGACAAGGAGCACCAGTTCAACAGCCTTAAGACTTGGGGGTTGAGAGTGGCCGGTTGGGCTCTTATGTGTTTGGGAATTCAACTGGCAATGCGCATAATATACACCCTAGGTAAACAAAATCTTTTATTTGCTTAATTATTGCCAATTGAACATTACAACTATTGTGTTTTTCAGTGGACTGGGCTCCTATACTGAGAGAGCTGGTATCTGTGGGCATTAAATGTTTTGCTCTCTGTCTCTCCTGCTCCGTTTCCCTTCTCGTCATTGGCGTTGGTTGGTTGGCTTACCGCCCCCTGGTGGCTTTTTCCTTGGCAGCAATAGGGTTGATTCCCTTGTTTATTGCTCGCTCAGGATTTCCAGCAAAGAAAGATGAATGACTACTGAACTGAATGTAGTTGTGTGTGGATATCTGCCCTTTGTAACCGGGATGTTGACATTATACTCTGCAAAACAGATGAATTCCTGAAATCTTGTTACACTCAACATTCTTATTACACCAAGAATCAATTTTTATTCCTGACAATATACATACCTCACGTTTGCCAAATTGGTATGCATTTATTAGATGTATTGCAGGACAGTAATGCATCTGGTGGTTTGTGAGGTTTTTATGAAGATTGAGATTGTTTTTGAATATGCCAAAGAAATGGGTTTATGCACTGATGGTAAACCCTTATTGCACTGTTCGGTACATGAAAGAAGAAATGGGGATTGTACTCATGTTTGCATAATAAAGTTATGTATAGTGTTGTATTTTACAGCTCATTGTCTCCTGTTCATATTTCACACAGCTGTCCACTATTATAATCAGCCGATAAAAAATTCAAACAGAAATGCCAGTTTGATAAATGTAAAGCACATTTATTGTGTGCAATGCCTTCAATGGCAAATATTTTGCAGGAATAGGTTTACTAATTCATAAGATTTTGTTTTTAAATTGTCATAATTCACACAATCCTTTCAAAGCACCAACATGGACCTTTAAAAATGTGCGTTGATGTTAGTTACATTATACTGTATAATTCTAACATATAGGCCAGACGTGCAATATCCTCCTTTTCATGTTGATGCTTGTTACTATTATCATTATTACTATTTTCCATTATTATTACGTATTACTATTTGTACTATTTATTACTTACTTTATCCCCTCCCTGCCTGCATGCACTTTTTCCCTCTTGTCCAATTGTCCTGGAGCTACTGTGGCGAGTAAATTTCTCCTGTGTGAGATCAATAAAGGCTTATCTTATCTTCACAAATTGACATGTTAAATGTGTACTCTAAATTGAAAGATCTTTACAAATTAATTTATTACACAAACATTTGTAATTTACCCAAATGAGTTTCCAGTCTGTGTGCACCAAACTTTGAAGCAGAAGCACACTAGCACTTAGCATGAGCATCTGCTGAAGAAAGTATTTGAAAGACTATGGGTCACAGTGCACAGGTACTTCTCCCTAGTTGGCTGTGGAAACTCCTTAGATCAGCAGCGGGGCTCAAGCACTTAACTGTAGTTGTCAGGCATGACTCAATGGTCTCCAGGCTGACCTCCATTACAGAGCAAGAGTTGAAAAAGAAAGTTTCAATATGGCAGATTTACTTAGGTTAAAGTACAAAAAGTATTTCCATTACCTCAAACTCGAATACTGACAGAACCCAACTACTGGCTTAAGACAAAAAGTAAAAGCATTACATCTTTAGTAAAAACTGGGAGAACAGTCTGTGTGGTTTGGGGGCAGGTTTCAACCCAGTGCTCCTTCCCCCAGCAGGAAGCAGTCCTCCTTTTACAGTAAGAGACATTTACTGGTCTTCTTGCCCTTCTTGGCCTGTAGTGCAGCCCTAGTGGCCATCTCGAAAACTTCCCTCACACCATCCTTTGTTTTTGCAGAGCACTCCATGTATCCAAAGGCATTAATTCTGTTTGACATGTCTCGTCCGTCCTCTGGTTTCACTGGTTCCTAAGTAGGACAAAAATAACACTGTATCTTAATCACACTTGGAGACTTTAGATTTTTTAACAGACCAATATTTATCTACCTGCTTCATTTTGGCAAGTTCCCTTCGGGTGTGTTCATCATTGCGTAGGTCCTTTTTGTTTCCCACCAGAATAATGGGAACATTAGGACAGAAGTGTTTAACCTCTGGCGTCCATTTTTCAGGGATGTTTTCTGAATAATGAAATAAAATGAAGTAATTTCACACACGTTAGCTGTAGGACTTCATATATTTACATCAATTACTCAATGTTTTGGTGATGAGGTTTGCATTTTATTTATTTGCAGACAGACTCTGGAAGTAATTTGTTCCACATGCCATACAGCTACACAATGCATCTCTATAAATGATGAATTACTGCTGTACTGTTATTATTATGCTTCATTGTTGCTGCCAAAAATTGTATTTCCTTTGGGATAAATAAAGTATTTAACTATCTTTCATAATTTAAGGAGTTCTTACCGAGACTGTCAGGACTGTCGATGGAGAAACACATAAGGATCACATCAGTGTCTGGATAGGAGAGTGGGCGCAATCTGTCGTAGTCTTCTTGACCAGCTGTATCCCACAAGGCTAGTTCAACCTGCAGAAAGTAAAACATCATGCGACATGACATCTTTAATATTTTCAAATAAATAACACATCTTAATTTCTGAACTAAGATACAGCCAAGGATCATCACTGCAGCAATCCCACAAAACATTTGAAATGCAAATCAAACTTACATGTTAGTAGCAGATTTTAATTTACAGTTAAATCCAGGAGAGAATTGATAAAACCTCTTTATGGACATGAATGTTTGCTATTTTGCACCGAGTACATTTCAGGTTCTTACGGTCAGATATGGGTATTTGTACAACAGAAACTCTTACCTGTTTGCCGTCCACTTCAATGTCGGCTACGTAGTTTTCAAAGACTGTGGGCACGTAAACTTCAGGAAACTGGTCCTTACTGAAGACGATCAAGAGACACGTCTTTCCACAGGCACCATCTCCAACTATCACCAACTTTTTCCTAATTGCTGCCATAGCTACAAATGGACAATATAAATAGTTCATTACACCAAGATCAGTGCATTATGCAAATGAACGCCTTTCCCTGTATAAAAAAGGCACCAGTAACCTTGTTGACAGCTGAGCTCTGACCAATAGCCGACACTTCCCGATCAGCTGGTTCAGCTGGAGCTACTGGTAATTTTCACTTAACGTTAATGTTTATAATAGACAAAAACACTTAAATACAGTGGAAAACCGCTGTGCTCAAGTAACGTTATTTCTACAAACGTTTTCCACCCAACTAAACCAACCAACCTAGCAAAAGCATTTTAAACAAGTTATACTGCCTCGGAATATATTTAAAGGCCTAAGCATCTAAAAAAAGATGAATATAACCACACGCAGCCCAGGGATGATAGAGAAAATAAAGTGTTTCAGAAGACCTTAGACCGAAAGATACTAGAGCATTAGCATTAGCTTAAAACAAGGAGGCTGTTGTGTTAGCTAGCTTTTAAGTTTACTTTAGTTATGAAACTGATATCCTACATTATCTTTTTTTCTCTCACATTAATATTGGTTATGCTGTGGTAAAGACAAGCCACTGCCCAAACAAAGATACTTACGCAGATGTGCACTTTTAAGATACTGAGTAACAAACCGGCTTCGTGTAACTTGTTTAGGGTTAGCTTAGCATAGCCAATAAAACGGAAGTCAATAGCAACTTTTGGTTAGCTTAGAGCCATAGCAAACTATCGGAAGAAAACATGACAAAGCCCTATAGAAATACATATTTCGGGGCATTAGCTGTGATTGTTGCCTCAAAATTACACACTTACCGGTTAATGATGAAAATTATATTCAAAAAAGTGTTTTGTTGGCCTCCGTGGGAGTGGGCGAATGGGCCCCGCTATAACACCGGATTGAGACCAGGGAAGAAGTGAGGGAAGTGAGGGGGTGGGGACTCTGCACACTGTTACACACTGTTACACAGTGTTACACTCACACAACAAATGCACAACTGAGCGTATTGGGAGAGTGACAGAAAAGTGTATCTAAGGTGTTATAACCATAACCTACCCTTCTCAGATCCACAATAACTGCAGGTGCTGTGTAATAATAGTAATAATAATAATAATAATAATAATAATAATAAAATAAATACATACATTATTATTATTATTATTATTATTATTATTATTATTATTATTATTATTATTATTATTATTATTATTAATAATAATAATAATAATAATAATAATAATACTGTGTAATAAAAATAAGCCAGTTTCCTCATCAACAAAAAGATTTAATCTGAAACGTTTTTAATGAAGCCTGCATTCACTCTGTATTAACATAGCCAGGCCACTAACTTAAAGGTCCAGTGTGTAGGATTCGTGGCGCATAGGTGGATAGTGGCTATGGCACTTCCTGTTTTAGTTACGGCAAACCTCGAGGGTCACCCGGACGCGCCGTAGCGGACAGCTCGCGTACCCGCGCGCGCACCCGCCGCGCACCCGGCCGACAACAACGGTATTAATAAAACGTGGTCTCCCGTTCACTGTTTTTTTTTCTTTTTGCATGAAACAGGGCTCTCAAGTCTCACACATTGAGAGTGTGATACACGCAATTCGACGTGTTCACACGCTCACACGCCACACATGGTATTTCTCACGCTGAAATATTTTTAAGCAATTCAAAACTGTAGCCACTGTTCACAGCGCTTCTGTGCCCAGAAAATCGGTAAGTTAATGCAGGCACAGCGCGTTTTCAGCGAAAAAAAGTCACTCACACACCAGTGCTTGAGTTGAGCGATCAGCTGTGAGGCCGATCGCTCACAGCTGATGGGCATGTTCGCCGATCAGCTGATATTTACGCGGCATTTCCAAGACAATAAGAATCCTTAACTTGCTACTTTAATGCTACGTAAGAAGGAACTCTCGCCTCGGGACACGGGATAAGTTCGGGATATGTCCTTTTCTCCGGAGCTCCGGGTTATTAAAGACCATGACACGTGCATACATGGATACGCAAACTTTCGGGAGTGACCGCGTTCTTATGGGTGAGTCATATTATCAGATTATTTCTGCATCTATTTCGGCACTAAACCAGGACTAAACCAAGACTAAACCAGGACTAAACCAGGTCTAAACCAGGACTAAGCCAAGACTAAACCAGGACTAAACCGGGTCTAAACCAGGATTAAACTGGGACTAAACCAGGACTAAACCAAAACTAAACCAGGTCTAAACCAAGACTAAGTCAAGACTAAACCAGGTCTAAACCAGGACTAAACCGGGACTAACCCGGCACTAAACCAGGACTGAACCAGGTCTAAACCAGGACTAAACCAGGTCTAAACCAGGACTAAGCAAAGACTAAACCAGATTTAAACCGGGTCTAAACCAGGACTAAACCGGGACTAAACCAGGACTAAACCAGGACTAAACCAAAACTAAACCAGGTCTAAACCAAGACTAAGCCAGGACTAAACCAGGTCTAAGCCAGGACTAAACCGGGGCTAAACCAGGACTAAACCAGGTCTAAACCAGGACAAAACCAGGACTAAACCAGAACTAAGCCAAGACTAAACCAGGTCTAGACCAGGACTAAAACAGGACTAAACCAGGTCTAAAACAGGACCAAACCAGGACTAAACCAGGTCTAAACCAGGACTAAACTGGGACTAAACCAGGATTAAACCAAGACTAAACCAGGTCTAAACCAAGACTAAGCCAAGACTAAACCAGGTCTAAACCAGAACTAAAACAGGACTAAACCAGGTCTAAAACAGGACCAAACCAGGACTAACCCGGCACTAAACCGGGACTAAACCAGGTCTAAACCAGGATTAAACCAGGACTAAACCAGGTCCAAACCAGGACAAAACCAGGACTAAACCAGAACTAAACCAGGTCTAAACCAGGTCTAAACCAGGTCTAAACCAGGACTAAACTGGGACTAAACCAGGACTAAACCAAGACTAAACCAGGTCTAAACCAAGACTAAGCCAAGACTAAACCAGGTCTAAACCAGGACTAAACCAGGTCTAAAACAGGACCAAACCAGGACTAACCCGGCACTAAACCGGGACTAAACCAGGTCTAAACCAGGTCTAAACCAGGACTAAGCCAAGACTAAACCAGATCTAAACCGGGTCTAAACCAGCACTAAACCAGGACTAAACCAGGTCTAAACTAGGACTAAACCAGGTCTAAACCAGGACAAAGCCAAGACTAAACCAAATCTAAACCGGGTCTAAACCAGGACTAAACCGGGACTAAACCAAAACTAAACCAGGTCTAAACCAAGACTAAGCCAGGACTAAAACAGGTCTAAACCAGGTCTAAACCAGGACTAAACCAGGACTAAACCAGGACTAAACCAAGACTGTGTGTGATAACATATCCTGTGCATTATTGAATTATTGAATGATATGGACTTTTTGTTATAAAAGCATTTCCATTTTAACAAAGTACCTTCTAATTCTGCCCCCCCCCCCCCCCCCCCCCACACACACACACACACACTGTCCCTTTAAACAAACAAATAAACATCACAATCTTAAACTACCAAACTAATGGCAGCATTGTTTTTATTTATTTATTTATATATATATATATATATATATATATATATATATATATATATATATATATATATATATATATATATATATATATATATGGGAATATTAACGCGTTAATCGCGATTAATCGCGATAGAGTTTTAATCGCGAACAATTTTTTTAATCGCGATCAGAGTTTGCCAGCATTTTACGCAATTCTACCATCCATATGCAGCTCATTTGGTTGTATTAATTAAACTCATTGTTGGTTAAATGCGCTATTTTGAGTTTGCTAGTATTTTGTTCCTTCTACGCATCCCTAGGCAGCTCGAGCGGGCTTCAATCATTTATTTACAATTTCTCAAAGTAAGCACTATTACTGGTTCATTGTTACTTTTTCCTTTCTCTGCACTTTTTTGAAATAAAAAAAATGGTGAGAAATACTTTGCATTGTGAGTTTAACTTTAGATTCGAATGGTCTTACTGCAAGATATCAATTTTAAACATGCAAAATAAATCACGATTAATCGCGATTAACTATGAAATTTCTGAGATTAGTTGCGATCAAGAAAATTAATCGTTTGACAGCCCTAATATATATATATATATATATATATATATATATATATATATATATATATATATATATATATATATATATATATATATATATATATATATATATATATATATATATAGTAAATTACATTGTGTTGTGATGTAAGATGTGAAGTGTGCACAGCCCATGTCCGGCCCCTCATTATGGAAAGGGTAGTCCTGCAAGTATAGGAGCAGTGGTGCTGGGAGTGGCAGCAGGTCCAGGCAATTAGTGTTTGTTTATAATGAGCTGTGTTAAATGCTGCAAACAAGGGAAAGTGGAATCTGTGTAGTGTTGGATGAGGCTGAGGACACTCGGAAATGCTCTATAATGAGCAGCAGAAACCGAGTCTAACCAGCAGACATGGGACCAAGTCACACATGTGCAAGTCTCAAGTAAGTCTCAAGTCTTCACCTTCAAGTCACAAGTAAGTCTCAAGTATTTTTTTTCTTGGGCAAGTCAAGTCAAGTCAAGTCACAGGCTATGTCAAGTCAAGTCAAGTCAAGTCCTGTAATAGGTCAAGTCAAGTCCAAGTCAAGTCACCTTTGGCTTATTGTTGTAATTTTAGCTGCAGAATCTGATCTTAATAAAGTGAAAGGCAATATATAAGAAAGTGTAAGTAATCATCACTGGCTAATGTGCCCAACCTGTTATCAAATATTTGTATTGTAAATACTCATGTTCAGTAAAATACATCATAGACTCAAACAAAAAGTGATAATGTAATTATTGGTTATTTATTGGTAAAAGTGATCTGTACATGGAAAACCAAACTGTTTCACATGTTTTCAACATTGTTTCAGCATCGAGCTGAAACCAATAACAGCTAAAACAAACTTGTATTAAACTTTGTTACACTCCCTAACTCACTCTGTCCCACACACACTTTCTAACACACACACACACACACACACACACAGACACACACAGAATATCCACAAGTAGCTATCCTTTTACAAAGTAACAATAACAGCTAAAACAAATACTAACTTACAGTAAATTAAACTGTCACATTTTTTTGCTCTTTTCTTTGCACATTTCTCTCTCACACACTTTCTGTCACTCACACAGTATATCCATAAGTCATTCCCTTTTTGTGAGGAAACAAATAATAGCTAAAACAAATAGCTTATTAATATTAAACTTTGTTACATTTCTCCTCTCACTCACTCACACACACACACACGTAATGGGTCAGGCGCGCTCCTCGAGAGCTCGTGTATTTAGACTACACCTTTGTAAGAGACTGACTAAGAGTAAAAAGTGATGAGAGTTTTGTTTATTATTATTATTTGAACGTAGACCCTCGGTCAAGTGATCTCCTGCATTCCACAAAACCAAGCCAACAACTGATCTGAGCAACGCCAAGAGACAGTACATTAACGCCACAGCCCTCCACCACAAGCGCAAACACAGCGCAACTCTCACATCTGAGGGGACGAAACCAGGACTGGACCAGGTCTAGACCTGGACTAAACCGGGATTAAACCACCACGGGCCACTATTTGCTGATTTCGTGCGGCTGGTTTGTGGCTGGGGCTGAGAGTACGCGGTCCGGGCGCCGCGGATCGTTTTCGTGCTCGCAGCCCCGGTGTACGCGCGGCCTCGTGCCGGTGGTGGTGCACGTGGTGCACGCGTTGCGTCCCAGGACATGGCAGTGCCGTTGAATGAGCACGAAAACATTATGTGACCACGCAAGTCATTCAAGTCATCGTGTCTCAAGTCAAGTCAAGTCCCGAGTCCTAGACTTCCAAGTCCGAGTCAAGTCTCAAGTATTTCATTTTTTGTCGAGTCAAGTCACAAGTCATAAAAACAGCGACTCGAGTCGACTCGAGTCCAAGTCACTAAGTCTCAAGTCCCCATGTCTGCTAACCAGAACATGTACTTATTATTATATAATTATTGTACTTGATTTACACACTGATGGGTCCACAGCAGGTCCTGACTGACAGATGATCATGAACTGAGGGTGCTTGCTGTCCCGAACCAAGAAAGTTCCCTCAGCAACTGTCAGAAGAGAATCCTGGACCTTGTTTGCAGAGATAGCTCCCCAATACCAGCCTACAATTACAAGCATCATTTGAGGGGGGCTTGAACCCCCTTACCCCACTCTTAATAACTGATCATATTTTCTCTCATAACTCATGTTTTCTTGTTGGGGGGTCTGTCACATGCCTGGCTGTCGCCATAAATTGATTGCCTGAATGGATCTTGCAGCATGTATTCAATTTACTTTAATGCTCATAACTTCCTTGAAAAACATTCTTGTTGTCTACTGTAAGCAGTTTTGTATCTCTGCAGAGCTGGACCTAATGGCACCCCCAGCTTCTCTCTATGAAGAGAAAATTTTAATGCCAAACTGTGACACATTAGGTAAAACAATAATATTTTGGTGGAAATATTCTTACCCTTAATGAAAAAAGTTCTGCTGATGATTTATTGCTAAAACATCCATTGTTACGGTAAATGGGCTGACCTCTCCACAGATCTGACCTGTAAATTGACCAGGTAGAATCTCCATGGAGATTTTGACATTCCCCACTAGAAAAGTAACAATGATTAATTAGTAATTAATTAATTACTGTGAGTTTACTGTCTCCAGACACAAATAATAACCAAAAATGATGCAGTTACCAGACTTGTGCAGGTAGAGGTAGGTGGTGCTAATACATTCGCCCTCTGTAGGATGTTGTGATGGAGCAGAAACCTGTGGATACTTAACTGGATCCCTTTGTGACACAGATGTGATTTTCTGTGCAACCATATCTGTAATCCACATGTGAAATAGACTATTCCATTTGTGGGAAAAGTTTCTCTTTCTTTCCCGATTCTGTTGAGGATGTTAATACAAGTCCTTGTTATTCTCTGACCAGAACAAAAGACTAAACACTATTACAGAAAAGCTACAAATAAAAACTTAAGTTAATTACTTTAAGTCAAATTTGATATTATTTACATTCATATTTACACATACAGTATTTACACAATATTTTCTTCAAGTAGGCTAATACCAATGCATTGTTTTACACAAGGTTCTAGGGCAGGGGTCGGCAACCTTTACCACTCAAAGAGCCATTTGCACCCGTTTCACACTGTAAAGAAAACACTGGAAGCCGCAAAACCCTTTTGAAATTTAAAATGAAATAACACTGCATATAACGGCTTTTTTTTTACCTTTGTGACATAGAATTACATTTTGAATATGAACGAACTAAAATAAAATACATTTTAATTAAATACAGTGGTCCCTCGCTGTTTCGCAGATTTTTTATAGTGTATCAATGCGTATTGTGTTCTGCATCCTGATTGGCTAAAGGACTGTAGACCTTTGTCTTTGTCATTCTCCTCCGTGTCTGCTGTACAGAATGCGTTCAGTTTGCCAAATTTATTTAAATGTTCGATCACGAGCAGTGTAACTCTGAAGCAGTGAGGACTGAGCGATCTGGCATTTGGGCACATGCCAGAAGGGCCGAGGCCGTGCTCTAGTACGGATTTGACCACGTGTCCGCGCGCTCACTTCTCCGGGTGGTCAATGCGCATCGGGACGTAGCGGCAATGTTTCCGCAAAACGAACTGGTGGAACCTGGAGTCCAGGCGGCGGAACCAGTCCTGAGAGCAGTCCTGATGCATTCTCACTACAGTTCTGTGTTTGGTGCAGAGCTGTAGAACCCCTCCCCCCGTTCCACAGACTACGGGGCCACTTGTAAGTGTAAAATGCCAGGGCCGATGATCCCAGTCCGTCACTGCTCTGAAGTGCTGTATGTTTGTAAGTTTTCTCCCCAACAAAACCCGCAACAGCGCAGAGGCGCCAGGCGCCTCGGTCAGAAGAACTGTGAAATACACACATATTTATACACACAATATAAAACTGACTACTTCACGGATTTTGCCTATCGTGGGTTATTTCTACAATGTAACCCCCATGATAAACGAGGGACCACTGTACTGAGCCGCATCATAGGGATCAAAGAGCCACATGCGGCTCCGGAGCCGCGGGTTGCCGACCCCTGTTCTAGGGTCTATGATGGCACAATTTTGATTTTGATTTCTGATCGAAAAGGAGAGTAAAGACTAACTACAAATAGCTCAAGGCCTAGTTCCAGACGTGTTTCAGATTACTGTGTGAATCACTAAACCTAATCATAAAGGCCCATTTGGTAAAAATAAATAATTTGAACAGTTCTTATCTTTTGTCAAATAAACTTTTCACTGTGCCGTTGTACGCAGTCAAAGCGGATTTCCATATTTGCCTAAAAACTAAATGCAACAAAAATGTAAGACACAATTAGTCCCTCCACCGTGCAGAAGACTGCGCTACAGGGACGGAGATTCTAGGAACGCGTTTCCTAGAAAAGGGTTTTTATGTTTCAACTGAGAGGAGACTACACACCTGTTCGACATCATCACTAAATAAATACACCCAAAAATAACAGTCAATGAATCGGATATAGCTGATTTATTTTTCAAAAATAAAACAGTACTACTTCCTGTCAATAGGCTACGTCATACTGATATTGCAATACTGTATTGATATTGTCTTGAATGAAACCCTAACTTTGTGCAATCTGATGGAGTTTAATCAGTTTATTTTTGTGTTTTAGGAAAAATAATCAGGGTTATCATCGAGGTAAATACTGTATTTAATAACTGACTACTTCAAAACTTATCTGATTATCTATCGATTAAAAAGTTGATACATGTAGAACAGCTCAGTCATTTCAACTGAAAAGTTTTATTAAACGAAGCGACACGATATTACATGCTTACACAGCGGTGGTGCTAGCTGTAGAGCACGCACGCACGTACGTGACGTAACAACGTGATGACAACATCATTCTACATCCCCCTTCTTTAGTATAGAACAGTGGTATACAAAAACATGTCACATTCCTTAGGGAGTGAACCTACTGTGACGAATTAACAATTAGTGAAACAACTTTCAATGACACCACATAACAGATGTAATTTGAAAATGAACGTATACCTGGCTTGTAAATATAACATTTCAACACAAAACATAGGAAGCTACTGTATGTTAATGTTAATGACACAAACAGTCCCTGTATTGTACTGGAGCTGCAGTATTCCAGTTTTCTTTGCTTTTTTATTTTTTATTTTTTTTTTTTTAACAGTCGTACTTGGGATTAGGCTTCAGGAGTCTACCAAACCTGGAACGGGCCAGGGAGGGCTCAGTGACTTGTGGGAGAGGTGACTCTCCACGGAGCCCAGGCGTGCACCTAGGCGTGCGCACAGGAGTGTGCTCAGTTTGCACAGCTGGATGCCTGGGAGAAGTGTGCACGGCAGCGTGCCTGAAAGGAGATGCAGGTAGACTGGGCCCAGTCTCCCCGCTGACCTTCTGCGTTGGTGGCTCTGCCGGTGGCGCTGGGTCTGGTTCTGGCTCTATTGGTGGTGGTTCTGTGACTGGCAGCAGGTGTCGCCTGTTTCTGCGGTATTCCTTGCCTCCTGATTCCACCACGTAAGACCGTGGTGCTGCTGAGATTCTTTTGACAGTGCCAATTTTGTCATGTCCCTTTTCTGTTTGCAGACGCACTACTTGGGAGCGTTGAAGCGGGCGAAGTGGCCGGCTGCCACGATTGTAGAATCTTTTTGTGCCTGCCTCTTCTTTGACAGGTGGGAATGGATCAACTCAGGATTCTTGGACATTGGCTTAAGCAGGTGCCTGCTGATGGGCATATTTGTGCGTGTCTCTCTGGACATCAGTCTTTGTGCAGGTGAGCCCAGCGTGCCGTCTCGTGGAACATTTCTAATGCTCAGAAGATTGAGGAATAGGTCAGTACCGTCTCTTTTGGATGTTTCCAGCAGTCGTTTTGCACTCCGCACGGCTCTCTCTGCCAGCCCATTTGCTTGATGGTACTCAGGACTGCTGGTGACATGGGTGAAATCCCAGCTTTCCGCGAAGTCTTGGAACATCTGACTAGTGAATTGTGTTCCGCAGTCTGATATCAGCTTGTGGGGGACTCCGTGGACTGAGAAGTGACGTTTCAGCTTGTTGATCACGCATTGTGATGTGATTTTCTTAACTGGATCTAGTTCATACCATCCTGAATAGGAGTCTACCAGGACTAGGTAGTGTTGGCTGTTCCATTCAAACAGATCTGTCGCCACGGTTGACCATGGGAGCTCTGGGACTGTGTGTAGTTGCATCGGCTCCTTTTGCTGATGTGGTTTGAGGGCATTGCAGGTGCTGCATGACTGTACAAAATTGTCAATGTCTCTCGCCATTGTGGTCCAGTAAACGATGTTGCGTGCACGCCGCTTGGTGGCTTCAGCACCGGGATGTCCTTTGTGGAGTAGTATGAGATATTCTTTGTGCAATGTTTGTGGAATTGTTGCTCTTGTACCTTTCATGATTATTCCATTTTCCACACAGAGCTCATCACGGAATGGGAAGAATTCTTTCACAGTGTCGGGTACTTGGCTCAACCTATCTGGCCAGCCATGTTTGATTATGTTGCTCAGGGCCTGGAGGGAGGTGTCTTTTGCTGTATGTGTGCGGAGTTCTTCCTGACGGCTGGACGAGATGTGCTGTACAGTCATCACCTCGAAGTCTTCACATTCAGTGGCATGTGAAGCAATGGTGTTGCTCGGTGCACGGGACAGCATGTCCGCCAGGTGCAATTCTTTCCTTTCTTGTAAACCAATGTGAGGTTAAACTTGTGTAGCTTCAGCATCATGCGTTGTAAACGCGCAGGCGCAGTGTGTAGAGGTTTCTTCAGGATGGAGACCAGGGGCTGATGGTCTGTCTCCACGAACACTGGTTTTCCGTAAATGTAGTCGTAGAACTTGAAACAGGTAAAAACAACAGCCAGCAGCTCTTTTTCAATTTGTGCATATTTTTTTTCTGTTTCAGTGAGGGTGCGAGAGGCATAGGCGACAGGGCTGCCATTCTGGAGACATGCACCACCCAGGCCATACTGTGAAGCGTCACATGTCAGAGTGACTGGTGCTTGTACATCATAGTACCGGAGTACTGGAGGTGACGTTACACACTCTTTCAGAGTGTTGAATGCATTTTGCTGTTGTTCAGTCCAAGTCCATGCTATGTCTTTATGCAGGAGCTGGTGGAGAGGTGCTGCAATGTCGCTGTGGTTTGGAATGAACTTTCCCAGGTAATTTATCATACCCAGGAAGCGTTGTAGAGCAGCTCTATCCTGGGGGGCCTGGATGTCAGTGATCGCCTGGATCTTTGCTGGATCGGGTTGCAGTCCTTGTTCAGTGAAGACATGGCCGACATAGCTGACTTCCTTCAGCTGGAATCTGCATTTTTTGGGGTTCAGCCTCAATTTCACGTTCCGTGCCCTGTCGAGCACTTTTTGTAGGTTCTCGTCGTGTTCTTTCAGATCTTTTTCCTCCCACTATGATGTCATCAACAATTATTGCACAAGGGAGGCCGGCAAATATTTGCTCCATGGATCTCTGAAAGACCTCAGATGCTGCATTGATACCATATGGCATCCTCAGGTATCGGTATCGCCCAAATGGAGTGGCGAAAGTGGTGAGGTATGACGACCTTTGGTCCAGTTTGACCTGCCAAAAGGAGCTCTTGGCATCGAGCACCGAAAAAACAGTTGCGCCGGCCATTTGTGCAGCAACTTCCTCGACTGTTCGCATGGGATGGTGGGGGCGCTTAATTGCTTCATTTAGATCTCTTGGGTCTAAGCACAAACGGATCTTGTCAGTGTCCTTTTTGTGTGTGGCTACCATTGTGGATACCCATTCAGTGGGTTCTGAGATGGGCGTGATGACTCCTTGCTGCACCATGTTTTTCAGCTCTGCTTTCACTTTGTCCATCATGGGAATAGGAATGCGGCGAGGAGGGCGGATGACAGGCGTCACATTCTGGTCCAGTTTCATGTGGTAAGTTACTGGGAGTGAGCCAAGTTCACCATTGAAAAGCTCAGCATAGTTATCAAACCACTTCTGAGAGGAGCTCGGTCGGGCCAAGTTCACCTGGAAAACTTGGTCTTTCAGGGTCATCAGGTCCATTTTCATGCAGTCTGGGAGCCCTAGCAGTGGTTGCACCTTACCATTTACTACATGAAAACGCAGGTTGTAGGATTTTTGGTCACTTGTCTGGCACTCAAACAACACAGTCCCCTCAGTGTTTATCACCGTGCCTCCATAAGCAATGAGCCTGGCCTTGTTGTCTTTGTTTATTATTTTCTGTGTTTCTCACATACTTGAATGTGCCCAAGGAAATGACATTACATTTTGCGCCAGTGTCCACTTTCAGTTTGAGTGTCTTGCCATTGACTTTCACATTGCAGTGTAATTCTTCTTTCACATCCTCAGCGGACACTGTGTTTATTCCATTTGCAGCCGGTGAAAGCCCGTCTATGTCGAATGTCTCAGAATCCTCGCCGTCACTGTCCAACTCTGCTTGGGCTACTTGGTTGACCGATTTGTACTGCTTGTTTCTTGCTGCCGACCTGCAGTAGTTTTTGAAGTGGTTGGGCTTTTTGCAGTAATTGCATTGTTTCCCATATGCCAGACATAGTTCTTTCTTCGCCGGGTGTTCATGTCCACAGTTGGTGCAGCTAATGTCTGATTTGGAACTGGAATTGTCTTTGTACTGCTTGCGGCGAGCTGTGTTGTGCATTTTGCGTTCTTGCCGTACTACATCCACATTTGTTGAACTACGTGGCGTTGTTGACAGAGTTTTAGTATGCTGTTCCATTGATTTGGCATATTTTGATAGCCTTCAGTAGTGTCAACTCGCACTCTCTCAGCAGTATTTTCCTCACGCTATCGGAGCTAATACCAACGACCAGCCGGTCACGAATTAGATCATCATGCAATGCTCCAAAGTCACACGTTTTAGCTTTGTTTCGAAGCGCGCTTACATAAGCCTCTATGGTCTCACCGGGTTTTTGGATCCTTGTGTTGAATGCATGCCTCTCCATCGTAATGTTTGTCTGTGGACTGCAGAGGAACCTGAACTTTCTTTTTAAACAGTGTGGATCCTCCCTTGACTCTGCCGGACGGATCACCACTCCTTCTCCATCCACTTCAGCCATAGGTGAACGTGCGTTCCCTTTCGATAGCCTCGCTTCCTGCCAGATTGAGGAGTATGTAGGCTTTAGTCCGGTCGGGCTTGTCGCTGTGGGCAGCCGCGATGAAAATGTCATATTCCTGTTCGAATACTCGCCAGTTTTCAGCAATGTTCTCGTCGAACACAAGCGGGTCCGGACGGCGGAATCCATCAGCCATGCTTGCTAGCGGTTGCTGGGAGTACACTCGTAGTCCACTGAATTACGCTTCTAACTAAATAATAACTTGATCTAACTGTGCCTATGTAGAGTGCGACAGGAATATCGATGTTTTACTTCTGACACCATGTAGAACAGCTCAGAAGAAGGCGTCATTTCAACTGAAAAGTTTTATTAAACGAAGCGACACGATATTACATGCTTACACAGCGGTGGTGCTAGCTGTAGAGCACGCACGCACGTACGTGACGTAACAACGTGATGACAACATCATTCTACAATACAGTTGCCTACAAAAAAGGCATTTTACATGGAAACTAGCAGAAATGGTTGTTCTACAAAATGACCCAATTTGTAATAAGAGAAAGACCACTTGAAACATATCATCACATCATCACATCATCTACATGAGGCCTGTGTACGAACCCCTCGTGCGCAGGCAGCCTGTAGAGCCCCGAGTGGTGAAGAGGTGGACAGCAGAGAGCGAGGAGGCTCTAAGGGACTGTTTTAGCACCACTGTGTGGACTGAGCTCTGCCAGCCTCATGGGGAGGACATCAACGCAATCACGGACTGTATTACGGACTATATCAACTTCTGTTTTGAAAACACCGTACCCTCTCGGACGGTGCGGTGTTTTCCGAACAACAAGCCGTGGATTAACTCGGACATTAAAGCTCTGCTGAAGGAGAAGAAGAGAGCTTTCAGGTCCGCGAACAGAGAGGAGCTGAAGTCTGTACAGAAGAGGTTGAGGAGGAAAATCAGACAGGCTAGGGCCAACCACAGAAGGAAGATGGAACAGCAGCTGCAGCAGCGGAATGTCAGGGAGGTGTGGAGGAGTCTGAAGAGTGTCTCTGGCTTCAATCCTCCGCCCGTCCAGACAGAGGGAGACCAGCAGTGGGTGAACGATCTGAATTCACACTTCCTGAGGTTTGATCGTTCACTCCCCCCTCCCCCCGCACCGCTGCATGGGCTCACCTTGTCCCCTGCACAATGGCCCAGTCTGTCACCTTCTCACACCTCTGCCTCAGCTCCCCAGCCCCCGAATCCACATCAAGTACCCAGCCAAACCCCCAGCACATGCCTTCGCTCTTTGTCCTTCACAACAGCTCAGGTTAGGAGAGAACTGAGCCGGATAAAGAGCAGAAAAGCTGCTGGACCAGACGGGATCAGCCCCAGGCTCCTTAAGTCCTGTGCAGATGAGCTGTGTGGAGTTATGGAGCATGTCTTCAACCTGAGCCTGAAGCTGAAGGTGGTGCCACAGCTGTGGAAGACCTCCTGTGTGGTACCTGTGCCCAAGACACCGCACGCCAAAGACCTCAACAGCTTCAGGCCAGTGGCTCTCACGTCTCATCTGATGAAGACTCTGGAGAGGCTCGTCCTGGGTCACCTCCGCTCCACAGTGAGCTCGGCGATGGATCCGCTGCAGTTCGCGTACCGGCCCGGCATCGGAGTAGAGGACGCCATCATCTCTCTGATGCACCGCTCGCTGTCCCACTTGGAGAGGCCCGGCAGCACTGTGAGAATCTTGTTCTTCGACTTCTCCAGTGCGTTCAACACCATCCAGCCGCAGGAGTGGACTGTGACCTGGCTGAGTGGATCCTGGACTACCTCACAAACCGGCCCCAGTTTGTGAGAGCCCGGGACTGTGTGTCTGACCTCATGACCTGCAGTGTGGGGGCGCCCCAGGGCACGGTCCTCGCGCCCTTCCTCTTCACCCTCTACACTGCAGACTTCAGACACAACACGGACAGCTGCGTCCTGCAGAAGTTCTCTGATGACTCCGCCATCATTGGTCTCATCACAGACGATGATGACGCGGAGTACAGAGGACTAACACAGGACTTTGTGGACTGGTGTCAGCGGAACCATCTTCTCATCAACGCGGGTAAGACCAAGGAGATGGTGGTGGACTTCCGCAGACGCCACTCTACTGCCCCCCCACCAGTGAACATCCAGGGAAGGGACATTGAGAGAGTGGACTCTTACAAGTACCTGGGTGTTCATCTGAACAATAAACTGGACTGGACTCATAACACAGATGCACTGTACAGGAAGGGCCAGAGTCGGCTCTATCTCCTGAGGAGACTGCGGTCCTTTGGAGTGAGAGGGTCACTCCTGAGGACCTTCTATGACTATGTGGTGGCATCAGCCATCCTGTACGGTGTGGTCTGCTGGAGCAGCAGTGTCACAGAGAGGGAGAAGAAGAGGCTGGACAAGGTCATCAAGAAGTCCAGCTCTGTCCTGGGCTGTCCTCTAGACTTGGTGCAGCAGGTGGGGGACAAGAGGGTCCTGGATAAACTCATGTCTATGCTGGACCATGAGTGTCACCCCCTGCAGGACGCTCTGTCGGCTCTGGAGAGCAGCATCAGTGACAGACTGATTCACCCTCGCTGTGTTAAAGAGAGATTTCGCAGGTCTTTCCTTCCTGCTGCTGTCAGACTGTACAATGATCAATGCTAGTCAGGTTAATCTCCATAGCAACCATGTGTCATCTCCATAGTAATAATTACATGTGCAATATTATTTAAAGTCACTTTACCTGCTACTTATTTATGTAACCACCACTGTCCATCACAGCACTGTTCACAATCATCTGAGTCACTTTATTGTAGTGATATTATATATTACTCTACTGGAGTCACTTTAACTGCTGTTTGTTCACTGCTCAGAACCAAAGACATTTATTTATTGTGCAGCGTTCCTGTTCCTGTGCCTTACAGTGTTGTGTTTTTTTAGGCTGTACATACTTATCATCTTAATTTTTGATGCATGCTCTTTTTTCCAACTGTTTCTGAAACCTGCGTTGTGACACTGCAATTTCCCCATTGTGGGACAAATAAAGGATTATCTTATCTTATCTTATCTTATATATTTATCTCTGAGCTGAGTTTCCCAGGAAATCACATTTTTCCAGCGTGAGCAGCAAAAAGTGAATTAGGATTCTGCGCAGAGGTACTTTCTGGAAAGTGAAGACACCCACCCCTTGTGCCCTATAGTGATCCGCTGCTCTAAGCCCTGGCCTCATTGATCTGATTATGAGAAACAAGGCCACACACACACACGTTACAATGGGGAAAATTATTTATTTTTGGACAATGAAAAACAACAGCTGTCAGTTCAATATAGCCATACCTTCAGGGCAATGAGGAAGGCAAGGCAGCCAGCCATATGTGGCATGGGTGGATTTACATTTACAAACAGAAAAAAGGATCCTTGGCTCAAAGAATGTTAACTATAACCAATATTAAGTCAGAAAGACAAAGTTTTATAATAGTACAAAAGGGAAATGCTGAATTTGCCTTGAAATGTGACCTTAATTGGCAAATAAATAACTGGTTATAGTTGGAATGCATTTTAAAGATAACATTTATCAGCTATATTAACTGAGGTGAAACATATGTGATTCTAGGACCCCATAGGCTATTTTATGGTTGCACCATTCAACAGAACACATGTAGATTTGAGGATTTGTCTGAATAAAGTTTGGCAGCACTTTGAGAGTTTGTGGAAAGTGAAGATTAAGTATGGATTAGGAAAGGAAAATTGCATTACAGACCACTTGAGAAAGAACAACCCCTGACGGATCTGTATTGATTATATAAAATGAATGAGTAGAGGTTTTGCTGTATTTTTTGTTACATTTGTGAGTGTATAAATGTGCACAGTGTTTAACTTTCCTCTCCATTTTCTCCTTTGATTAATCGTTTGTTGCCCCTCTTTCCCCCAGGCCCTCGAGGCTTTGCAAATGCCTGCTTCAGAGTGTGCTCCATCGGATGAACCTCCTCATACAGGAAGTCCTCTGTCAGCCCATCACCACTGTCTATTTCCATCTGAAACAACAAACATTTTATAGTTTCATATATATTAGCGCTGACAATGATCCCCCCTCGTGTGTGATCCGAGTAGGCTGTACTGTACCTTCTTTGTGACCTCCAGTTGGTAGTCCTTCTCCACTTCATCCAATAGTCTGTTCTTACAGCTCGAATACAGCATCCTCTCTTTGATACTACAAGTGTACCCAGGCATTGAATATATGAACACTGAAATGGAAACAAATGATTACACCTTGGGCACCTTAATCACAACACAAGGCACATTGTACCTTCAAGTGACAAAATTCAAGTACAGCTAGGCAAGGTGGACCACAAGACACTAATTTCCACAGACTCTGTTATAATACTACTGTATATATTATAATAAACATACAAAAATGTTTATTACTATTTTTAACATGCTTAGAGGTATGCAGTTTTTCCTTTTTCTATCAAAATGTAGTTTTACATTTTTCATACAGCATACTCACCCAGAGCCTCTTGCTGCTGTCCTTGGTGGGAATGTTTGAAGACAAAAAAATGGTATCTGGGTGAGTCTGAGGGAATCCTGTAGGGTAGCTCATGGGTCTCTGTGGGTTTGGTGTGGACCAGTTCAATGGTTTCTTTATCCACGTCCAGTCTCTGCCACAACATACATAACATGCTCTGTTAAAATGGACCATGCACAAATAATTTTCACCAAGTTGACCAATCAGTCAGTGACATTTCACGCCCACCAGTTGAATGTAGTTGATGCGTTTCTGCTTGAGCTGTTGCAGAGCACGTTTGGCTTCTTCTTGTAAAGGGAAAGCAAGACCCTGCAGTGTCTGGGCTCTCTTATCTAAACCAAACTCCATTGTCACCTATAATCACAATAAAGTAAAAAGAGGTGAACAGTATGTTGAATCAGTAATATGGTGAATGCCGTTTTGAAATTTGAATATTAGGTATATATTGTTGATAATAACAAACCACCTCAAAATGTGGCATAAGGAGCAAATTAAAAATAAAAATAGGGCAAACATCTTGTTTGTACAAAGTAGGACTGGGAATCACAGGGTTCTTCACAATTCGATGATACATTGTTCACAATATTGCCCATAACATATACTGTATAATACTGTATAATACTGTTTCACCAGATTTAGTATTATGATATATCAAGATTTTGATATTTTAGCACAACCCTAGTACAAAGGGATAGTTCTGCATGTTTGTAATATTTTGCAGTTTTTTCACATTTGTCTGCTACATAACCTCAACTAAACAACACTAACAGCAAGTGATTTTTTCTCACCTTTGCTCGTGCAGTTGGTGTCGAAATTCGTCTCCGCTCATCCTGTGGATTATCAATATGCCCAATGCTCATTAGCTTTGAGAAATGCAATCTGGAAACTTAAGTAAAAAAAAGGTCTTACCCAAACAACTTTATCCTGTAGGAAAGCAAAGCACATATAATAAAGGTTGATGTGCTGATAATGATAAAACACCGTATGTTGTTTGCCTGCTTATTACCTCTGTGACTTTAATTCGTTGTAGCTCCTGCTCTGCTGTTGTTAGTGGAGCTGGAGATGTTCGGGAGGAAACATGCTTCAAGTACCCCTGAAGGCACACATCATCCTGTGTAAAAGTGTTCAGAATGTTGTTAGAGATCACTCTGTTTTGTTATAATCTGAGAGGTTATACGTTAAAAGACAAAGTAGCGAACCGCTATTGTGCCAAACAGTTCATCTTTAATGTGGCCCCCTCCAAACTCCTTCTTTAGTGTGGCACGAGTTGCAGCATACATCATCTTCTGCCTCACCTGAAGGGGACCAGTGAAAATAACACATTATCAGTCTTAAAGTCTGTTTAGAGAGGGACAATAGCATGAATAATGTATCTGTGAAAGCTCTCAGTTTTCCGGGTCATGGTATATTAGTTTTTAATTAATAGTAGTTTTTAATTATTAGTAATTGCAATTCATTGTATATTATTACACTAAAGAAATAAAGGGGCCTTTTGCTGCAGCCAGAAAATGTAAGTAAAACTGGTAAAATTAATATACAAATATACAAAAGTTGAACCCCAAAATGTGCATTAAAAATCTTTCAGTGCTTTTGTTTTTGGAAAAAGACATGCATGTTTTAGACAATAACATAATTCAAATGACAGTCACTACTCTCTCCAAAACGTACTGGTGACTGGTCAGGAGACCAGGCAATGAAGATCCACTCATATCCCTGTGCGTTCTTGGAGTCCAGTCTGTAAATCAAGTAGCACGGCTCCAGAGGTGTCAGCAAAGGAAGCAGCAAGTGGTCGTAGTCTTTGTCCCAGCTCTGCCCAGGCTCTCTGTAAAAATCTAGCACCAACTGTTCTGTAGATGAAACATCATTATTCAATACCAGCTTATATCTCCCCAGAAGAAATCAGCTAGTGGAGTCAAGTACAATGTTTATTTACCATTTCTGATGACAATCTTGACAATTCTAATGGCACCTCCCCTCGCACGGGCCAGAAAGTCTTTCAGGTCAGGTGTAGCTGAAGTAACCAGAGATACACCAGACAAGTTAAAACTGAAGAATGGGGTTGAAAGCACCTGAGACAGAGTTAGGTAAGTAAGAACCTGAGCCTGCACTGCACATTTGATCCACTGCCAGACTGTCACACTATCACCTGAAGGCGCTCTGACAGGGGGCATGCTCACAGGACAATACACACACACAAACTATTCAAAATATATATTTTAACACTGCTTACAGTTAGAACTATAGTGCCATTTAACTGAGCTTGGTTTAGGGACACTTCTCCCTTCGTGTCCGTCACCATAGAAACCTAACAGAGCGTCTCATTAATGATGAAGGATCATGTGAGAAAGGTGAGAGAGGTATGCTTCCGCAGAACTGTCCTCCAGTGCTCCAGTTACAAAATGCCATAACACTCGTATCAAACACAGGCTTCAGACTATTCATTTAATAGATATAAGTAGTTATAAGTTATCTTATATTACAATTTTTTGTGAACCTACAAGCAGTTTGATTAATACAGTTTAAATAGCTAAAGTGCAACAATAAAATAAATGAATATATAAACACACAGGAATATTGTATTGATTAGGGTTTGGATTATGACACAAAATCATTTAATTCAAAACTCAAGTAATATAGTAATATAAATGGAAAATGTTATAAAATGTACAAACATCCATAAAATAAATATAAAGGAAAAACTAAGACCAATTCCAATTTTAAAAATGGAATTAGTTACAGGGAGCATGCGTTACTTAAATTAAATGTTTGAAACTGGAAATGGTCAAAAAATGTATAAGATTCATAGAATTTTATTTAATAAATAAACATAAAGATAGAAGAGACAAGTCATGAAAGACTGACAGATTCACATTATTAGTGATAGTAAAAAAGGACTTACCGATTATTCCTGTTTGATGGGACATTCTTTGGCAGGCCTCTTCACTCTCCTCTCACACTCAGATATCCCTGTCCAGAGCTGTGTGTGTGTGTCCTGAGGTCTCTCTTTCCTCTCCTGTAGGTCGACTGCTTCACCTGTGCGCTGCCAGACAGAGAGACCAACACGCACTGACATAGACCTGCCCCGAGGGAGACTGAGGAGACTCCTAACAACTGAAATATAATCTGCGGAACTGTGGCTGATGAGTAATAACGTACCTGTCATGGAGCTGCCTCCTTAACGACTGATGTAAAACTCTTTGCGTATCAATGACCACAAACTTTAAAGCTCTTTGCGGGGGGTGAGGCCTCTGTCACATACTGTAGACAGTGAGCACAACAGTGGAGAGGAACCCAACGAAAAGCAGCAGTCTGCGCAGTAAGAAAAAACTACGAATCATGACATCAGGGTTACAGATGCCATCACTGTAGCGCATGTAAATTACATTTTATCTCTCATTCATAAAGAGCTTAGCTTCAACAGACGCAACTGCTCAAGCTCTAATATCCAGCCATCCGGTCAAAGAAATCTGACACCAGGCCACAAACTGACCGACAATGTTACAATGCAGATTCTTTGACCCAAAATTGTGTGTCAATTGGGAGTGGGGGGGTCACTTAATGTATTAACATAGCAAAATAGAGTACTATAAAGAAGCAAAATAGTCTTACAAAAATATGTAAATGAACAAAAGAAAATATAGCTTATAAACAAAGGATTTAGGTAATTATATAGGTCAAAATTTAGGCTACTTAAATTAGAAGGATAAAATGGAGTAAAAAAAAAAAAACTGATGAAAAGCCTGCATACAACAGCACAAGGTGCTCAGAAGGAGTCTCCAAAAATGTATCCTACTATTCCCCCCCACAAATTAATTATGGCTATATAGACATGGGTCTGCACAGGTGGGTGATAAGTGTGTACCTGTGAGGTTACCTGTGATGGGTCATGTATTATTCACTCAGTGGTGAGTACACAGCCCAGGCCCTCTGCATAATTCAACAGAGCCCCCACCTTTCTGCAGCAGGAAGACACACTTTAGGCCCTGTCCCCACGACAACGTTCCTGTTTTTTTTTTTACCCGGGGTGAAAAAAAGTCTCGTCCAGACACGTGTTGGATCAGAAAACATGCGCGTCAAGATGAGCACGGAGCGCTGAGTGAAAACGATGTAGTACATATGTCACACCGATAAGTGGCGCTGTAAACCGGAAAGAGCCAGAGCCACCAGTAACGCAGGACTACAAAGAGCACATGCGCAGAAAGTCCTTTCTCTTTCATAAACAAGCAAACACGTGTACTTTAGGGGCCGTCAACACAAGCGAATATATTTTGTCCCCCTGCTCCACCAATGTAGCAGCGACTCACTCCGGTAATGTGAAAATGCTGACCGTCCCTAACATAGACAGACGCCACAGAACAAAGATTTGCGCTGCGTGAGCAGAGTTTTTGCCTATAAATCGATAGTTAGCATTACTTGCTATCGTTTTATTAGATAGACATTAACAAGTAGAACTCTCGTTAACCTTGGTCGTGTTATTTAGGCAAAATGCTTGTTTGGATCTTACTACGGGAATGTTAAACATACTCGGACATTATGTTGGCTTTTCGGCGAGAATATACAACCGGGGACCATCACCAACGGGCAGCTATATATTTTTGTGTGTGATACTGCATGTGCCTGTTTGTAAAAGGTAAATTTTCATTTAATAAAAAAGACAAGAAATGGTTGCTCTTTCTCTTTATTTACAGCACACAACACACTCAAATTGGTATGTGCTCCTCATTGTCCACTATCTGCCTTTCCAGCGATGGGATCTTTCCAGTTTTAAAATACGTGTTTAGCTTTGAATTGGCAAACACCCGTGCGTCGTGCCGTGCACACCGCTTGTATGTTGAGGGGATGTGTCCCATCGATCGATCCCAAACATTGTGGCATGTCATGCACACGGAGGAAGCCCGAAACAAGCTCCTCTGCCTCCGGTTCCGTGAAAGGCGTAATTGTGCATGGTCCTCTGCTGTTGTCGCAATGCATTGCATATGAACAGAGTTTGATGCAGCATTGCCAATAAACTTCCAAAAGTCTGCAAAAGATACTGAAGTCCATTGTCCGCCATGGCTGTTGTTATCTGGTTGTTACCTGCGGAAGGCGCCGGGTTCCACCCTCTGGTCACCGGTCACGTGATGATTACGGCAGCGCGACGTCATCATTTTCTCACCTGCCGCGCTTTTTTTCCGCCCACATTCCAACGCAACGGGGGGCGTTCTCCGACTTCTCCACTCTGGAAGCCGTTTTTGAAAAACTCCGTTTTCGCCCCCAAAAACGCCGGCGCCGTCTGGACGGCAGGCCCAAACGCACCCAAACTTCTCCGTTTCCTCCAAAAAACGTTGTCGTGGGGACAGGGCCTTAGTGTCCACAGACAAACACTAAACAGAAAGACACTCATTCATGTCATCAGTTACAGATGCATGGGCTTCTCTGTGAGTAAATAGCGGCTGACTGACCTTCTCATAAAGTGTGTCAAAATGTAAATAAGGCATGCAAGAATACTCAATATAAAGTGCGATTGTTCAGTTCAACCCTGACACTACAATACAATGTGCCTGTAAACACTCACGATACTACTCCAGTGCAATTTGACACAGCAAGAAAAAGGTTAGTCGTACCATACTTATTACTACTACTACTTGTTCCATATTATATCAATAGTAAGTAAGTAAGTAAGTAAATGGTTCCATAAAGACTTAAGTATTTATTTTGCATGTCACCATTAAAATAGGAACTAGATACAGTAACTTTTAAAACAAACATAATTTGTGAGATATATATATATATATATATATATATATATATATATATAAAATGACTTGTTAAAAAAGTATAAAACTACAAAAACTGACAGTGATATGAGGTACATCCAAATGATTAAAATACTGTAGGGACAAGTTTGACATAATTAAAAGTAGCGTGGTTCTAGACAAAAAAAAGCAAAAACTCTGAGGTTCTTTAAAGGTCATCAACACAGGGGAGCCAAAATGTCTGTTGATAGAATAAAAGAGATAGTATATATTTAGATTATGGCTGTAAGCTTTTGTGTTTGGTGTATGGCTGATTTAGTTTTTACCATGTTGGAGCAGGCACTTGCAAATGTCATATATCTGGGGTTGAACTGCAGGGAGTTGATGGGTCCTGGATGTTTGCCATCCAGCACAGCCACCTTCATCGCACTGTCAGTGCTCCAAACGTGGACTCGTCCATCCTCTGAGCCTGCAGCACATATGATTAGAGAAGAGACAATGTGAGGTAGAAATTATTAATATTACAATAACAGTGTTTTTCAGTTACTATGAGGTAAATTCACAAGTTATTAATCCAAATCTGTCCAAATTAAAACTTAACAAAAAATAATAGGGCTGAATCATGAATTATGACTACTCTGACCAAAAAAAAAAAAAAAAAGAATATCTGACATTACAATTTTATAGTTTGTTTTCTTACAGAACCTAGCTTTGTGTATGACTTGATAAATCGCATGAGCAAATAATTAGATAAAAATTTAATAATTAGATTTTTTTAAAATTAAATATTATGTGCATGTATTAGATTAAAAAAATTTAAATATTATGTGCAATTAAATACAGTATAATGTCATGTATCTGACATTACATTTTTATAGTTTGTTTTCTTACAGAACCTAGCTTCGTGTATGACTTGATAAATCGCATGAGCAAATAATTAGATTTAAAAAATTAAATATTATGTGCATGTGTACACACAGTAAACATTATATGAAACAATTGGTTAAGTATAGGGTTAAGTTTCAAAGCTCACCAATCATGACAAACTGAGAGTCAGGGGTAAAGCAAGCCTCTAATGGAATACCTCTGCTGTTATTGTAACCCTATGAAACACGTCACCAAATGAATATAAATTAATGTAAAGATAGGATTAGTGTTCAGACAGGAAGCTTACTGAAAAAGTGTGTAGCACTGCTCCACTGAAAGCATTCAAGACACGAATCATCCCTCCGTTTGTAGAGATGAGAATCTGTTTGCCATTATAACTGAATTTAAGTCCAGTCCAGTCACAAAAACGATTAAAAATGGTCTCAAATGAAGCAAAGGGGCCCTTAAAACAGAGTGAAATGGTGATACATTTAGTTGTGGTAAACATACATTTTAAATTATAAATTTTGATAATACACACACAAGGAACAGGCAAAAGGATAAATTCTGAACATATGCATTTCTTTAGAATACCAAGTGGTCTTATACTAGATCAGAAATTACTCAAAATCATTTAAAAAATCATAAAACTATTCATAAAATGTCAAACTTTGTCAATCTATGTGATATTTTTCCAGTATTGATACTTAATCTCTAGTTTTAGCATGGATTATCTGGGTATTGATTTACAACAACCCCAAACAATTCACATCAATTAACATAAACAAGTTGTTTTATCTAATTTTGTTACCTTGTCAAAAGCTCGTAGGTCATATAATTTAAGGAGCTGTGAGTCAACACCAGCAGCAAATATCAGTCCATCAGGGTCAAAGGAGCACACAGGTGTCCCCAGAGGATTGGTTAGGCCCTGAAACATCATGTGTGAAATGCATACACAGATATTAAGTTGACATTTTCAAATAAAAGTTGTTTTTAAGGTTTTCTCTCACCTGACAGTTTGGTGTGCGCAGATCCCAGATGCGAACTGTTTTATCCAAAGAACTTGAAATAAATGTGTCATCCACAGGTGACATTGAGAGGGAAATTACACTGAAAAGGAATGTAAAATAGAAGTATATCAAAAGAAAATGCATCTGGTAATAATAACAGAATAACTCTGAAATTGTGTAAAGTTGTTTGTGTGTTAAATGTTGTTTTACCAACCTTGCTGTGTGGCCTGGAAAATATCTGATGAATTTGTTGTCAGATAGGGAAAGATATCTGATAGTATCTGTATATCAGGAAATAGTTTAGTACACGTGTTCACGATTAGAAAAGGTAAATACAATATAATAAGCACCATCTAGTTTGTTGGAGCTGAAAACCACAGTATCCGCATCATGTGTGTAGCGGATCAGATCAACTCCATACTTTTTGCTGTACAGGGTTCCTGATGGTCTGAATAAAAATGGTCACAGTCAGAACCTCACGTTTACATTACACATGAAAATTATATTATTTATATTTACCTTCCCTCTCCCCTCATGTCATACAATATAATAGAGTCGTCGTCACTGCTAGATACCACATTTTCACCGTTTGGGCTGAAATCCACACAGTTAACTTTCTCTACATGCTCCCGGTAGGTCCTTGCGACTCTAAAACTTCGCAAAACGCCATCTGTGATTCTCATGTTTTGAGGTTCATGCAAAGGTATGCTACGATGAAAACAAATGTGTAGTCAATTTGTGAAACATCTGCGGTGCATTTCTCCTCTTGTTCAATCCTCACGTCAGTTTGAAGGTTTCGTATTAACTGTTCACTTATTTAATATCTGTTAAAAATACACAAAAAGGTAATTTTCTACATTTTGAACGTCGGTCCGTAGAACATGCCGTGAACCATTATCATGTGTTGATGAGTTTATTGCCCTGCGTATTCCGAGTGCGCGGTAATAATAATGATAATTACCTTTTTGCCTGCATGCCATCAACGGGCAGTCCAGAGAAGCAAAACGAACAAACAACAGAAACGACCTTCAGTGACGAACGACCTTTCAAAATAATGTTTATAGTAAAACATGTTCATGTACAGGGACTCTAAATCAATCCAACTCTTCAAAAACATGTTTTATTGATACCTTCTCATCGTGTTTTAGGATATATTGATGTGTTTTAGTCGTAAAGTCACAGCGCTTTTTAGTGTTCTGCAAATAAGTATTTTGAAAGAGCGGAAGTTTACGTTACCACTATCGCGTGTCTTCTGAAGACAAGCTAACGTGTGAACGATCTAAACATGAATTTATGTAGAAATACAGTTAGCAGAGAGCTTTGCTCACTTCTTTATCATTCACCAACGTGGGCAAACTGTCGCAGTCTACAACGGAGCTTACGAGCCCTGAGCACTGGGGTCACTTTGGACACAGACCCGAGAGACAAGCCTCGACTTCGGGCAGTGGACCTGGCGAAAAAGGTCCAGAAGGAGAAACTCAAGACACAGGTAGACCCGAACCCTGGGTCCGCATTGCAGCAAAGGGTGACTGAGCTCAGGCAGCTCACACGGCAACTCCAAAATGTGCATCCCAACGTGCTGGCCAAACACTTGCACAGAAGTGTCCTGTATCAGGATAAGGACCTGGTTATCATAAACAAACCATATGGAATAGCCGTGCGAGGTAAAGTGTGTTGAAAGTTTACACAATATGAAGCAATCAGTTTGGTTAAAAAAAAAGTAGTCTGTATGTTTCAGTTATCTTAGTATAAATTATGAGTATAAAATCTATGAGAGTATGTTAAATGGCCATAGAATAGATGATACATTTTGCTCTTCCAGATGGCTCCACAACAAACTCAGTGTCCATCTCCAATGTGCTTCCTATACTGTCTAAAATGATGGATGGGATGAAAGTGAAGACTGATTCTCTGCTTCTGCCTTGTCTGGGTCTGGAGAAGGAGGTCACAGGGGCTCTTCTGTTAGCTCGAAGTTTAAAAGCTGCAGAGCACATAGCCTACCTACATAGACACAACCAAATTCAAAGGAAATACTGGTAAGTTTATCATGTAAAACTGATTTAAGTTCATGGTGTATTCCGTGGTCTTTTTTTCCTGATAGGGCTGTTGTAGTGGGTGTACCAGTGCCAGGGGAGGGAGTCATAGATATTCCAATTATTGAGCGTGAGGTCACCGGACCTCAGCCACATTATAAGGTTATCAATATCTATTGATTTTCATAGAATCAAACAAAACTTATTTTAACTGTATCTATTTTCTTCCAGATGTGTCTTAGTCCTCTTTTCAGAATGAAGGATGGTGGAGATGGTCTAACCAAAATGCGAGCTCATCGGCAAGCTCAACCTGCAGTGACCAAATATAAGGTTTTGGATAGCAGCAGTAGTTGCAGTATTGTGGAACTAGAGCCACTGACAGGTAATTAAATATTTGTCACAGAAATATCTAAGAAAACAATCTTGATTGTTTTCTTAGATGTCTTTTTTTTTTTTGCAGATGTGAAGCATCAGTTGAGGGTTCATATGGCATTTGCCTTGGCTTGTCCTATTCTTGGTGATCATAAATATTCCCATTGGAGTAAGCTAGCGCCTCAGGTAAACTACTACTGTAATCAAGTTAAATATGCATTGGCAGTTTGTAGTAACACTCTGAACACCATTTCTACTCATATGTTTTTGATCTACAGAAACTGCCAGAGCAGGTGCTGAAAAAGCTTAAACTAGAACAAAGCAAGAGCCGTAATCTTCCTCTTCACTTGCATTCTCGAGAGCTGACAGTTCAACAAACGGCAGAAATTAACCTGACGTGTTCTCTACCTAAATACTTTTTCCAGACTTTGGGTCTCCTTCACCTAACTTACAGATGAAAAAGACAAATAATGCAATTAATCTTAGAGGGCCACTATGTGTTTTCCCCAAATAAACAATGATTTACAGTATCTATAGTGTGATTTTAAAGAATTCAGTTATTTTGCTATGGATGACTGAGAGATTACACAGAAAAACCTTTACTAATTAATTTTATGACCGAATATGAGGGGGGGAAAAAAAGCACTTAAGAGTTTTGCTTCTATTTCATAGTGTGAGCATGGTATATATACAGACAAGTGATCAGACATATACATCCCATATAGTAGCCAATGTAACCAACTTTTCTAAGAAAATTCAATGAGTTCTTGTTCTAAGAGCACAATTAGCACTTGTTTTAGATGAAGAGACTTCGGTCTTATGCCAAGCATCAATTACCTCATTTGAGAAAACAGGCACATATTTTTAACTTTGAGCAAATCATTGTGATAATATATTTTTGACAAACTAAATGAATGCTGGTCTGTGTAAAGATAAAAGATTGAACCATGAAAGGGTTGTCAGCACAAGGTTAAATATCCCCTTTTATACTGACCTATACATGCATCTGGAAATTTGTCATTTTCTGTTATAGCATCTCCTGAGCTCAAATCAAAATCCACTTTTGTCCAACTGCTGATGCAACTGCTTGTCCATAAATTGTCCAGAAAAGGCTTCCCTGGTGGTAACAGGTTCTTCAACCACTTGCATGGCCAGTTAATAGGGTCAGGCTGGCAACTGCATAGTCCACATTCAACAACGTCCCATTCGCCCAGTCAGTCGGTCCTGTTCTTTTAGCTTATAGCCACTGCAGTACTGAAGAACAATTCCTGGATCTCTTGGACCACAATGATTCGTGACAGCATTTGTTCCACTTGCTGACTGTTGAGTGGCTGAGATGAATACCACATTGGGCTATTGGGTGCCACTACAGGCTCTGGAGTCATATAGTATGCATCATTGCGACCTTTGACACTCTGTGGACTGAAGAAAAAAGTACTTTTATCTTAAACATTTGGTATACTGAAAGAATGTGTGCAAGGGCAACTTACCATTTGAAGAGATAAAAATCATATAGTTTTATTGGGCAGCGAAGTGGGTTATCTGGTTCCTCAACCTGCTCTTCATACATTTCATCGCTCACTAAAATGAGGACATTACTTCATTTACTCAAGTGATTTAAATTTAAAATGCATATTTCATTGTCAAATAAGTACCTTTTGCTCCAGGACTTGTTAATCCTGGTCCTTTCAGAAGGCGGATACTTGTTGCTTTGTCTTTAGAATTTCCTGGGTTTTTCCTAGCATGTCTCAACACTTTAGAGAAAGCAACTTTCATATGCTGTTCAGGTGTTATGAGACGGAAATATCTGTCATATCAGATCAGAAATCAGATACACAAGTTAAAGAAAACAGAATAAACTACAGTTTCTGGAACATAATTTCTGATTCTCACTTAGTGTTGAAGTACATTAAAGTTGTAAGTAGGGTTGTTGGAGAGTGTGCACCAAGCTGCTTGCATTCCCAGAGCATCTCCTCAGTCACATGACTTGGAATAATGTAACCTATGAAGGCACAATACAATGATTATACTAAAGTATAAGCTTTAAAAAAAAAATAAACCAACTGTAGGCTGTATTACCAAGAGGATGAACACTGGGTTTCCAGCCATCCAGAAGTTTGTGTAATGATTCAGAAAAACGTGTGTAATATGGATCAGAGAAAATGTCGTCAACACGTCCATTTTCAGACAGATACTGTAAAAGTAAAAGGAAAAAAAAAAAAAGTTCAATTTCAATGAATTATGTAAAAGTGAATCAAAGAGCATTTAAAGTTACCTTTTGTATGCATAAGAAAACATAATAAAGAACATCAGGTGAAAACTCTTCTTCGTCCAATCCACGAGCCTCTTTAGTCATCAGAGAGAGAGCCAGGTTCAACTCAGCCACTGCACTAGACACCAAGTCCTCCTGAAAACGCAAGGGCTGGCGACCTATAAATCCAGACAAAAGATTTTCAACTTTATCATGCAAAGACTCTTTCAAACATAATTTTAGTTGCAGAACACTATTTGCGCAATTCTAGTACATCGTTCCCAATCACGAAATATTAGCCACAATAATTTTATATTATTACACCCTATTGTGAAACTTTAATCACTTACGTCCAATAGGTGCCAACTTAGTCTTTTCTTGCTTGATGAGCTCTGCATTTTTGCGTTTTGCCCATAATTTCCAGACCTCAAGACCCTCTTCTGGTTTTAGGCAGACAGGAACCAGAATCTCTGCTGAGGCCTCACCTTGGCCTTCAGTCTCTACTTGAGCCTTCATAACAGAATTACACAATGGTTACTTAATTACAAATGTATTTATATTAATAATAGATTTTGAAATATATATAAAGGATCAAGTCCCAACCTGCAGGTGTAGCTGCTGTTCCTGACCCGGTTCTACTTGGTTCTGCTGTTGATTTGGATCCCAAATGTGCACAGACTGTGTGGTGCCATATCCTCCCCCAACAGTCTGCACTGCCACGGGGATGTGAATGTTTCCATTCATAAACTGTGCAGGGAATAGGGTCTGAACCATTTCTTCCTGTGTTCCCGAAGCGGCCTGTACATCCACAGAAGTGGATGAATTTGGAGACATATTGTCTTTTCCATTAGTCGTGGTTACCTGCACTGTCCCGTATGTATCTTGTGGGATGGCAATGTGAGTGACACCCTGCTGTTGAGGTGTCGAATACACTGGGATGGTCCAAGTCTCACCTGAAGGACCAGTGATTGTACCTGTTGTACTATATAGCTGAGCACTGTCCACAGTCAGCAGATCTGGTCGTAAGGACACATAGCTTTGCTGTTGCCCTTGAGGAATGGTGAGAACTCTAGCTACTTGCTGTCCCTGTGGAACAGCATAGGACACAGCAACAGGAACATCCACCTTGCGCTTTTTGGCAGGCTGAAGTACAGTCGACACAGAGCTGGCCCTCCGCTCTCCCTCTCTGGAGGAGTCCTCTATAGTCTGTATTTGAATTTGTTTCCCAGTTTGCAACTGAATATGTTGTCCATCTGATAATTGAATCTGCTGCCCATCTGAAAGCTGGATTTGCTGGCCAGGTTGTAGTTGGATTTGCTGGCCAGGCTGTAGCTGGATGTGCTGACCTCCTGTCAGCTGAATTTGTTGGCCCCCTTGTAGTTGAATTTGTTGGCCACTAGACAACTGTATGGACTGACCCCCTGCCACAGCTGCGACCAGCTGTGCTTGAATCTATAAAATACCCACATTTGTGTTTAGTGACTGGTAAACAGAAATATCATAGGGAAGTACTATGTACCTGCTGCTGTTGCTCTTCAGTAAGCTCTCCCTGTTGAACAAGCGCTTGAAGGTCCTGTTGTGGAGAGGTAACCTGAAGAACATGGCTCACTGTTTGTCCCTGCTGTCCCTGGATTTGAACCTGAAAATAAAGACGCATGTTCCAATTGCTGCTTGTAAGTAGGTGAAAGCAGTAAGAAATTACCTGCACTTGCAGGGGCTGTTCAGAAAGTTGTGGTGAGATTTCACTTGAGGTCACCTGTACCTGTTACAAGTCATAGCACAAGATTTATTTACCATCTACATCACCATAAAATCACTGATTATGCAACTATAATGTAGAGGTAGAATGTTCTTACAGGGCAAGCCAGCTCAAGTAGAGACCCTGCCACCTCTGTGCTGTCAGTGTAGACACAACTGGCATCTTGTTGCTGGTACACCATGGTGGTAGTAGTCACAGCTTCTTCCTGCTCACTGAATTCCTGAAGCACTTCTGAGCCTTTGGAAAGAGACTCCAAAAACTCCTTCATTTTGTGCTGAGGCACTGTGCGGGCCTTTTGTCGCACGTATTCATCAAATGAGACAACTCCACTCTCCTGCTCATTCATATCTACTTCACCTAAGAAACAAAACGTTTCGACATGTCACATTTACACGTTCATAACAGATCTCGACCGTGATTGTTATTACTCCGACCTAATATTACGTATAGCCTCATCATAATTGAATGCAGCACAACACAGTAGAATGTGATTTTAGTCTTTGAGAACACACAAAGTGCAAAGTCCATTTTATGCAACTGTTAAATGATTTGGTTAAACTGGACATTTAATCAAACTAGTGGTTATATTTAAAAATCACCAAACTGGCGATTGGGCAAATGTCACTAGAGCATTTGTGAAATGTGTAAAATTGGCAGTTAGCCTTAGCTTCACTACGATAGCAATACTTTACCTGCAATCAATTAGTCCAAAAAACACAACGCCCACTGCAGTGGACGCAGCATGCACACATTATAATTTGTAGTTTAGACAATGTGTATAATTATACGGCTGTCACTAACAATCACAATTAATTGCAGGCTTGGTTAGCTACTAGCTAGTAGCTTTGCTAATGTTAGCCTGTTAGCTTTGGATCTGATCATGCTACCTTAAATAAAACGAAATCCTCTTCTTTCCGCGAAGGCACGATGTTTAAAAGTAAAAAGCCGATAAACCTCCAACAGATACCACCAGGATGTCCGCTTCTTTGCTACATAGCCCAGCAAGCACGAGCAAAAATCCGCAAAAATGAATTACTTTACAATAAAATGTTGGAGGAGCTACAGCAGCAGGCGAGGTCTCTGACGATAGCCTATTCAAGACGACAACGAGGCAGCCCTCGTCTCAACAAATTTCCTGCTGCCACGGACAAATGTCTGTCCTGCTACAGGTGAACATATAATTATTCCATGGACTGAGACGTCTTTTGGTAGAAATAGACTTTAAAACAGCAAAAATGAATAAAAATACACATATATAAATAGTAGGCCTTGAAAAACAGGTTCCTCCATTTGCTTATTATTGAGAATGTGGCCACAACACTGTAATGGGTAGAGGAGATTACCAAAGACCCCTACTCATTTTAGTTTCATTATATTGATGTAATTTTACTGTGTTATTTAGTAATGCCTCAACACATTAGTCTTTATACTAATACTACTTATACTTTTTTGTTTTTTGTAAATTTGGTCTGTTCTGTGAAATAAAAATATGATCAACTCATGTTTTATAAGCTCCGTATACGTAGCACCTAAAGGCTTTGAAACCTTGTTCTTGAAGCGGGGACACCCATTAGAAAGCATGTACCTTTAACAACATCTAACTTCCCCAGTCTGCCTTAAAGAGCCAGGCATGTGCCAGTGAGTGCCTCCCCAGATTTCCCCACAACAAACTGCCTCTCAGCCTTCTTAAGGTGGATCGCCAGAGATACACTTCACCAATGGGCTACGTCTAATTGGTGCTAGGCATGAAAGGGTTAATTCCCACACACACACACACACACACACACACACACACACACACACACACACACACACACACACACACACACACACACACACACACACACACACACACACACACACACACACACACACTCTCTCTCTCTCTTCTCTCCATGTGATTTTTTTATTTGACCATTTGACTGTATATTTAACATAATTATGTTTATAGTTGGTGTACTCATCTATAGAGCCTGTATTGACCCTTTGAATCGATATTACATCAGCAAGGTAAACATTTGATGCAACTAGAGGAAAATATAAGCAAAGAAGACAAATGCTAAATGATTGTAAGTCTTTATAACAAAAGCAACCATTTTGATGAAATATCTATATCTGGAATGTTCTGCTGGTTAGCTCAACTGGTAAGTCACTTGACTTTCACCTGGGGGACCTGGGTTCAAATCCCCCTGGCAATGAGCAAACCAGTTTCCAGGGCGCTGGAAAGATGAGCTGCCCACTCCACTGGGTCAAATGCAGAAGTGTCCTGTGTGTGTGTGTGAGATCATAAAAGTGTTAATCTTAAAGTGGTGGTCAATTGCCAACCCCCCTTTATATTTAACTTTTTGTGATATTCTGTGGCTAATCTCAGTTTTTCTATTGAAAGTGTATAACGTATTAATGTGCAGATCAGTGCGCTCAGCACTGATCAGAATGACAGATTAGAATTTGATGGTAGAATTGACCAAGTTTAACTGTCAAAATGTAGACTGCATTAGTTTTGTTCCTAGCAACCTATAAGAATACACATAACACAAATGTACGTCCTGTTGACTCTGCTTTATCACTTCATGTGGCTTGTGCTACTTAGTAATGTAATCCTTTAGAAAGGGATTTACACAGTGGCACAGCACAACTGTTAAAAGTAACACTTGGTTAAACTAAGCACTATTAGCCTATTTGATCATCTTTTTGAGCTTTTTAAACCTTGGAACAGAAGTTCATCTTTGCAAATGACTCTTAATGTATACGTATAAACAAAATTTAATTTTTGTAGTATTATGATATGAAGGTGCCAAGAAAGCAGCTGGTGCTGTAATGAGTCAGATGTCAGTCTAAAGGGATGGTGGTGATAAGTGAATCAACAAGCAGACGATGCACAGGCTGCGACTGATACACTGGCACTCCAGGTGAGCACTTTAATTTATAAATAACTTAAATGTTGTAGTGTTTTTAGATGTAAAATTCAGTAGTGCACATAATGATATAAAAAGATAAGATCTTCAGTAATTAGACGCAAGAACTGTAAAATGCTTACAATCTGGAAATGTGACACTGTTATGTTCATGTATTCAACTTATTATATAGAGATGGGCAATGTATCAAAATGTCGATAATGATTATATTCTATCATAATTCTGTAATAATTGCCACCATTGTTATTATTTATACAGGTTTGACCACGACACAAGATGAGATTTTCTGAAAGGTTACTTTTGCTCCTCATGTCTCTGGGAAACCTTTTTCATATTATACAACCTTTAGGGCACTCAGTATGGAGCATTGACACTGAGAAGAAGCAGTTGGGTGTTTTAGCTGCTGAAATAAGGCACCATGCTGACAGAAGTGGCTCAGCTGAAGGCAGTGGACAACAAACCTCCATTTTAAAGGGGTTAGACATGATGTTATTGGATTGGCAAACAACAAAGTCTTCTATCAAAAACAGGGGATCACCATTCTCTATGAACTTAGAAAAAACATCTATTAAAGAAGGATACAGGACAGTGGACGACCATGGCGGTAGGTGTTTTGGTCAGATAAATTTGACACCATGTTACATATAACTTTAATATTCAATTTGAATTCTTTCAGATGAAGACCTTCAAAAACCTGTTAACATAATTGTTGTTACTTCAAAGACCAACCAGAATCCAAAGCCTAAAGAGAGCTGTTTGTTTGGAGCTAGTTTAATTCCCACTAGTTTCAATGGCACGCACCTGATCTGGGATGACATGAAACGCACTCTGGCATTTGCTTGGGAGCTTCATGTCTTTGGATCTGCCAGTCTTTTCTTACTACTGGTGGTGCTAGGAGTTTTAGGAATGTTTTATGTGCATACACTCCCTCCACCTGTACGTGAAGTCCTGATTTGGACAAACAGTCTTGTGGTCATCAGTGCCTCTCTTCGTGGAGTCCTGCTTCTTCTGGATCCATATGGGACCAGACAGATTCTGTCTCGAGCTTCATTTACTGCTCTGCACAATGTTTCTGTGCACCTTCTGCTGTGGGCACAGACCTTGCTGGCCTTACTCACACTACGAGGAATCACACTACTGTTTTTCCAGTTAGATGTGCAGCATTGGTGGGTGGTCGGTGCACTGGGCCTAGCACATTGTATGTCATTAGTAGTTGCAGATCTTTACCCTTCAGCTATATCACATGCACTTCCACTTTTACTACAAAGTCTGTCCTGGTGTTGGGGTATCCCCTTGGGTTTAAGCACTGTCATGAAGTCAGTCTCTAATTTACCACAGTTTTTAAGGTCCTCTTTACCACAATGGATGCCCTCTCACAGGGCAGAGATGTGTGCAAAAAGGGTGACTGCAGCCTGTGCTGTCCTCGGGGTCCTGAGCAGCACTCTCCACATGTATAGCATCCTCTGGCTCTATGGACTACTGGGGAACTGGAAACACTTTGGCTGGGGCTGGTGGCTCTGTCAGTTTTGGGGAAGAATTTTTGAGTTATTTTGGTGTTTCTCTCTCATTGTCTTGGGGCTTTGGATTCCCTGCACATTATCAAGAGGCCACTCAAAAAGCAAATGTAAACCTTGTAAAGATGTAACCATGCTCAATAAGGTGCTTTCTCAGTTTAGAAAAGGACCACTGAGAAAACCTGAGAAAACTTGGGAAGAACTAATGCCAAACAACTGGTCAAAGTATAAGCTGTCACGAGCAGGAATCAGCAATGCAATGGCCACACATGATGACCACTTATCTAAGACAGAGTACACAGATCCAGTTAGCACCACCAGCTGTGACTCTCAGGCAGCAGTGCTCTGGCAGAATGTTAGTGAACGAGAATGTATCTTGCCCTCAATAGAGTTTAATACTGTGCCTCCTTCTCCCATTAATCTGAGACGCAGCATTGACAACGCCCTGTTGTCTACAAGTCTGTTCATAGCTCCTCCTCCATCCTGGACTCAGTCTGTCACAGACATGCTTCCCCCTGCTTACTCCAGCTTCAGCTGGCCTATGGATACTGAGTCTATCACTGCATCTCTTGATCACTTTGAAACCAGTGAGTCTCCCTGGTTTAGCAGTGACCATAACAATAGACCCACGGCAGACACTGAAGATGAACTCAGTTCTGAGCCCTGTACAGGTGTGAATCAGTATGAGACAACTGATGACGATATAAGAGACATATAGGCCTAACATTTGTTTAGGGTTGTTGCGAAATAACTGTATTTACAATTATTTATACATTTTCAAATTTACTAGTGCGTACACTACCTTGTAATTAAAGATAAAGCACAAAGAGTGCCTACATACAATTTAAATAAATGCATAAATAAATCCCTTTTAACTTGATAGCGTGGTATATCTATTACGATGTGTGATCATGTATATCTATTACATATTTCTTTATAATCTTACTATATTAAATGAAGGTATAAGGAATATTCATGCATCAAACTACATCAGCATGTTTGTAGTATTGAACCAAGACAAGGAGTCTGTTCGTTTGTTCGTTCGTTTGTTTTTTTTCCTGATGTAGAGCTTCTGGCCTCAGGGCTTATGTTAAGAACACTGACTGTACTAGAATAAACATTTTTTGGGGACCAACTATATCGACAGCTTCGCCTCCTGGTGGCACTACCCCGGCATTGTGGAATAGGCAGCTTTATTAGAATAATTGAATAATATGCTCTCCATTCACTGCAGAGACTTCAATCTTTATTTGGATCCCCATTAGCTTCCAACAAGTGGTTGCTAATCTTCCTGAACTCCATGGCTTCTCCTCCATGCTTATGTATCCACACTTCTAACACATTTATCCTCACCTGTCCCACACAGTCCTCTCACACCAGTTACTCCAAAACCTGCAGTTTGCCACATATTCAGGAGTATTCAATCAGTTTGATCTCCTTTCTCAAGCACCATATATTTACTGACTACTAAAGAGCCCATGTCAATACTTAATTAAAAAAAAAAACATGGATTAACATGGATTTAAAATGGTCATGTTTCAAAGCAGGTATTTGTTGTTTATTATTATTATTACTATTATTATTATTATTATTATTATTATTATTATTATTATTAGTAGTAGTAGTAGTAGTAGTAGTAGTAGTAGTAGTAGTAGTAGTAGTAGTAGTAGTAGTAGTAGTAGTAGTAGTAGTATTGGGTAATTAGTATATTGGCCGATTCCAGTAAAATCACTAGACTTTTTTCAGCTTTCTGAACTGACGGTGATGACTGTGAACTGTATCTTCAAAATCATAGCCTATCACTATTAATTGTCATCGTTTATTGCACATTTGACTTGAGCGGATGATGCTCGCTCAGCTGTTTTGACGCAGGGCACGTTGTTTGACGTCATCGTGGGAGTGTCTCGTCGAAGAAATGAACGGTCATCAACACAATCCTCTCAGCGCCCATGTAAGTTCACCCTGAAAATCACGCGTTTTACTAACTTAAGCTATGAATTGGATGTTCACAGTCGTTGTTCATTGATTAGCTGTAGGGATATTGTTGATAATCGTTGTTTATCTTGGAGTTCGCGGACGTTTGGCGTTGTGCCCTGTTTGCCTATAGCTAACCATGGCTGAAAGATGTCTTTTAGCAAGACCTAGCCAGCCTGCTAATGACAGGGGAGCGTGTGTTGGTTTAAGGCACAATGTGCGCCGGCGTATAGGAAAAACAGGTGTAATTACAATATTGCAGTGATAGATTTTGTGAGGCAGCTCCCAGGCCTAGATGTATTAATTGTGTAATGAGTAGTATGCAAGGTGACAAATTAGATGAGTCCTAATAGACATGGAAGGCTACACCCATGGTGCCTAATAAATCATTTTTCATATATATGTATGTATGTATGTATGTATGTATGTATGTATGTATGTATGTATGTATGTATGTATGTATGTATGTATATGTATGCACTTTTCAGATCGTCTATTACAATACAGACAGTGTAACAAGAGTGTTAAACTTGTTAAAAGAGGTTGTGGTTGGTCATCCAGATTTACAATGTTTTATAGCTGTGCACTACAAACAAGTACCCAAACACCTCCACATTACAATAGCCACACAACTCAGAATCTCACATTCGTTCTTAAAATTCAACACTATATTACTGTTTCTTGTGTTTAGTTCGTTTGTGAACTAAGACGTAATGCGAAGTGGAGCACAAAGGTGTATTATTTTTGTATAGGCTGGGGCTTGTGTTGAAGCCATAGACGACCCCCCGCGTCGGCGTGCCCCGTGAAGTAAAATAAACGCCCATGCTTTACCAGGTTAGCTTCAGCTGTTACTGTTAGCATACAGTCGGCTTAAATGTGTTGGTTTGTTCGTTGCCCTCGTTGTGTCTCAATTCTTGAATAGTCTAGCGATAATTATACAGTCAAATGAGATAAACTACAATGCACATTGCTGCTAGCTAGTTCTGTAACTTTATGCTTAAAGTTAGCTGGTTGCTTGCTAGTATCATCTTCTTCATTTCACAAATCACTTAACCATATACTGAAAGATTATACGCTTTTATTGATTTATGATTTTTATTATTTATTTTGGTCATCCTTTAACAACAATTTAACATGTGCTCAAATACGCTGAAAGCATGCAAAGCTGGTGCTTGTACGGTGCTGACAGCCGACGCACCTGTTATGTTCAGGCATTCGCTGTAAATGTTATTTTAGCCTTCGTCAAGCAACGCGCATCCCTGTTGTGTATTTGATACCAAAAAGGTGTCGACACAAAGCCTACTAACTAGATGATGATCTACCGGAAGAGTTTGTATCACATAACGCGTTTGAGCTCAGTTACATGCATGCAGGATGTCTCCTAGGGACAATCCCAAATGAGCTTTTAACGCCTTAATTAACACCCTTCAATTAATTAGGCATAAATGTCCCGGGTCCTGAGGGCATGTTGGCTGAATTTGGAGCTCATGTCCCATTACATTCTCATTATTTAAAAAAAAGGACTTTATTACAGTTGGTTGAATGACTAGCTGGCAATTTAATAAATTAGTTGACATAGTTGTGTTGCTTTTACTCAGAAAAGACAGCAAAAAAGCAGCTCTTGGCATAATACATTTACTGACAGACTTTTGGTCTATGGGTAATTTGTCCATGTGCAAACAAGGGCTTTCCTAATCTTTTCTTATTTTGCTTTTCAGCATGTGATTTTTCTAAATGAGAATGGAGATAGCTGACTAGTGCTGGACAGTTCCATCAGACGTTTGAAACGATTACTGGGAGAGAGCAGAGCTGGAGGAAGTTGCTTTGCTCATCATCTTGTTCATGCCGTAAAGGCCCCACACCATCTACTGATGAGCACAACTGAAGGTATGACTATTCATACTTGAATATCATAATTTATAAGTATTTTATAAAATCATGACAATTTAAATGGGTGGCCTATAGTTGAATCCAAATAGTAAATTGCAATGCAGAGTTGTTTTGTTATGTTATGTAGCTATGGACAGTGGCATGCAGCCCTATTGTGGCTGACTTGACCTTGAAGCACTGCATGTTCAGGGAGTGATAGCTGAGTCCTAACACAATACTTTGCCTTTTGTCCACTGCCATTGTATTTTCTTTGCAGCCATGTTTATTTATTCCCATGTTCTTCACAATCTCTGTATCTCTGTATCTGTATCTCTGTGTTTTAATTAAAAGCTGGTGATGGGTACACATAACACAATACTCACATTCACAAACCCATGTATTTTTTGTACTTAGCAGATTATATTGAGGACATTATGAGACACTGTCCCTCTTCAGCAGTTACTATCTGTGTTGATTTTGCGAGATAGACTGCATCTCTTGTTAATTGATACTTTGCTGACTGTAGGATTCACTTTTCAGTTTGTCTGCAGAATAACCAATCAATATAGACATAAATCTAGGTAGGATATATTGTGTAATGTATTTCACATTTTGTTAATATGACTTCTTTTGCATAAACTTTACATAACAAAACACCTTTCAGTAGTATTATTTACACTTGAATACATGCAGATTAGTAAGTTTCTTGCATAGACATAATTTAAAGATTTTGTTTATAAAGAATCAATTATAGATAACATTATAAAGAGTACTTAATTATTTATGCATATTACAGTTATGTCAACAGCTCTATTGTTAGTGTTTTAAATATATATTATATAACAATACTCGGTTTTCTCTTAGTCACTACACAGTAATGTCCTTGAGGTCTTTGGCCTCATTTCTGTTGTGTGAGTCCTTATGTGTATAAGGCCCATGTTTTGAATTTATGTTTGCTTCTTATTTCTGTTTTATTTAAAGCTCATCTAGAGTTGTGAGTTAGAAGAGGAGAGGTTGGGCTGATGGTAAGTATTCTCTTGTATTTATCTCAGGTCACTGGGATGTTGGGGGGATTTAGACTAGCTTGCTGTCATGTAAAATTTGATTTACAGTTTTTGTATTATCACAATTTAAGTATTTTAATTTGTGCAGATTTTAATCACAGTGAATGCTTTCTGAAATGAACTGTATTTTATGAGACTTTTAGCAGGGTGAATTAAATATTACATTTAATCTGTGAAAAATTATTTTTTAATAATTTCAGAAACCACTCACATTGTGTTTTTTTTTTTTTTTTTTTAATAGTTTTGGCATAATGGGTTGGTGAAATTTGTAACTATGATTGATGATTTGGCCATGAAAACCAACAAAACAAAACAAACCCAAAACATATTGTGTTGCTTCTTTTTGTATTGTGTTTGCTACTGCTGCATGTCATAATACATTTATTTTCCTTTTGTGGTAGAAAAGCATGACAATCAGCCAATCTACAGATGCATGCCCACAGAAAAGCCCTAAGTGAGCACCATCCCCTATGCGTCCTGGCTTTGCTGCAGCCTGACAGGGGCGCAGGGTATCGACGAGGTGTAGCTAGTGGCCCCTGCGCTTCACGTAGGACCTCTCTGTGACACTGGAGGTCTCTGATGGATCAGGTTAGTGGTGAGCCGAGTTCGGATGAGCCAGACGCAGGGGGGCAAGCAGAGCCGGAGATCGGCCGGAGGGCTTCGGAGCCAGAGCATGGTTTGTCCAAAATCACCCACAATGCCCTAGAGAACATGGGAGCGTTGGGCCATGGTCTGAAGCAGCTCTTCCAGCCACAGCGCCGACGCTCCTCCGTTTCCCCGCACGACTCCGGCTCTTCCTGTGCAGGCGCCCCTCCCTCCGGGCCGACTGATGTAGGGTCAGACGTAGGGGACAGTGCCGCATCCACTGCACTCCCTGTGGATTCTGACAACACCACTGCCTCCGCCCCTCCCGCAGCTCTGAGCCGTGTCCTGCAGCAGATCCGAGGTCCTCCGCCCATGATGAGGAGAGGCACAAGCCTACAAAGTCGGCGCAGCAAAACCAGCTCTGGGGAGGGGCCCCAGAAAGGGAGCCCCCAGATCCACCGGAGGAGCACCCATGAAGCTCTGCTACAGGTGGGACGCCCTCGCTCCTCCTCCACCACAGACACCCCCAGTAGCCCGGCCATCACGGACATGCTGCTAACCTCTGGGTACCACTCCACAGAGGAGCCAGACAAGGTGAGAGTCAGGGGTCAGAGTCAGAAGTGTTTGGTATACACCCAAATACCACACATTGGTGATTTTATGTATTATTAAATGTATTTCATCTTTAAAATCAGTGTGACAAATGTGACAAAAGTTCACTTTCCTTTAGACCTTACATAAACAAATTACTTAGTTAGATGAAGTTAGATGAACTGTCAGCAGTGAAGGGCAGAGCTTGCCTTCAGTGGCTATGTGCTTAAAGCTGTTCTAAATTTAGCTACCTCTGAGTCTACTCCAGGTCACTTAAGGCTCACTCCTAAACAAAGTCACACTAGTACTTTTTTGCTCCTGTAAAGTGTAATACTTTATTTAAATGATTATGAAGCACACAAAATACATAAAAAGCTATCCTTTAAATTAAATGACCCAGTTGCTATATGATGCTAGCATCACCGCAAGGCATCAGCATATTTTGAAGTCCTATAAACTGTTAGGCCAAATGTCATGATAAGCGATAATATTGAAGACTAATTTATGCCACTGATGCAATAATCTAAAAGCATGGTAAATAGTTGTCGCAATAATTTCAACAGCTAGTATGAAAATATCAATTCTTGCTCCTCTGTACAGTTGGACCGCTATGATGGTGCAGGGCCTGCTGTGTCACCAAATGCCCTCTACGGGGCAGATGGATATGATGTAGTGGACAGCACGCCTGACCCTCAGAGAACCAAGCAAGCCATTTCCCAGCTACAGCAGAAGATACTGAAGCTAACTGAACAAATTAAAATAGAACAAACAGCTCGAGATGACAATGTGGCTGAATACCTGAAACTAGCTAATAATGCAGACAAGCAGCAGAGTGCACGCATCAAGCAGGTCTTCGAGAAGAAAAACCAAAAGTCAGCACAGACTATCCAACAACTGCAGAGGAAACTGGAGCACTCGCACAGAAAGCTCAGAGAGGTGGAGCACAACGGCATCCCACGACAGCCAAAAGATGTGCTTCGAGACATGCACCAGGGACTCAAAGATGTCGGAGCCAAGGTGGGCTAGATACTGTACTTTTAACTACTAAACAAATATATCATAAGAAATGTCTACACAAATCAAAACATTGCAGTGAGTAGTGTAACACACTCCTCTCACGTCTGTCATTATCTGTCTAATCCAATCCAAATTTGCATGTATAGCACATTTTATAAACGAAACAGTTTCCAAAGTAACATAATAGCAATTAAGACAACAAATTGGCCGTATTGCATTTTTAACAGGAGCATTACAAGAACACTGACATAGGAACTGCTAAACTACATGCATTTCAAAACATGTTTGTAGAAGTTTTGACTATATGGTTAACAGACTTTATACATAATAAGACCCCATGGAGACCGAATACCTTTTGTGTTTTTTGTGATCTAAAATAACTGGTGCTTGTGCAATTTGCTATTGAAGACCATATGAATGATTGATTACTCTTGTTGCCCCAATCACTAAAGAGGGTTTTTATTGAACAAGAGTATAGTGATCTTGTGGGCCTCTCCTTTCAGGTGACAGGTGGGCTTTCCAGTTTCTCACAGGCCACTCACTCTGCTGCTGGAGCTGTGGTCTCAAAGCCGCGGGAGATTGCCTCTCTCATCCGCAACAAGTTTGGCAGTGCAGATAACATTGCAGCACTGAAGGACTCTCTGGATGAAACACAAGGGGATGAGGCTGTGGCCAGGGCTCTCGGGACAGCACAGTTGCCATCCATTACCAAATACGGCAGTGAGGATGACTGTTCAAGTGCTACATCAGGCTCTGCTGAGGCTAACAGCACCACTGGAGCTCCCGGCGGACCCCCTAATTCAAAGGGCAGTACACTGGAACATGGCCAAGCTTTGGGCTTTGATGCGATATTTCAAGAGATGCAAGAGCTTCAGGAAAACAAAGGGAGACTTGAGGAGTCATTTGAGGGTATAAAAGCCCACTATCAACGTGATTACACCATGATCATGGAGGCACTGCAGGAAGAGAGATTCAGGTGGGGCTTTTACTGTGGGGGGGCTCTTCTGACACTTTGAGATCGAACACCAGTCTAACTACGTACTCTTATGTCTTTGCAGATGTGAACGCCTAGAAGAACAGCTTAATGATCTGACAGAGCTACACCAAAATGAAATTTTAAACTTAAAACAGGAACTAGCCAGCATGGAGGAAAAAATAGCTTATCAGTCTTATGAAAGAGCCAGAGACATACAGGTAATCCCATTTAGCTTTAAAAAGTCTGCCACATCAGCACTCTTCTAATCACACCATGTTTCTGACCTGTAGGAGGCACTGGAGGCCTGTCAGACTCGTATTTCCAAAATGGAGCTGCAGCAGCAACAGCAGCAGGTGGTGCAGCTGGAGGGCTTGGAAAATGCCACAGCACGAACTCTTTTGGGAAAACTCATTAACGTCCTGCTCGCTGTCATGGCCGTGCTGCTGGTGTTTGTGTCCACTGTGGCCAACTGTGTCGTCCCCTTAATGAAAACTCGCAGCCGCACTCTATCAACTCTGCTCTTAGTGGTCGTTCTGGCCTTTTTTTGGAGGCACTGGGAGTCTATCTCTGAGTATCTGCACCGCTTTTTCTTGGACCGAAGATGACCAGCTTAAAAATAAACTACTGACAGTGGGTTTAAGGGAGGACCCAGCATAGAGGGACTCCCACCTCAACATTTGAAAGGTTGTTGACAGCCTGTCTTTGGTGCAATGGTGGCTTGAGAGCACATATAAGGGTAAATTCAGACGTATGAGATGCTGAGAGAACTGCACATTTGATTTCTCTCTTCTGAGTCAATTTGTTTACATGTGGAAACCTTTACATTGTTTCCCCACAGCTGTAATTCAAGAGTTTTATTACCTGCTTGATTCAAGTGGTGTCGTTTTGAAGTCATTGCTGTTTTTACAAGCTATTGTTGGCTTTTCTTTTAACTGTAATGAATTATCAGTGCTCTGCTGAGTAACTTGTCCATTTTTATTACCTGCTGTTTATAAGTTTGCTGAGCTGATTTTGATTCACAATAGATAAGTCCTTTTTAATCAATATTTTTTTTTATCCATTTCAGTTTGTGCAGCCAACGTTATCCCCTTTACTTAACAGCACTTCTCTTTGCTTCTCACAGCACTAAACTATGAATGACGACTTGCATCTGTAAACTTGCCCCGGAATCAGACTCGCCTGTTGGATCAATGAATCATAGAAATAATTTAGGGTGTTTTTTTTTAAATGTGTGAAATCAAACCCACTGGTCTTTGCACAACCAGGATTTAATAACATTTAATTTGGTGTTGTGAACCTGCCCACTGGGCCTGTGGATCCCTTTGTCCTGGAGGCTTTCCCTGCAGAAATAATCTTTGATATACTTGAAGAGCAGTTAAAGTGCTCAAAGACTCAGTGCTTCCTTACAGTTTATATTAACAATGAAAGACTTTTTTTTTGAAAGACAATAAATTTGGTGTTTAAAATGTGTAACTGAAGTCATTTTGTAGTCATTTGTAGATATCAAGTTGGGTATTAGATGCCTCTTCCTGCAACAGCCCACTGCATTACTATTTCCACAAGAGGCAAGTTTATATAGCACAATTTGTACAGTGCATTACAGAATAAAATTAAAATCACAAACAAAAATCATAAAATTACCATTTAGAGAAAAGCAGAATAAGTCATGCACAGCTAAACTGTTTAGTCTGGATTCAAAGTAGAGACCTGCCTCACATGGTCAGGAAGGCAGTTTCAGGTTTTAGTTGAATAAAACTACTTCCCGATTAGTCTGGTCAGTGATTTCCTCAGCATGCAGATGGTTCATATGGCACTGACATGTCAGATGTACTTGGTGCTAGGCCATGGACAGACTTGTACACAAGCATATAACCCATGTAGTTTGCCCATTGTACAAACAACCTCTCAAGGAGTAATCACAGCAAACATTTATTCAACAGTAAAAACACATCCACTTTTAAACCATGTAGATGACCTATTGAACACACCTCAATAGTAATGAACTGAAAATTAGATTAGTAAAAAATATTAAATCATTCTGAAGCTTTCTTCCCTCGTTTTCCTGTTGCTTTTGTTGGGGCCTCATCTGGTTTTGCAACCTGTGCCTTACTCTGTGCCGCCTTCCCTTTTTGTGTAGCCTTTCCCTTCTCCAGCTTCTCTTTATCCTCCTTTACCGCTTTGGCCTTCCCTTTCGGTTTCACAGGCTCACTCTCTTCTGCCTCTTCAGACTCTGGTACAGCTGTCACTTTCTTGGCAGCTTTGGGCTTCTTTGGTGGAACGACCTTGGAGGACAAAACATCTTCCTCATCCTTTTTGGATTTTTTTGCTGGCTTGGGTTCCTAAAAAGATCAACATTGGCAAAAATATTACACAGAAATGTAGATGAGATATACTACAGAGCCCACCTCAGATGACTTTTCTTTGGGTTCCTTCTTCTTGGCAGCTTAGAAGAGTAAATTAGATTATATTATGAATTACTTGGAGGAAAAAAACAAAAACTGCCTTACCAGGCTTCTTTTTCTTGGCTTCACCCTTTGGGGCCTTCTGCACGTTTGGGTCAGCATTCTCAGATTTTCCCTTTGGCTCTTTGGGTTTTGGTGGAAGCTACACACAAAACATTAAGTTAAGTCCATCCTGTTTGACACATTTGATGTATATTTGGCATTATCCAAATTAGCCCATTACCCCCAGAGAAATGCAACTTCGATTGACAAATAAATCCGTCTCCGATTACCCTGAATCTTCCCGTGGCGCCGGTGGTCGCAGTGGCGTTGGCAGGCCTCACTAGAGTGCCACTCTCGATGCCCTTCTTCAGTGCTTTGCGGACCAAGGCCCTGAGTCGCACCAGATCCACAGAGGGATACTGCTGTTTGATGTAGTTCTGAATCGCCTGAGAAGATACGCCTTTTCTGGAGTCCAGTGCTTTAATCGCTTCTCTGACCATAATCGCTGTAGAGGGGTGCGCGGCAAGTTTACGCACGGTGGCAGCGTCTAAAAGTGTGGAAATTGTATTTTCACATGGTAAACGGGCAATAAACCTACAAGATAACACAATATTAGTTAAAACATTGAACTTGCCCGTTTTCTTTTCATCCTTTTCGTCAGTTGTTTGGTCGTCGTTGGAGGGCGAGTCAGCTACTGCTACTGCTACTGCCACCGCCGCCGCCTTTTTAGGAGCCATTTTTTGTTTGTGATATTGGTAGTTGTAAAATATAAAACCAAGAAAAAGGAGCCCAAAACCAGTGTCCAGCCAGCGACAAGCGAAAGGACTAAATGAAGAAAGGCGACAAGAATAGCCACGCCTTAACCATTTCCGGTTACAGGTGTGCGCATTTATCCAATTACGTTTCATTATAAAAATATGAAATCTGTGAGCCGGGTATTTATTAGAGATCCATGGATATTTCGTTTTAAAGCTTACAACTTGCATGAATGATATCGTTTAGGTTCACAAAAGCAGCTGAGTGACTATAGCACTCAGCACGCACTACTCCTGAGGTACAAATACAGAGGACAAACTTCTCTACGGGGACAATAAGGTGTACCTTAACCTAAACCTTAAACACTGTGTTGCAAAGCTACAATTTGTGATATTTTAATTAAACATTTTAAGCCACAAAATGTATCAGTTCAAAGCTGATAGAAAGGCTTTTTCATTACGCCCAGGTTTATTCTAAATATAAAACACACAATGGCAATATTTTTAATCTCGTTGATCAAAATATAGCACATTGCAGTCTACGTACATTTAATTAATCAAATGATATGTCCTTGCAGGTGTAGGAAAATTGCCTACACTTATCTGCAAACTGCTGTGCACACTTGTGTCCATGTCAGTTATCCATAGGTCCTGCCAGCAGCTACAGTAATATTATTCCATAAATTAACGTCAAGACCCATTTCTTAAAGCAACATACTTTATTAATCTCCTGTTTGACGGTAATCCAGAGTATTTTTTGTAAAGCAGACACAAACGTGATAAGAAAATGGCTCACAAATAGAGACAAATGTTGAACAGCCACATAAGCCCACAAGGCTGTTGGAAATGTGATGCAAAATTGAATCCCACTTTCTCACTTCTCTTGACTACAGCAAAGAGACTTCTGAAGACAACTATGACCAACAGCAGAATTTAAAGGACAACTATCATTTTTACAATCTGGAATCTGGATAAAACGACGTCCAGATTGTAAAAACAATATTTGTCCTTTAAAAAGCTGCAAAAATAGTATTTGTAAACCTTATACAACCAAAAACACATGTAAGATGCCTCACAACATGGGGACACAAATGAAGTGTAGCATGGCTTACCTATGTGGCTTTAATTTTTTTTTTTCTAAACTTTAAATAATGTTTTTCAAATGGTATGTATTCAAGTATTTTTTGTAGTCCACATATACCATTCACCAGGCCACTTATTGTCCTTTCAAAACATTAAATAGCTTTAACATAACAACTGCTGCATTTTCACAAGTAAACAAAAGTAGGCCTGTGTATTCATCGTTAAACAAGTGTATTCCTCTATGCACAGTGCTTAGGGTTAAAATAATCTTCATTACATTATAATAAATTCTGATAATTATCCAGGTGTTATTTACAATATATATGATCAAATAAATACCATTTTAACCTTAGTTTCAGCAAACTACTGCCAAAATATAATCTATATTTATAGCTATGGCAAAGGTGCATCACATTCTGCAGACCATAATTTGCTTTGATTCTTTCTCATAACAAACTCATTAAACACAACTTTCCAAACCAAACTGAACACATCCATATAGCCCACATATCTTTTGTTATTCATTCAATAAATATTTATAAAAACATGGTAAACTGTCAGAGGCATGAAGTGCATTGAAAGCAAGACACCACTTGTGTAACTCTGCATTGATGGAGTAATTCTCAGATCTAGGGTGCGCAGTGCAGCCTGGTACAAAGGTATGAGCGATCGTCACTGGCCAATGATCATCTTTGTAGCCGTGGATTTACTCTGGGTCTAGAGCGTTTTGAGTCTTTTTGTCTTTGAGGTCACCTGGAGATGACAGCTGCAATCAGGGGAAGCAGAGCTGATGTGAAGAAAAAGGAGGGACGTGTTGCTGAACCACATTCTATTGCATTTTCCTGGAAAAAACAAAATCACATATTAAACAATGAAACCACAAATTACACTTATATTACATTTATAATTTATCAATAATGTTAAATTAGGAATGCATTATTTGTTTTTGTTGAAATGTATTTCCAATACAATGGTTACACATGGCCAACAGGGGGCAAAGCTGTGCTTTGCAAACATATGACGTAAAACATTGTTTGATCGTTATTAGAAAAAATATCACACACATAAACTGTATTAATTTATTGATTAAGTGTAAAGAAGACTATATGCATTTAATCATATCAATTTGCTGTAAATAGCTCCCTTCCACTTCCTCTATAAAAGACATTTTGCTTTTTATCAGTGGAACATTTTTTCATCTCACAGTTTAAATATTGTCTCTGACAATTTAAATTCTGTGAAGTATATTGGAGAAATAATACATTTCTGGTTCATATTATGCACACGTCTTCATACCTCTGGGTGGAAGGGGTGACAAGATTCAGGCTTTTTTCTGTCCTTCTGATACTTGAGTCGGTCACACTTCAGGGACTCGTTGTGTTCACAGGAGTCAAGAATAAACACAAAATAAACCACATAAATAACACGCACACACACATATCTCCACATGCAGCACATTAAAAGGATATACATGATTTCAATGGGATCCATGGTAACGGCAGGCGCACTGCTGCAGTCACACTTATTGTCCACAACGATCATGAAGAGGTTGCTGCTGGGGATCTGCTGAATGACAAAGGACCTGCAAAGACACTGTTATCACTATCAAAGCACACACTCAGCAGCATCTCACTTTAATGTGCTTTGGAAACACCATCGGGGCAACAGTAGATGATCATTATATAGTTCATTTAGTGATGCCCCGAGCACTACCTGATACAGCCTTCACAGTCCACACTGCCTGATGTCTCTCTGATGATGCGCTCAGAAACAAATGCAGGATACTCAGTGTCACAAGGGACCATGATAGTTTTACCACGAGTTCTCTGGGCTGGACACAGCATATTAACCATTAAAAAAATAACTCTAGACCTCTAAAGAGCATTTGTTACCTTTCACTGAAGCATCAATGTTCCACCAGCTGTACAAGTTAAACTCCAATAGAAAACTGCAGGCACACAAAGATACAAATGTTCACTATTCTAATAGAGCTCAAATGGTTGTGCCAAATGAATGTGCCACATTGCTGTATATATTAGCAAAATATATTGTTAAAAACAAAAGAGTCGTGGAACAACCAGATAAGCTGCTGGGTCACTACTGATAAGTACATTTATCGCACTATACTGTATAGAATACTTTTAAATGAATGCTAAATTTAGTATTAGCTTATTTAGCTCTTAAAATTTCCATTGATTCTACATTAGGCTAACTAACTTAATTCTATGAGATGTGACAACAATCCCAAACTTTTTAAACAATGTTACGTGGACTTTAAAACCCAGGGAAATCTAAATTAACCACATTTATAAACTTGACATGTACATTTACTGAAATGATTTGAAAAACAAATAGTTATTGTATTTTACTCCTAATATATTTTATTGTAAACTTACATCACAAGTTCCGCCAGTAGCCACTTGACAACAGTGAAAGGCTAAAGATGAGAGGTAAAAAGTTCATTAAGAACATTACAAAAACCGTGTGACAGTGATGATTCGTTAACATTTTCTCTTACATTTGACAAAGTGTGGGCACTGTCACTGCTGCCAGCATACTCTCGACACACGGCCTGATAATCATACAGTGTGATCCTGCAAACAGCAAGAGAAGCAACTAGTCAGGGAACATGCCTATACTACTACTATACTACTACCACCACTACAACTTTACTACTGTTACTACCAGCACCACTAGTACAACTACTACTATGACTACCACTACTACTAATACTATTACTACCACCACCACAATTACTAATAACTACAACCACTACTACAGAGTGTTTTGCAGGTACCTTTTGAAAGTGCCCAACATTAGAAGTTCGCTCATGACTGCACCCTCCACTTCTCCAAAAAAGAATCCAGTCTAAAGGAGTATATGTGAAGAGTACATGTTTGATATAAAATGTAAATTAAACACCAGTGTATTGAAAATCATCCATAGCAGTTCATAATCTTATATAATTCTGTGTAGTATTACTGCAGGTATTTGTGTAGCTGTAATTTCAGCCCAGGGAAATTCTTGCTTTTTAGATGTCTTAATTCAAATTTTGGTGCTACAATAATTGTGAGAAAAATATTTATAAAAATAGATTATTTACAATGATCAACTGAGAGAGACTACTTATTTTTACTATTTACTTATTTTTTACTATTATATTTTGGCCTGTATAATCACAATTAAGCAAATAATTTTGATATTCCTACCTATAGCAAGAGAGCGACAAAGACTTACCTGGGTAGTGTCCTCTGCCACCAGAATAAAGCCATTGTTGTCAATGAGATAACAGTTAATGTCCTGTCCCGAGGCAGAACAGATTAAGCTTCAATGCAACAATATAAAAACCTTCTGTACAAGAAAAAGAGTCATCTACTCACATCGTTATCACAGCTTAGACTGCATTTTCCATCAAGGGCTGAACACTACACAAAAAAACACAAGTTACTTCATACACTAAAATTATCAGTTTTTGTCATTTGGCATTAGACACATACTTGACGACAGGCGGTCCAGAATTTCCTCTGAAAAAACTCAAGCTTCATCTGGATTCCAACAGCTTGTTATAATACAATGAAAAATAAATAAATAAATTAAATATATACAAATGTTATAAAATGGTGATAAACTGTTATGGTATATATAAAGGATGCATTACCAGCAACAATTGGAGACTTTCTGTCATCTGTCAACTGAATCGCAGTACTGGCCAAAACCACACTCTTATTTTCAAAAGCTGCACACAACACAGTTCAGTTTAGATGAATGAGAGGGTTGATTTTGCTCACTAGATGGCGCCAGACACTAAAATTACAATATATATTTCATTCAGTGTGGTGCAATAAAAATGCAGCAGCAGCAACAGCCCATTACTTAGCAGTAATGGACTCCACTGTAAGCTCCTCCAGTATTTCTAAGACAAGAGTTGAGAGAGGACGTTTTATGTTAGGATGGCAAAGCCTGAGTGGACGCAGTCATCATTAAGTTAAAAAAGGTAGTAAAATGACATCTATTCTCCATCTTCTATGAGTGGGGGCCACATTAAAAGCTACGCTGTGCATCCAATGGGAAAAGACAGTAAAAACTACAATCTTTAACTGGCAAAAGACGTAGACAAAATCTGATTAAAATGTAAAAATGCTAAATGGATTTTGCTTTATACTCTGCTGCTTCAGATAATAAAAAAAGAGGTGGAGCCACTCTGAAAGCAAAGTACATTGTAACTCTACCATCAATGGATTTTGTTATTGGCCAGATTAACAATATTAACATTAGGTGAACACAATTTCAGCAAATGCATTTTCAATGAAAATTTTCCAATGAAAACATGTCAATAAATAAAAATATTTAAACATTACATATTCATAGATTCAGAATGATGAAAAATTTGGAAAGCAAATAATAGTTTAAAACAAAATATTCTCTTTGAAAGGGAAAAAAGTCCTAATAATTATACATATAGCAAGAAGCTGAAGCCTATGAACCAGCATATAAAGACCTTGCTATATCTTAACGTTTTGATACAGTTAAGATAATAAAGAACAGGTTTTCATTTAAGTAAATAAAAATAGTACATTATATTAATAGGACATTATATTAATTTTCTGTTCCCCGTGCAGTGAGTGTTTGGTTGGGCATACCGGTGCTGAAGGGGATGGAGTAGACAAATGTTCCTGGGACCTGCTCCGCGGCTCTCTTATACCACAAGGGGAAGTGGTCGGCATTGAACACTCCCTCTTTGTCCTCATGTGTCAGGAAGTCTCTGAGGACACAGAACAGAGTTAGGCCTAGCACAGAATCTCATGTAAGTAACAATTACAAAAAACACTCACTGATTGGACAGCTGATCTGCAGGCACAAACAGGTTGGTGCGGGACAGTCCTGTGCGGGTACCGAGGAACGCAATCTCCACCCCTTTATCAGAGTTTCTGTTTAAAAATAAATTAAATTATTTTTTATATATTTGTCATAAAAAACATACAGTTTGAATATTATTGTCAGCATGTTTAATGTTATGATGTAAAACAGGAAGGGTTGGGATCACTATGCCGGTATTGATGGAAGCCTTTTAAGCCATTTTACACTCAACAAAAATATAAACGCAACACTTTTGTTTTTGCTCCCATTTTTCCTGAGATGGACCCAAAGATCCAAAATTCACTCCAGATACACAACACTACCATTTCTCTCAAACATTGTTCACAAATCTGTCCAAATGTGTGACAGCTAGCACCTCTGCCCCGCCGAGACAATCCCCCCCACCTCACAGGTGCGCCACATCAAGATGCCGATCTGACATCATGACCAGTGCACAGGTGCGCCTCAGACTGCCCACAATAAAAGGCCACCCCGAAATGTGCATTTGTTTTGCTTTATTGGGGGTCTGGGAACTCAGAACCAGTCAGTATTTGGTGTGACCACCATTTGCCTCATGCAGTGCAACACATCTTCTTCGCATAGTTTATCAGATTGTCAATTGTGGCCTGTGGAATGTTGGTCCACTCCTCTTCAAAGGCTGTTATGGACGAAGAACACAGGTGCATTTTATTGATGGCATTTTGAATGCACAGAGATACCGTGATGAGATCCTGAGGCCCATTGTTGTGCCATACATCCATGAACATCAACTCATGTTTCAGCAAGATAATGCACGGCCCCATGTTGCAAGGATCTGTACAAAATTTTTGGAAGCTGAAAATGTCCCAGTTCTTGCACGGCCAGCATACTCACCGGACATGTCACCCATTGAGCATGTTTAGGATGTGCTTGACCGGCGTATACGACAGCGTGTACCAGCTCCCACTAATATCCAGCAACTTCGCACAGCCATTGAAGAGGAGTGGACCAACATTCCACAAGCCACAATTGACAATCTGATAAACTCTATGCGAAGTGCAACAGCACTGCATGAGGCAAATGGTGGTCACACCAAATACTGACTGGTTCTGAGTTCCCAGACCCCCAATAAAGCAAAACAAATGCACATTTTGGGGTGGCCTTTTATTGTGGGCAGTCTGGGGCGCACCTGTGCACTGGTCATGATGTCAGATCGGCATCTTGATGTGGCGCACCTGTGAGGTGGGGTGGATTGTCTCGGCGGGGCAGAGGTGCTAGCTGTCACACATTTGGACAGATTTGTGAACAATGTTTGAGAGAAATGGTAGTGTTGTGTATCTGGAGTGAATTTTGGATCTTTGGGTCCATCTCAGGAAAAATGGGAGCAAAAACAAAAGTGTTGCGTTTATATTTTTGTTGAGTATATTTACATATCCATTGTTAAGGACAAAAACAAATGTTGAATGTGAGCCTTTCTTTATACTACATTGGTCAGTTTTATTTATGCAATATGTATCCAATCACACCATAAAAATGCCATTTACTAATCCTTTATGTTTAGAATGATCTGAGTTACTCTTAAATATTAGCATATAACAATTACACATCTATCTTACTTAATATTTTATAACTTATGCTAGGTGTTGAGCAGTACACAGAAGTATTTCTTACTCTGACTTGTTGAGAGCAAGCCCAGTCCAATATGAGCGCAGGGGAGCAGTGACCACAGCATCAAATAAAACCTCCTGAATGAGTTCTCTGTCACCTAAACAGAGCAACCAAAACATTGAAATGGTTTAAGAAAAAATATATCAAACACAATAACAAATCAAGTAATTTTGTTCATTATGACAATATCACCGAGACAGTATAGGTTAAAGGAGTACTATGCAACTTTTATGAATTATTGTTCCCATGTTTCTTGCCTAGAATGTGGCATTACACATATCTATCTTCCATATACAACGCAAGTTCACATATTTGAACCATAACTCTGGTGCCATTACCAGCTTGTCTCCAAGGAGATGGATATGTTTATATGTTACTGTGGAACATTTCAGAATTCCACAACATTCCACAACACAATAACAGGTAGGAGACGAGCAGGTAGTGTGCCCTCCTCCAGAAAGTATAAGCACTGAAAAACGCTCAAAGCTTTTCAGATCAAGGAACTGTTCGCACACATACACCACTGTACAAGTCACTGGACACTGGACACAGTTTCATAAAATTCAATTCATTTCAATTCAATGTTAATTACATTTGAGGTGTGGTCTCTTCCCCATCATGAACAGCTTGATGGCCTGGATCTGGGTGAGGTGACGATGCTCGTGTTCCTCTTCTGTGTTGCAGTATGTCCTGAGAGAGACCAAAACAAAACAAATAAAACAGTCACGCTGTTACATCATGACATCCCCTAACTCCTGAACACACACAAGGCTAACCTACATAACGCTCCAATGCCCTCTCCCACAACCCGACCTCACCATTCATCTGCCAGGGCGACATCTGGCTGTTCCAGATCACGGAGTCCTGAAAAAAAATCAGCCAGTCAGTAACGCTTCAGCAGTGCCAGGCTTGGGTCAGCTCAAGCAATAAGCACTGTCATATTACAACTTGTCTCAAGTGTTAAAGAGCAAGGGGTGAGGAGGGAGAGAAGGAGAGGAGAGGGGAGAGATGAGAGGGACAGAGGGAAGGACAGAGGGAGGGAGTGAAAGAGATACCTGCATCCACTGACACATTTCCTCTGAAGAAGTATTTGCCATGACCTCTGGATAGTGCCACTCCGAGACTAAACACATGAAGATGAAAATGTCACAATACTGATACAGCATTCCAACACTGATACTGGTTAGATTAGACTCTACATTTTAAAGAAAAAAACTGTATTTTATTGACAATAAAACATAGCACATGGGGGTATGAGGTGTTAATGTATGTATGTACAGTATGTATGTATGTATGTATGTATGTATGTATGTATGTATGTATGTATGTATGTGTAATGTATGTGGTGATTGAGGCAATCACATACTTTAACAAAGTTTAAATTAACCTAAAACTCGTGCCTCTTTTTAAAATGCAGATACCAACATCTCATCATGAGATATCAAAAACATTTGTACATGCTTTACTGTTGTTATTAAAATGTGTTTTAAATGTTTGCAAACCAGAATATTATTTGTAATTTCTGGATTGTGTTTGTAGATTAAAGTTGCATAAAATTGTTTAAGGTCACCTGAATGGAGTGCCTTTTATGTCTGTGTAGAAATAGTCATTGTGCATCCTCAACAGACGCCTCTAGATGAACATAAATATAAAACAAGTTAGCGTCTTTTGACCGAGGTTAAATGTAACATGTAACATTTTTGGTTGAGGGTCTGCAACCTGTTTTTCCTATGGAGATGTTATTGCTTTGCCTTTGATGTTCCCACAGAATGGAATTAAACTTATTCATCTCTATGAAGACAGGCAGGAAACCAGGCCAGGTTACAGGTCATATTTATGAAAAGGCAGTCCTGCTCACCTTAGATATTGCTCACCAAAATAGATATTTTTAAACAAAAAAACACCTCAAATTTAATGAATCCAAAATAGATAAGCTTGTTGCAATATTGTGGAAGTCAAAAGCGAAGTAATAACATCTCCACGGATAGACTCCACACCAGAAAAGTGACACAGTGCACCTTTAAACAAAATACATTATTGTATGCTCACCCCTTTGTCCACTGTCTTCATTACATCCATGGAGAAAGTGCCTGTTCTCCTGTTCACCATGGCATTACGCAGCTGACAAACAAAACAAATACAGAAACAACACAAAGAAATGTCATGTGAGTCATTAAGCCTTGACTGAGCAAATATTCAAGTGTGTTGAATAAAAATGTCCAAATTTGTTTTTAATGTCAAATTTAAACTACATAAATGTTCAGATGCATTACAAAGCGTTGGTGCAAAACTGATTATTACTGTAACATCTTTCGTGTTAAGACCTTGAGAAATTGGTGTTGTTGCATGTTTTGCAACACCAGTGACTTAATATTTTTCACAACACCTTTTTTACTTTAAATATACAATACATACATAATCTTACGTAATACTGTCCCATTTAAAATCTGATTATCTCCTTTTGGATTTTTCTGTTTGGGAACCTCTTTTCAAAACTATTATTAGGACAGAAGGTGCGTAGGACCCTATTGTTGTTGCTCTGTTTCTCTATTATTATTAGGGCCCGAGCACCGAAGGTGCGTAGGACCCTATTGTTGTTGCTTCGTTTCCGTATTATTATTATTAGGGACCGAGCTCGAAGGGGGACGAGGTCCCTATTGTTTTTGCTCTGTTTCTCTATTATTATTATTCTTGGGACGAATTTGTTCACACGCTTTTGGGCAATTTTGAGCATGTTCCCATGCTTCAAAACAAACGTGACTTTGCAGGGGCATCACATAGGGCGGCAGCTACGCCTCCAAAAAGACCCGTCCCCCGGTGACCCCCTGGAGCTTGATAGCGCCCCCTAGCGCGTTGTCTTTCGGGGCTGGCATACCGTTTAAGATAGGCGCACGAAATTTGGTAGGGACGTGTATCTCAATACACGACGAACAAACGCCTCACTGCAATATCATGGCCACGCCCAACAGAAAGTGAGATAATTGGCCTTTTGTGTGATTTTGTAATATTTGACATACAATGGAATTTGAAACACTTCTCCTACAACGTACCTCAGATGGGCTTAAATTTTGGTGAACATAATCTTAAGATGTTGGAGATGTTAAATTGCGAAGGATTTTCAAATAGGCGGTAATATGATGATACGGCGGATCGATAAAATTAGGTATTTATTGAATGGGAGTTATGAGTTATGAATGGGAGGTATTTATTGAATTTGGAGTTCTTCCTCAGACTAAAACTTCACAGGGTAATGTAGATGAGGACTATCAAGATTTTCATGCCAAATAACTGGCAGTCTGACATAGCGCCCCCATATGACAGGCCAGTGAACTGTCAAAAAATGTACAGCAAATGAGCGCTTTAACACAAAGAGGATCGTGGGTGGCATACGATTTCAGCCAGACACACGAAAGTTGGTATGGGTGTGTATCTCACTAAGATGAACAAAATTGTAATTACAATGTCATGGCCACGCCCAACAGGAAGTGAGATAAGAAGACTTGTATTGCGATTTTGTGTGATATGACATACAATGGATTTTAAAACACTCCTCCTACACCGTACATCAGATGGGCGTAAATTTTGGTGCACATGAGCTCAAGACATTGGAGATGTTAAATTGCAAAGGAATTTTTGATATCTTGTAAGATGACAAAATGGCGGCCTGATGAATTTTGCTACCATTTGAAAGTGCCAAATTCAATAGGAGGTGTGTCACCACTTCATTTAGCAGGGGTTTAAAAGCCTGGAACCCCATAGGCTTATGTATATTGTGACTATGAACATTTTCAAGCAAATTAAATGGTAGTTTGGCATAGCGCCACCATATGGTAGGCAAAGCTTAGCCCCCTAAACACAAAGTAGGTCACGGTTAGCATACCACTTGAGGCAACCACACAAAATTTGGTATAGCCTTGTATATGATGAAGAGAAACATTTTTATGCAAATGAACTGCCCGTATGTCATAGCGCCACCATGTGGTAGACAAGGGAACTGTAAAAAAAATGCACTGAAGCTGCTACTGTGCTTTAGATTGACATGACATCTTGTGCGGCTGAAAATACTTTGTATTGCTGGCATGGAGCAAGTCCCCCCCCCACCTCTATAGGCTGCAGGTGCGAGGGCCCGTCAACGCCGGCTTTAATTTCTTTATTACTGTTACAGCAAACACATACTATATCATCTTTGTCCTCCCACTCCACTTCGGACAGATCCACGCTGCTGTAGTTGGGTTTCCTCCTCTTCTGACCTTCCTGATACTGCACATAACAAAAACATAGACTTAATTTAACAAAGTCACCCTAACACCTCAACGTGTGCTAATCTAGTTTGACCCAGAAGGCCACTCATCTCCTGAGTCTTTCTCACTGTAGGCTATTATTTACAAAGCTCTGGTGCAAGTTTTTGCTGAGTAATTACTTAACAAATCAGCTGTGAAATTAACACTGTCAGGTAAATTAAAAATACTTAATATGATTGATAGGAAATTCACGCTTAGGCAAGTCTACATCGGCGCGTTAGCTGTACATGTCAGACTATAGTGCAGTGTGTGTGGTCCAGCTGACAGAAATGACACGTCAAAGACTACAGGCACATCACAAAGAGACGCACGCACACTGCAGAAAAAGGATATCCACATTACTTCAAATGAATTCAGTTAAAAATACTTTTCTTGATTTGAGTCTTTTTGACTTGTTTAGATTTATTTTCACATTTATTTAGTCTGCTCAATTATCTGCAATGAAATCTGGATGAAAGAAAATGTAATAAATAATAATAATGCCTTGAATTTTTGTAATGGCTTTCTAAATACTCAAATCACTTAACAATGCATTTTTCACTGTCTCCACACTTAGCCACAGCTGCATTGGGATAGACTGAAGCACTTGATGCTGCCAAACTGCACCATCAATTTCTCAGACTATTAGTAATCACTCACCACATTTGCACATAGGAAAGGTAGGTAAAGTGTCTTGCCTAAGGACACAACTACAGTATACTGTAGATTGAGCTACGTTTGAAGTGCCAGCCTTTGGAGGACTCTAACAATATTAAAATTGACCTTATCAATCCTGCACTATGGCAAAGGGCAGTGGTTACAATACATTAACTAGACTCTGTCCCTGCTAAAAAGTTGTTGACTATCTCTCTCTACTCTTCAACCAAAATGTCTTACAATTTAACATAATTTCTAATAGGAGCACATTTTAAGTGATATGATCTTATGTCTAATGAATAAAGAATAGATAAATCTATACTTGTCAAGCCACTGAAATCAGGATCAACATTTTGAAGTGAAGTCATTTAAAATATGATGTTGACATCCTTTTACTGCAGAGTACAGAGGGACACAGACCAGCACAGACAGATACCGGCACATAGAGGAGTAGCACTAACACTGGCACACACGTAACGGCTCAGCCTCCGCCCCAAGGAACTAGGCGTCCCAGGGTGAGAGGCTGCACTCCAGGCCAGCGAGTGTTAAGTTACCTCTGGGAAATCTCAGGCCAGCCAGCCCTATGAGTGGCCTTTATCCCTGCATGCATACATCAAAGGAAAAGGTAGGGATTACAGACTATACGAGCCCATTCAGCCTGCTAACCACAAAACACATTCTCTGAGATCAAAAAAGGAAGCTTTCAGTTCATATTGTGGTTATGCAAAACAAAAAGAAAGTCAGGGTTAAAACTGGGAGTGATTTGTTCAGTAGCAAATATGTAAAGGGCTATTTACCAGAGGTCTGAGGTCTGGGTGCATGAGAATATAACCATTGTTTGTAATGGCAAATGCATATCCATGGATCCCCAGCTAAAGAGAATAAAACAGAGACTGGAGTTATTTAAAATATGCGTATGAATAGTGTGACTATGTTTATTTGGACTAAAGTGGAAAACAGATGAGAGTACCATATGCTTTGGGATGAGCTTCATCAGCTCCTGCAGAGGGATGTCTGTTCCGACGACCCCCAACAGAATTCCCTGATTCTTCTGCATCAACACACACACAACACACACCACATACAAACCACAAGCACAACACAAACTTTTAAAAGAGCTCAGAAATCACTTTAACACTGTTTGCTTTACAGCCACTCACAGTCTCATTCTTGGTGCTAAAAACCGGCATGGCCACTGTGGTCATCAGACTGGGGCCTGACTTGTCTCTCATCTGAAAAAAAAAAGAAAAAAAAAAAAGATAAAAGCTAAGATAAGAAAAGAAGGTAATCTATATTTGTCCTGGAATGGGGAAGTTCAGTGTTGCAATAGAAAAATACAAGAACAGCAGCTTTTGAACAAGAAAACAAGAGATTATTGTTGCAACATATAGTGCATAAGCTGATAATGTCTTTTGAATTACTTTTATTCACATCCACTTATAGCTTAGTAATAGGTAGAATCTGAATGGTGCACACTCTGAACTCAATCAACTTGATTGAGCAAATTTGACTTGTCAGAAAATGAACTTAATATTTAAACTGCCTTTTTTCATGATAAACATAATTAAAAAAAAGAAGAAAACGTCCTGACCAGAACAAATTCAATCATATCAACTTCGCAACGTCCCCACTAAATATGTATTTGCTGTACTTCATCTTCAAACTTCACCTTCCTTTTTCTGTATAAAAGAAACTAGCTCCCATTGTATCTTTTTTGCATCTCAAAAGGTAAACATAATTTCCTTGGCCAAGTAAGTAACTGTCTTAATTTTCATAAAATGTCCTAAATCTGTCCTAAGTCACCACAAATAACAACAACACAAAAACTACTGATCTGTATTCTTACAGGGAGGCATGAATGCTGCACCTTTCTGTTTGTATCCTTCATTAAAATCTCATTGAAAATAAGAAAAACATAATTTGTTACATTTAACCTAAACTTGAAATTAAAAATCTGTTTGTTGTTTAATTGTTTAATTCAAATCTCCGTGTGAAAGGGCTGGCATACAGTACTTAGGTAGTCTTTAGTTAGTGTCATTTCATCCTATTACATGTTAGCTATTGTATACATGCATACATATGAAGTCAATGAGGCGTGAACTCCAACTCCAGCTTGACAAAATGAAGAATGGTAGCTCCTAAAATGCATCCAAACACAATGGATACAGCCTGGAGTCTATACACAGGTAGGGCTGGTTTTCGGACACACGCGTTCACCGCTATCCCCCTCCTCCTCCCCATCCCCTCCTTCACTCCCCTGGTCTCTCCTCCAATGTCAGTTTTATTATGGGCTTTAGGAGATAAAATGCAATGATCCACAGAATGATGAATGGTGTGTCTGAGGCCAAGATACAGAGCGCATATACACTCTAGAGGACAATCTCCCAGCCCCTCTGTACGCACATTCTTTGGTACCACGCTGAATACAAGTTGTACAATAAAAACCCATACACCTTTCTGGCCAAGGGAGAATACAGCTTCCTGAAACTTTTTAGGAAGCTGACACTGTTGTGTTGATGGGAGAGCAATGACATCAGATAAACTAACAGTACTTCCAAGGATAAGTACCAAGGGAGGATCTCTCATTCCGTTTAAACTGTAAAAGGCTTAAGACTGACTCCTAAGGGAGACGATAGAAGGTTTTCACCAATACCAATAACATAACAGTAGATGGTTATGCTATAGGTTGGACATGAAATATATTTATAAAGTGTGAAATACTTACACTGTAGACTTTGTGGACAGAAATACACAAAATATGTTATTTTAAATCAATCAACACTCAATTTTAAGTCAGTCTAAATCGGTAGAAGCAAATATTACTTCAGTGTCCCCAAAATCTAGCCAAATGTAACATCTGCATAACTTGTATGCACAGTGTATGCATCACACTTATAAAGTACTGACACGCTGAGTGCTTTACCTTATAGGCCTGTGTGAGCTGATGGAGAAGAGCAGATAAATAAGAGAAAGAGTTTAAGATTGCAGCTCTGTGAATGAAGGCACTGGAGCAGGCTCTGTGGACACAGATGTACACTGAGGGGAAATCCATGCAGATTAATGATGCTCATAATGAGGAGTCATTTCCACAGCATGAAGAGTAATGACGAGGAAGCGCACGCACGCACGCACGCACACACACACACACACACACACACACACACACACACACACACACACACACACACACACACACACACACACACACACTACTCTACAAGACACACACAAGAGGACCACATCCTCACTACAGCCAAGCAACAGTGAAGGCACAAGTTCTGAAATAGACTCCACCAGGTTATTAGGGCATTATGCAAAAGTTTTAGACAAGGTTCAAAGAGAAGGGTATAGGAGTAGAAAGTCGTATCACTTTAGGGGCGAACAATATGCAAAAAATTATATCATGATTTTCTTAGCGCCTTAGCGACAATTCATATTTTGTATTTTTTACCTTAACTCAAGCTATCACACTTCATGTTATGATTGGTTAAATTGGTTAAAGACATATTATACTTGGGGTATTTAGCATTCAACATCATATCATCATTTTACATGTTTTCCATTGTAAACTGGAATATTGATCTAAAATGGCTTTATAATAGAAACAGGTCCATTGACTTCCTGTCAAACAGCAGAACTGATATGCCCCGCCTCCTCATAGTGTGTTTTTATTGCTGGAAAAAGACTTTGTGACATTTCTGAAATATAAATGTATGGCCTGGAATGCTGAATTTTTGCTGAAGTATAAAGAAGAAGGTGGAGATGTGTGGAAGGTGAAATCACACATTTTCTGAGCTCTCAAGACTCAAATGCAAGACAATGCAGGATTATTCCAACATGCAAGAATTAATCAAAATAAAACTCTGAATAAGATAATAATGAAAGAACACCATTATAACATGGTTAAAAGCCCATAAAAGTACATTTTACATATGCCTGCTTTAATGACATTAAATAAAATACAAAATGCAATGAGGATGTGAAATCAGTCAAAAACATCAGATGATCGCTTACAGCACTGTCCACATAGGCCTCGGTCCACACTGTGTCGTGCTCGTGGTCGATCACCTTTGGGCGACTCATCACATGGAGATACCGCATCACATTCTCCTGAACATCGGCTAAAGTGGAGATCTGACTGAAGTATCCTGCAACACAAAATACAAAATGCTGGGTCATATTTGGTGCAGTTTAGCTGTCCTTGTCCTCCTGGTTGATAGTTCATCTAAGGTCTACTACAGAAAGCATGTTTAATTGTGAACAGCATGAGTTAAGTTAATGCGCTAAATAATCAGATGGGGAAGTGAAGCAATAAATGCACTTACAAGCAGCTCATGTTGGCATAATGTCATAGCAGACTCTTCTTATGAGTTTATAAACGATAAGATCTTTTACAATTAGATACAGACAACACACAGCTTTTCCAGTACACTATATACAGAAAAAACATTTTTCAGTGGGCTCACAATATCCTGTTATAACTGCATAATCTGTATTCCAAAATGCGCATGCCTAGTCTAATATATTTTTATCATCTCATTTTTGCATGTAAAGCAAAGCATAACCATATTTTTCCTTGGTCATTTCATCAATCCCTGTAGTGCTGCGGTAGTAAATAGTGGTGCATTGTAGTGAGGGCATTTGACTGGCTGTTAGGGGACTGCTGTTACCACCATGTTTCATACAGGACATGTGAGGTTATTCCACGATGGGGCATGTGTCAGGGAGCGGGAGGGAGGGGTGGAGGGATGGAGGGGTAGAGGGTTGGAGAGGGAGAGGGGGGCTGGGTACTCCCCTCTACCCCTGACTGTGATGTGTTTTCCTGGCTGTGACTTTGGCTTCGGGGGGCACTCATCCAGAGCGCTGACACGTGGGAGCCATCAGTGCGCACAGCTGAGGGGACAGTCTCTGACAGGAAGAAGGATTAGAGCAGATTGACCTATGACCCATCAAAGTGCCACTTCATTGCCTTTTGGGGAAGACAGAGGGGGAGTCTGCATATTCATGCACAGAAAAATATACAACACTAAATATTCCATGTATACTGTATTCCATACCTAAGATACAGTTTACAGCATAATCCAAATTTTCAAGAACCATCTCAGTGCAGATGTTTAAGTAAACAATATAACCAATGCAACTTTACCCCAAACAGACTTCTGCAATTATTTTATTTCAAATGATTAAAATTAAAATATGTTTAATATCTTACAATGATAAAGGAGCCCTGTCAAACAGGTAGTGTTTTTCAAACCTTGGTACATGTGCCACTGGCGGTACACAGGTATCTGTTTTATTTAGAAACAAATACAGTATATAGATGTTTTCCCGTTTAGTAGTAGTATATAGATGTTTTCTCCTCATTAGTAGTGCCTTATCAGTGGTTTAGTGTCACTTTCGATTTGCTTTAATTTAATTTTAGACAATAGTTAGCAATAATTTATGCCTGAAACAAAATCCTGGTTTAGATTTGGTGGTACTTGGAAAGGCAAATATTTCATACAGGAAAACACTTTGGTAAGGATACTGTTTTTTGTTTTGTTTTTTGTTTTGGCCCCTGTTTAAAAATAGTATAGCCTGAAAAACACAGTTGACTGATAACAGTGATTTGGGTCCAAATTAATAATTCATATAGTAACTTAATACAACACGTGAGCCGCTTGCACTAAGCCTTCACCTTGCTGCTGATACTGGGCTGTCTGAGGCCTATCTCCAGTGTCACTAACCTTTGTTGGCACAGGCCATCCATTTGAGGTTATCAGCAAAAGCAGACTCTCGTCCAATCAGGTAAGGGAATATCCGCACCTGCACAGAGACCGTTTCAAGATAAAAGACACAAACAAATGCTCCCTAAATAAGATGTACAGTGGTGCAGAGGTGGAAGCAATATTTTTTTTGCTCATAATACTAATTTAATTTACTAACTTACTTTTAAGAAGCCTTCATTTAAGAAACTTTTATGTCATTTGTAGTTATTATGTACCTTTTAGGTGGGTATTTATAGCTGTATAATAGTAATGTAATTTGTAAGTTAATACAGTTAGTACCCAATTTTCTTAAATAAAAATATTTTGACAGTTTTTGTACTTCTTTCATCTTCACAGTAGAATTTAAACAGCAGTCCCTTTATATTTTCACTCAATGATTTCAAAGGACACATACAATTAAATGCAATTAATTTAGTTTCCTTGGGGGCATGGCACAAGGGCATGTTCCACTGTCCTTTTAAAGAGCACTATGTGACACTGTGCCAGACCTGAACGCCTCATTGGCTCCAGATGCTTTGCTAAGCAAAAAACACATTAAAAAAACACTGACTTCTGCCACAAAGGGGAGCCTGAGGGCATGTGGGGGAGGGGGGACCCTCTGCCAAATAGTGCCCTGTATCCCGCCACACGGTGCCAGTGCACATATGCTAACATCAGTCCCCGAGCTGTTGTTTCACTGCTCTGCAAATGGCTCAGCAGTCTTTTTCATTCTAATGGAGTTTATCTCTTACAAAGGGACTGCTATGGTGGTTGTATCATGTACTGAGAGAGCAGCAGTGGGACTGAGTGGTTTGTGAATGCTCTGCCCTTGAACGAGGTAATTTTCTCAGTTAAGCCTCATGGGATAAAATACTGCTCTGTAACATGTCAGCACAGAGAAAAACATCATATCACCAGGGCTTAAATCCTTAAAATGTCAAGATGGCAGTTCTAATCTACAACCACTAAAAACTCCTGTGTCAACAGAAAATGTAAAGGAAAATAATTGAATATTAATAAAAAACATTTAGGAGATGAGATAAGCAGCCTCACCCTTCGCTCTGGCCAGTTATATTTCTCAAACACATCATCATACATTTCGGTTGCTCCATCCGTGACCAGCATTATGGCCTGACTACAGACACTGCCTCGGCCAGTCGAATTAAACTGTTCAAGAAAAAAACAACAACAACACAATATTAACATGTAAATCAATACAGATCAGGCAGGGATGTTGTCTCAAAAGAATAACATGGGTTTCTTAATCAACTGCGTGTGTAGCTGTATAACTTTTGCCAACCACAATCAAGAATGCTCAAACCATATTACAGTTATATTACAATGAAAGGAAATGTCTATGTCTGTCAGTCTGTCATTGGTATCAGTCTTGCTATTGGCCAGAAGAGACTCCATCTAAGGTGCAAGTTGCTATTATGAATTTGTAGTCTGGCTTTTAGAGGTGAAAAACACAATTGTTCTATACTGCAATCCTTTTTTGTTTGTAAAACATCAATTTTACAGATTGCTGTATCAACATAATAGAAAAAAAATATTTTGGATTTTCCACAAAGCTACATCCTCACATGGTTTCATGTTGCTCTTGTTATCTTAGTTACAATAAAGTTCAACCATGAGCATCTAACTGGAATTAGTGCAAGAGAATGAATAGATGCTTAATCATGACCATGTACAACTGGGTTAATAAGATAACACCTGTTCATATGAGTTGAGTTGCCCCAACACAAGAAAATAAACCAGGACTAATCCCTTGTAAATAAAGTGAAAATGTTGCCCGCTGTTGCAAAGCCCGAAGATACATGGCGGTAATTAAGCTGCTTATTGACCTGTAACACAGAGCACACACGACCACGATCAAAGGAGCAGAGCTATGGACAGAGCTGCTCTCCAAACACGCTAGAGCCTCTTTATCCTGTGAGCGTGTCACCTGAGGCCGCCAGCTCAAAATAAACTCTATTTTCTGTGAGGCAAGGTGGCTTTCCCATCTGACTCAGTGCTATTGTACAGTGTGCTATATCAAGCAAAAAATGAATGATCGTGAAAAAATACTTTCGACTCAACTTGAAAATATGACTTGTTATCAATGCATGAACTTTATACCAATAGTTACATAAATTTCAAATTGTGATATTATGATATCCAAATTATTAGTTAATCTTTTAACGGTATTTTGAATTTAGTCTGTGATGCTCCCAAGCCCTTGGAAATAGAAAGAGAAATGCCCAATAAGAAAGTTGTATCCACATTCAAATCAGTTCCAAATTAATAACATGCAAATAAAGCCAGCTGGCAATTTGTTAAATTTCATTGAGTATAACAATCTGGCAATGTTTGATTACTGAAAATTTTACACTTAAATTTTGCACAACATCCAAGTGCATTTTAAACTTTATCTAGCTGAAGTTAAATTACATGAATAAATAATACATGTAAAAGTTGAGATTAAAATGCCCCTGAGCGGACTGCCACAGTTCCATTGTCAGTGGACAGCAGTGAAAATGAGTCTCTTTACGTGAATCCTCTGGTGTTTGCTTTTGATCAAGCCTGAGATAGTCCAAATTAATTCACTTGGCACTGCCGTACCAATGCATTTCAACAGTAGTGGAGCGGCTACAGCTGATTACCATATTCATTGGAAGACTTTAATTAGTCTGACAAATGCAGAGGTAGAGCCAGCCACACTCTGGGCTCCGGCAACGCTGCCACGGCCCGCCTGAAAACCCAGAGATAAAAGGAATGTGGTGTGGCTCCTAGCTCCTTATCTGCTTTGTGTCCCAATCAGCCACAATATTAATCACTGACAGTAATTAGAGCCATTAATCATGCTTCAGAGATGTGAGCTGGGCTAGCATTGCACACATTTGAGAGAGTGGGGTTGCTCATGATTACTTGTTGTGAACATGTGGAGGAAAAGCATCTAGGAAAATAAATGGGAATTGTAAACCAAATTTTTTTCCCTCTTGTTCTGGTCAAGTGAAGCCAGTAAATTAAATGAAAACCAAAAATGGATTTAGGCAGAGACCAATTCATTACAGCGTGTCAAATAAAACCATATAAACAAAAGATTAATTTGTGGAAAGCTAGAACAACGACATTGTCATCTGGCCATCCAAGCAAAGAAAAGGCATTAGGGCAATCTGCCTCATGATACAATATTTCTGTAAACTGTGATTTATAGTCACAGGTCATCAAACAGCAACAGGTTGATGGAAATACATGACTGTGCAGCCTGAAAGAATATTGCTACACTCAACATATCTGAAGAGTGTAGACCTCAGATAAGGCACCTGTTCTATCTACCATGTTCTTACAGTTCAGTGGTAAATACTTCCATTATAAAACACATATTTGCAAATCAAAGTCACTATTTCACTAATCACAATTAGCAAATTGCAAAAACCAAAAATATTTAAAAACTATAAATTCATGAACACAAACAACTATTTATATATAAAACCTTCTATATCCATAGTTTAAACCTTTACAAACATGTTCTGAAATGCATGTGGTTCTTGTATTAGTTTAGCAGGCAATGTATTTATGACACCTTTAACACTTCTGGACATGTATAAAATATGCACAGTGAACAAACCCTTGGCTATAAATAATAATAATAATAATATAAGTAATGGTTGAAGAAAAAATAATCCTAGTCAGATATCCAATTCCATTTTCCAATAATGTTTCATCCTATAATATTAATTAATCATTTGAAAACAAAGCCAGCTTTTTGTATTGTATTCAAATGTAGGGGTCTGTACTTAACAAGACAAAAAAAAAAAAAAACACTGCTTAAAAGTTTTGCGCAGCCTGATAGCTTCAATTAAACTTACATCACCGAGGATTGTAAACGCCTCAGCAAGAGCTTCACCCAGGAGCCCGATTCCTTTGGCAAACAACTTATCCAGATGCTCCCGGAAATGCTAGCAGATAATAAGAGTAAAAGGAAAACAAAGGTATGGGCATTATTTACACAGTGAGATAGGATAGCATTTATTATTTGTCTGATTTAGCTACACTTACATCTTTATTGGCCCTGTCAGCTCGGACCATAGTGCCATTCAAGCAGGGCTCAACATAGTGGATCTCCTGGTTATACTAAAGAATATGCAAGATTATTGACTGCACTATAACACACAGTAATAGCACTGTGATAGGATGGAAATAGCATGACTGGGATAACAAATGATAAATGCATTTTGCAACTGTTTTCATCAAGTTGGCAATAAAATACTGACAATGTTCAGGATTATCATAAAATAAAATAGAATTACCATGTGATTACTATAATTACACTTTTAATTCATTTGCACTTTCCACCTTATTACCAGGCTACTACTACATATGGCAATGCAGAGATACAAAAACTGAATAAATAAATACAAAAATGAAAACTTTAAGGAATAAGACCTACTGCAATAATGTTGAAGAAGTCATCATCTCCAAGTGTGTCCAAAATAGAGGAAACAGTTTGTCTGGCGATGGTCAGCCTCAGCCCCTTCATGCTGCCGCTCACATCCACCAGAATCACAACGTCTTTGGGTGAAGTGGCAGCCTGTATGTACCTGTGTAAAGCAATAATGAGACAGGGGAATAAAGATTTATATCATCATAAAGGCAATACGGTGTATATCTTACCACTTCCTGTTTCTGCAATCAAAGCCTATGACTCCATGTTCATCTGGATGCCATTTAACACCTGGAGAAAATACAAAACAATAACAATAACACACACACACACACACACACACACACACTGTTAATGATATATTTTTGTTTTTTTTTCAAAATAATCAAAATTAAAAACCAATGAACGACGACGTATCTGTAATATTATATTAGATTACGCCATTTGATTTGTTAAGCTTCAGTACTTAATAATAGAATAATAAATAATAATTGAATTCTATTTCTTGCTGCTCAATCCCGTTCCTGCAGAGAGTAGGCCTTAAATAACATTGTAACAGTCTGTTGAATGAAAGAGCCAGCAGTCTCACTCTGACAAATTCTGATTAATTACAGTCTGTACATATGCATCCTCTCTGATGGTCTGTAAAATTACAACATTAGTCAAATTACTCTTTTTAGTACTTCTGTGTCATTTGTTCTAATCTGTTTTTTTCTGTGCACAGACAGCTGATGGCTCCCTGGAGAGAGCCCTGTTCTTTTTACATTACACACATGGGCAGACCGCGCCTCACCAGGGTACTGCCTGAAGAAGCCTTTGGCGCTCCCAAAGTACTGCCAGATTAGAGTTGGGTCCCTCTCAAAATTCTCCACAAACACTTTATTCAGCGCTTCTGACCAGTATACGCCGTTCACGATGTCTGGATCTGTTAACATAAAGACATAAGTAAATTAAATTGCAATAATGCAGGTCAGCCTGGTGAGCTAGTGGCAGAACAGTTGACCTATGTCCCTTATTGACCCCTGTGAGGTAAGGACAAAACCCTGGGACCGAATTGTCCCCTCCCTCCTGCCTTCAGATGAGCGCCTCTTTGTGCTCTGAGCAGAGACTTATGGGGAGTCCATTATGGCTGAACAAAAGCAGCAGTGAGCAGCAGACACAGGCTGTTATAAAACAAGAAGCCAGTAAACAGCTTCAGAATAAGTAACATCCTAACCTCCCCCGCCCGTTCTTCACACTTTACAACGTCTTGGTGAGGCCTGCAGTTTTCTTATCTTTATGTCTAAACTCCTATTGATTCCCAAACTGCTCTTCTAGCTGGCAGTGACATTGATATAGCTTCCTTTCCTCCCTCCTCTTCCGTGGAGAAGGTAAATAATGCCCATATAATCCCACTTTCAGGTTGTGTGCAGCTCACCTTTGTTGTACATGTTGGTGGGCACTTGCACCACGCTCAGGCTGAGGTTGACAGAAAGATTGTTGAAATGGTCATTGGGTTCCAGTATGAACTCTCCTCCTAGCTCCACATTATTGCCCTCATCATCCACTTCATTGATCAGCACAGCGTTGAAGTACTCATACTGCAGAGAGGGGGACATATTCAGATGTTATTAGGAATGCAAGTACTGAGACTAGGGTAAACACTGCAGGCAGCAGCTTCATCAAACTTCAAGTTCAAAACTGAGATTTATACAATACTTATGTTTTCATTAAGAATAATTGCTAGGATAACATTAAGGGGATGTTCGCTTGCTTATACTGTACAAAACACCAAAATCAGGGCTAAACTGGGACAAAACCTAAAACTAAACCTGGACTTGACAGGACTAAACTAGGACTAGAACAGGACCAAACAAAATTTACATCAAGACTTAACTGGGACCAAACAAGGGCAAGTGCGAATGCACCCTAAACCATCGAAACCATAAACCATTGAATGTAGATTGTTGAAGATAATAAGATAACAATAAAATTCCACAGCTATAAAACTGTGATAACTGTGACAAAAAAGTAAATAAGAATATTACCAAAACATCAAAAGAATTGTGTGAACAGTTTTATGGTAAGACATAAACTGAGTGACTTGAGGATTTCGGTGGCTGAGATTTTGAAAGGGCTTTTGGCGGGCTGTCAATGCAGTCATGACTAAAGTGAACAGTTAGTGCGTGGTGCCCTTCAGTGCTGCTGCGGAGAGACAAGCTCATCCTGTGTGAACGGCCTCTGGGTGGCCTCTGCCTCCTTATTGTCTGCGCAGAGAGGAGGAAAAGGAGGAGGAGGAGATTGGCTGATAGACTCTCACACGCCACACTCGGGGGAGGCAGAGCGGGCATCACCATCAAGCAGCCCCTGACAGCTCATACCACGGCTGAGCAGCTCGGTGACGGGGCGAGCGGGCGGGGCGAGCGGCAGGGGAGAGGAACATGCTCGCTCAGCACAAGTGATAGTGCTGAAGAGAGGCGCGTTAACCACCAGGTTATTACTGTAGAGCAGGCCTGGGACACTGCAGCATGGAGACGCCCCACTGACTCTTACACTAGCGCAGTTAACTCCAGGCCTCTGCAGCACTGTGCCCTCTGCTACTGTTACAGTGCAGGGCTCTGCAAACTCACTGTGAGACTCAAGTATGCCGTGCCTGTCTGCAACTAACAACTTCACCAAGGCTGTTCAGCATGATGAAGAGGATACTTACAATGTCACTTAACATGCCGTTTTAATTATATAGCCAATAATTGAACTTTTTATGCATAAAACTAAGCAGAATATTAAAAAAGAAAAGAAAAACGAAAGCGTTGTTTTAAATGTGTACTACTTTTCTCGTGGCGGGTCTGCCACTTGCATGTTTCCATGGAGATGTAATACTTAGAATGGAACATTTCACAAATATGAGCAGGTGACGTCACTGGGCCAAGTTACAGGTCAGATCTGTGGAGAGGAGACTCATAGTAAGAATGCATGTTTTTTAAGGTAATTCAAAAAAAAACTGTAATTGAATAAATGCAAGATGGATAGGTTTCACATCACACTGGGGAGCATTCCAGGCAAGACAATAATAGCCTATGGAGACAAGCAAGTGGCATAGTGACCAAAAGAAAATCAAATAAGTTCCCTTGTGGATCAATAAAGTTTGTCTAAGTCTAAGTTAGTCTAAGTCTAAGAAATGTTATATAGTGCACCTTTAACGTAACTAGTTAAATTAAAAATAATACAAATAGCCTAATAAAAACATTTGTTCCAAGAACATAGATTAAGTAATGCTGATCAGTGAGTTAAATTTAAACTCTCCCAAGCACTACGAAGTGCTTTGGAGAAGTTTTGATGAGGGGCCTGTCAGTGCTGAGGTATGTGCACCCCTGAACCCTCCACACGCGTGGGTCAGGCCCAGCCGCCTCTGTCCTGGCTCAGAGCGGCCCTGATAAGAGCAGCTGCCTTATCTCTGCGGTCAGGGAAATGGTGCATGACAAATGTGGTGTCAGCCAGGGCCAGCCTCACTAACTGATGCCAGGGACTAATCTCATGACACGGCATCATTATCACTGGAGAATATTGATTTGAAGTAATTTATTTTATGGGATCCAGATAAAATAAAGGACTGTAGTAAAATAACAGTAATAGTAAAATAATTATAATAATAAAAATACAAAATGTAAAGGTAGCTTCTAAAGGCAATATTCCTTAACAAAAATTAAAAAGGTATGGCCGTATACAATGGAAACGTTATGAACAAGCCAATACTATATTAACGCTTTCTTATTTATTTTTAAATGGGTAAAAATTATATATTTATAAGGCATACAAAAAGACAAATTTAATTAAAAAGATCAATCTTTTAAATGGTGCAAGATTTTGACGCTGCAGTCCCTCTGTCATGTTCAGGGTGCGTGAACGGCGAGAAAACCGCGGGAAACAGGCTGAATGAAACGTATTCGTATGATGTAAATGCTTCCATTAAGTTTAAAGCGTCACGTTATTCGAGTATTTTGTGGCTCGACTGCCTTTTCTAATCTCGAGTCATGAAAGTGAAACAATGCGCCGCGCTGGAGTTTCATTTATCTTAGTCCAGCGGTGGACAGAAGAGGAAGAGAGGAGGGAGAGCGCAGTAACTAACGACAGAAATGCTGCATTCTCACTGCAGAGCCAGAGCTGCGCTTCTGAACACCGTAATGCTGTTAACTGAACACCGCCTGCACGTCCTCTTACTGTCTACATAGGCGACATTATTCCTGATTTATGTTTCCCGTGCAATTCTCCATCTACTGTGGATGAGTGTACTGTAACAGGCCAAACTAGGCGCTTAAACGCCAATTTCCCAAAGAAAAGTTGATTCAAAGGCTATAAACTTACTAACTATACAAATATGCAATTGTAGCCTATATAACCTATATTAACGGTAAACATTTTAATAATAAAACAAATTAAAACATATCTTTGTTCATTTTGTGTGTGTGTGTTTTTTTGTATGTGTGTGTTTTGTTTTCCGCACACGGTTTTCATTTACTCTATAAATAGCCTATGAAGGCAGTAAGTCTCAACAACAAAACATCTATTTTACAAATTATTAATAATCATAATAAACAATAAACTATACCACAGGCTGCCTTTAACAACCTCAAAGTGACATGATGGGAAAAGTTAAACTGCGGCAAACTTTGAATCCCTCCTGTGCGCATGACAAAATAAAAAACGAAGCTAAGGCTAACGCTACAACATGTTAGCTAACTAAAACAGTAAAACTTTTCTCTAGACGTGTAATTTGTGCTTTTTGCGTGCGAATAGCCCATTGTTCTGGCATTACGGAAACAGTGCCTGGGCCTAAGGTCCCTTTATTAAAAGTGAATTTTGAGTTATGGCACTGACGCAGTAGCCTTCAGCTCTTATCTGAGGAGCTGTGACGGGAGCGCAGTGTGAAGGACGGTGCCAACGCAATTAAAGACTTTAGGGCCTATTACCCTTGCGCCGCTCCCCTTCTGTCCAACTAAAATGATTCATCCAGCTCCACCTTTCTGTGCATTTGATTTTGAATTAAGTTAGTAGCATTTCGTGTCTTAGTTTTGCCCGGCTTGGGCCTTACCTGAAGATCCGGGTTCTCTTCATGCTGATGGTGCGCTTCCTCCGCCGCTTCCACCAACCGCTAAAGAAAATATCACATAGACCAAATAAACTAAGGTTTATATGAACCCATGGCCCAGTAAAGATATTAGCAAATCTACCCTCATCTTAAAATGTTCCATGTACCACCAATGTACCAAACTTTAACTCTGCACGAATAGGCCCATGTTTGCAGCAATCAAATATTATAGCCTATGAATATTTATGTATAATAAAAAAATAATGTTATTTTAAATTGCTTATTGTGCTTGTTTTTATTATGAAAAACACAAATGCTGTGGATGAAACAAAATATATATATTTTTCCATCAACATGATATTTTTGAGCACACAAATAAAAACATGACCATAAATTGCTGTTACACTGAAATACTCTGCAGGGATTAACACATTATATGCAGAGTATAGTGGGTGCAGTACAGTTGTGGAGTGATTGATTTCAGGTTGTGGTGGTTAGCTGCAGTGTGTGAACAGTCAACACTCCAATAATAAACAGAACCAGTGAAATGTGCTGGGTTGTGTATTTCCTAAAATGTCAGCACCACAGCCACGGGATCTGAGCAGGTAATTAAAATCTGTCCCACATGTCAAAATAACTGCTAAATAAACACATTTCAGGCTGTGGTGCAAACTGCAGTTTGACCTTGTCATCACTCACATAGTCAGCAGGGGGTTAAAAATAGGTCATTTTAGCGTTTGGTTCAAATATATCACTTATATTTCACTGCTCAGTTTAATAGCAGAAAACCTATGCTCCCAGTTATCAGCCTTATCTCCTCGACATCTTATTACTGCTTCAATATGTCACATTTCTCACCAAATCAAACCAGCTTTCCTATATTAGGCGTCTTCTCTGAGTGCAATTTACTGGCTCAATTATCACGACACTGTTGTGAGTAGGATCAGGCGAGACGAGATAAACCTTATCATTTCTGAGCAGTCCCAGAGAGGGACTGCATTAAAATGGTTACAAGCTCCTGTGAACCGAGGTCACTGAGCCTGGCTGGGATTCACCTATGAACACAAACTATCTATAAGGATCTTCTGTACAATGGAATAACCCATAAAAAGGACATGAGTCTACAAAACACTTGTATAAAGATAAAGGAGTGTGACCGAACAAATATTAATAAAAATATTAGTTACAGTGACTGTGATATCACACATAATGCACAATACAATATATGTACAATATACTCCTGTACAATACATTCGAGAAAATTAACATTTCAGTTGAGCACATTTTCAAAATGTACCAATGTACCAAATAAGTAAACCAGATGCACGTACCCTTGTGGCTTCAGCCTTCTTCCTGAACATCTCCTCCATCCTCACAGCCAAGTTCTTCACCAACTTGACTCCATCTATTTCCTCAACCTTCACTGCCTTTACTAACTCTTTGGGTTTCTGAAATTACAAACACTTTTTAATTACAGGACATGTATACAGTTAATACACATCAGGTGGAGACCATTTAGATCAGGTTAAAACTGATTATAATCTTTATCTTATACTCCATAGAGGTGCGTGATTTTGTCAAACAAGGCCTTAAAGCATCACACATTGGTCAACAAGCTTCTCTGAGATGAGCGCCTGATAAAACCCGCGCTGCAGCCGACAGTGATGGATAGTCTTTATCTGTTTGCCGACTGCGTCTGATCCTTACGTTCCTGTGGCTGTGATTGGCTTGAGAGGGCCCTGATGGGTGGCCAGGGGGAGGCGCTGCGGCCCAGGGGTGTGCATGGTAAGAGCGTAATTGAAATGGAGTCAACTCACAAGAGAAAGATAATAACGTGTCAAGCTCGGACGATTCTGGGTAATGAACTACACCTCACGTAATGCTGATTTTGCTGTATGCGCCGGACCTCCAGTGAAACAGAACAATGCTCGGAGCAATATAGCATTACATAATCCCTAAACCTGCTTATAACTACAAAATGCAAAACATACGAACCACAATAAGTACATTCTACTCACAATGTCCACTCTCACTATCCTTATCTTAAAACAAACCGGTATCCAAACACTTTCAAGGCATCGCGTGGACACAGAATAACACGCGCGCTAGTACATGAGGCGACAAATTACCTACTGAAAGGAAGAGTGTGGGACGGCAGTGGAGCAGAACAGTTCATTTCACGCCTGTCCTCCTCGCCTCAGCGCCCCGGCCCCATGCACCCCCCGAGTACACCCCCTTCACACAGCCACCGCGCACCCATCCCGTCTTCAGCTGGAGGTTATGCCCCATCCATCAAAACCTCTGATCACCAGTATTGATTACCGTAATGGCCAGTGTAGTGCAAACTGCAAAAGTCCAATGCCCTTTTCCTTTTCGCTAAAATCCCAGAGAAATGGGGTAATTCGCCATAAAAGCATCTAATGATCATTGTTAATGAGCGGCCTCTAACGACCCTTCAGCTCCCTCACAGTTCAGTGCGTTGTGCTGACTCTCCTCAGACATGGCTCTATGACCAGGAACATAGCAAAGTGCTTACATAAACAAAATACATACAAATCTTATAAGGTCTGATAGCAAAACTCGTCATTTCTACATGATTTGAAATATAATATGGGCACAAGGGACACAAGGTAAAGTACTCTTGAAGCAAGTCCCAAGTTGGAAATAATGCAGCATTTTGCCCCAGGAATAAAAGTGTCTATGCAAATTCAGAAAAGACATAAAATATGTTGGCAAAACATTTCTGCAAGAAATTTTGTTAATCAAATGTGTCTTAATAATAAATATGTCATATATCATCAAATTCATTATTAGTGGTATTTATTTTCTGATATTTGATTGATTACTATTTAAGTGTATCCATATCACAGTTTTTATATTTTCTGGACCCATTTGCACCAAACAGTAACTAAGATTTTTTTTTTTTAAGTAATAATTTGGACAAAAGATTTTGGCCATTACCCCCAAAATATGGATTACTCCTGCGCCATCAAGAACTCATGGTACAGATTAACTCATTCACTAAAATAACAAATCATGGTTAACATGATTCTTTTCGTTTTTGAAATACAAGGTTTGTGGATAACATTTTATAATAACTGTACTTTTAATGGCCTTTGATTCAATCTTAGCAACTTCTCAATTAATATCCTCACTTTAACTCCGAATTGAGAAGTTAGCCAAATCTGCACCATTCTTAACAAACTGTTCATTGTTCATGCTTTATTAATGCTATTATTACATTATTATTATTAAGTGGATACTGGTTTTGCTGAAAATTACTAAACTGCACTATTGCACTCCACTACACCTGTCTTTGTATATTAATCTTCTATAGTATTTGATACATTAAATTTATTATGAGGTTCAAACTAATTATCTTACTTCTGGACATGTAGGATTGGAGTTTAGGATTCTTTTTCTAAAGCCAACTTGAACGCCCTCCCCGTGTTTGCGTGGACCCCTGGGTGCTGCATCCTCCCACCCTCCAGGGCAGTAGGTCCGGGTGCCGATCCGGGTCACCCCTTTCATGGGGGGGCTGGGTTCAGAGGAGTTTCGAGGTGAGGTAATGGACAGCAGCTCCTACAAGAATCCCAGAGCAGGAGAGGATTAGTGTGGCTTTGCACTTTACTATGACCCCTGTGTACAGACATGCTATTGCTTTATTCATTTATGTGGGGCAGTAGTCAGTTGGGAGAGATGTTGGCCATTGACCCAAACCCTCCTTCACCTTGCCCCTTGCACCTTGGATGTGTAATTATGTAATTGGTCAAGGTGAAATTTGTATTGAAAAAAAAAAAAATCATTTAGGTGTGCTGGTGTTCCTAAACGGCATTCTTGAATACAATCAAAACTTGCAATCAAAAAATTAATAATTGCAATTCTACACAGCTTTGCAGAGACCAAAGGCACACATTCACAGCCAAGATAGGTCAAAGAAGTAACTAGCACCAGAAGAAGGAATACTGTACTGTAAAATAGTTATGTCTCATATTTTGTACCATTGCAAAACTATAGAGTAACTTGTCATATTACCTTTTTTCAGGCATATAACATGTGTTTGTATGGCTCTGAACACATGTGAAACACAAAACTAACAAATAAAACTGCAACAAAATATATGAATCTTTGATCGTTCAGTTCGGACAAAATGTCTGTAAAGTATTTCTTTTTGTGTGTCAAATTTACATTGCAGCTTATGCTACATGTGTAAAAACAAGAATATACAGTGTATCTGTACAAATTCAGTCACAGCAGAACATTTATAATATACATGTCCTTATGTTTGCTTGTTGACTCTGAGCTGAAGCACACTGGGCACAGATGCACAAAGTGTACAGTGACTACACACTGCATTGCAGTTCTCCAGCATTCACACATAGCCCCACCTCCAGCTGCTTCCCCCCGCTTGGCTCTCATTGGACAGGACAGTCCTGCTCCGGGGTACATCCTGATGGCCTCCACACACCAGGCCTTTGAACGCAGAGCGCACCTCTGCCATCAAGTGGCCACAAAGTTTAATCTTAGCTCAGTTTGATGCATGCATTTATCATGAACCCACTCTAGTCTTGGCCAGTTCTTTGTTCAGTCTTTTGTCATGTTGGAATCCAGTGAAAGGGTGAGACTTAAGACTCTGGAGGGATGACACAGGAGGAATCAGAGCGCTGCTTAATGGGCTGTGTCTAAGAGACACACAGGCCCATACACACACACACACACACACACACACACACACACACACACACACACAGGACAGCACACCTGAGTCTCTCCTGAAACAGAGCATCAGCATTCGTCTCACAGCCTCTATACTGTACATGAGTGTGAGAGTGTGAGTGCACAGACAAATGCAGAGTTCTCATTCAACCAACAAATACTACAACAAATAGCCTACCTTCTGCAGCAGCTGGGATCCCGAGTATTTGGCTGAGATAGATTTGATTTCTCCCCCAAAGGCAGATGCCCAGAGCTTTACACTACAGCAAGACAAAACAAATAACCCTTTAGCTGCTTTTATTATTAAGACTAAAATTTAATACACTGTAAATCCATTTCCATTACAAATCAATAAAACAGTACTAAAGCAGAGTAAGGTGTAATTACATTGAGTTTGTTCTTTTGAGTGTGGGGTTGTCCTCCTGTGCCCTGCTCCTTTAAACACCTTTTATCTTTTCTATAATCCCCAGCCTTCCCTGTCTGTTCTACGGCTCCATCTCTCATTTTAATATAGTCATGCCCTGCTGATCCTGACCTTCACTCTCTCACTGATCATTCCTTGTAAATTTCATGACCTGGAGTGAAGTTACTGGGGTTATTGCTGTGAAAATGTAAGTGAGAACAAAACATGTCAACTTCAGATGTAAAACTTTGTAAATCTAGACAGTTAGAAAAAGAGAAGTTTTCCTCCGTCTCCCACTTCTGTCCATCTTGGAGTGACAGAATCTTACTTACAAGGCGTAACCAAGCATTATTTTTAACTGAACCAAATTTAAAATGAAACAGTTAAAAGTAGTCTATAACTAAGTATACATTTTGAGATAATTGGAATCTTGTTTTGTTTTTTTTCAGATTTAAGCTAATCTTTATTTTGATGTATATTATTTTATCAAAGTAATTATACACAATATATAGATTTAAAATGCTTTTGCTCGCCATGTGTTTGCACTCCATTGTAGCCAACTTTTAATATAGTCATAACATATTTATTAAAATAGTATAGTTTAAACATTTTCAGCTCCAAAATGTCCTTGTATTCAACACTGACCATTAATACATTGTGAAACTGTCTGAAATAACTATAAAACATTGGACATGAACAGACTTGCTATTTTTGCTGAATCTGCAGTTTTTGTAGTTTCCTCCAAACTTCATATTTTATACTTCAATATTTAACATTGCAGTCATATTATGATCCTTTCATTGTATATTTTACAGTATTTTAAACAAAGAGTTGAGGGTCGACAGTGAAAGTTGCCATGCTGTTTCTTTACTCACACTGACTGAGGGATACCCGACTGCTGCTGCTGCTGGGGCTGGGAGCCCTGCACCGCCACCGCTTTGAAACAAATAAAAATCCACAGCACGAGGAAAGTACCACTGCATTTGGGCGAAAACAAAATCCGCACGTTACCCTGCATCTTTATTGCCAAACACTGAGTAAAAAAAATGTAAAAGTCGAGTGAAATAAAGAGTGTGGCGTGGAGTGTGAACAGATGTGTGGTGGTTAATGCGCCTCCTCCAGCGACGTACGTCCAGCACGTCCACTACTGTAAGCCACTGTAGAGACAGACCACAGACTGTAGAGCTCCTCTCCGCTCCCCGTGCCCCCTTCGACTCGTGCGCAGGAAAACCCCGTGCGAGTGGACGCACGCTCACACCTTACAAACATCTCACCACCGGCTTTTAAACCTAATAGTTCAAAATGGCGTCACGTTTGACTGTATAACCCTCAACAAAAAAACAATTTACACATACGATGGAATTAAAGAGAAGTTTGGTCAGCACAAATCTTGTCAGCGAAAGGGACTGCTTTGTCTGCAAAAATGCGACAAAAAATGTTGTGGGTTGTGTAGCATAAGAATACTGAATAATAGCCTAATTTGTGTATAAAATAAAATCTGTGAGTGCATGCTTTAGAGCCAGGAGCAACAAATGAGATCACGTCACACAAATGCAAATGTAATAACATTTCTTTATTTTCAACAAGGCATTTCAAAAATGTGGTGTGGTGTTTTGTGGTGTGAATAAAGTCGCTAACTTGTTTGAATTACATCTTTGGCGGTGTTGTGATGAGCATTATAACAGAATTGTGATAACGCGGGCAGATGATCTGATAACAGCCCGGGCGCAGAGACGAGGGCCTACTCTTTCTCTCTGTACCAGTCCGCTTGGTGCCTCCTAGGCCGCCTCTTTTGGACTTGAAGGTTTTGTTAGTACAGTAATTGCGTCGTACATCAAAGTTGTGAGGAGCCCTGTACACGTCTGGCACGCGCAGATAAGACTCCCCCTGATTGGCTGACGGACAATATCATCCGGGCCATACACTCAACGCTTTAATTAACTATCGACGGTAGATAAAAGTGCTGCTCTGTCACGATAATGGACGAAATCATCCCGCTAGAGGGACGGTTTTAACAGAGAGGCGCCTGTTCCATATAGCGCTAAAGGGGGCAAAGACTGAAGACAGTGAGACCTGTCCTGGGGCGAGCGTGCACGGTTTTAGACAGTGTAACACGAATTCAATTAAAATTAGAAGTAGTGGGTAACGTGTCAAACTTCGAGCTAATATTAAAGAGTTGATTTATTGGAAAATATAAGTCTACACAAATTATGCTGAGTTTGAAGTGTTGTCCACCATTTGTTTTGTCACCAAGATATAACTTTAATTTTGTAAATGATTGAACTTATTTCAAATTAAAGATTTGTTTGTTACCATTTATATTTTCTATGTTCCATTTGTAGTCGACCTTTGCACAACTCTACTTTTAAATCTGCTGTAATAAACGTTAGGCGCTGTCCATGGTCCTGAATTGGCAGTTCTCTTAGTTGGCGTTTCTGACACTTTCCCCATTATCTTAAATGATAATAATAATAATAATAATAATAATAATAATAATAATAATAATAATAATAATAATAATAATAATAATAATAATAATAATAATAATACCAACATGAAATTGATTATTTGTTTATTTTGAGTGATATTTTGAATGCAGATTATCTAGATTTCTGTGAACTGTTGAATCAATTAATCTTGACTTGTACATAAACCTCTTACAAGATGAAGCTCAGGGCACTTAGCTGTGGGTAAACCAAACAAATTAACCCCATCTTGTGCCCTCAACCACACCAACATTAAGTGGAGTTGTGTCATTCATGTCATGTTATTCATCTTATATGATTTTCTTGTTTGATAAATGCTAATGTCCTTCATTAAAAGAGATGGAAATTTGTATTGAAATTAAGGCTGTATGTATTTAGTGAACTGAAAGAAAGAAAGCATGGAACAATACATATATTTACCATTTCATATATACAGAACCCAAGACCAACATCAAGGGCAAAATGCATCTTTAGTTTGAGGCAAATCATGGGCAGTGTGCCCTGTCTTATATTTATGTTATCTTGTGTTCTTGGGTACAACTAATAGTGTGTAAATAAAAGCTTAAGTGGCCACTTAAGGGCATTAAAAGGGTTAAATTGGATCACCCAACACACAAACATTTTTCAGAACATTACAGAATACACCATGAAAACAATGAGTACAAAGGCAATGGGCTTTTACAAAAATACTAGTATTCATACTAATATGCTTACTGCTGAACCAAGACTTAAATCTAAATATAGTTTAAAAAAAACACTTACTTTGATAATTTAGTTGAATAAAATGCATGTTGTCCATTCAAATATTTTAAACTGTATAAAATAGATACATGTTTCAGTTGAACCTCTACCTGGTTTACAGTTTTAACCAAAGTTTCACATCTAATCAATTGCTGAGCATATTCAACGCTCCATTTAGTTAAAGGAAAAGTAACGTTATTTTACAATCTGAGCCTTCTTTCAGTAATAAAACAAGTCGTTTGACTCACCCATAGCACGTTGGTGTCATTTGGAGCTGTTTGGTAAAAGTTATGTTGTAGCGTATCCGTTAGCGTGAGTACTCGGGGCATTACTTTGCGGTCTCCAAATAACACAAAATTTAGCACTTTTCAAATCATAGAAGCCCGATGTCTTAATCTACGATTTCGTTTGAAGCAAAAGTGGCCTGTAATCCGAGACTTTGCGTTTCATGTTTGGGTCCCGGGAGCTGAGAGCACAGTCCGCGCATGCGCACTGGCGTCCTCATCAACTCGAAACTATGGCTAAATCTCGGATTACAGGCCACTTTTGCTTCAAATGAAATCGTAGATTAAGACATCGGGCTTCTATGATTTGAAAAGTGCTAAAGTTTGTGTTATTTGGAGACCGCAAAGTAATGCCCCGAGTACTCACGCTAACGGATACGCTACAACATAACTTTTACCAAACAGCTCCAAATGACACCAACGTGCTATGGGTGAGTCAAACGACTTGTTTTATTACCGAAAGAAGGCTCAGATTGTAAAATAACGTTACTTTTCCTTTAATGGGAATAGTTACTAAATCAAAAGTAGAAAATGTGGACGCTAATTAGACACATTGCAACAAATCAACAAAAGCTACAGTAAAAACAAAGCACAACATTGCTCCTTATCAAATTCCAAAAGTTAAACCAGGCACCTCCAACTCATTGAGCGACTGTCTCCTTTATTGCAACCTTGCTTTTGTCTCAAAGTTAATTACCCAAATGAGGGATAATGAGTGAGGAAACAAACCACACAAAAACATCATATAATTCAAATTACACACATTTGTCTGATTGATTATGTTGACAGTAAAACATTGGATAAACATCTCTTGTATAAACCCTGCTTACAACCTGGTGTATCCTTGATTACACGTTATCTGACCTTTGTTTCTTAACACTGCTCAGAGGGGTGGAGTGTAGGATGAGGGTAGAACTACCTTGGGGAACTATTTCTGTCCACATTCTTTGAAAAAACCTTTCTATTTATAGTAACACATTTCTACCATGTGCTGATGCTTCAAAAGATGTTTGTTCTCCTTATCCTGTTGAAGTGTCTTTGTAATCAAGCAAAAGGGTGGGGATTAGAAGTCATCATCATCTATAGATAGTATTGTACTTATTCTATGACTGACATTCAGACTTCTCACAACTAGTTTCAGGTAATCTCTCTTCATCATGCCAGGGTCAGTTTTCTATCCATATGCTTCAATGTACTTCGGCCCTCTGGAGAACCCCCCCTCTCTTCCGCTCAGGCTACATCTTCCTCGAGGTCATTATGGTGTTTTTCACGGGACCGGCCATTATGCTAAATGGTACAGTGATCATCATGTCCCTCAAGCACAAACAGCTGAGGCAGCCACTCAACTACGCTCTGGTGAACCTGGCAGTGGCTGACCTGGGCAGTGCTCTGTTTGGGGGTGCCCTCGCAGTCATCACCAATGCCCACGGATACTTCTCCCTGGGGTGTACAGGTTGTGTTCTGGAGGGCTTTGCGATTGCCTTGTGCAGTAGGTGCAAAGCAGCATGCTACTGTTGTCTTAATACATGTTTTGTAAAGGATTAGACAATCTTAGGGCTGATCTGAGAACAATCATCATAAACATTCTTATGGTTTGCACCAAAACTCAAGCTCTTGAAACAGTGAGAAGAAAACATCAATTAAGAATGTATATATATTTATATATATATATCAGAGGCCTGGGAGCTTGAGAGTTCTGCGCAGTATCTTTGCTGTTCCTAGTACTGCACTTTTCTGGACTGAGATGTCACCACGGGCACCACTGATGCCTTCCTTTTTCCTGATGTTACCATCACTTGGTATTGCAATGTCCACCACCACGGCTTTGTTCTGTTGCTTATCCACCACCACTATGTCTGGTTGGTTTGCTATCACCATTCTGTCAGTCTGTATCTGGAAGTCCCACAGGATCTTGGCTCGGTCATTCTCCGCAACTTTCGGAGGTGTTTCCCACCTTGACCTTGGGGTCTCCAGCCCGTACTCTGCACAGATGTTTCTGTACACTATGCCCGCCACTTGGTTGTGTCGCTCCATGTATGCTTTCCCTGCCAGCATCTTACACCCTGCAGTTATGTGCTGGACTGTCTCAGGAGCCTCTTTGCACAGCCTACACCTTGGGTCTTGTCTGGTGTGGTAGATCTGGGCCTCTATTGCTCGGGTGCTCAAGGCCTGCTCCTGTGCAGCCAGGATGAGGGCCTCTGTGCCCTCTCCAGCCATTGGTAGGATTTCTTGATATCAGCCACTTGAGTTATGTTTTGGTGGTACGTAGGGGTTTGTCCTGCCATGATGGTCCCTCCAGCACCGCTTCCTCTGCATTCCACTGTCTGAGGCATTCCTTGAGCACATCATCTGTCGGGGCCTTGTCCTTGATGTACTTATGGATTTTGGATGTTTCATCCTGGACAGTGGTTCCCACACTCACTAGTCCTCGGCCTCCTTCCTTCTGGCTCGTGTACAGTCTCAGGGTGCTGGATTTGGGATGGAACCCTCCATGCATGGTCATGAGCTTTCGTGTCTTAACGTCTGTGGTCTGTATCTCCTCCTTTGGCCAGCTTATGATTCCTGCTGGGTATCTGATCACTGGCAGGGCGTAGCTGTTTATTGCCTGGGCCTTGTTCTTGCCATTGAGCTGACTTCTTAGGATTTGCCTTACTCGTTGCAGGTATTTGGCTGTAGCCGTTTTCCTTGCCTCTTCAAGGTTGCCATTTGCTTGTGGGATACCAAGGTACTTGTAACTGTCCTCAATGTCTACTATTGTTCCCTCTGGGAGTGAGACCTCCTCTGTGTGGACTACCTTCCCTCTCTTTGTCACCATCCTACTACATTTCTCAAGCCCGAATGACATTCCAATGTCTGTGCTGTAGATCCTGGTGGGGTGGATCAGCGAGTCAATGTCTTGCATGTGTACAGCTTTATGTCATCCCACTGGGCAAAATGGCTTTGTTTCCGGGGATGTTCCTAGTCATATATCCCAGGATATTCACAATATCTGTAGATATTCGGATTGATACGCTCCGGATACTTTGGTGTCAATTCTCGTATACGGAGCATTTCCGAACTCCGGAATGGCACTGTGTCGACACGCTACATATCCTGTTCTCCGGATACTTACTGGATATCGTCTGTGTTTCACGTATTCACTATCTCCGAATACGTCACGTTCTGGTACTGCGCTTCACCTCCGGATATGTCAGGATACCCAAGCTAGCATTCACTAAAGAGCTTTAATTTGTCAAGCATTTATAGGCTACTGTATCGTGAAACCCATAGCCTTTATGACCATGCAACATTTTCAAGATATTTATATACCAATGTTTTACAGTGTACTACTGACTAGGCGGCTGGTAACTCGGTTAATATTTTAATTATATACCTTAGTGTTATTTTAAAATAGCAGACATTGACCAAAATGACAGATTAGCATTACTAAAAACTCAAAACTCATCACAATTACTTTGAAAAAGCTAAGTCTACACAGCTGACAAACTTTTCTCCCAACTTCCAGGGGTGGACAATGACTAAATAGCCTACTAATGATTGCTGGTGCCCAGCTAGAGGTCATGGAAAAATGTAACCAATTTAAAGTACAGTGGTACCTCACCTTACGAAATTAATTCGTTCCAGAAGTGGTTTCGTAACGTGAAAAATTTGTAAGTTGAGTAGCTATTTCAATGGAAAAAGCCTGATACGTTCCAAGGTTGTTTTTTTTTATAGTGTAACTTTTTTTATAGTGTAACGTTGTGTTCCTGACGGGCTAAGAGACTAGACCAGGACTAAAAGAACGTGGAATAAACCAGGTCTGGCCAGAACTAAACCTGGATTGGACCTGTTATTATTATAACATGGCAGTAGCCGTTGGATGAGAGCGTTGCTCGTTGCTCGTGTCTGCGCACCTTGCGCGTTCCGCGCTAGGGCTAAGAGGCCGAGAAAGACGCTCTTTCAGCGGGAATAAGAGCGGAGCGGGCTCTGCTTCTATCTGACCTCCAGAGCCGGGGTGCCGACACTGTGAGCTAACAAGCCGAGAAAGGTGCTCTATCGGCGGGCAAGACCGCGGGGTCTCGCTAGTTCTGGTCTAGACCAGAACTAAACCAGGTCTAGACCAGAACTAAACCAGGTCTAAACCTGAACTGGACCTGGACTAAACCAGGACCGGACCAGGATTAAATCACCCTGTGCTCGGCCCGCGCGTGCTCGGCCCCGAGGAGGAGGCACGGCTCCATCCCGCAGCCCCGGTGTAGCGCGGCCTTGCGCCGTATGGACGTCGCTTTTTGATCCTTCGATGTCGGCTCTTCCTATCATTGTGAAGCAGAATTCACCAAGCGTTGGATTGTTCACTCACTAAGGGAACGTGAGCTGGGTTTAGACCATCGTGAGACAGGTGAGTTTTACCCTACTGATGATGTGTTGTTGTGTCTCCCCTCGCGCGTTCGGCGCTATATTGAGCCGTGTCCCCCCCCACGCTTCACCATCAACACATTCCATTGAAAATGTATGAAAGTTCGAGTGTTCAAACGAGAGAGAAATGCGAGAGAAACTCCACTCTGAGAAAAGCGTAGAATGTGTGTGGTGAGGCATTTACAGCCCTAAAACATGTAGAACAATTGTAAAATACAAAGTTGTCCTACCTCGTGGACCTCTCCCAAAGGAACCTAACCCCGTGTGTGTTGATAAAGTATATTTACGATTTGGGGCATGCGTCTGGAGCGCGCATTAATTGAATTTTTGAGATTTGTTGTTTTTAAAGTGCTTTATAAATAATGTTGGATTGGATTGGAGATTTCGCGTTTCGTAACTTGAAATTTCATTCGTATCTAGAAACCAAAATTTGACGTGAAGGCGTTTCGTAACTTGAAATTTTCGTTTGTTGGGTCATTCGTAAAGTGAGGTACCACTGTAATTTTTTTTTTACTCAAAATACATTAACTAGTACTGTTTTACTTTTACTCAAGTAGATTTTTAGATGGGTACTTTTAATTCAGTAGGCTTTAAGCAAGTAAAGATACTTAATCACATTTTTTCTGCATTTTTCCACCTCTGCCAACGTCACTAATACAATTTATACAACAGACAAGAATGTTTGATAAAGTTGTCTTTATTAATTAACCCATTTAGACCTAAAACACCTGGGAAAAAAGGCCTGAAAATCCTAAGGGTGATTTTAAAACAACCTCCCAGATCCTGAGGTTTTTCCTGGAAATTCAACAACGTCAACGCCTATTAAATAAGTGATTTCTCAGCCTCTGAAACACATAGACAAAATTGCAAAAGTATTTGAAAGCTTACACTTGTGGGTTTCATGAGAAGTGTGGCTTATTATTCTACATTCTACAAGAAAAAAATATAAAATACAGTGGTACCTCACCTTACGAAATTAATTTGTTCCAGAAGTGGTTGCGTAACGTGAATTTTTCATAAGTTGAGTAGCTATTTCAATGGAAAAGGCCTGATTCGTGTTTTTTTTAATAGTGTAACATTTTTTTATAGTGTAACTTTGTGTTCTGCGTCCTGATTGGCTCTCGCTCTCTGGCCCCAGCGTGCGCCTAGACGGCAGAGCACGGAGCGCTTCTCCTGGTTTGCGTAACCAGACTCTGATTCAACTGTCCAAGTGTGCACCCTCGTACGCCCCAGGGAGGGAAACAGAGTCCAGATCATGGAGAACAGTTTATAGGCAGGGAACAGTTGTATCAGAGTCTAGTTACGCAAACCAGGAGAAACGCTCTGTGCTCTGCAGTCTAGGCGTGCACTGGGGCCAGAGAGTGAGAGAGAGACGCCGGTCGGGGAATGACGGCGCTACAGGCGCTCCGTCACACTGCGTGTTCGCTGGGGTTCTATGCCGTGCTCGCGGCGCTCCTGTCTTTGCGCTCCTTGCGTGTTCGGCACTAGAGCTAAGAGGCCGAGAAAGATGCTCTTTGAGCGGGCACAACCGCGGGGTTTTCCCCGGGGCTGGCTCTGGTTCTATCCCATTCAAGAGCCGGTGGGTTGACACTGTGAGCTAAGAGGCCAAGAAAGGTGCTCTTTGAGCGGGGATAACAGCGGGGCGTGCATCTGAGCGCACATTATTCGAATTTTTGAGATTTTGCGTTTCGTAACTTGAATTTTCTTTCGTGTCTAGAGACCAAAATTTAACGTGAAGGCGTTTCGTAACTTGGATTTTTCGTATGTAGGGTCTTTCGTAAGGTGAGGTACCACTGTAATCCAGAAACACAATAATATGAAAAAAATAAAACAAAACAGTCACAACATGTACAGTGCACAATATTTTCAAGTTTTAAGAAATAAAGAGCAGCTCTTATTCAAGTCAAAACTGTAAAAAATAAAGTGTCCCAAGGCCATAAGGCAGTAAGATGAAATGCACTACATACTGAACAGGTTACATCCCTTACATATACTGGTGATAGTGCTTGCCAAAGCACTCAATGTGCAGAGGTAGTTTGCACTGTTTGCATCCAAAGACTGTTGGCCCACCTACTTTCCCGTTCTCTGGGACCAGTTGACATTCCCGGCACAGCTTGTGCTTGTCATATATCTTTCCACAGTCATGTTGTGGAGGTGGTGTGGCTACTATGGCCCCCAAACGTCCTACAGTTGGAGCAGAAGCAGATGGAGGCGGAGTACACGGAGAAAGAGAAGGAGGAGGAAGAGAAGGAGAAGGAGGAGGAAGAGAAGATGGAGAAGGAGGAGGAAGAGAAGATGGAGAAGGAGAGGAGGTCACAGGAACAGCCCTTGTTGTCACTGGTGTGATGAGCTCCTCTGCCAAGTCCTCCAGCCAGTTCTTGTACCCTCTGTACTTTCTGCTGAAGGCAGGTCCTTCAACAGACCTTGCAGCGATGTATGCATTGTGGCAGGACACAACAACAAGAAGAAAAACACTCGCCTCCACCACTTCTTCGATCGATGATGGAACCCATAGTAGCCAACCATTTGATCAAGCAGATCGACGCCTGGGCTAAACAGGGTAGGGGAGCTCACAGTAACATTTAAAAACCTCAGAAAGTGAAAATTCCATGCCATGGGACCTTTAAAAATCACCAACGTGAATCAGCCCTACGGCCTTAATCAGGGTGTGATGCCAGTTTGAGGTGTGTTGGGGGTTGTTTTACCTACCCCGTCACGTCGGCTGTTCATTTTTTTCTTCTTCTTTACTTCATCGGTCCTCCCAGCTAGGTCCATTTTTGGGGGGCCTTCGGGTGTTCAAAGAACCCATTTCAAGCTTCTGCAAGACAGTAAGAAGTAGAGTTAACAGACTTTTGAGTGATTGAGTAGACTTTATTAATCCCCAAAGGGGAAATTATGCCACCTGACCATTCATACAACATATACAAACGCAATAGTAAGACAATGACACAAGTTAGTGTAACAGATAAAAAATAAAGAGCAAAAAATAAATAAGTGACATCCCATCATAGAAATACAAAAAGAACCACAACATTAAAATAGTGCTCAGCTATTGTTGAAAAGTCTGATTGCTGCAGGAACAAAAGACCTCCTAAATCTAGTGGAGCACCTAGGTAGGAGGAGCCGTTGGCTCCTACCACTTAGGAGCCAAGTGGCTCCTACCAAGTGTAAGGATGACCACCCACTGTACATCATGTTCACTTTTAGTGAACATGATGTACAGTGGGTGGTCATCCTTACACTTCCCCCTATTCACCTCTCAATCACCCACTCCTTTAAGATTTGCTCCACAGTACTAAAACACACCAGTGATGGACCCTGCTTTCTTTATAAGTGTAAGTGTTATATTGTGTGTATCATGCCTCTCTGAGGTTCATCACAAACTGTAACCCTCGCACACACCACTGTGAACTTTACACACGTGTGGGCTGGCCAGCACTGGAGACTCGTAGGCTCACTCACTGGTATATGTTCATTTATAAGGGTATTCAGCGCCTGCTCCCCTCATATCTGTGTGAATATCTTCAACCAAGAGCAACTGGACATTATTCTTTACGCTCTCAGGAAGCACTGCTGCTGACTGTGCCAAGTGTTCGCACAGAAGCTGGTAAAGGGGCGTTCCAGTATTCTGCTCCCACAACTTGGAACAACCTACAAAAAGACTGGAAACTAAAGGAACTGGTCTCTATAGGACAGTTTAAAATCTTGCTCAAAGGTTTGGAATTTAAATCTATGGTTTGTAAATGTTTTTTTAATTCTGAAACATTTTACTGCTTGTAATTGCTTAAATTGTTTTTCAAATGGTTTTGTAATTGTATTGATCTGTGCCGCTGTCTTGGTCAGGACTCCCTTGAAAAAGAGATTATTAATCTCAATGGGACTTTCCTGGTTAAATAAAATAAAAATAAATAAATAAATAAGCTTATTTACCCTGTTCCTGTCCTTCAGTGTTACCCAGCATACAACAGCATAAAATAAAACTCTTTAATCAGACCCCCCAGGATTTCGCGAGCATTTTTTTTGATTGTTGCGGGCTAAAATGCCTGACTTTGCGTGAACTTTTCCAAAAAGTTGCGATGAAAGTTGCGGTGCTTTTAAGGTTTTTGTTGCGATTTTGTTGCGGGAGGAAGTGAAAGTTGCAATAAATCAGAGGTCTTCAACAGGGGGGTCGCGGAGGTACTGCAGGGGGGTCGCGAAATCTTTTGATTTCACTTTAAGATAATATAATTTTATATTTTATAGTGTAAAATACAGTATTAACCTGTGTATTATTTCCTTGTATTGGATGTACCATAACAGAGTAGCAATGTTTATACATGACACTAAGCTCAATTTAATATAAAACACAATTCTATGCCGTATATATAGTAGGGGGTCCCTGGCCCAGTTCGCCATCTGTTTGGGGGTCCCTGGCCTGAAAAATGTTGAAGACCCCTGCAATAAATAGTTGCGATTTTCCCTTTTTGTAATTAAAATTGAGTAATATTTTGAATACTGCGTTATTACTGACAAAGAATAATACAAAGACAAAGAGATCACAGATATGGTCCTAAAACAACCTTACCAACATCGAAAATAAATTACTACTAGGAGGGGAACTGTTTCGCCCGGTCTTTTGCTGTTATTTTTGTTGGCAAATGACGCCACAGACATGTTTCTTTGCCATTAGAAGCCGTGTCCCAATTCCCAGAGCATGCGGCTCGGAGCGTGGCCCGAAGGGCATGTGCGTCATACATTTCGACAGTACAACGGCGCGATGACTGCTATCCCATTTCTTTTTTGTCCCATGCGCAGTTAACACGCGGTCTGAACATAGGGTGACCATTCGTCCGGATTTCGTCCGGACAGTCCGGTTTTAGAGCTGTCTGTCCGGCCGTCTGTCACGTGTCCTCCTTTTTTACATTTTGTCCTCCTTTCGGACCCTCGTCAGCCACCGTTGCATAAATCGTCATAAATCCCCACCCATTATTTACACTTGCTACTCTGCGATGTTCGCCGTTTCCCAATTCAGCGAATGCACGGTTCGGAGTGTGGTTTCAGTTTGCAGTCGAGGCGGTGCATACTCGCTGAGCCCTGAGGGCAGTCTGTGGATCACATGGGCGTCTGCGAAATGGAACAGGTCCCGCCTCAGCTCAATGAGCCGGGTGGTCTGCTCCTTGTTCCCTACAGACAAAAATATTATTCTATTGCGACTAGTAATACTTGCAATTGGGACATGGCCAATGTTCCCCCTAATTTTTTGTGTCTGAGCAAACACACTAACTCCCTGAGTGCTCCTTGGAGCCCTGTGCGCGACATCCGAAATGCGCCAGTAAACAGTAAACGTTGGACATGGCTATATCCATGTTGTAATATCCAGCATTACAACAGCCCCCCCCCCCCCAAGGGAAAAAAAAACAAAAAAAACAAGGTGTCCTCACTTTAGGGCCTCTGTCCTCCTTTTTCGACACAAGTGTCCTCCTTTCTTGTTTCATGCCGGTGGTCACCCTATCCGAACACCGCAGTCGTTAAGTGGTCCGCGGACTGCATTCGGGGCTGTGCAAGTGTGCACTGCCTTGACTGCAGTCTGAGCCCCCTTCGGGCCGCGCCACGAGCTGTGCGCTCTGGGAACTTGGGACACGGCCGCAGTTTCATTTCGTCACACGGAAGTAAGGCAGAAGGAAGTTGGTCGGCATTCAATACGTTGCCGATTATTGGTCAAAATTAGTAAAAATTGCGGGAAAGTTGCGGTGATTGGTCAAAATTGCAACACCGCCCTGAATTCACGGGGATTGGCTGAAGTTGCGTTGAAGTTGCAAATCGCAACATCGCGAATTCCTGGAGGGTCTGTTTAATCATGGCAGAGTAAATTTAGCAAAAAGACATCTGAAATCTCCCAAATGCATGTGGGAAAATGTACAACACTGTACATAACCGAAATAACACCATGCCTATGGTGTTGGCAGCATCATGCTTTGTGACTTTTTTCTTCTCCCTGGAGCCTTAGTCAGGGAGAAGGGAATTATGAACATTTCCACAGTGACAATGGTAGAGATAGTGGGTGTGGGTATAGCGCAACCTAAATTCTCCCGGAGGGATCCAATTCACACAGCAGTACCATGAGTAGTGAGTAGTAAACTTCTATCTACATCATAATTAAGGCTCCAATTGCAAAAAAAAAAAATCGAGGTGTATCCTTGTGAAATTGAACATACCCATCATACTGTCCAACAATCCACTGCAGTTCCCCAAGCCCACGGTGAAAGCGCCTTACCCGTGCCTGAATAAGAAAAATCAAAATACAACTGTATGTGGTTAAGACGACCAATATAGAAAGAAACAGTGGATAATGATGTCAGCCTAGTTATGGGACACAGTCCAGTTTGTGTCCTATTCTCAAAAACACACAATCAAGTGTTACCGCCAACTCCAAAGGGACTTTGTGGTTCTCCTGGGTCATGCGGGAGTGTTGCTGCTGCATCACGGCATCCTGTATGGTCCTCAGTTCCTTTCTCAGGTCATCCACTGAACTGCGAGGTCACCGATTGCCCTGCAGCATTCAGAAATGCGATGTAGCTACACCTATCTTGGGGCAAAAGCAATGACTGTACAAATCCGTTTTGTCACACACATGTTGAAAGAAAGAAAGAAAGAAAGAAAGAACGAAAGAAAGAAAGAAAGCACGAAAGAAAGAAAGAAAGAAAGAAAGAAAGAAAGAAAGAAAGAAAGCAAGCTATGCCTTTATTAGTCCCACAGTGGGGAAATTCCATTTCTGCATTTAACCCATCCTGTTATTAGGAGCAGTGGGCAGCACATTACTGCGCCCGGGGACCGTCTCCATGATCTTCTTGCTTTGGCTTGGTCAGGACCTAAGCTGGAGGATTTACCTATGGTGCATGTTTTGGGTTGATGGGGGAAACCGGAGTGCCCAGAGGAAACCCACCCAGACACGGGGAAAACATGCAAACTCCCCACAGAAAGGCCCAGGTGAACCCGGAACCTTCTTGCTGTGAAGCATGAGCGCTACCCACTCAGCCACCGTGTCACCATAAAATAGTGGTAGTTTATTTCCAGAATGCATGCTGCTTATTCACAAATGTTACCTTTTCATGAATACTTACCACCACCATCAAATTCTAAGTATTAATTTTGACTGGGAAAGGAAAGAAATCTTTTCCATGTCTGTCATTTTTAATTTCCAGTAATAGGCATTTTTTTAATCTGCAGAACTACTTTGGTCATACTAGTAACTATAATTTTATTTATTACTTACTTGGTTATACTAGTAACTATAATTTTATTACTTACTTTCTTTTACTAAATATTCATGAAAAGATTTTGGAAATAAGCAGCACAGTTGCTTACCTACTCTGGCCACAATCCTACATATTACCTTCAAGTCTCCTGGCGGCTCTAAAACCCACCCAATTTCAAGTAGTTTGTAAAGTTTGTATGGTAATGGACTAAGAAATAGCATATTTTTACCCACAGATTATTAAGCTAAACACTTAGATGGGAAACCTATGTAGGCTAGCTGCCTCAACCTCATTAGCCCAAGATAGATCGCAGTGTCACGCTAGCTAGATGGCTACATTTAAGATAGCAGATTACTCTCCATTTTTACACAAGTGGGATTTTGAAATGTATCCCCTGCGTATGTCAAAAATCAGACATCGACGTCATTACATGTTATACAATCAAATTACTGATGATACATTATGTCCCAATTATTCCATCAACCAGCTTGTCATCCCACGTTATCAACGAATGGCAGGCTAATTGTGTAGCTAACGCAAACATTCACCCGCCAAATAGCAATTCTGATATTTCAACTTACCTTAAAACATCTCTGATAGTGGGATTGTTCACCTCCCCATCAAAACGTGACCGCGAACTTGTCCGCCAGGAGCACGGCTAACATTGCTGCGTTTCCCAATTCAGCGAGTGCACGGTTCGGAGGCCGTTTCCCAATTCACCGACGGCACACTTGTGAGCGTCCTTGGAACGGGATATGCGTCATATCCGGCGCGACAAGCGCCGTTCCATTCGTTTTTTTCCCCCTGCACCGTCGAGACGAGCCCTGAACGGCGCCGTCGTTTCCATGGAAATCGGGGCGTGGACCAAGCGTGCAAACATGCACGCTTCGCACACTTAAAAGCCCCAGCATGCACAGCGCGGGAGGATATATGACTACAAAGACCGACTCGCCAGCGACATCCACAAGTGAGAGTTGCGACGTCACTATAAAATATACGTACTGGTTCACCTCACCTACAACTATGCTACATGAAACTCTTCATAAACTACGCTAAACATGTGTGACGATAGCCGTAACGGCACCTGTATTACCGTTCACATGCTTTTCCCTTTACACTTCTATATTTCCGTTGCTGTTGTAATGCTGGATATTCTACAGTATCGCCATGTCCAGCGTTTACTCTAACCTGCGCACTGTTCGCACATTCTCAGCGCACAAGAAAACTTGTGCAGCGCACTGTAAACCAGGGATGAAAGAGCGTTTTATTCAGCCGCGGGGTCATTTTTTTTTTTATATCTGCAAAGTGCGAGCCGCGCGGGGGGTTCATTTCGGATGTGGAGTTGGTGTGTGTTTGCTCGGACACATTAAAAATTAGGGGAACATTGGCCATGTCCCAATTCCAAGTATAACTAGTCGCAATAGTATAATATTTTTGTCTTTAGGGAACAAGGAGCAGACCACCCGGCTCATTGAGCTGAGGCGGGACCTGTTCCATTTCGCAGACGGCCATGTGAGAAACGTAGTGCACTAAGGACAGAGCGGGTGTGCGCCGTCTCGACAGACCGAGTGCACACTCACAAGCGTGCCGTCGGTGAATTGGGAAATGGCCGGAGTGTGGTCTCAGTCTGCAGTCGAGGCGGCGCATACTCGCTCAGCCCTGAGGGCAGTCCGTGGATCACATGGGCGTCTGCGAAATGGAACAAGTCCCGGCTCAGCTCAATGAGCCGGGTGGTCTGCTCCTTGTTCCCTAGCGACATCCGAAATGCACCCCCCCCCCTCGCGCGGCTCGCACTTTGCAGATATAAAAAAATGACCCCGTGGCTGAATAAAAAGTGGAGATCCGCTAAAAGCTCTTTCATCCCTGATTTACAGTGCGCTGCATAGGTTTTCTTGTGCGCTGCGAAGGTGCATGCAGTGCGCAATTGTGCAAAGGAAATATAGACGTGTAAGGGGAAAAGCATGTGAACGGTAATACAGGTGCCGTGAACTATGCCGTTACGGCTACCGTCACACATGTTTAGCGTAGTTTATGAAGAGTTTCATGTAGCATAGTTGTAGGTGAGGTGAACCAGTACACACATTTTATAGTGACGTTGCAACTGTCACATGGCGATGTTGCTGGCGAGTGTGGCAGTGTCTGAGCGCTGGCTCGAGCGCCAGCAGCAGCCAGTTTACATTGACAGCGACCTGGCTACAGAGAGACACGAGAGCCAAAATATCTCCGGATATTGTACCCAGTGAAATCCGGAGTCCAAATACGTCAATATTTTCATGGAGTCTCAAAAAATAAGGATATGGTGAAAAACCGGTCCGGATATGTGGCGTGTCATATAAAATATCCAGTCCAAACACATCCGGATTCTACACTCAACAAAAATATAAACGCAACACTATTGTTTTTGCTCCCATTTTTCATGAGATGGACTTAAAGATCTAAAATTCATTCCAGATACACAATTACCATTTCTCTCAAACATTGTTCACAAATGTGTCTAAATGTGTGATAGTGAGCAATTCTGCTTTGCTGAGACAATCCATCCCACCTCACAGGTGTGCCACATCAAGATGCTGATCTGACATCATGATTAGTGCACAGGTGTACCTTATACTGCCCACAATAAAAGGCCACCCTGAAATGTGAATTTTTATTTATTTATTTTTTGCTTTATTGGGGGTCTGGGGACTCAGAACCAGTCAGTATCTGGTGTGACCACCATTTGCCTCATGCAGTGCAACACATCTTCTTCGCATAGAGTTTATCAGATTGTCAATTGTGGCCTGTGGAATGTTGGTCCACTCCTCTTCAATGGCTGTGCGAAGTTGCTGGATATTAGTGGGAGCTGGTACACGCTGTCGTATATGCCGGTCAAGCACATCCCAAACATGCTCAATGGGTGACATGTCCGGTGAGTATGCTGGCCATGCAAGAACTGGGACATTTTCAGCTTCCAAGAATTGTGTACAGATCCTTGCAACATGGGGCCGTGCATTATCTTGCTGAAACATGAAGTGATGTTCATGGATGTATGGCACAACAATGGGCCTCAGGATCTCATCACGGTATCTCTGTGCATTCAAAATGCCATCAATAAAATGCACCTGTGTTCTTCGTCCATAACAGATGCCTGCCCATACCATAACCCCACCACCACCATGGGCCACTCGATCCACAACATTGACATCAGCAAAGCGCTCACCCACACGACGCCACACACGCTGTCTGCCATCTGCCCTGAACAATGTAAACCGAGATTCATCCATGAAGAGAACACCTCTCCAACGTGCCAGACGCCATCGAATGTGAGCATTTGCCCACTGCCTGCCAGGACAGTCTGTTACGGCGACGATCTGGAGTCAGGTTAAGACCCCGATGAGGACGACGAGCATGCAGTTGAGCTTCCCTGAGACGGTTTCTGACAGTTTGTGCAGAAATTGTTTGGTTATGGAAACCAATTGTTTCAGCAGCTGTCCGAGTGGCTGGTCTCAGACGATCTTGGAGGTGAACCTGCTGGATGTGGAGGTCCTGGGCTGGTGTGGTTACACGTGGTCTGCAGTTGTGAGGCCGGTTGGATGTACTGCCATATTTATTTATTTTTATTTTATTTAACCTTTATTTAACCAGGTAAAAACCCATTGAGATCAAGACCTCGTTTACAAGGGTGACCTGGCCAAGAGGTCAGCAGCACACGTCCAGAGTAAAATAACAGTAAAATATCAAATGTAAAGTGCAATAGTTGTAAACAGTAAATTACATTAAGTGCAAATGATATTAGAAAGGTGCAAGCAATTGTAAACACGAGCGATAAAGTGCGTTAGTTAGAATGACAGTACATTTAAAAACACAGACACTGATTTATGGGTTTTTTTGCCGATTATATAAAAAGGAGCGAAATGTTTTAAATGAGACAAGTTCAGTCATTTTCAGTTCAGTTTGAAGAGTGTTCCAGGCCGATGGTGCGGAAAAGCTAAAAGCCTGCTTTCCTAACTCAGTCCTAACACGAGGAACTTGCAGTTGAAAAATGTCACTAGATCGCAAGGCATAAGCATTGGTAGTTCTTTGAAGCAATGTACAAAGATACGAGGGTGCCAAGCCGACGAGTGCCTTGCAAACCAATAGCAACCAATGAGTGTACCTTCATGTGCTCAGAGAAGGCCACTCTGCTTTGGCGTACAGTTCACAGTGATGAGTAAGGCGACTACAACCAGTCACAAACCTCAAAGCACAATGATACACTGTGTTTAAGGACTGAAGACATTTAGATAACGCAGTCATGTACAAGACATCACCATAATCCAGCAGAGGAACAAAAGTTGCTAAAACAAGATGTTTATGAGCTCTGAGTGAGAAACAAGATTTATTACGATAATGAAAAAACAGTTTCACTTTTAGTTTGCGCACCAGATTGGCAATTTGTAGTTTGAACGAGAGCTCAGAGTCAAGCAGAAAACCAAGGTATTTGTAACTGCTGACAAGTTCTATTGATCTTCCTTGGACAGTTTTTATTTCAGGCATGTCCTCAAGAAAAAGACACTTATGAGAAAACACCATAACTTGCAGACATGTCTGAACAATATCAAAAGCAGATTGTAAATACTCGAAGGCCTGTACTAGTGAGGTAGAGCAGCAATAAATTACCGTATCATTGGCATAAAAGTGGTAAGTGGCATTTTACAAATTAAAACATAAATTATTGATATAAATTGAAAATAAAATGGGTCCTATCACTGAGCCCTGTGGCACTCCTTTTGTGACCTTAAGGGAAGTTGAAAAAGATCCAGACATGTGCACACTCTGTTTTCTATTTGACAGGTAGTCAGCAAACCAATCAGCAGCTTGGTTTGACATGCCTACACTGTTCAAGGAGTTAACTAGGAGAGAGTGATCCACAGTATCAAAGGCCTTGGACAAATCAATGAACTAAGCAGCACAATAATGTTTGCGATCAAGTGCAAGGATAAAATCATTTAAAACTTTTAAAGAGGCTGTGACAGTGCTGTGCTGTTTTCTAAAACCAGATTGAAAATCAGTTAAAATGTTGTGTGATTCTAAAAACACCTTCAGTTGGTCACTGACCAGCTTTTCAAAGACTTTTGCCACAATACATAATTTAGAGATTGGTCTGTAATTGTTGACTTCTGAAGGGTCACCTCCTTTTAAAAGAGGAAGCACAAAAGCAGATTTCCAGACATTCGGAATTTTGTTGGAAGTCAAACTTAGATTAAAGATATGCGACAAAGGCTCAGCAATAAAATCAGCAGCCAACTTTAAAAATAAAGAGTCCAACTTATCTGGCCCAGCTGTTTTCTTGATGTCCAGATTTTTAAGTTTGTTAAGAACATCGGACACAGACACATTTTTAAAATAAAATCTGTGTTCGAATGGGCAGTTATTTGAAGAATCAAAATTTGAAACACGGCTTGAAGGATCAGGATGTAAAGAATCGAAAAGTGAACCTGCTGATATAAAGTGTTCATTGAGATGATTTAGCATGGTAGATTTATCTGTTATGTTTTTTCCATCTTTGATTAATGATCAAAGGAGAAGTTCAATTTGTCAACTGGACAAAGTTTGTTTGGTTGAAAACGTTTCGCCGCTCATCCGAGAGGCTTCGTCGGATGAGCGGCGAAACGTTTTCAACCAAACAAACTTTGTCCAGTTGACAAATTGAACTTCTCCTTTGATCATGGATTCTACCTGGACGACTGAGGGACTTTTCACGCATCTTTGATTAAGAAATTTGGAAGATCACTGTCTTGTGTTGGGTCAGAAATTGACTTCACAGTTTTCCAAAACTTTTTGGGGTCATTTAAGTTATTTGTTGTTTCTGAAAGATAGAAATCTGATTTTGCGCTTTTAATTGACGAAGTGCATTTATTTCTCAATTGTCTGAATCTGAGCCAATCAACTTCAGACTTACTTTTCCTTGCCCTAGCCCAAGCGGCATCCCTATCTTTAAAGAGATTGTCAATATCAAGGGAAAACCAAGGATTTTTTCGCGCTTTAGTATAATATTTTTGTCTTTAGGGAACAAGGAGCAGACCACCCGGCTCATTGAGCTGAGGCGGGACTTGTTCCATTTCGCAGACGGCCATGTGAGAAACGTAGTGCTCCAAGGACGGAGCGAGTGTGCGCCGTTGTTCTAACGAAACATCCTACCAGTCGAGAGGTCCTGCCGAACATTATGTAATCCTTGAGTTCGTATTGCGCATGCGCAGAACATTACGTCACTCCGTACTGCGCATGCGCAGAACATTACCAGCTGAGCGCTCAGCTGTGCTGAAAGAAAAGCAGTAAGTATTTCACGTTTTCTACACGTTTTCTACTTAATCTAACCCAATGCCGATTTCTAGCCTTTGTGTGAATCTTGTTTGAGTCTGTGACCGACCCAACTACTTCTTATTGGTTTCTTTTGAATAATAAAACTGTCCATATGAACTGTCTAAACGTGGCGTAATTTTTGCGGACTTACAGCTGTCGTTTGATAGTTATGGTTAAAGGTACAGTGTGTAGGATTCGTGGTGCATAGGTGGACAGTAGCTATTCCACTTCCTCTTTTGGCTACGGCAGACCTCGAGGGTCACCCGGGCGCGCCGTAAGGCAGACAGCTCGCGTAGCCGCGTGCACCCGGCGCTATGCGAGCTCTCGCCGACAACTACGGTATAAATAAAACGCATGAAAACACACATTCCTGATCGTGTAGCATGACACTCTACACATCAAATGAAACCTTACAGTCTCCTCTTTTTGACTATGCAATTCATTTCCCTGCACAACAATCACTCCCCGAGCACATGGGGCTTTTATACAGAAAAGCACAAAACGAGGTTTGTTACTTAGCTTACCTTTGAAGGCTCTGGACAGGTCAAACTCTGTATTTCACCATAAACTTGCTCTCAATCTGTCCGTAAGGATCCAGCGAATAAAATCCAGTAAAACAATTTAGTCCAAAACACGTGTTATTACGACGTGTGATACAGCAGCCTGTCTTGTTTACCAAAAAACCACGAGGCTCCCCCCTCCCCTTCCCTTTCTCTGTTTACCCAACACCACGAGGCTCCCCCTCCCCTTCCCTTTCTCTCCTTCTCTCCTTCGCTCCCACATGCAGCGCGGCTGAGCAGGCGCTAGCAGGAGCCTAGGCAAAGGATGAGCCCAAATGTCCTTCTGCGGCTCTCGTATTCAAAATGGCTGCCTCTATATGGGGAAGATCCCCCTTTTATGTGACTATATCTAAGTCCAAAAGAATACTTTGATTTCATGATGGAAGTGAAAAGGCTTGGAAAACACTGTATTTTTGAATGGGTATCTTCAATTTATGTAATTAATGGGTAAAAATCTTACACACTGTCCCTTTAAGTTATGTTTGGAACACTTCTGTATTTCAGTCTTTTCAGTCTTTCAGTCATTTGAAACAACTAACTTATGCTGCTTAAGTGAGCGAATTTAGCCACTTATGAGAAGCAATTACATCGCCGTGTTCAAGCTCGCATTTACACGTGCAGAAATTGTATTGTTTATATATATATTTATTTTGTTTGTTTCTCTAGGTGCAGTGTGGGACGTGTCTTCAATGAATGTGTCAAATATACAGTAAATATATGTAGTAAATGTTCGTAGTTTGTAAATTTATTGTAAATTAATGTAAAGAGTAGTGTAGTTTTGTTTTAAATATTTAGATTTTGAACATGGAAATAGTAGATTTTTAGTTTTTGAGAAATAGTTTAAATAGTGTACAGGGTGTAAATGTTGTGTAATAACTAGATATATTTTTTAGAATTAGGTTTTTTTTTTAAAGAAATTTTGATAATGTGTAAATGTGTTATAATAATAAATGTTTTAATGACCAACCCAAAAAATGCTTCATGTTTTTTTTTTTTTTATTATTATAATAATGGTTTATGATTTGAGTACATGTGTGTAAAAGCTTACTCAAGTGAGGTTCATTGGTATAACAGAACATGGTTACATTGCATCAGAACACGCTTCCACATTAGCAAGTGCACGTAAGTAAGTACATTTAATTTATATAGCACATTTAAAAACAGAACTGGCCAAAGTGCTGTACAATGTCAAAAAGCTATAATTAAAGGGATATGCCACCCCCAGGTCAAATTTGGGCATCTCCCCACAGTCCAGAGACTAAAATAAGTGTTGGAAAGCGTTTTCCTGCTCACCCAGCCATTGTCCGAGTCTGTCGCCACTGACCGCCGCGGTATCTGCAGCTACTCCGCCTTAGACTGGAGTCTAACGTCGCCAGAGAAAGATTTCGGCCAAAAGGAATTAATTTGCTCGATGCTTTTCCCAATTACTTTCTGTGTAGTGCGCATTCATATCGAGTGCAAATAAATGTGCAAATCAACACGGAGAGCTTGCCTTGGTCATTTTGGGTGGGAACTATTTTTCAGTGCGGAAGGACATGGCCGAATCACGCAGCACGCTGCCAGGGGAATCCCAGTTACGCACCAGGAAGGGAGTTCCCCTGTTGCACAACGTGGTGTGTGATTCGGCCATGTCCTTCCGCACTGAAAAATAGTTCCCACCCAAAATGACCAAGGCAAGCTCTCCGTGTTGATTTGCACATTTATTTGCACTCGATATGAATGCGCACTACACAGAAAGTAATTGGGAAAAGCATCGAGCAAATTAATTCCTTTTGGCCGAAATCTTTCTCTGGCGACGTTAGCCTCCAGTCTAAGGCGGAGGAGCAGCAGCTCGCGCGGCGGTCAGTGGCGACAGACTCGGACAATGGCTGGGTGAGCAGGAAAACGCTTTTCATCACTTGTTTTAGTCTCTGGACTGTGGGGAGATGCCCAAATTTGACCTGGGGGTGGCATATCCCTTTAAATAAATAATTCGGCAGCATAAAATACATAAGAACATTTGACATGGCAACAAGAAATACACATAAGATGAAATAAAAGACAGGATAAAAGATAGAGATCAAAAGAGCTAAGAGGCAAAGGCCACAGTGTACAAATGAGTTTTTAGTTTGGATTTAAAAGTGGTGATTGTTGGAGCAGATCTAATGTCAGCAGGTAGACTGTTCCAGAGACGTCCAACCTGCACTGCAGAACGTCCTCCCTGCACAGCAGAACGTCCTACCTGCACTGCAGAACGTCCTACCTGCATATTAGAACGTACTACCTGCACTGCAGAACGTCCTACCTGCATATTAGAACGTCCTACCTGCACTGCAGAACGTCCTACCTGCACTGCAGAACGTCCTACCTGCATATTAGAACGTCCTACCTGCACTGCAGAACGTCCTACCTACACTGCAGAACGTCCTACCTGCACCGCAGAACGTCCTACCTGCACTGCAGAACGTCCTACCTGCATATTAGAACGTCCTACCTGCATATTAGAACGTCCTACCTGCACTGCAGAACGTCCTACCTGCATATTAGAATGTCCTACCTGCATATTAGAACGTCCTACCTGCACTGCAGAACGTCCTACCTGCATATTAGAACGTCCTACCTGCACTGCAGAACGTCCTACCTGCATATTAGAACGTCCTACCTGCACTGCAGAACGTCCTACCTACACTGCAGAACGTCCTACCTGCATATTAGAACGTCCTGCCTGCATATTAGAACGTCCTACCTGCACTGCAGAACGTCCTACCTGCACAGCAGAACGTCCTACCTGCACTGCAGAACGTCCTACCTGCATATTAGAACGTACTACCTGCACTGCAGAACGTCCTACCTGCATATTAGAACGTCCTACCTGCACTGCAGAACGTCCTACCTGCATATTAGAACTTCCTACCTGCACTGCAGAACGTCCTACCTACACTGCAGAACGTCCTACCTGCACCTCAGAACGTCCTACCTGCACTGCAGAACGTCCTACCTGCATATTAGAACGTCCTACCTGCATATTAGAACGTCCTACCTACACTGCAGAACGCCCTACCTGCATATTAGAATGTCCTACCTGGATATTAGAACGTCCTACCTGCACTGCAGAACGTCCTACCTGCATATTAGAACGTCCTACCTGCACTGCAGAACGCCCTACCTACACTGCAGAACGTCCTACCTGCATATTAGAACGTCCTACCTGCACTGCAGAACGTCCTACCTACACTGCAGAACGTCCTACCTGCATATTAGAACGTCCTACCTGCATATTAGAACGTCCTACCTGCACTGCAGAACGTCCTACCTGCACTGCAGAACGTCCTACCTGCATATTAGAACGTCCTGCCTATATATCTCTGAAGGAGTGACTAGTACGAACTCTCAAGAAGTTACGTAATCTTCTGCGCATGCGCACGGCTTAGCAGCACCGCTCGTAACGGGGTAATTTTACCAGAACTTCATACCTGCACTTACTAATGTGGAAGCCGTGTTCTGATGGGGTAATTTCACCTATCCGAATGTCCTAACTGCATAGAAACAAACATTAAAACCAAAAAAATGACATCGGAAGCACACGGCAGGATTTTCTGAGAGGGTAGGACGTTTCTCGGAGGTAGGACGTTTCGACAGAACACCGGTCTACCTGAATGGTGCAGCCGACAGCGGAGACCCACAAAGACACCGATGCAAACCGCAATCCCGGGGCGAAACGGGACAAAAAGATAGTCCAAACAATAGTCGCCACACTAGCACAGCTCTTCCAGCCCGCCTGAAGGTAAGAAGCCGGTACACAAGTGGTGTTTAGGACTGGTAGAAGTTGTAACGAGAGTTCCTTTATCACAAAATTGATTAAAAATACCATCTATGTTGGATGCTGATTAGTAAAAGAGTGGATGACAGCTGTAACTATAAAACGCATTAAAAATAGACAAGTCAGCGCGTAGTTAAGGCTGAGACGTGCACGAGCAACAGACTGGTTTACATTCCTGCTGTCAGCATGCCAATTGCACGCTCCCTCAATGCTTGTGACATCTGTGGCATTTTGCTGTGAGACAAAACTGCACATTTCAGAGTGGCCTTTTATTGTGGGCAGTATAAGGTACACCTGTGCACTAATCATGATGTCAGATCAGCATCTTGATGTGGCACACCTGTGAGGTGGGATGGATTATCTCAGCAAAGCAGAAGTGCTCACTATCACACATTTAGACAGATTTGTGAACAATGTTTGAGAGAAATGGTAATATTGTGTATCTGGAATGAATTTTAGATCTTTAAGTCCATCTCATGAAAAATGGGAGCAAAAACAAAAGTGTTGCGTTTATATTTTTGTTGAGTGTAGCTTATTTTGCCCAGTGTCCATGTAGAGGAGGTGACTGATGGTGGCCCCGTTTCTGAGTCGGTATCCGTAGCCAGTGCTTTCGATGATTCGGCTGAGGGAGTTCAGACCTATGCAGAACAGCAGTGGGGACAGTGCGTCTCCTTGGTATATGCCACATTTGATGGACACTTGAGCAAGTGGCTTGCCATTGGCTTCAAGGGTGGTTTTCCACAACCGCATCGAGTTTGCAATGAACGCCCTTAGAGTCCGATTGATATTGTACAGCTCCAAGCACTCAGTGATCCATGTGTGTGGCATTGAGTCATAGGCTTTCTTGTAATCAATCCAGGCAGTGCACAGGTTGGTCTGACGGGTTCTGCAGTCACGGGCGACTGTTCGGTCAACCAGGAGTTGGTGTTTGGCTCCCCTGGAGTTTTTGCTGACGCCCTTCTGTGCTGCGGTCATGTATTGATCCATGTGCCCACTTATCTTAGCCCCCATGATCCCTGACATGAGCTTCCATGTTGTGGAGAGACAGGGTATTGGCCGATAGTTGGATGGGACTGTACCCTTTGAGGGATCCTTCAGGATCAGGATCGTACGCCCTTGGGTTAGCCATTCAGGGTGAGTCCCATCCCTTAGCAGCTGGTTCATTTGTGCTGCCAGGCGCTTATGGAGAGCAGTGAGCTTCTTTAGCCAGTATGCGTGTGTAACGGAGTTATTAATGCAGTTAAATCCTGCGTAAATGGGATTCATGTTTTCTATGTGTTCACAGTTTTCTTTATAATAATTACACATGTTTTTTTGTTATTACGGTTGTTTTCATGCATATCTCGGGGCGGTTCTGTTCTGTGGCTTTTTGTCCCTCCTGGCTCCCCATCTTCTGTGTTATACCCGTTCATAAGTCCCTGCTCCTCTGAACTCTTCCCTGTTTGTCTAACACGCTGGGAAGAGGTAGGTTGTCCCCGGGGCTCATTGTGTTTAGTTTATGGGGTATCATGGTGTGGATGGACCCTCAATGTTGTATGATGTCGTGGTCTTGTGGTGTGGTCATCCTTTTGGTCATCTTGTGATGTGTTGTTGTGTCTTTGTGTGCGTATGTTATATTTTCATGTAGTTTGGATGTCCACGTGTGTGGGATGGGCTCGTGGTTTAGCTGTTGGTGTTAGCGTCTTACGTATTTAGCATTTTTTTATTTCTTTACTTTGCCAGGAGTGGGCGAGAGATACTCTGGGACCCCCCCGCTGATGAAATTGTGTGATTATTTTAACCAGGTGTGTAATTATTTGCCTTTATTTGGGGTTCAATGTTAATCAGTTCTGTAAAAAAAATATATATATAAAAAGTTGCCCTGTTTGTCTAACACGCTGGGAAGAGGAGTGGGCGAGAGATACTCTGGGACCCCCCCCGCTGATGAAATTGTGTGATTATTTTAACCAGATTAAACGTGACGACAACAGCATAATCTGTGTGGACATTCCCTTCTTTAAAATCAACACAACGCGGAACACAACCCTAACATTGGTGCCGTGATTCCCGTGCTTTGGCTGATCGCAGATCAACGCCTCCGGACCGGTGGACCTGACGTCATCCTTTCGCCGTCTGTCATTCTGTTGATCAGTGAGCGCATTTAAGGGCCATAAACACAGCGTGTATGCTTTTATATTACTGGTTTAGATAGACTCACAATTTTAAGCAGTTTTGACGCTTGGACGGTTACATTTGCAGTTGAATTTTTTTTTGTGTATTATATACAGTGAACCCTCGTTTATCGCGGGGGTTAGGTTCCAGAAATAGCCCGCAATAAGTGAAATCCGCGAAGTAGGACAATTTTATATTTTACAATTATTCTACATGTTTTAAGGCTGAAAACGCTTCACCAGACACATTATACACCTTTCTGAGACTGGTATTAACATTTTCTCACATTTTTCTCTTGTTTAAACACTCAAACTTTTGTAGATTTTCATTAAAATATATTAATAGTGGGGGCGGGGGCACGTGACACGCGGGCACGTGCGCGCGGGCACGTGCGCGCGGACACGTGCGTTTGTTTTGGTACCACATATCCATGCCATGTGCGAAAGTCGAGTGGAAAGCGACCTGGATATCATTTTGGGCAAGACTCAAGCCACTGCTAACAGTGCCGAACCGCTAACAGACGCCTCTGAGCACCACAAGACCAGGTAAGACTAACCTGCGCTCACAAGAGTTGGTTGCATTTCACCCCGGCTCCAAAATCAGTCCGCTATCAATGCGTCGCCAATACTCCACAGCTCTCTAGGACGGGGTCGGGTTCATCCTCTCGTCCTCTCACGGGGAAGAGCCACTGTCTCCACAGTGCGCGCGAGTGTCCTCTCCCCGCTGCGGCTCCCCCGGACGCCGCAGCGGGCCCGTCCATGTTGATTCTTGGAAGAGTCCATGTTGATTCTTGGCTCTTCCATGGTCCGGCTCGCACTCTCTTCCATGGCTCGTGCAAGTAAACAAAGGCCACACCTCCTGTCACCCAGGCGCTCTCGTGAAGGAAATCTGAGACTCTGTCCCTACCATCCCTGGTCTAGACCTGGTTTAGTCCTGGTTTAGACCTGGTTTAGTCCTGGTTTAGACCTGCTTTAGACCTGGTTTAGTCCTGGTCTAGTCTCTTAGCTAATCAGGGCGCAGGACAGAATGTTACACTGTAAAAAAAAAGTTACACTATAAAAAAAAATTGAAAAAAAAAAAAAAAAAAATTGGAAAAAAAAATCCGCGAAACAGCGAGGCCGCGAAGAGTGAACCGCGATACAGCGAGGGTTCACTGTATAGTGCATTTAATTTGTAATTCTGTATACATAGTATATTTGATTGCAGTACATTTTCTGCAGTGCATTTAAACAAAAGAATATTATACACAGTATACATTACATGTTTGAGTACGCATTTTGCCCATATAGTGTAATTTTTGTATGGTATTGGGGCATACGGAAGTGAGTGTAGGTTTTCAGTAGGAATATTTCCAGTAGTTTGTGTACTTTTCTCTGGTGCTCTCTTTTCTTTTCCTGTTGTCCTTCTTCACCTTTAGTTTCTCTTTTAAACCATGGCTAATCCACAGCCTGTTGGCTTTCAGTCACCAGTCAGTGTAGGACGGGGTAGAGGATTGTTGGGGACACCTATTCCTTTTCCTAACATTAACACGACTGTGGGTAGAGGCGTAGGGATGGCAGCTCTTAATCCAGCAGTTCACAATACACACAATCACGCTCAGCCTGATGGCTTCCCTGCTTCTCAAGCTCCCCGCACTTCCACGCCCGACATGACATTTTAGGTCAGATGGATAACATTGTGCAACACATTGGTCAACGGCTAGCTGATAGTCTCCTTGCACACTTAAGTAGGTCCAGCTCAAATATCTCCAATGTACACGCGGACAATCACACTCCAGCTCAGGACTTGTCAAGTTCATCTCAGCTCCACGTAGTGAGTCAAAGAAAGGTGAAGGACCCTCCCACGTCCAGAGGTGAATCGTCAGACACCGTTACGCTGGAGGAATGGATTGAACTCATGCGGACTTTCATGAAAAAGGGAGGTCTGGCTACCGAGGAGCAAGGTGAGGAGATGCTCATTCACTTACGGGGCAAAGCCAAAGACATTGTTAAAGTGGGCATTAAGTCTAGCGGGATTGATGTGAGAAGTAACCCAGACTCCATTTTTAGCCTTTTGAGGAAGCACTTTAGTTGTGCGCAGTTTTCACCTCTTCCTCTACAAGATTTCTATACAACTCTCCCTCAGTCACAAGAAGACCCTTATGACTACTGGCTGCGCCTCAACCGTGCTGCTGATGTCGCTGCAGAGTGTCTCAAAGAACAGGGGAAGCAGCAGGATAGCCTGTCCATTGAGGTCACACGCATGTTTATCAGGAACAGCCCCCATCTCAACCTCTCTGTGATGCTCAGCCTCCAACACCGTCCACTGCTGACAGCTCTGCCATGGAGAGAATGCTTAGTATGCTGGAGAGAGTCCTCATGAGTAACACTCAGTCCAGACCAACGAGTAGAAGGCCTGGTGGCTGGCCTCGGGTTCAGGGTCTTAACAATGTGCCGTGTTTAGTCTGTAAAGATGCCAGTCACTCTGCTTTGTCACACTGCCTGCAACACCAGTTGTGCTTCCAGTGCTTCTCACCTGACCACGCCAGGAACAGATGTCCACACAGAAGGAGGAGTGCAGCACCAGCAAACCAGCCGTCAAACTGACTGATCTGCGTGTAGGGGAGGACCACGTAGATCTTCAGAGTGAGCCTCCCACCTCTAGCTTTGAAGCTTTTTCAGATTATGATACTTTGCAGACCCCCCAGGATTTCGCGGGCATTTTTTGTGATTGTTGCGGGCTAAAATGCCTGAATTTGCGGGAGCTTTTCCAAAAAGTTGCGATGAAAGTTGCGGTGCTTTTAAGGATTTGTTGCGATTTTGTTGGAAGTTAAAGTTGCGATAAATAGTTGCGATTTTCGCTTTTTGTAATTAAAATTGAATAATATTTTGAATATTGAGTTATTACTGACAAAGAATAATACAAAGACACAGAGATCACAGATATGGTCCTAAAACAACCTTACCAATATCGAAAATAAATTACTACTAGGGGGTTTCTTTTGCTGTTATTTTAGTGGGCAAATGGCACCGCAGACATGTTTCTTTGCCATTAGAAGCCGTGTCCCAATTCCCAGGGCGCGCGGCTCGGAGCGTGGCCCGAAGGGCATGTGCGTCACACATTTCGACAGTACACCGGCGCGACGACTGCTGTCCCACTTCTTTTTTGTCCCATGCGCAGTTAACACGCGGTCTGAAGACAGCAGTCGTTAAGCGGTCCGCGGACTGCAGTCAGGGCTGAGCAAGTGTGCACCGACTTGACTGCAGTCTGAGCCCCCTTCGGGCCGCGCTCCGAGCTGTGCGCTCTGGGAACTAGGACACGGCCGCAGTTTCGTTTTGTCACACGGAAGTAAAGCAGAAAACTCAACTCAAACCTTTTAGCCGCCGAGAATATGAGGTTGGGTCCTATGGCTCGCAGATTTGTGACGCGCAAAGAGGAGGCTATGGTGACAGATACGCTGAGATCCAGATATGCGTTTTGTGCATTTATTACAAAAAGAGCGCACACAGCTATGACAGCGCAGCAGGATGAAATGGAACTCATAAAAACCAGCAGGATGAACAGATTAACGTGAAAGATGCGGTCAACAAAAAATACGGCTACACCCCAACCCTGACTCTCTCCTCTGTGACAGGTGAGTGTGCGCTTTTACACGCACACACTTCCGTACGTGCACACACCCACACTCACGTGACCCACCGCCTCTGCCGCACACACACACACAAACGCACCGTGCACCTCATCTCAGTTATGTCTCCTACACAGAAGGAAGTTGGTCGGCGTTCAATACGTCGCCGATGATTGGTCAAAATTAGTAAAAATTGCGGGAAAGTTGCGGTGATTGGTCAAAATTGCAACACCGCCCTGAATTTGCGGGGATTGGCTGAAGTTGCGTTGAAGTTGCAAATCGCAACATCGCGAATTCCTGGAGGGTCTGACTTTGAGTCAGCTGTACAGTAGTGACATTTCATCAGACAAATCAGTTATTTTTCAGAGTTTTCAGGCTGTCCCTAAGTCAGACAGTTTATTTTACACATCAGTCTCAATTGAGGATGGACCCACTCTTAAAGCTCTCATTGATAGTGGATCCATGGCATGTACCCTTAGCGAGTCGGCTGAAGCAAGTGTAGTGAAAAGCATCCCCAACATCGTGAAGCAGCCTGCTCAGGACATTTTCATTGTTGGCTGCGGAGGTCATCGAGTCACACCTACAGCTATCTATGACCTCAACGTTACCGTGTACGGCTGCCCCATGACTGTACCTACCTTAGTGGTGCCAGGTCAAACTGAAGAGTTCATTTTGGGCACTAACGCAATCAAAGAGCTGTTGAAGCAACTGAGAGAGATGAGTAGTTACTGGAGACTCATGTCCACGCCCTGCCATAAGCAGAGTGAAGAGTGCCGAGAGTTCTTGTCCCTTTTCTCCAACACTGAGAGGTGGAGAGGTGAGTCTGTGCCTGAGAGAGTGGGTACTGTAAAGCTCCAGAGGAGGGTGACACTAGAGCCGCAAACAGAGCACCTGGTGTGGGGGAAGTTGCCTACGTCTTCAGTCCTGTCTGTGGGCAGCACATTCATCGTTGAGCCGACAAAGTCAAGGTCGAGGCCGAAGCAGATAATGGTTGGCAGAGTGATCACGCCTCTTTGGGGAGATGGTTCCGTCCCTCTGAAAATCATCAATCCAACCAACCACAGAGTCATACTGAGACGGAACACCAAGATAGCGGACGTGTCACCTTGTGTTGCTGTGGAAGACCTGCCGCAACCTACAGAGTTCAAGTCTAATGTGCAGTGTGCAGAGAGCGGCTCTCCTTCATCACACCGATCACCTGAGGAGATGAGACGTGTACTGTGTAACCTAAATCTCTCTGACATCGACTTGGAGTCCTGTGAAGTGTCTCCACAAGGGAAAGACAGGCTGCTACAGATCATCGAGAGTTATGAGTCAGTCTTCTCCAGAGACAAAATGGACTGTGGTGACGCGAGGGGCTTTGTCCATCGCATTCGTCTCACTGACGACAGGCCCTTTCGTTTGCCATACAGGCGCATACCACCCAGCCAGTACACGGAACTGAGAACAGCACTGAATGAGATGGAGGAAAAAGGGATCATTCGCAAATCGCACAGTGACTATGCCTCGCCCCTCGTCTTAGTCTGGAAGAAGAACGGCGACTTGAGAATATGCACTGACTTTAGGTGGCTTAATGCACGTACTGTCAAAGACGCCCACCCACTCCCTCACCAGGCCGATGTCCTTGCAGCTTTGGGTGGCAATGCGTTCTTCTCCACCATGGACCTCACGTCAGGCTACTACAACGTGTCCTTGCATGAGGATGACAAGAAATTCACTGCCTTTTCTTCACCGTTTGGCCTGCATGAGTACAACAGACTCCCTCAAGGCTTATGCAATAGCCCGGCCACATTCATGAGAATGATGATGTCCATCTTTGGGGATGAAAACTTCAGTAGTGTGCTCTGCTACTTGGATGACTTGATGGTGTTTGCCCCCTCTGAGTCTGTGGCCCTCCAGCGTCTTGAAATGGTCTTCTCGCGTCTGTCCAGGCACAACCTAAAGCTGGCTCCCAAGAAATGCTTCTTCCTCAGACGATCCGTCAAGTTCCTGGGCCATATCATCTGTGAGGATGGCATTAAGACAGACCCGGACAAAGTTGAGGCCATCTGCAGAGTGCAGCGAGTTGATCTGATGGAAGCTGATGGACAGACACCGTGTCCGAAGAAGATAAGGTCGTTCCTCGGAATGGTGCTGTACTATCAACACTTCATTGAGGGCTGCTCTGCTAAGGCCAAGACGCTTTTCCAGTTAACATCAGGGTCCGGCAGGCAGACGCCTATGAGAAAGGGGAGGAAACCTCGGAAGAGAGTGTGTTACGCTAAGCTCGCCCCCACTGACTGGACACCTGCATGTCAGAATGCATTTGAGCTCCTGAAATCTGAGCTGCTGCAGAGTGCTGTCTTGGCCCATCCCTTCTTCGACCAGCCTTTCATCCTGGCCATTGACGCATCCTTTGATGGAGTTGGAGCAGTCCTCTCTCAAGTCCCTCCTGGTGAAGAGGTAGCAAGACCAGTGGCATTCGCCAGTAGAACACTCTCTCGCTCACAAATGAATTACCCGGCTCACAGGCTGGAGTTCTTTGCATTAAAGTGGGCTGTCTGCGAAAAGTTCAGCCACTGGCTGAAAGGACGGCACTTCACAGCCTGGACTGACAACAATCCCCTGACATACATCCTGACGAAACCCAGACTGGATGCTTGTGAGCAGCGCTGGGTAGCTAAACTTGCGTCATACAGCTTCGATCTCAAGTATGTCCCTGGCTCCAAAATGTTGTCGCTGATGCTTTGAGCAGAGAGCCGTTCGTTCAGTCATGTATAAGCCATCGCCTCATCACAGAGCCTTACGTGTCGCTCCTGAAGAATGTCAGTGGTGTTGGTGATGACACTGTCCAGCACGCATTCAAGTACAGCAACAATCATCAGATGGTCCTGAGGTCAGGCAAGCAGCCTTGCGACGCATCCAGCAACACGACCAGCTGCTGCAGTGGTTCAATCGAAGCGCCTGAGATTTCAGCTGTTCTCAGTGCACACTCCACTGGTGGGCTGAGCGAGGTCACGGGTGTGGGCCTAACTGTCCCTCAACTGCAGCAGGCTAATGCCCCTATCCCTCACAGTAGCCTGGTGGACCAGCAAGGCCAGGATGGTACCATCAATCGAGTGCTCTACTACATCGAGAGACGTCGAAAGCCTTCAAAAAAAGAGAGAGCAGATGAATCCTCCAGTGTGCGCCAGCTCATGAAGTACTGGGACAAGTTGGCCATCCGTGATGGTGTGCTGTGCAAAGAGCGGAGAGATGGCAACATGAACAAACGTCTTTTCCTGTTTGTGGTGCCGGACTCTCTCAAAGCACAAGCACTGTATGGGATCCATGATTCAGCTGGGCACCAGGGGAAGAGTCGAACATTGTCCCTCGCAAAGCAGAGATTCTTCTGGGTTGGGATGAAGCGAGATATTGACGAGCATGTGGAGAACTGCCACCGCTGTGTTGTCGGGAAGACTCCTGAACCCAATGCCTGTGCTCCGCTGGAGAGTATCTGCACGTCAGAGCCAATGGAGCTGGTCTGCATCGACTTCTGGTCTGCTGAGGTGTGTGATGGCAAGTGCATGGATGTCCTGGTTGTTACAGACCATTTTTCCAAGATGGCTCATGCGTTTCCATGTAAGACTCAGTCTGCCAAACAAGTAGCTCGGAAACTTTGGGATGACTTCTTTCTTGTCTATGGCTTTCCGAGGAGAATTCACTCTGACCAAGGAGCAAACTTTGAGAGCAAGTTGATCAAGGAACTGTTGTCTCTGGCGGGTGTCGACAAGTCCCATACCACGCCCTATCATCCCATGGGCAACGGCGTCGTCGAGAGGTTCAACAGGACCCTTGGGTCCTTGATAAGAACGTTGCCTCCGAAGTCTAAAGCCAGGTGGCCTCAGATGTTACGGCTTCTCACCTTCTGTTACAACTGCACTGAGCACGAGACAACTGGCTTCGCGCCTTTTTATCTCATGTTTGGCCGTGTCCCTCGTCTTCCGGTTGACATACTGTTTCAAAGCGTCCTCTCTGATGAAGTGGTGGTGGATCACAGTGAGTTTGTGTCCCGCCTGAAGAAAGACATGCGTGAGGCTGTACAGATCGCACAGAGACACAGTCAGAAAGAGCAGGCTCGACACGCAAAGCTCTACAACAGGAAAGTCAAAGGCTCACCACTCGCCGTTGGAGACCGAGTACTTGTTGCCAACAGAGGTGAAAGGGGGAAAAGAAGGTAGCTGACAAGTGGGAGGCCTCTCCATATGAAGTTGTGGCTGTGAACCCTGACATCAACGTGTACAGAATCAAAGATGTTCGCACTGACAGAGTGAAAGTAGTTCACAGGAATCTGCTACTCCCTGTGAACTTCCTGCCTCTTGACGAGGAGCAGGATCTTCAGCCCACAGACCACCAGCCACAGCTGTCCACAGACCTCCCGGGCTCTCCGTCCAGCCCAGCAGACCCTGAGGGCAACCCTCGGGCTGATGATTACATGGGAGATCGGACTGCACACTGGGTGCTCAGCAGCCCTGATGACTTCGGGAGGGAGGAGCATCGGGATAACCTTGCTGAAGTTCCTGACGAATCTGTATCGGACTGTGTGTCGGAGCCAGGTGACTCAGCAAGTGGAGTTGCTGTTGGAGAGGGCGATCAGCTCAGCGTCGTCCTGTCCGTGTCTGATGACCCGCAAAATGCTCAGCCCCACTCCATGGTCTGCACTCATGATGACACTGTGTTGGATGAGCCTGTTGTTTCCGCTCAGCCCCAGAACTTTGATGATGTCGTTCCACAGACAAGACGAGGCAGATCCATCATACCACCCAAAAGACTCATATGTGAGATGAATGAGCAAGTCCTCGACACTTCACACACTTCCACAGTTAGTTCTTTTGTATCTCTAGTCACCTGTCACCTGCCTGGTAGTACACACACGTACACAGAGTAGTATGCACACATCCAGTATCGTCTTTTTCTAGTCACATGTGTTTTGTGAGTGAACGGCACAGTGTAGTTTTATTATCAGTCATTGTCTTAGCAGAGTTTGAGGTGTAACAGGCATCTCTGTGGTCTACTTGTTAGTATGGGATATGGCACCTTCCCAGTCTTCGAGTACTCCTTAGATGGAGGATTTTTTTTCTAATCGACAGCTTTTGACACTCTTTAATAACAGTAGTATACTGCAGGTCTTTCTTCTTTTGGCATTCCTATGAGGCTTCTCGCTCTTCTTCAGGAAGTCTTTATGGTATGTCCCCAATTTGGCAGGATTTAAGGGGGGTGTATGTAACGGAGTTATTAATGCAGTTAAATCCTGCGTAAATGGGATTCATCTTTTCTATGTGTTCACAGTTTTCTTTATAATAATTACACATGTTTTTTTGTTATTACGGTTGTTTTCATGCATATCTCGGGGCGGTTCTGTTCTGTGGCTTTTTGTCCCTCCTGGCTCCCCATCTTCTGTGTTATACCCGTTCATAAGTCCCTGCTCCTCTGAACTCTTCCCTGTTTGTCTAACACGCTGGGAAGAGGTAGGTTGTCCCCGGGGCTCATTGTGTTTAGTTTATGGGGTATCATGGTGTGGATGGACCCTCAATGTTGTATGATGTCGTGGTCTTGTGGTGTGGTCATCCTTTTGGTCATCTTGTGATGTGTTGTTGTGTCTTTGTGTGCGTATGTTATATTTTCATGTAGTTTGGATGTCCACGTGTGTGGGATGGGCTCGTGGTTTAGCTGTTGGTGTTAGCGTCTTACGTATTTAGCATTTTTTTATTTCTTTACTTTGCCAGGAGTGGGCGAGAGATACTCTGGGACCCCCCCGCTGATGAAATTGTGTGATTATTTTAACCAGGTGTGTAATTATTTGCCTTTATTTGGGGTTCAATGTTAATCAGTTCTGTAAAAAAAATATATATATAAAAAGTTGCCCTGTTTGTCTAACACGCTGGGAAGAGGAGTGGGCGAGAGATACTCTGGGACCCCCCCGCTGATGAAATTGTGTGATTATTTTAACCAGATTAAACGTGACGACGACAGCATCATCTGTGTGGACATTCCCTTCTTTAAAATCAACACAACGCGGAACACAACCGTAACACGTGGATCATGTCAGGCCCCGGTGCTGTCCAATTTTTCATGCCTGAGACTCTTTCCTGAATGTCTGCCACTTTGATGGTGACTGGATCTTGTTTAGGGAGGTTGCTGTGGTCTTTCCTCAGAGCCACCAGCCACTGTGCATCGGTGTTATGTGATGCCTCCCTTTCCCATATGCCTTTCCAGTACCTTTCAGTCTCCAGCCTTGGTGGGTCTGCTCTGGTGTTATCCCCCTGCCATTGAGCGTACACTTTCGCAGGCTGTGTTGCGAACAACCGGTTTATTCGTCTGGCCTCGTTATCTCAAGTGTACCTCTTTAGGCGACTGGCTTGTAGTCTTTGCTTGGCAGTTTCGAGTGCTTCAGGTATGGGCATCTGGCTATACCTCTTGGGTACTTGCTTTTTTGTTGCACCTTTCTGGTCTTCTGACAATTAGCTCACTTCTCTCCGCACCTCCTTGATTTTAGCCTCTAACCGTCTTTTCCATGGTGGGTATTGTCTCTCATGGCTCCCATGGTTGCTCTTATAGCCCAGCACCTCTAGGATCACTGCTGCTGAAGTGTATATCAGCTCATTGGTTTCAGTGATGGTTGTGGTAGGGATCACTCTCAGTGCTGCATTCACGTCTTCTAGGAGACTTTCAGATGGTACTTCACTTAGCCTCTGTAACTGGCATCGGGGTTGCCTTGTGTTCATTCGGGTCATAAGATAAGATAAGATAAGACTTTGTTGATCGCACGCAGGAGAAATTTACTTGTTACAGTAGCTCCAGGTAAGGACAGTTTGAACAAGAAAGAAAAGTGCATGCAGGCAAGAATGGCATAAAGATAAGAAATAATAATAATAATAAAATAAGTAATAATCGAATCAGTAATAATAATAAAACAATGACAAGGAGAGTATTGAAAAAACGATATTGCACGTTAGGACCATACAGTGGAGTTATACAAGTAATAATAATAAGAAACATGATCTTATCTTTCAGGTCAGACGGTGCCTCGCTCAGCGTGATACTTGTTGGGGCTTCGTACCCAATTTCTGAAGGTACAGAGATTGGGTCCCCCTTTTCATAGCATTTGTGTTGTACCTCGTCAATCTCTAGTTGTGATAGCAGTTGCTGTTTGTGGATGTTGGAACACTGAGTTACTAGTTGTTTGGCCGTTAGCTTGGACTGTGGGTATCGTAGCCCATTTTTCATCTGAGCCGGCATCTCGTAAGGTTCATTGTCTCTCATCATTGTATGAGGTGGGCTGTACCGTGACCGTACACTAGCTTGCTCATTGCCCCCAAGCCCGGGCCCCCGAGTGAAAGTCCAATGACTTACCAGTTGAGCTAACCAACCAGATATCTCTCTCTCTCTCTCTCTCTCTCTCTCTCTCTCTCTCTCTCTCTCTCTCTCTCTCTCTCTCTCTCTCTCTCTCTCTCTCTCTCTCTCTCTCTCTCTCTCTCTCTCTCCCTCTCTCTCTCTCTCTCTCTCTCTCTAGTTTCTACAAACATTTGTAAAAGAATTGGTCGCTCTCAGTGATTTTCTAGCGTGCTACTGTGATAGGATGCCATCTGTGCAACAAGTGCAGCTGTGAAATTTCCTCGCTCCTAAATATTCCACAGTCAACTGACAGTGGTATTGTAATAAAGTGAAGGGATTGGGAATGAAAGCAACTCCACCACAAAGTGGTCAGCCACGTAAACTGACGGGCTGGGCTTAGAGGATGCTGAGACGCACAGTGCGTAAAGACCTCCAAACTTCATATAGCCTTCAGGTCAGCTCAAGAACAGTGCGTAGAGAGCTTCATGGAATGGGTTTCCATGGCTGAGCAGCTGCATCCATGCCATACATCACCAAGTGCAATGCAAAGCGTTGGATACAGTGGGGTAAAGCGCCGCCACTGGACTCTAGAGCAGTGGAGACGCATCCTCTGGAGTGACGAATCGCGCTTCTTCACCTGGCAATCTGATGGACGAGTCTGGGTTTGGTGGTTGCCAGGAGAACGGTACTTGTCTGACTGCTTTGTGCCAAGTGTAAAGTTTGGTGGAGGGGGGATTATGGTGTGGAGTTGTTTTTCCAGAGCTGGGTTTGCCCCTTAGTTCCAGTGAAAGGAACTCTGAATGTTTCAGCAGAACAAGAGATTTTGGACAATTCCATGCTCCCAACTTTGTGGGAACAGTTTGGAGAAGGCCCCTTCCTCTTCAACATGACTGTGCACCAGTGCAAACAAAGTAAAATCCATAAAGACATGGATGTTAGAATTTGATGTGGATGAACTTGACTGGCCTGCACAGAGTCCTGACCTCAACCCGATAGAATACCTTTGGGATGGATTAGAATGGAGACTGAGAGCCAGCCAGGTCTTCTCGTCCAACATCAGTGTGTGACCTCACAAATACGCCTCTGGAAGAGTGGTCAAAAATTCCCAAGTTACAGGTCAGATCTGTGAAGAGGTGACTGTGCATAAAAAAGGCTTTTCTTTTTCAATGGAAACACCTGTAACTGAATCACATCATTCTGCACAGTGGCTCTGACTGCAGATGAGAGGATGTTTGTCGTCTGTAAACCTCTTGGACCCATCTCTTTTGATAAGACCCATGCGCTAGTGGGCATTGGCCTGTTGTGGCTGTGGTCCTTGGCATGGAACCTGCCCCCTTTGTTTGGATGGGGCAAATATGAGCTGGAAGGAATCTGGATGTCCTGTGCTCCAGACTGGCACAACAGAGAGCCCAGCAATGTGTCCAATATCATGTCATACTTTAATGTGTGCTTTGGTGTTCCCTTTGCATTTATAGTGCTGTCATATGGGAAACTGCTGTGGACTCTGCATAAGATTAGCAAATTAACATAGTTGAATAGTTTCATTTATTTGATTGATTTAGATGAGTTTAATAGCTGCTATTTACTTTTGGTTAAATCCTTAAGCATAGCCCTGAATCAGTTCTGGATTACATCATGATCACATTTGTTCAGAGCTGTATGCCATTTGGTCCTGGTTTAATTGTTGTGGATAAAGATTAGTTTGGATTTAGACATTATATATTTGAGATTATGATTAACAAAATAATATACTTTTGTTTGTTTGAATATATATTAGTTCTGATTGTGAATTTCCAATCATTTTTTCCCAGGTGTCAATGAGGGAGGGTGTAGGAGGTGCAGTAGCCAAAGGTGAGATTAGAATGGCCTTCATAGTGGTCCTGATGGTCCTGACGTTTTTGGTGAGCTAGTTGCCTTATGCCTCTCTTGCTATGACTGTGGTATTCCTCTCCGGTGTGCCCATTCCCCCTCTGGTGGGGACCATCCCTGTTTACCTGGCAAAAAGCAGCACAGCCTACAACCCCATCATCTACATATACCTCAGCAAACAGGTACTCCATTGAAATACTGTGAAGTAACTAAGTGTAACTTGCAGTAAATGTGGTTCAAGTCATAGGGCCGTGAGCACCATCTAGTGGTAACTAATATTTGTGGCTACTGGAAAAAACTTGCAGCAACCTATTTTTTCTTCTTTCTTTCTACTTTTCTCTTTTTAATAGATTTGTCTTTGTTAAAATGTAAACAGAAAAAAAAAAATCTATCATGTATGTAATTTGTATTGTCAATTAAGTGAACGATTATCAAGTGGGTTGTTCCATCAGACACACACGATAAATACTACAATCACTCTATGGTGGATCCCATTTACCATAATAAATCAATCTGTAATAACAATCTGTAGTAACTCAACTGTTGCAGTCAATCCTGCAACTAATTGAATGCTGTCTTAAAATACATGTGTACAATTTTGCCTAATTTTGTCATGTGTTGTCTACTAAACACTTTTTAAAAAATCTTGTTGTAGTTTCTTAAGTATGCAGTGCCGTTCCTGTTGTGTCGTCCTGGACAGCTTATGGAAGATGAAGGATCTCAGGCAACTACTATGGTTGAGTCTGGGGTTTCCAAAGTGGCTCCATCGTGGCTGAGTACGAAATAGACTGTAATGAATCTGTGTGCATATATTACATGTACAGATGTACTTTATAGTGTTACTCGTGCAATAAAATCAGGTCAGATTAATTTTACCTTAAGTCATTTAATGATAAAACAATAGAAAATAAAGTGATTTAAATAGACCAACATAAAATAAATATACAAAAATGTGATAATACAAAACCTATGGAATTATAGTTAAGTAATGCTACTGAGTGAAATTAATTTTACAGATTAAAAAACTTAAGGAAAAAAGCTTTCAAGTAGAGATTATCATGGGTTTTTCAATATGTTTGTACATAATTTACATAAGTCTTGTTTACACAGAATATGAATATGAAACATGAATTGTTTAAATCGTAATTAGAAAAATATTAAGAAAACAAATGCTCAAATCAATAGGTCTTTGTAAACGGTTTAAATTTTTTTTTTATCTGGAAACAAAGGGACAGTGCACCTTTTTTAAAATACTCTTTCACTCCCAGCATTTTCAGGTGAGGTGTCAATGACAATTATAGATTCCACTAAACCACAGTCACAAAAATACAAAATTGTATCACCTCGATACACAAGTCTTAAAAAAGGGAAAAAAATCAAAGCACTATACATTTACTTGTGCAAAGACAGACACCTATGTGCTAATATTAAAGTTCATATCATTGGTAGAAACCAAATCCTTATTTTATTTTTCTCAGGAATCCCTGACTTGAGGTAAAAGTAAGTTATTTTCTCTTTAGTTTTACACTTTGAAAAGTTTACAAAATAATGCATATCTTAAGTTCATCAGCACTGTATTTGCTACGAATAGTACAATGTGCCTGTGCATTGGTCCTTTTATGACAGTCATCAACAAAAGGAGAAAACATGTTTAACTCACAAAGAATTCAAAGAGCCCTTTCAATGTGCACACAAAATGGAAAAACCTACAGATTCATGATCAAAGTACAGGACATATACTCTCCTGTGCATTTTAAATACTTCATGAACAATGGACTCCTTTGCGATTAATTGCTGAAATACTAACTTGAGTTCATTCATTCCAGTAACTTGACCAATAAAAAGATGAAAAAGGTGATGTCTCTGTCCTCTGGTTGGTCCTTCTGTTTTTCCTTAAAGCTCCCAACACCAAATGTCTTTAACAGGACTTCTCTGGAAAGCTCTTATTGGACGATTTGACAAACAGATCAAATAGACAGAATGATATGTGGTCACCTTTGCCATTGAGGTATACAGGCCGACTGAGAGAGAAAGAAAAGGCAAATATTGCTTAGGCTCTCTGCAGCGTCCTGACAAGAGGACACAATCTTGTCCTCATTCTAAAATACTGCTTACTCTGTGTGGGACACATACCAATCAGGACAGTTTAAATGGAAATGATCAACAGGAATGAATGGAAAATCACAGCACTTGCTGTAAGTAACTCTGCTAAATCCATTGAGCTTTTTCAGTCTTCCAGCAGCAAATAGGCATTAATAGAGGACTGGTAAAACAGATTAAAGCAAACAAATAAAGCAGCTTTGATAATTGCACCATACTTTTTAAACAAATGTGCATCCTCAAAAGTACTAGCACTACATACGCAAAAAATGTGCATTATGAATTAAATGAAACCACACTGCATCACTCAGCCTGGCCTCCCAAATGACCTTGACCTCATGCAACAGTTTTTAGGAAGAACCTCATCTATATTTGTATTACACCCTTAGCACACTGCAGTGCAGTGGTGTTTTAACACAAGTTGATGCATATTCACATAAAAATAAAAGGCAAATTTGTATACCCTCTAAAAGAAAACATGTTTTTTTTGTTATAGGAGTTGGAACCATATTGCTGATATTTAAAATTATACATAATTACAAAATATAGATCTCTTTACAAAGTTGTTGTATAATACAATGTACAGCATATCAACTATGAAATATTAATCAGGCTATTCTAAAGTTTTAAATAACCTGCCTTCTAGTGCATTATTACAAATGCGTTTGTCACTTTAAAAGTACATCTCAAGTTGAAAAATGCTATAATTAGGACCGCCATGTCCTGCATTATCTAATATAACTCTGGTGGTGCTTTTACTGTTACCTAGAAATAATAAAGTGGGGTCAGCTAAAACTAAGAGGGAGATATGCCTTTCTATGCTTGCATTGAAAACTTGCATGATATGCCAAACCTTAGTAAAGTGAGTGAGGTAATGACATCAAACATCTGATTGTCATCACCCTTTAAGACCACCCTGTATGCCCCTCTGCCATTGGTCCAGGTCTTTCACTGCATTAGTGTCCCCTCGTTCAATTGGCTGCAGGGTGTGCCCCATCCAGGCCAAGGCTTCAAGTGTACTCCTGCATCGGGACCTTATTTGGGCAGAGAACAAGTGAACATGTATTTATGCCTTTCTCCTCAGGTGTAAAGGCACTTCTTTTGGTTAGAGCCAACAGATGCATTTGTGTTTAACTGATTGTTTCTGAAAAAGTTTGACTCTTTCAGCAGCCACTGCTATAAAGTGGTGATACAGATCATCTCATCTGCTAGGTCCTCCTCATAGTGAGCACGGGGCTCTGCCTCGGGCTCCTCGTCGCTGTAGCTGGCTGCATTGTCCGGCAGGTCATAGGTCCTGGGGTTCAGTATCGGAAACACATTGACCCCATTGATGCCTGGTGCCATTCCTCCATTTAACAAGTGACTGGCTGCACTCTCCATCTCATCTATTGTCATTTCACATGCATCTGCAATCTCATGCTTTGTGGCAGCCACAAAATTAGGATCCTTGGCAAATCTCCCAAGACCTTCTGATATCAAAACCTAATGGAAAAAAGATTAAAAAAAAAAAGCATTATATTATCTTATTACAATGTTTACATAACCTGAAGCATGGCAAAAGGAGAAATTAAATTTATCAACTGGACAAAAATTAATTTGATCAAATACTTTTCGTAGCTCATCCATGCTGCTTCTTCAGCACCAGAAATGAAGAAGCAGCTTGGATGAGCTGCAAAATGTATTTGATCAAATAAACTTTTGTCCAGTTGACAAACTGAATTTCTCCTTTTGCTGTGGATTCTACCTGGACGACTGAGGGATTCTACAAATAACCTGAAACAGTTACTGTGAAATGTTGTTCTGACTTACTGCCTCAACCAGGCTGGTGGCACTGCCCCTCTTCTGGTGGTACTGGCTGTAGTACTCCGGTGGCACTTGGAGGTGAAGTGGAGAGTAGATCCTCTGGGACAACTCGGGGTCGTCTGTGTACCAAGAGCAGCTCTTTCGGACAGACACCTGGCTGCTAGCCACAGTCTCCCTGTGAGGGTGGTCCACGCGAATCAGAGGGGTGTAGTAGGGGGACTGCTCTTTACTGGCTGGGGTGGTGGGGGGTGTGGCCCAGGAGCGGGTGGAGCGGGTCGGGGAGAGGCGGTGGGCTCTGCTGGAGTCCAGTCCTGCTACAGCCATGACCTGGCGAAATCATTACATTATTATAACCGTGACAAACATGTTCAAATGTACAATAGTGTGTAGACTGCTGTACCTGGTGCTGCATAAGGTGCAGTGGTAACGCAGTGCGCTGATGTGGAAGCTCATCCTGACTACTTTGCCTGCGCAGACACTCAAAATTGAAAGATGGTCTCCTGTGACCTAAATTAAAACAAAACAAAACTCTGGTTAATATGGACAATATGCAAACTTTACTTCAAAACAATTTAAAATTAAATATTTAATGCAAAAACACAAATCCAAGACCACACTCTACAGTGGAAAAGGGAGATACAGTGTCACACCTGTATCACCTTGAGGTGTGGCAGGAAGCAGACGTCTCTTTGGTGATCGTCGTGAGTCACGATAAAGGGGCTGTTCATCATCATCGTAGTAACTGTCTGGGTGGTGGTAGCCTTTTGGAGTTTCATACTCTGCATCACTATTTTGATATCTGTCAGCAACAGAAGAATTATAATCTTTGTAAATGCAAAGATTATACCTAAATGCATGCCTTGTTGTTGTTGTTATTATTATTATTATAATTTTTTTTTTTTTTTTACACCTGACCTGTCCCCTGTGTCATCCTCATAAAACTCCTCCCCACTGTAGTACTCCCCAGACATGCGGTCCTCGTCAAACTCCTCCTCCCTCCGGATCGTTGGGTGGTGCTTGTCGCCGCCCTGGGACCTGCAGGTGAGGTGGATATTTAGGTCAGAGAATATGCAGTGCTTTGAGTAAAACTAAAAGAAGAATACAATCATGCACTGCCATGCAGATGGAAGCCTGCAAGGGGCATCGGTGCAATAAACTGTATACAGAATACTGAAGTGCAAAACAAGTCAGTGCCTAACCAGGATATTCACATTTGTTGTGGTGATCACTGTACATAAGGTGCTTGTTAAGGTGCAGTCAGTAGTACATCCAACAAACTCTAGGACTACTAATGCAAATAGTCTTTATTATTTCTTTCTGTAGCAAGCATGTTAGGGCTATACATGCAAAAAGCAGGCCCCTCTGCCATATGCTGGTCACTCACACTTTATATATTTAACATAACTGTGTCATCATAAAAGGAGAATAAATGACTGGCCAGCAGATGAGAACACTGACTAAGCATGGCTAGAGCCAAAATACAATAAATAAGCATTCACAAATTTCTCCTTTACTCCTGTCAAACCTAAAACAACATACCGAACATAGGTCTCATAGTAGCGCCTTCTGTTCCAGAAAGCAAGGGGATGGTTGAGAGAAAGCAGAGGTTAGGAGAGAGAAAGGGAGGAAGACACAGAAGATAATGGAGAAAGTACAACATATATATTATACAGTATATGAGACATATACAGCATTATTATATATGTAAGACGGAGAGAGAATGAGATGTGGTAGACTATAACAGCTAACAATTCAATTTCCCCTTTTTAGAAAGAAAGAAACTCCCATTTGTCTTTAAAGTGAAGTGCAACTGATTGGCCTTTAAAGAAACAATAAACAAGTGCTGAAGATGCTGCAGGAGCTGTATAACAGTGTAGAAAAAGAAAAGAAAATGTGTCAGCATTAAACTGAAGCACAAGAAAGGTAGCAATTATCATGAGCATATTTTCCTGTAAATTTCCTGTAAATAAATACACGTATTCAGTGAACAGACTAATTTTGAGATAATAAAGTAATTTAATGTGCTTTACAAAATAAATAAGATGATTATAGGCCTAAATAAGCACTACTTTAAACTAAGACAGTTGGCAGACAGAATAAGCTGCTATAATACATTACAACTAGAATACAACTAGTGTGTCTTCCTACTGCAGATACCACAGTGTGAGAATGGAGTACCTTTGTCCCTGTGGAGTCTTGTCATAGTAGTTGGGCCGTAGACCGGGATAGCCATTGGGGGGCACGTGCTCATAGTAACGATGGTGCCCGTTAGGGAGGCTGGACACATTGGCGTTGTTCAGGTTTATGTTGGTCGATTTGGGGGATTTGCCATAGGAGTTGTTATGGTGCCGATGATGATGATGGTGATGATGATGGGGGTTAGGATAGGCCATAGCGTTGGCCCGGGACAGTCTGCCCACGGGCTCCTCCATATGAGCGTAGTGGGGTGGGGGCTGCACCTGTAGGGGGCGCTGTGTGGCATTGGTCTGAGGTGCATTGGATCGTCGATGGTGGCCGTTCATGAGGTGGTTACTGAAAAGCCCCCCATTACGCTGTGAATATGGAAAATAAAAGTGAATTCACTTGCATTATTATACCAGCACACATAGTTTAATTGATGTTAAGGATGATGGTTTATTTAGCAAAATATTATGAGCAAAATAAGATGGTTTATGATGTTCGAGAGCTCACTTTTTTTTCGAAAATGAGAAAAAACATGCAGTGGGTCACAAAAAGTATGCTGATTACACCAGTCATAGTTACCATTTATTACTGGGTTGCAGATAACATCACCACATTCTATAGGCCAGTAATATTTAATAAAAATAGAGGGCAGCTAAAATGATTACTATTAAGTAGCATGTTTTGTTGTAATACAGTGAGTTTTTGGGTCACTAATAAAAATGATCGGACTCAACATTTATGAATTTATTTTTTATATATTTGTTATGAAAGTACAATGTTATAAGTTGGAAAAACTATCTCTTGCCCCCCATCTGAGAGTATGACATCATCACATTCTTGAATCTGAAAACCAGCAATTGTGTATTTATCAGTCGATCTACTGATGACAAATGTCTTATAATGTTGCAATGTTTCTTATTCTTGTATAAGTTATTGCCATTAAAATGTCCAACGAATTCATACATACAGAAAACGTAGCTTTGACCATAGATCTCCCTGTCAGGTAAAATTAAATTCATTACCCTATAAACCTCCTCGTCTTCCTCTGGGATAAAGTCTACTAGTTCATCATCCTGCAGATCACATGAAATGGCTCGTCGGATTTCAGGCCCAATATCATGAAGAGTGCGAAGGCCAGCCTGAAACCATGAACAGAATATCTAAGCACTCACCCGGGACCTTGGTCTCACAGCTCACAGTATAAAATGTGACAGGAGACACACACACCTCTCTGTGGGGGCTGCACATTTACATTTAGGACACACTGTGACAATGAGCTCAAATGATTTGTGTGGCATCCAGCCAGGCTTTGTTTGACAAAAACTTCACTCATTTAGCTGTCTCTGGATAGGTCTATTGTCAATACAATTAGCATGAACACAAAGACTGCAATATTAAGAAATTAAAATCTAGTGAGTAATTCTGATAACAAATATATGGACAATATGCCATATATTAAAATTTAAAGTTATATGATTTTATGAGTTGTTGGATGGGCAGATGCAGAGGAAATATGTACATAACATGGACACGGTGACACACTTAACATCAACATGTGTGAGAGCAGACACAAAAAACCTTATTTACAGTAGAGTTATACATTAGACTGACATCATGAATGTCCTGCTGGTTATAAACCATAGCATTAGAAATGTTATCTAAGTGAGATGCACGTTAGACAGACTATGTGGCTACAGTCAGTCCGTGTCTCTCTCAAACACAGAGGCACTCACCTGCAGAGCGATGGCTGTGCTGTTCTGGGTCGGGTGTTCACCCACTAGGCCTTCCTCTTTACGTTTCTTGAATTTCCTAAAGTAGTCCTGTATCAGGAAAGTGGCATAGAACTTCCCCACGGTTACCTCATCATCTGAGTGAACAGACCACACAAATGCTTCCTGTGTCACAGGTCACTCCACAGGCTACAGAGGTCAGCTACATAAAGCTAAAAGATCACTGATACAATGCTAGAATATCACTATAAATGATATACATCCATCTGGATGGAGTATATACTGTACCTCTGAGCTGGAAAAACAAATGTATATCTATAATGGATTTCCTCACCTTCAATACAGTTGCACAAAGATCTTATTCTGCAACACATTTCTGTGTCATCTTCCTCAGTATTAAGACATACTGATGAAGATGAGGAAATGAGCAAATGTCATTTATCAAAGAATTTAAATATATACAAGCAACAATAAATATAGCAACAAAAGTATGTGTTGGGCTTCCAATGTCTTTTGTTGAAATATACTGTATGTATGCATTAATTATATCTACTAATAATAGTTTAACTATACAAACAGCACAAGCAAGCAAGCAGTGGATTGATCTTACAATATGTATGTCTTTTGTGTGAGCTCAAATAATGCTATACTACAGAGATTTTCTAAACAAGAATCATTCTGAAGCAGGGGTCTGAATCACTGGGTTCAAGCAAAGACTGGGGACAGATTTCGGAGACAGAGGCAACAGTTCCATGCCACCCCCCTAAAACAGAACTGCTTCAGAATATTCGGAAGAGCTTCAGCCAGTTTGGTAACAGAGAAATGGAGGTAAAAGAGTCGGACGGATTTGGGACGTATCAGAGACAAACATGCCCCTGTACAGCTCTGTATAAGGCCATGCAACAGCCTAGCCAACAGAGGCCTTCAGCGAGGTGCTCGAGAAAAACATGAATAAGAGACATATGTGAGAGTAAACCAGAACAAAGCATTGTATTCAGACTTTAAAATAAACACTAAATTACATATATACATACATTACATGATTAAACCTACAATTAATGTAAAAGTTAAAGGCACAAAAGCAGCAATTGCTTGTGGCACTTTTTTTAAGGTTGATATTGCACTAACCACCAGCAGGGGGCACTACTTGATCCAACAGCTTCATGCTAGTCCTTTTCCATATTTTCTTGATGACTGCCCGCAGCTCTTCATTGGCCTGCTCCAGATTACCTACATCAGGTCACAGATATTATTATTATAAACTATGCAGAATCACATGATAGGAGCAGCTATTTAATCTAAAATGCATTATTTTCCACCTTCAGTTTTGATCTTGAGAGCTGTCCGCACCAGAGCAAACAGAGTAGCGTTGAACATAACTGTGCCGTCACTGTTGAGGGGCATATTCATGGCTACCAACCTCTGAAAAAAAACAAAAACAATACAAGATAATAAACTACTAGTGTATTATTATAATATTAGTTTCATATAGTAAAAACTAATGGATGGACTGAGGACCTTGCAAGCTACTCTGTGAGGACAGAGTTTTCCAAAACCAAGAGGCGGCTGGATACGACGCAGGAGAGTCACAACATCCAGATGTTTGATCCTGCCCCTATTTGGGATATTTTAGACATTAACAAATTACACTTTAAACTCCACCCACAACTGAAGTTCAAATGAACTGTAAAACTGGAAGACTAAAGCGGAGAGTGAGGGGCCAATGAGGAACAGCATTACTTGCACAAATTGTAATACATACATATAAACAAAATATACATTATTTACAAAAACAAAATTACATTAATATTTGGGATATGTAAATTAAATAAAGGACTTGACAAACATCAAACATAGTAACCGTAATGCATGGAAAGGAAAGAAAAGAGCAGCATGTAGTTGTTTTTCACTGTTTACATCACAAATATGCAAATGAATACTAAAATAAATAAAAAAAATTAACTAGAATAGGTACAGAATGTCACTAAAATGCCATGTACAGTGGTCCCTTGTTTATCGCGGGGGTTAGGTTCCAGAAATAACACGTAATGAGTGAAATCCGCGAAGTAGGACAACTTTATATTTTACAATTTTTATACATGTTTTAAGGCTGTAAATGCCTTAAAACACTGGAATTAACATTTTCTCACATTTCTCTCTCGTTTAAACACTCAAGCTTTCGTAGATTTTCAACAAAATGTATTAATAGTGAAGTGTGGGGGCTCCACCGGGAGCCCCGCCGGACGCGCGAGGGGAGCGGAGACATGAGTCACTGACTCCGCAGGAAGCACTGCGCTCATCCAACGGCACTGCCATGTCCCGGGACGCGACACGCACCAACCCCTTGGAGAAGTGCGCATGGTCAAATCCGTGACAGAACAGCACGACCGGCACAAGGCCAGGGCTGTGAGCACGAGATCGAACCGCGGCGCCCGGACCATGCCTCCCCCTCAGGACCGCGACCTCGCAGCCTGAGCCACAAACCGAACACGCACAAACGAACACAAGAGCCGCACGAAACCAGCAAAGAGCCACACGGGGTGATTTAATCCTGGTTTAGACCTGGTCTGGTCCCGGTTTAGTCCAGGACCAGTCCAGGTTTAGACCTGGTTTAGACCTGGTCTAGACCTGGTTTAGTTCTGGTCTAGACCTGGTCTATTCCCGTTCCCCCCTGCATCCCCCATCTATCAATCGGCAAAGGTCTACAGTCTTTTAGCCAATCAGGATGCAGAACACAATGTTACACTATAAAAAAAATAAAAATAAAAATAAATAAAAATCTGCAAAACAGCGAGGCCGCGAACAGTGAACCGCAATAGAGCGAGGGACCACTGTACACAGTTTAGCAGCAAAAAAGTTGGAAGTTTAGATCCACTTAAAATACTTGAAATAATGCAAATAATATGAATAATTTGAGTGAAAACACTTACTTTGCCTCTGGGTCATACTCAGACCAGATCCTTTTGAATTCATCCAGATGGTGTGGACCAAGAATGGACCAATCACGAGTTAGATAGTCAAAGTTGTCCATAATAACAGCCACAAACAAGTTTATAATCTGTAAAATGTATAGCAAAAACATAGCAGTTCAATCCTTAAATAAAATGTACATTGATTAAAGTATATGTGTACCAGAAAAGCGCAGAGCATGTAAAAGGTGATAAAGTAAATAATAGCAAAGCTGCTGCCACAGGTCATCTCCTCTCCGGGGTTATAGTCCGACTCAGGGTCACACAGTTTCCCGGGCAGACAGGCCAGCATGATGTCCTGCCAGGCCTCTCCGGTGGCACACCTGGACACATCACATCACATATTCAACCATAGACTAGTAACACATTTTGTGATATTTGTGTGATATTTTACAACTGAAAATATGCTACAGTGTAATATAGAAGAACACTTTATGTCATGTAACCCACAACACCGACGCCCTGTACAAGAAGGGCCAAAGTCGCCTCCACCTCCTGAGGAGACTGAGGTCCTTTGGAGTGTGCAGGCCTCTGCTCAAGACTTTTTATGACTGTGGTGGCCTCTGCTCTCCTCTACGCTGTCGTCTGCTGGGCCCCGAGCAGCACAGAACGGGACAGAAAAAGACTCAACAAGCAAGACTCTGTAGAGGAGGTGGCCGAGGGGAGGGTACTGGCCAAATTCACGTCCATCATGGACGACACCTCTCACCCTCTGCACCGGACTGTAGAGGAGCTGAGCAGCTCCTTCAGCAGCCGACTGAGGCACCCCCAGTGCAAGAAGGAGCGCTACCGCAGATCCTTCATCCCCACCGCCATCAGACTGTACAACTCCACTGTATAATCCAGACGTGCAATATTGTCTTTAAATACTCTCCTAGTTACTGTTTCTTATTATTATTACTTGGATAACTCCACTGTATGGTCCTATCGTGCAATATCATTTTCCCAATGTGCAATATTGTTTTTTTCAATACTCCTATCGTGCAATATCGTTTTTCCAACGTGCAAGTATTGTTTTTTTTCAATACTCTCCCTGTCACTGTTTTTATTATTATTATTACTATTATTATTCGATTTACTACTTATTTTATTATTATTATTTCCTATCTTTATGCCATTCTTACCTGCATGCACTTGTCTTTCTTGTTCAAACTGTCCCTACCTGGAGCTACTGTGACAAGCAAATTTCTCCTGTGTGAGATCAATAAAGTCTTATCTTATCTTATCTTATCTTATCTTAAAAGAGGGGTTTTCAAATTGGGTGAATGTGAGCCTCCCTCAGGTAAAGACAGCCGAGCAGCTGCAGATGTGTACAGATATGGACCATTATTTTGTCTTTGCGTGTGTCGTGCCTCTCCAGTGGCTTTTTGGCACCTCCCAGGGAAGGCGGGCCTCACCTACTGACAAACCTCTACCCTAAAGTAAAATAGTCCCAGAAAACCCTTTTCTAAATAAACCATAACGACCAACGTTCCCTCTAAGCTGCGCGCCTGTGCAATTGCGCACTGCTCACACATTCTCAGCGCACAAGAAAACCTATGCAGCGCAGAGATGAAAGAGTTCCGCTTTTTTTTCAGCCGCGGGGTCATCTGAATACAGGGGAATCGTCCCGTATTCAGAAACAAAAATACGTGTCTCGTATTAAACTTCTACCGGTGTAAGCCACGAGCACGCGCAAGCCGCGAGCACGCGCAGCTCTTTCGCAACAGCGTGTAGCGGGGGTGCATGTCGGATGTCGCGCACAGGGGTCCAAGGAGCGCTCAGGGAGTTAGTGTGTTTGCTCAGACACATAAAACATTAGGGGGAACATTGATGACGACGCATACATAGTTAGTTAGCACCTATATGTCTATACATCTATATAGATATGTTCAACCATGACAAATATACAGACCAATACATGACTTCGAGGAGCTATTTGAGTAACTTCTCTGAGTTTTTTGCCGATATTTCAAATGTACAAAAACGTTACGTAATGAGTGACTTTAATATTAATCTGCATAATTATGAGATAAATTTGGTAACTAAGGAATTTATGGACATTATGCATTCACACAGCTTCTTTCCAGTGATTATAGTCCGCAAATCAAAAGTCCTTGATATGTAACTTATAAGCTACAAATATAAATATTTCACCGTTTTAATAGAGCCATATGCATTTTACATAGAGGTTACATTTTAAAGGGATATGCCACCCCCAGGTCAAATTTGGGCATCTCCCCACAGTCCAGAGACTAAAATAAGTGGTGGAAAGCGTTTTCCTGCTCACCCAGCCATTGTCCGAGTCTGTCGCCACTGACCGCCGCGGTATCTGCAGCTACTCCGCCTTAGACTGGAGTCTAACGTCGCCAGAGAAAGATTTCGGCCAAAAGGAATTAATTTGCTCGATGCGTTTCCCAATTATTTTATGTGTAGTGCGCATTCATATCGAGTGCAAATAAATGTGCAAATCAACACGGAGAGCTTGCCTTGGTCATTTTGGGTGGGAACTATTTTCCAGTGCGGAAGAATACAGTCGAATCACGCACCACGTTGTGCAACAGGGGAACTCCCTTCCCGGTGCGTAACTGGGATTCCCCTGGCAGCGTACTGCGTGATTCGACTGTATTCTTCCGCACTGGAAAATAGTTCCCACCCAAAATGACCAAGGCAAGCTCTCCGTGTTGATTTGCACATTTATTTGCACTCGATATGAATGCGCACTACACATAAAGTAATTGGGAAACGCATCGAGCAAATTAATTCCTTTTGGCCGAAATCTTTCTCTGGCGACGTTAGACTCCAGTCTAAGGCGGAGGAGCTGCAGATACCGCGGCGGTCAGTGGCGACAGACTCGGACAATGGCTGGGTGAGCAGGAAAACGCTTTCCACCACTTATTTTAGTCTCTGGACTGTGGGGAGATGCCCAAATTTGCCCTGGGGGTGGCATATCCCTTTAAGTTGCCTGAGAGTTTTTCGTAACCATCCTGTACATTTTATTGTACAAAATATCTTTTTGTGTATTTTTTACTTAGTTTAAAAAAAAAAAAATCCACAAAATCCCCAGTCATCTGAAACTCACCTAAAGAGGAGCAGAACAGCCTGTGGGAAGGTCTGGAAGTTGTTGTTTCTGTTTATTTGTGTGCCATCCACCATTGCTATCTTTCCAAACACCTGATAGGATTTAAAACAAAATATGAAAATCCCATGAAGTTCAAAACATGCATTTTTTCATAAGAGAGGACAAAGCACATTATAAAAAAATTGCAATCTTTATTTTTTGGTTTAATTTGGTAGTGCAAATTATTTAAATTGCAATTTGACTCAATTTGAAGTCGCTGCTCTACCTTGTGTGGCATTATTGAATGTACAGTTACCCACCTGCATCCCAATCACAGCGTAGATAAAGAACAGCATAGCTATCAGAAGAGCAACGTATGGCAAAGCCTTTGGGCAAAAACAAAACAAAATGTTCATGAGTAACATTCATTTTCAATTATACACCAAAATTAATTAAAATTAACTTGGGTCTTACCTGGAAGGATTTGATAAAAGTCCAAAGCAAAGTGCGGATGCCCTCCCCTCTGCTGAGCAGCTTGACCAGCCTCATGACTCTAAACAGTCGGAAGAAAGTAATGGAGATACGGGCGCTGTCCTCTGTGTTCTGTGAGAGACCAGAGTGGAGTCAGACTGGAACTAACCACATGCACAGCTTTATCAAGAGAACCTGACTGTGCTCTCAGATGGAGGGCCCGAAAACTCTAGAAACATATGGGCTGACCAAGAAACATATGGGCTGACCAAGCTCCAGTTTTAATATGGAATTACAAACAGCTGTTAAAGCTGTTATTTGAATTTAGAATATATATGTGTGTGTATATATATATATATATATATATATATATATATATATATATATATATATATATATACATACACACACATATCGTTTACCTATATTTTTACTTAACTTGTTTCAAAACATTACTTCTTATTTCAAGCATTTATTATTTATTTCAGATGTACTTGGCTATGGGTTAGTAAAATACCACAAGTAACTAGAGAAGTAAAGAAATGCCATGAAGCAAGTTAAATAACATTGGACAGACCATAAATAAAGATATTCCTTGGCTGTGTCAGTCTGGAAACAGCTGATATGTTTCTATTGTCCATCAATTGCACTGTCAGGGCTCACTGTACCTAAAGGGAAGGAAGCAAGGAGGCAGGCATGCTGGAGAAATGTCGCCATATTTGACAGGGCATATCTGCACAAGCATGGCCCCTCAGTCCAGAGTCACTGCATGCGGAGTCACAGGGACCCACCCAGACCCGAACGCAGGGCCCACCCATGGGTAACTGCCCCACTCAGGGATAGAGGCAGAGACCATGTTTTTAGTGTCAACAAAACAAACGTGAGGAGCGTCCCAGCACTTCCCTAACCTCACGGGACATCGCGTCACGTTTGAGTGACACACTGTTCTTAGAAATAACTGCAAAATTATGAAAGGAAACCAAAAGTAAAAGAAATTCAAACAGGTGGGCAATGAAAGAAAATGGAAAACTTGTCATGAGAAATGTTAGTAAAAGGTTTAAATGATACAAACAGGGGAATAAAACCAAAAAGAAAACAAAGATCTAAAATGGTGTTGCCCTAACAGGGGACATCTTACCCCCATCTCATCCACCTGAGGAGTCTCCGTTGGCTTTAAAATCAAAGACTCGATTAATGACTTCACTCACAGCCCTTATAGGACAAAGGGCTACAGTAAAGTTAGTGGGGTTTTCTTGGGTAGTAAGTTCAGACAGAGACAAAACAAAGTCATTACAGCTCAATTTACAGCAAAATGTTTCTTAATTTACACTATGACATGGACATACATTTACAGTTTATTTATGTTATCACTAATCTTTATTACACCTTAGCTTATTATTTGTATGTATTACTATATATATGTAATACTTTCAAGACAATTTACTGCAGGTTTACTGACAACACGACAACTTTATCACTGCCCCAATATAATGTGGACAACATGGATAAAAATGCATGTTTGGTGCACTACAGATACAATGTAATGAAAGTAATATGTATGATGTTATGGCTAAAAATGTCTTGTTTTATTTTATTTTAACCAGCCACAGGCCCCATGGAGTCCCTTTTAAAACATGCTACTCACAGTAAGATTCAAAACTATAAACAGTAGGTACAGAAATGTACCAAAGCGATCAAGCTACTCCAGAGACTTTCTGTTAAATTCCCACATTCATGAACTGTCAAAATAATATGGAGATTATGCAGTAAAATTAGCTGGAGGAGGTTCTTTAGGTATTCTTGGCCAAAGCACTGACAAAACATGCGTTTTTTAGAAATGCTGCTGAGAGGTGCTGCATATGCAAATGACAAGGAGCCATTGGTGGAGTTATAGCATTAGAGCAACTCATGCATGCCAGTCATGCCCTGCAACAAAAGCTGCAGCAGGGCCTCTCCCAATTACAAACAAAGGAAAGAGAAGGAGGAGCCAGATTCCCATTTAACTCAACTGGAGGATCATTTGGAAAGAGAGGAGTGCAGGTTCATGCAGCTGCCTGTGACTACACACCTGCGCTACAATGAGCTCCTTTTGAGCTTTAAGAGCTCACTACAAGAAGACAAACAGAACACACATCACTCATAGAGACAAGATCAGCACACAACCTGGCGGCTTCAGTAAACCTTTTGTCAAAAACATTTTCAGTCTATTTAAACTGATTATTATGTTACTGACATCATTCAAGAGTTTAACCTTGTATTCCCGTTTATGCAAGGTAAAATAAAGAAAAATCACTCTAACAGCATGTCAGTCAGAAGTTTTGCATGTTTTTGAGTGAACCTTTTTTCCCAAATCACAATGTATAGATTCTGCAGATTTTATCATGTATCATGTAATGTATCAACAAGTTTTGAATATTATTATTATTATTATTATTATTATTATTATTATTATTATTATTATTATTATTATTATTATTATTATTATTTAGGAATAACTGCAACATCTGAGCTCTGAGCTCCAGGGCCATTGTGCCTGGAGGTAAAAAGGTAAAAGTCAAAGGTGAGGAGAAAGAGCAGGCTTCACACAGCACAGTGGACATGACTGACCGGAGAGGCATGAAGCGGGTGACCAAGCGCCATCTGTGAGGGGCAGACATGAGGCTATGTTAGGGGATGGACCAACATGCAATGTGGGGGATACATGCAATCTACTATTACTCTATTGTATATTTCCTCTGTTATATTCTATTCATGTCAACAAGCAACAGTCAAACTGAATCAGATCACACATCATGTGAAATAAGTGTGATACTGTTATTGAGACAAATTTACAACACCCACATGCAGTTCAATAGAATATGGACTGATCAAAGCAAAGAGCATGCTTCAGTAAGAACAGCATGCACACAATGTCATACTGTACAACTAAATTGATAAATACAGTGTAATATGGGGTACGTATATGCATATAAAACACACAACATCAACAATAGATTACCTGCAAACTCAAAAAGAGTGCAATATGTGGTTAATGTAAATTCATGCAGATACAATTTAAATCAACAGAGAAAGAATAAAATCATGAGGAAGAGGTCCAGAAAACAGCACTGCAGCTCAGACACTGGAGCACTGAGGAGGTGAAACACTCAGGACAGTGAATGACTTTGGGTTTAAAGTCTTTAATCTGGTCTCTACTACATTTAAAGTGTATGTTACTCTTTCAGTTATGGGCAATTAAGTGAAAGAATTTGAATCCATTTCTACATTAAAGGGGTACTAAAGATAAAGTTGTTGTCAACAGAAGGGCACACATCACAACATGTTAGTTCTTTGCCATACTTGCCTCTACAAGTTTCTATGGAAATAAAAATAAACAATATTGCATATTAGACCATGACATAAATAAGCAACTGCTGAATTTTGCCTTTATCAAAGAAATTATTACAAAAACATTATAATAACACAATTCATTTTTTTGAAAGACAAAAGTAACACATTGAGACTAAAAGAGAGAAGCACAGACTCCAAGATATAATTTTTGTCAAACTGAAGCTTTACAAAATAAGCCAATGGAAAATATATTTATTGTCATGCAGCAAAATGTGTTATTATAGCAATAGCATATAAAACATAAAGAAAGTATAGTTGAGCAATCAAAAGGCTACATTGGCTTATATGAAAGGCTTCTGTTCAACGAGAAAACCATGGAAATCATATACTTACATTGACCTCTGTAATAGCAATATCGACGACGCTACCGACTACAATTAAGGCATCGAATGTGTTCCAAGCATCAGCAAAATAGTGCTGTTTAAGTGTGGTGTAATGAAGGGTGACAAAGGAGGAAAAAGGGAGCCGGGGAAATGAAGATAAAGACAGATAAGGGGTTGAATGAAATGAAGGGGAAAAAGGCATTAGCAAGTTAGCAAAAGAGAAAAGTAGCAAACAGAAACTACAGGTGTTTAAGCCCTTTAGACAGTGCAGAGCAGGGTGAGGTCAGAGAGCCAAAAGCAGGACATAAGTGAATATTTACTTACATCAATTTCACTGAGAACAATGTCTACTATGCTGCCAATCACAACCAGCGCGTCGAAAACATTCCAGGCATCTCCAAAATAGCCCTGAGCGATGTTGAGTAAGTGGTGGGCAAATAGTAAGGGTTCTTTTAATATTCAAATTGAAATGCACAAATTGTGGATACTCAAAACTACAACAGCTCCTTCAGCAAAGAGAGCGCATGATTACAGCCCTTTGATGTTGAAGTGCGAAAATGTAACTAGAGCCAAACAAGGTAAGGATTTGAAGACATGCAAAAACACTGCAACTCTGCACCCCACTCTGTCTCTTACAAGCATCCTGTCCTTCTTCGGAACAAAGAACTGTCGGCATCGAGAGGGAAGACTAATCTTTTAGTTCATGGAAATAACTGGAAATCTGTGCAGTACTGTGCAAATGTCATAACCAATATTTCTTATGATAATAACAGAATAATACAAAATTTTGTTTAAGATGGACTATGAAACCTTTCTGGTAGAAGATTCACCAACGGCTTCTTTCCATGCAGATTTGATTGTGTTCCTTAGAATGTTCCACATTGTGGCTTCAGGCATGCTTTTCAAGATATTTTGAGCAACACCTGTTCTTAAATAAATACTAATGTGGAAAATTCCAGGCAAAGCAATAGCCTCTTCATGGGAACAAATAGGTGGCAGATTCTGAACCAGAAAAGTTGCGTAGTGCACCTTAAAAAAAAAAAAATCAAGAAAGGACAATATTGGGCCACCAACAAAATGGTACATTTTGGTCTAAATCCAGTTTTAAAACCATGCTTTGTGTACCTTTTCATAAACAGTTTAATACACTAGAGATGTAGCGTATTTATTTGCCCTATATTGGCTTACAGTACTTCCTACTTTTATTTTCCCTTCTCTTTTTTGTAATGCACCCCAATGTGACATGGGCCACTGCACAGAACGATGAATACAGTGAACCCTCGCTCTATCGCGGTTCACTGTTCGCGCCCTCGCTGTTTCGCAGATTTTTTTTTCTTTTTTTTTTTCTTTCAATTTTTTTTTATAGTGTAACATTGTGTTCTGCGTCCTGATTGGCTAAGAGACTAGACCAGGACTAAACGTGGATTAAGAACTAAACCAGATCTAGACCAGGTCTAAACCAGGTCTAGACCAGAACTAAACCAGGTCTAGACCAGAACTAAACCAGGTCTAAACCAGGTCTAGACCTGGTCTAAACCAGGTCTAGACCAGAACTAAAGCAGGTCTAGACCAGAACTAAACCAGGTCTAGACCAGGTCTAAACCAGGTCTAAACCTGGACTGGCCCTGGACTAAACTAGGACTGGACCAGGTCTAGACCTGGACTAAACCAGGATTCACTCCGTGCGGCTCTTGCGTTCATTTGTGCGTGTTTGGTTTGTGGCTCGGGCTGAGACGTCGCGGTCCGGGCGCCGCGGTTCTATCTCGTGCTCGCAGCACCGGTGTACGCACGACACGTGCTGCTCTGTCACAGATTTGTCCACGATGAACTCTCATCGTGGACAAATCCGTGACAGAGCAGCACGTGTCGCGCACTTCTCCAAGGGGTTGGTGCGCGTCGCATCTGCGTGTCCGGCGGGGCTCCCGGAGCCGTGTCTCCCCCCACGAGTCACTATTAATACATTTTGTTGAAAATCTATGAAAGTTTGAGTGTTTAAACTAGAGACAAATGTGAGAAAATGTTAATACCAGTCTGAGAAAAGTGTATAATGTGTGTGGTGAGGCATTTACAGCCTTAAAACATGTAGAATAATTGTAAAATATAAAGTTGTCCTACTTCGCAGATTTCTCTTATTGCGGGTTATTTCTGGAACTTAGCCCCCGCGATAAACGAGGTATTACTGTACAATATTGATATTATACATAAGAATAAAATACAGCACAATGACTTACCCTGGGCTTGAAAGCAATGAGTTTGAGAACCATTTCAACAGTGAAGACAGCAGTAAAAACCATGTTAAGGATGTCCATGACGTAGTTAAAAAGTGCTGATTGGCCGTAGTGCTACAATAAACACATAAATAATAAACATACATTAGAATAAATGTGAGATAAACTAAAAATAATAAACACTGATCAAAACCAGCTGTAGAAATAAACATACATTAGAATAAGTGTGAGATAAACTAAAAATAATAAACACTGATCAAAACCAGCTGTAGAGACCCACCTGTACGGCTAGACAGAGTGTGTTGAGCATAATGAGTACAAACATGATGTACTCAAACCCTGTGGAGTTGACCACGTACCAGAACTTGTACTGGTACGGGTTTTTGGGGATGTACCTCCTCAATGGTCGGGCTTTCAGGGCATACTCCACACACTGACGCTGTACAGACAGACAAAAACAGTCAAGGTGAAAACTGAGTGTCTGGTGTTTTTTAATGATAGAGAAATTAATAGAGGAAGGAAGATGTGCTCATGTGATCACGTTACTGTTAAAATAGTCACCAACATTATTATAAGTTAACCCAAAAATGATACAGTTACATTTTGAAGCTGATTATTGTATTGCCATGCACACACCACCTACTTTTATAAGCAGCAACCACTACTACTGCTACTGGCATTTCTCCTCTACCTACTTCTACTACTACCTCTACAACTAATGCTACCATCACTACCACTACTTCTACTACTACTAGAACTGCACCCAAACATTGACAGGACCTTTGGGTTGTTACTTGAGACAGCCACCCACTTTGCAGCAAAGGTGGAAAATATGCTTTTACTTGAGGTGACTCTTTCAAAATAGTAAAAGTAACAATTTGTTTTCCAAAAGCATATTTAGACCACAATGGTACATGCTCTTCTAAATACTATCATATCAAATACTATCAGCTTTTTCAAATGCAGGTAATTGAGTGGAGGTAATGATTTTAAATAACAAAATAGTCTCAATACAGTTTACACTTTACAGTCAGTGGTCTAACCTGGTTCTTGTCAAGTTCACAGTTTTTGTATTCTTTCTCTCCTTGCTCCTGAAATGTGACGATGACAAAACCCACAAAGATGTTCATCATGAAGAAGGCTATGATGATGATGTAGATGATGAAGAAGATGGAGATCTCCACGCGGTAGTTGTAAATAGGGCCCATGTTCTCCCGATTGGAGTCAATGGCTTTGTACAGCAACCTGAATACGTACAGAGACAAGCTTTAATAGACTGATAGTGACTAGACTTATGAAATATTTAGAGCCATTGGTTTTTGTCTTACGCAGGCCAGCCTTCGAAGGTGGACACAGTGAAGAGAGCCATCATGGCCATCAGGACATTATCAAAGTTAAAGTCACTGTTGTGCCACACGCGTCTGTGCACACTGGGCTGGTTCACATCTCCATCCTTGTATACGATGTAGGTGCCTCTGCAACCGTAAAGTACATCTTAGTTCATTATTAGTTAGCTATTTCCTTTATATACATCATAACATCATCATGGGAATTAAAGTACACAAATTGAGGGATTAGGAAACTCACTTGCACTCTTCTGGGACAGACTTGGCTTCATCTGAGCAGCGATAAAACTTTCCCTAAAGGCAAAATGTAATGATGTAATAATCATAATTCCAAAAACAAATTTTAATCCTCACAACTATTTTACATTACTGACCTTGAAAAGTTGAACACCAATGCAGGCAAACATAAACTGAAGTAAAGTGGTGACAATCATGATGTTTCCGATGGTTCGAATAGCCACGAACACACACTGCACGACATGCTGCAGAACAAGTATGTAATTAATAAACAGTTAGAAGTTAGGCGTCTATAAGTTAAGTAAGAGGGAATGGGACGCACCTTTAACCCTTTAGCTCGGTTGATGGCTCTCAGGGGCCTCAGGACTCTAAGCACTCTCAGAATCTTCACGACAGAAATGGCAGAGGACCTGAAAACAAATGTGGCAGAAGAAAATCACATTAAAGTCTAAGGTTTGAAAGAATTCTTCTTATTAGCTATTACTGTAACGTCCCACATATGCATAGTTTTATTTCATATAGGACATCCAGTTTGTTCTTTGTGGTTGGCCACCAGATGGCAGTCAAGATGCTCCGTGCTTGTGGAAAATGTGCTGAACATTTAATATTAACTATCAGCACTTTTACAAAGAGCAACCGGCTAAATGTGTTTGATAACAGTATGAGCCCAATGTAAGTTAGCTAATAAGAGGAATACAACATAAGTTTACTATAATCACATACACGTCCTGCACCAGTATATTGACTCACTGAATGCCGAAGGACACAAGGGACACACCCACCACCAACAGGTCAAGGAGGTTGAAGTAATTTCTACAGAATGCTCCTTTATGAAGAAAAGCCCCATATGTGGTCATCTGAGGAGAACAGTCATGTTATAGAAATGCACAATAAAGAACAGTTGCACAAACAACACATAATCTAACTATAGCATGTAAAAAAAACTCAAAAAAACCTCAGTCTAAACATATTATACAGTATCAATAGATTCATATTTTCTCTAAGATAAACTTCTTCCACATACTCGCACTCTTTACACTCAGTAGATCACTCTGGTTTAGGGGTGGCAATCTCAAAAGCAGTGAAAAGGACGCTAACTCTATCCTGACCACCCCCACGGCCCCTAGCCACATGAATGTAGTAGTAAGTCATTCATTTCACAATGCACTATGGCATGTGGCAATAAAACATGCATTTTGTTGCCAGTGTTACTTACTCTATGCTTTTCTTTATAGTGATTGGAAAGTTGAAATGCCCTTACTGTTACATTCATGTTGGACCGTTGCCTTAAAGTGCATTTTATTATGTTCTTTAAAAGTCTATAGGGACTACAGCCCCAAGTGATCATCTAAGCAGGCAGAGAAATAAAATCTAGCTCAGATCACTGCTTACAATCATAAAAGAAAACTATCCTCTGAGTATGTAGAAATATGGAGCCATGCAGATACACTGATCAGCCATAACATTAAGACCACTGCCAGGTGAATAGACTATTAAATAAATGAAACAATGTGCACTGAATTTTAGAAGTAAGAATGGGAAGTGAAAGGATTTGATCAAGTTTGACAAACTGATGCCATGAAGAGTGTGATAACATATTGTTAAGCTCAACATACATGCAGCAGCTATAATGTCATGCCTGACTGGTTACTAATGTATTGTAATTTAAAGTCAGACAGCATCGGTGTGGACAGATTTTTGTGCAAACAGCTGCAGCCACAGCTCCACATTTCTATGCACTCCATTTGGAGAAAGCAGACCAAACCATGCTCAGAATGAACATGATTGAATTGCCCCCTCTTTTATGGTCATTATAAAGGCAGTCAGTGTGAGAGGCATGAGATAGCTTTTGTCGTAATAGCCTGGTTCTATCTATGGCACGCAAGGGTTGCATTAAAATTCTCATATCACTTAAGTCATCATAGCCATGACCTTCCTAATGATGTAGCATTCAAGTGCATGTGTTTAATGTAATGTTGATGTCAAGTTTCCTTCCCCCATTTTTTTCTTTTATTGGAGTAATATAAATATTTTATTTTAAGGCGAGACACTACAGAGTTAAGTATATGTCAGCTTTTTTGTTGTTTTTGAATCAAAATGCTTCCTCTTGAATTTATGTCTACATAAAAATAAATAATCATAATACATTATTATATATAATTAAAAAATATACATTTTTTTTAAAGGTCATTCTCTGATTTAGAAAATGAATATAATAATAATCAGTAGTCACTGGTAAAATGATAGATACTGTACATTTATATATTGTCTGATATTAAGTACAATTTCCATTTGTATTAGATGTTTCTGCTAGCATTACTCTATTATAGAAGTCATAACCTTTCCGCCTATAGTTTCTCGCCTTAAGTATGACTTTAAAAATGCATTATGAAAATTTATATTTTTTATTTTGTTTTGTAAAAGAGGTGCCTCAAAGAGAAGTAAATCAGAGCAAGGAAACAAACAAGCCAGGTCTGTTGAGTGGCAGGTGACACACAGGGAGAAGAATGCAAGGCTCTCATTGTAACTCTATGGGGTTACCTTCAATACGATCTCAAATGTAAACATACTAGTGAAGACATAATCTGCATAGCCTAGGACCTGGAAGGAGGCACAAGACGTTTGCAGTGTTACTGGGTGTGGGAAGTGACAGCACAGACGGGAGACACACAATTACCTTCAACACGATCTCAACAGTAAAGATAGCCGTGAAAGCATAGTCAAAGTAACCAAGTATCTGCAAAGAGCAACATGTTTAACAAAGCAAGATATTTAGCGCAAGGCTGAAAAGGAAGAAAAAAAGAGGAGAAAGGCATCACAAAGTATTTCCTGTAAAATGTGAGAGGGGAGGTTATTACAGCCAAACACCCTGGGCCTGCAAAAAGAAATTACGATTATTCAAAAATGTATTATACTTTCATTCAAACGGGCTGAAAATTTAAGGAACTAGCTAAATGGAACAGTTGGTCACAACTATTTGGCATTACACAATAAATACTACTACTTACTAGGGATGCAACGATACAGTTTTCCCACAACTTGATACATATCTCAATACATGGGTCAGAATATCAATTAAATTTCGATACGTTTTTAAGATGTGGAAAAAAAAAATCATGTAATTTTTTCTGCTAATGAGTGTAATATAATAACATGATGTGACTGAATCAATACATATGCATTTGACACAATATATTACAGTACAACTACTGTACAGCTGTAGTTTATATGTAAAGTGTTGTAGTTCATTTGGTTCAATGATTTACAGCATTTTTATTCAGTGAAAATAAGAACAGTGCTTTCACAGGCTATTTTAGATTTTATATTATAGCGAGTCTACTCTTGATATAGACTGCTAGGAGAGCTACATTATCAGACTTTTCATTTTTTATGATGATTTGATGGTTTCTTTTCTTTTCCTCCTGAGTCTGTCTCTCCTCTCTCAGTATTCACACAGGCCCCTGTCTCAGCGCTGCTCTGGCTCATCTCCAGCAGCAGCAGAGACAGACACTAGCTCCTCCCACACTGTAGCTCTACCGTCTACTTTCTGAACACTCAAATTATGTTATATTATATATGTCTCAACAGACCATTTTCTGAGGAAAACATATGAGATGGAGTCTGAGAAAAATAAATCGCGAGTGGCGTCACGGGTGTATACAAGTGCCTTTGATTAAAGCCGATGTAAAGCCAACAACGATTCAAAAGTATTTACAAGTTAATATCTTTCCTGGGTCTATCGATGTCAAATAAAAAACTGTCTGAAAGATAAAATCCACCTCTGTCTGTCCCTATGGAGCTGTTTTCTTGCTGCATCTGAGGAGGACGCAGCGATAACTGTTTTCCTTTCGGACCAAAATAAATGACAGCACAGCGTGCATGGAGGGACACGTGCGTATCAACCAAACACGTCTATTGAATCCTGACACCAGGATCGAATGATTCAATATTATATTGAATATCATTGCATCCCTACTACTTACGTAGACATGGTTATTTCATATTTTCCTATTACATGATTGTCCACGAGTTTGCAAAACAATCAACTTGTTACAGGCACATATGAACAATGTAATTCTATTATACTCATACAGTTACTGGGTGTAGATTTCATTTATAAACTCATAAAATCCTTGTAAATGTAAGTAAATAAAGAGATCTACAGTTGTCCAAATTTTACAATTAGTGTATTCTGTTCACAAAATAATGACGCTACTCTCCGAACAGCACAAATAAATAGAAACATGACTGGCTACTATTGTGGATACTGTGGACCACTGAAAAAAATAAGTACTTAAAGACATGTTCAAATTGTATGTACTAATAATACTTACAATATTGCGAGCAGAGAAGTTTCTTATTGGGTCCTCAGCAGCAAGGGACACTGAGCTCAGCATGATGAATACCAGGATGAGGTTAGTGAAGATGTGATGGTTTATGAGGCGATGGCAGAACACACGGACACTGCCGCAAAAAGAAAACAATACAGTCAGAAGCATATTCATTGTATATGTCCTATTGCAGTCTTTTAGTGGTGTGCTTACGGGTTGGTGTTGCTGAATATGAAGAAGGCACTTCCCTCGGGTATGGGGGTTATCTTCTCCTTTTTGACTAGTTCAGAGATGGCGGGTCGTGGTCCGGATGGTACCTCAGGGTCCTCCTCCTCGCCTGCTGTGTCGTCATTGTCCTCCTCATCCCCCAGGTCGTATCTGGCATCATCACCTTTGTCCCTTTAGACATACAGGAAATACAGATAAAGGAGATCGATATTAAATCTAGGGTTGCCAAAAAATAAAAGGATATCCAGACACTGATTGATACTACAACTAGAAAGTATATATTAATTTGAACAGGCTACAATACTGAAAAAATGCACAAAAAGACAACATTTATTCCTGATCTGTATTTGAACTAGCTATAATTAAGGTATATATTATAGTCCTCTGCATTTGACCCATCCCTCAATGCTGTTGGGAACCTGTAAGGGGCACTGTAGTATCAGACCACATAAAGATGGTAATAATTTTGGGTTACAATACATTTTGGTTTAAAAATTGTATTTTTTAAATTATCATTATGATAAAGGATTTGTCAATTTGTCAGCTCGACAAAAGTTTATTTTTATGGTATCAAATGTGTGAAATTTCAGTATTTGGACAACACTACTTCAATAACGTAAAAGTTGTCTTACCCTTTCGTGTCCCCACTGTCAGTGTTGAGAGATTCTGCATCAGCCAAGTTGTCCACAGCGATAGCCAAGAAGACATTCAGGAGGATATCTTATAAAGGCAATGGGTTAAGGACAATCACCAAGATAAGATTAGCCCATTACTGTTAAATATCATTTATCAGATACTGTTAATATATATGCAGCATTTTCTTTTCTAATTAATTATTACAGTTTTATTGTATTTTGTATTTTGCATAATAATGATAATTATTATTATTATTAGTTTTTGCTCACTTTATAATTAAATTAAATTACTATTTAATACATAAGGACTATACTGTGTAGGGATGCACAAAATATTCGGCAACCGAATATATTCGGCAACTGAATATATTCGGCAACCGAATTCGGCAACTGAATATATTCGGCTGAATACTGCAAAAAATAAAAAAGCCACATTCGGCTTTCGGTGGAGTGAGTTAGAAGTAAGGCCGAATAGTGGCGTGTGACTCAATGACAATCAAAACAATCAACGTGCAGTGACACGGTGATCTGGCACCTTCTGTAAAATGCTTTAAAATTATTGGAAAAGCTACTGGAATATTTAAAGAATATTAAACAAACTTATAGTTTCTTTTAAAAACATGTCTAAAAATGTATTCTAGTCTATTTATGCAATATTAAAAAAATTGTTAAAAACATTTGATATTCGGTTTTGGTTTCGGTATTCAGTATTTGGCCAAGTGTTTAATTTTTATTTGGTTTCGGCCACGGATTTTAACTTCAGTGCAAAATATTTGAGGATACAGTTTCCGCAGATGAAGAGGATGATGAAGTAAAAGCAGACGATCATCCCCGAAGAAGAAGGTCCCCCATAGGCCATGATGCCGTCATACATGACAGCATTCCAGTCTTCTCCGGTCAGAATCTGAACACAGCACAATATTTACTCTCTTAGGACAGGATATCGTTAAAATATTTTTTCTATAAATGTAAATTGATTTTCTGTAGCACAATTATACCTGAAACACAGTGAGCAGGGCCTGGGGGAAGTTATCGAAAGTGCTTCTTTTGGTCTGTGTTTCGTCGAAGTTGAATTTCCCCCCAAACACCTGCATGCCCAGCAGCGAGAAGATGATGATGAAGAGGAAGAGCAGCAGCAGCAGGGAAGCAATAGATTTCATGGAGTTAAGCAGCGAGGCTACAAGGTTACTGAGCGACTGCCAGTGTCTGAGAGGGAAACACAGCATGTTAATAAAACATCAGACACTGGACACAAGTGAGGTGGAGTCAGCTCTTACCGAGTGACTTTAAAGATCCTCAGCAGACGCACACATCGAAACACAGAGATGCCCAAAGGAGACATGATCTCAAACTCCACCAGGATGGTCTCTGTGATCCCTCCACACACCACGAAGCAGTCAAAACGGTTGAACAGTGAAACAAAATAGGCCTGAAGACCAAGACTGTACATCTTCACCAACATCTCACACGTGAAAAGAGCCAGCAGCACCTTGTTGGCCACATCTAAAACACACAGCCCAAATGAAGAAGACATTCCCAGACAGCAGACAAACAGACGTGATGTTACGTTACCCTGCACTTGTGTGAGCCACATCGGCTGGTTGTAATGCTCAGAGGATATTGTGAGAGTGTTCAGAAACACCAGGATGATGACCAGCCAATAGAAAGGCACAGATTTGACAGCCAACCGGCACTTCCTGCGGCAAAACCTGTTCCACCGGCGCCAGCGCCGACTGCAATGTACAAGGACATAACAATATAACAGTATATACTGTTTTATTTGTGTAAAACTTTACAGAGGGGACAAGTGGAACATTGCGTCAATACATATTTTAGCAAGTCCCAGTAAATGAACACAAAGATCCTGCACAGGGCTCTGCTCTATAAATACAGAAGGTACATGCTGACTTTATAAAAGCTGCTGATTCATCACCCTTACTCTGGCTCATTAAAATACAATACAACACAAACAGATATGAAAGTGTAACTTCTAAAGCAGGGTCTGCAGTCTCATGTCTGTCTCATGCAAAGGCTTAAACACAGTTTACTGACCTGAACTTTGACTTTGAAATTTTTTGACTGACAGAAAGAAAGTCAAAGTTGAGAAATCCAAATGGTTGCAGAAAGTGTCAAAGAGGGTATAAAAGTACATATTAGTGCAAATCATCAACAAACAATTTAAACAAAGAAAAGAAAAAGTTAACTCAAGCACATAACGGCGGTAACGGCGATTGGTGGCATTATTCAAATCAATTGTGTTTGTGCTTACCACAGAGGTCCACAACATGGTGTCTTCTCATCCTCCGTTTGATTCTCTGTGTTCACAGACTCTGTTTCACTGGCAGGGACACTCGCTGCAGCAGCACAGCACAGAGCATGAGTTAGCACAGATACACAGTATATATTATAGACTCATGAGGCAAAGGTTAAGTGTGTAGAATAGGTACGAATTTAGAAGGATGTTTAGTCAGCCATTTATTTTAATAAATATAAATTGTAGTCCTTATGTTAACGCCTTTTCTTTCATGGAACACCACAGCAAATAATGAGCTTCTTATGAGTATATAGTGACTGAAGTGTAGTGCCCAAGGCAGAAGGCAAGTTGACAGTGGACAGGATAGCGAATAGTGTGGTGATGTGAGAAAGTGGGGCAGTCTTTCAAATGCTTCTCTTGTCCTGCCTGTCTCAAATGTCCTGGTGCTACGACTCGAATTAGGCAACTCCGTGCTTCTGTAGTGACTTTGATTCGCGAATCGCCTGACAGCTCTCAGTGTATCGTGCTGACAGCTCAAGTAGTGATCTGGGTTTAGCCTGGTTTCCTATATTCACACTAAGCTATGGAGTTTTTAAAATGGGATTCAAGGTGGAACAAGGTGCAGGTGCAATCAAATGCATCTACTAATTCAGTTGGTTTGACAGATAAAGAACTTTAAGGATCACAACACATATATAAGACTATAAAGGGGTAATGTAAAAGACAGCTGGATATACTGTAAAAAAGCATTGATATTACTTTACAAAAAAGGAATACAGTGCAGTAATACCTGAAGCAAGATTCTTGAATATACTATATTACGGCCATTGCATCATGTAGCCTATGCATTATTCATTTTAACACAATTCCTCTCAGTTCACAATTGCCCTGATGAAGACATGCTGGTGTCAAAACATGTTGGCTGTCCATGTTGTAATAAAGGACTTTTCACACTACAGATTGCCTAGAATTTTTTCTGACTGCTCTACCTCTCATAACAATTGGCACATCAAGGCATCTGTTTTTTAAAATACTTTATTTGCCTCATCCTTGTAGATAGGGATGGGAATCGAGAACCGGTTCCTGTTGAGAACCGGTTCCGTGTGTTTCGATTCCACGGAATCGTTTAGCAGTTTATCTATCGATTCCTCTTATCGATTCCAGCCAGCACGAATCACGCACGTGTGTAACGTGCTTCGCCGCTTCACTGATACGCATGACGAGAAGAACGTTTGTGAAAATGGACTTTTAACTTTTAACTTTAACTTGGACACATGACACGTTCGGGAGACGTTCGGGACAGGTTCGGGACACGTCTGTTTATCCGGAGCTCCTAAAAGTGCGGTCGGATACTTAGCAGCAGAAAGTCCGGGATATAAGCGAATACACGTGGAAACACGCAAATTATACGACATGGGTGAGTCATATTATCATATTGTAATGACCCTAGGCTTCTCTTACTTCACAACGAACTTTATTGATGAACAGAACTCTTGAGTCGTATCACATTAACAGAGCATCTGCGCAGCCACACCACTCTAGTCCTCAACTCCTCGCACACACTCTTGTTCCCTCCCACTTGCGCGCACCAGCAGAATCCTTAAAGGCACATAGACATAAAACTCCAGTGATAACAGAACACCATTAACCCAGGTTATCACAATATCATTTCTTCATCAAATGGAGATATTAGGTGAAAGCAACGACTTGTGTCAACACCGGGACTAAACAAGGACTAAAAAAGAACTAAAGCAGGACTAGACCAGGACTAGACCAGGACTAGACCAGGACTAGACCAGGACTAAACCTGGACTAAACCAGGACTAGTGCTAATCTTGGTGCTAATCAAACAGTCTGTTCTCCTTTTTTCCCCAAATTAGAATCGATAGGAGAATAGATAAAGAATCAAATCATTAAGCAGTATCGATAATGGAATCGGAATCGTTAAAATCTTATCAATTCCCATCCCTACTTGTAGAGCACCTGTTCATCAATCAGTTTTTCATAATTCAATATGTTTTACCTAATAAACACAAGTACTTTAGAATAGCTTTTAGCTTTGACCTGCCATCTCGGTTTCCAGATACCTGCTGTAATGAAGCTTGCTCTCCTGATTTATTAGGGCTGATTTACACAACATGTATAAATGTTGTAACGTCCTTTCTTCTCATTTATATTTGTCCAGACCTAGGACTGGCACAAACTAGTACAATATAAGGCAATGCTTCTTCTTTACATCATTGTTTTGTTAGTAGTATTTACAATTTCCTATCAATAATAACCACTATATTTTAAACAGAGTCAATAACAAAGACATACACAGAGACACAGTAGAGACACAGAGTAGTAGACACTTGAGGGAAACTCCAGGATTTACCATGAGTGTCGGACGACTGGCTGAACCACCCAAACCTTCCTTTCTTCTTCTCGGTGAGGTCAGCCAGAGTCACCCCTTCATGTTAATGCATGCAAGCCCATGCATTCACACACAACGGCACAGCGGAGGCGCGCGTGGGGGGCGAGAATGGACGGCAATCAAAATGTGTCAGAGCAACAGGCACCACAGGACAACAGTATACTTTACATACAGTATTCAACATATTATTATTAGACAGATATTCGGGGAGCCAGGGGAGACTGCAGACATCAAGGAGGGGGTAGAGGGAGCCACATGGACAGTGCTTGTGGGTGACTGGGCCTCTGCTAACATGCTCCAGTGCATTTTTGACATAGTGGTAGATAGGGCTATACGATTTCAGGGGGGAAAAAATCTAGTATATTCACTATATTGCCAAAAGTATTCGCTCACCTGCCTGGACTCGCATATGAACTTAAGTGACATCCCATTCTTAATCCATAGGGTTTAATATGATGTCGGTCCACCCTTTGCAACTATAGCAGCTTCAATTCTTCTGGGAAGGCTGTCCACAAGGTTTAGGAGTGTGTTTATGGAATAGGGAATTTTTGACCACTCTTCCAAAAGTGTGTAGAATCCCTCAGTCATCCAGGTAGAATCCATGGCAAAAGGAGAAATTCAATTTCTCAAATGGTCAAAAGTTTTTTACACTTTAAGACAGAAACTGGTCCATCCAAAGGACAAAACACCGAGCCACAAACAAAGCAATGTGGTCTACTCCATTCAGTGTAGTGAAGACTGCAGTGAACGCTACACTGGAGAAACAAAACGGCCATTTCACAAGAGGATGTACCAACACAGATGAGAGAGCCAGAGTGGACCTTAATCTGATGTACATCTCCACCAAAGCCACGGGCCACTCCTTTGAGGACAGTGAGGTACAGATCTTGGCCAAAAGAACTGGTTTGAGAGGGGAGTTAAAGAGGCTATTTTTGTCAAGAAAGAGAATCCTTCCTTGAACAGAAATGGAGGTCTCATTTGACATCATTTGTCTCCCATCTATAACTCTATCCTTCCAAACTAAATCAAAACAAAGAAAACAATAGGGCTAGCCGGGTCAGGTCCAGAGGTGTGAAAACACCATTATGACTCTGAATGGCTATGCTACCCAGACCCCACACTCCACTCCCGCTGCCTATTTAATAGGCCTACCTAACTAACAGAAACTGTAAACAAGTAAACAAGTGTGGTAGTTTCAAAGTCATTTCATTGTAGTTAGCTCCTCCCTTCAGGCAGATATAAGGCAGCGTCCACCAGCGTCTGACCAGAACTGAAGAAGCAGCTTGGATGAGCTGCGAAACGTATTCGACCAAATAAACTTTTGTCCAGCTGACAAAAGTGAATTTCTCTTTTTGCCACTTTTGCCTGAGGTCACAAACTTATGTTGGACAAGAAGGCCTGGCTCTCAGTCTCCGCTCTAATTCATCCCAAAGGTGTTCTACCGGGTTGAGGTCAGGACTCTGTGCAGGCCAGTCAAGTTCATCCACATCAAACTCTCTCATCCATGTCTTTATGGACCTTGCTTTGTGCACTGGTGCATAGTCATGTTGAAGAGGAAGGGGCCATCTCCAAACTGTTCCCACAAAGTTGGGAGCATAAAATTGTCCAATATCTCTTTATTGAAGCATTCAGAGTTCCTCTGGAACTTAGTTCCACTGGAACTAAGGGACCAAGTCCAGCTCATGAAAAACAACCCCACACCATAATCCCTCCTCCACCAAACTTTACACCTGGCACAAAGCAGTCAGACAAGTACCGTTCTCCTGACAACCGCCAAACCCAGACTCATCCATCAGATTGTCAGTTGAAGAAGCGCGATTCGTCACTCCAGAGGATGTGTCTCCACTGCTCAAGAGTCCAGTGGCGGTGTGCTTTACACCACTGCATCCGATGCTTTGCATTGCACTTGGTGATATATGGCTTGGATACAGCTGCTTGGCAATGGAAAACCCATTCCATGAAGCTCTCTATGCACTGTTCTTGAGCTAATCTGAAGGCCACATGAAGTTTGGAGGTCTGTAGCGACTGACTCTGCAGAAAGTTGGCGACCTCTGCACACATGTGATTCAGCATCCTCTGGCCCCTCCCCGTCAGTTTACGTGGCCTACCACTTTGTTGCTGAGTAGCTGTTGTTCCCAATTGCTTCCACTTTGTTATAATACCACTGACAGTTGACTGTGGAATATTGAGGAGAGAGGAAATTTCACAACTGAACTTGTTGCACAGGCGGCATCCTATCACAGTACCACGCTGGAATTCACTGAGAGCGACCCATTCGTTCACAAAGGTTTGTAGAAACAATCTGCAGACCTAGGTGCTTAATTTTATACACCTGTGGCCATGGAAGTGATTGGAACATCTAACTTTGATTATTTGGATGAGTGAGTGAATACTTTTTGCAGTATAGTCTATATTCTAGTAAGTATTGTGATTAAATTTGTAATATATGTTTACAAGTAGGGTTCAGTAAACATTAACATTTGGGAGAAGACTGAAATATGAACAGCTAAACTGCTACAGGTGAATGAACATATTTACAAAGGTCTTAACTACTGTGGTACAAAAATACTTTCTATTAAAAGTGATATTTTGATCTTTGCATAGGACATTATTTTATATAACTTTTGAGATGTTGATCATTGTGCAAATTCAAATTGGTTTATGCAATAAATTGTGCAGCCCTGGTGGGAGAGGCTCATGCGCCAACAGCAAGCACCGACGCTGGGATGGGTGTTGGAGAAAGCATAAAAATCACACAGAACAATAAAACAAATGACATGGTCTAGTAATGTGCATGTACTTATATTTGGTTAGCTACTCATAAGTGATACTGCAGAGGCTAAACTCCTTCCTTCCTATCAGTGAGGTGTAGCTGCCGCTGCCCTGCGTCATGAGCACTGCTTCTATAAGGAGGATTTGGATTAAGAGTCTAGCTCAAATAACACGTCTTTTCTCCCTTTTCCCCATCTCAGATAAACTCCTGGGATTCACTCCTCGCTCTACTTTAGTGACATACATTGGGCGAGAATACAAAATGGCACCTTATATATGGTATATACAGGTGATTTTATAAAGTGTTACATGCAGTAGATTGTGATATGTGTTACAGTACTGATTTATACTGAGATGCAATGAATCATCTACCTGCAGTAGCACTCTCCTCTAGATCGCCTCACATACTATATAGCCTTTTTAAATTGATCCATAAATCATTAGTATCCTATAGGACCTCTTTCTCACACTTCTAATTACATGGTCACTATCCTTTGCACGGTCAAATGTCCTATAAACAGGAAACTGAAACCCATAATAGGCCCCCCGCCTCACAGTTGTAATCATGTGATCACTATTTTTATCTTTATACAGAGTAATGACAGAATAAAGTTAAGACTCAGGAATTATTATCTGTCGATTATAAAAATGTAATAACACAGTAATAGCACTGATATCGTAGTAGGGATAGTAGGTATAATAATGCTGGCATGGCTGGTAGTCATTCTGTTGGTCATCTACTGTATTATACAACTGCCCTTAAGTCTTTGAAATCCAATGGTCCTCTGCCACACAGTTCTACTCACATAGTCAATATTATACTGTATATCTGCAAGTATTGAGCAAGTATTTTAGCTAGTAGTGGTTAAAGTAGCATACTTTTCCAGAGTTCTATAATCTTGGCTAAAGATATGATATATTAAGATAAAGCAACCAGTTTAACGATGCATTCAGTATAGCAGCGATGTCACACAGCACATATCCATGGCGACGCATTGGACAGAGCGGACACAGGGGTCTTACGGTTGCGTTTGCTGTCCTCGTCCGCCTCATCTTCATTGTCCGGGTCGATGTCCTCGGCCTGAGTGATCCAGTCCAGGTAGCCCTTCAGGTCCTCCTCCAGCTGCTGCTTCTCACGCAACTTCTGGAAGTCTCCGCGAGCTTTGGCCTTCTCTCTCTCCTTGGAAAACTCTCTGGGTGTTTAAATGTACACAAACAAATAAAAAGTTAATACGTGTATGATAAAACAAATGCACAGACAATTAGAATCACATGCACAAGAAAATAAGGATGCATTTACACTTGCACAAACATCACATTAAAATGATCACTGGCCTCAAACAAGGACAAAAAAAGTACTAGTGTGAACACCCTAAAAGAAAAAAATACACGTTTTTGGTTTTTTGTTTTGTTTTTTTCACTTGGAATTCAACCTTGACGTGTTGGATACAGTCTCATACTTGATGATTTGAGTAAAATGAAATCTAAATCTCAAATCTGTCTCTATCTTTGAAAATTTTAACGTGTATATTTTTCTCAAAATATATCACCTAACTAATATATTTTAGATTAAATTTAGATTATCTGGTCTAAATGTCAATTCTGTTTTAAGAGTTATTTGCCACTGGAGGGAGATCCAAGCCATATGAAGAAGAAGACAGTCCTATTTTTAGTGCAGTACAGTAGAATTTCCTTCAGGCCTGAATTCTAATCATCACGAGAAGCAAGAATGTAGGTAGACAGATGGTTTCGAGAGAAATACACATTTGCACGTAAACAACATAAATACAAACTGGAGCTCAATATGGCATGTCGCCAATGACCAAATATAAACAGACACATTTTACACAGATTTCGGGAAAACTGCAACTGAAATATATGTCTGATTTACTTTATAGGAAGGAATGAAAAAATGTAACCTTTGAGAAATTAAGCTGAAGAGATGCAAAGAAAATTCTGTGTAACAGCAATTAATATCTTAAGCGCTACGCTTTTATAATATTGATATAATTATATTGTAGTGCACGCCTCCACGGATCAACTCTTTAAAGTTTATTTTCAAACTATTTTTGCCCAACCCCCACTAAAATTACCGTAGCTGTAAAACTGGAAAACTGTGGTGCTGAGAGCTTAGCGCCGCAAAGGGAGTGAAGGGCGAGGAATAAGATTAATTTCTCTCTCAGGAGTTTGGGTGGGATCAGGACACATGGGGTGGGTAGAAATGCTCACTGCTGTGTGTTTATGTCTATGTAGTTAAAAGCAAAAGAACAACTCAATTGTTGTTTATCTTAATCTTAATCTTATCTTAACCTATCATAATAGGTTATAAGCTCAAAGAGGATTGTGGCAAGAAACATCCACTGTAAAACCTACACAAAATCCATCTGTCTGCATGCTGGGTGGATAGACATTTATAGCTAAGGGGATGAAAAAGATAGTAACTGAACTTATTTCTTATGATGATATAAAAGTTTAAGGTATTTTGTCAGGTGAAAGAAAGCTGAATGGGAACAATAAAATGTACAGTTTATAGAGGGTACTCAAAATTACCCAAAGAGTGATAAAATGTGGCAGCAGTGACAGTGTTTAGAGCAATTGTCCACCCAATCCCAAGGTCAGAGATCAAGTCCTGCTTGAACCTACTTTATACTGTTGTTGTGTTCTTGGGACACTTCATCCATCTTGTACCATAGTATGAATATAGTGTGTGCGTGTGTGAGTGTCAGTGAGTGATTGGTGTGGAAAGCTATGCCTTTATTAGTCCCACAGTGGGGAAATTCCAGTTCTGCATTTAACCCATCCTGTTATTAGGAGCAGTGGGCAGCACATTACTGCACCCGGGGACCATCTCCATGATCTTCTTGCTTCGGCTTGGTCAGGACCTAAGCTGGAGGTACCTATGGTGCATGTTTTGGGTTGGTGGGGAAAACCGGAGTGCCCGAAGGAAACCCACCCAGACACGGGGAGAACATGCAAACTCTGCACAGAAAGTCTCGGGTGACCCGGGGATCGAACCCAGACCATGCATGCAAACTCCACACAGAACACACACAGAAAGACCTGGGCGACCCGGGGATCGAACCCGGAACCTTCTTGCTGTGAAGCATGAGTGCTACCCACTCAGCCACCGTGCCGAATTAATAGAGTGTAAAATGTCTACTTGTATTTACTCAAACTACCCAAAGTGACCAAGAAAAAGAATAATCACCGCAAGTAACACTCCACACTTTGGCCTTACCCACTGAGTACACCCAACACAAGGTTTAGCACAAAAAAGGAGCCCAGAATAATGAGGCTAACAAAGTAAATCCAGGGGGTTTCGAAACCAATGGCATCGTTCACCTACAGGGACCAAAACATCCAGTCAATATACACAGGCATTGAAAAGCAGTCAGGAGGAGAGTGCTTACCCGCTCAAAACACCCAAAACCAGGTTAAGAACGAAAAACGAGCCGAAGATCACAAGACTGACAAAGTACACCCATGGAAGCTCAAAACCCATAGCATCGTTCATCTGAGGAAGTATCAGAGCAGGAAGAAAGGAGGGAAGGAGGAAGGAAGGAAAGGAGAGAGAGCAAACAGTAAATAAACAGTAAATAAAGCATCAACAGTAAATAAAGCATATTTAAGCCAGAAAATAAAGGGGTATAGAAAATATGGTTACTTATAGATGCAAGAAAGTCAACATGCAACAGTGATCTCATGTCATATGAATGAAATGGGTCCTTGATTAAAGCTGCAATACACACATAAAAAATGTAAGTGGTATGGATCGTTTTACATAAAATGTACATAAATGTCCAATTTGCTTAAGTAATTGTCCTGAATAATGATCTGGTTTGGTTTTGGTTTGCTAACAGAGCTCGGGATTGTGTTGCCATAAATCATCAGAGTTTTCAGTTATCTTAATGTTACGCTATTCTGTTACGCTGATCTATGTTATAGCCACATCCCCCTCCCTCTTCACACGGACCTTCACACGGACCCAATCCAGTACCAGCCCCCCTCCACCCCACACCACCACCCCCTGCAGTCCAACCTAGTCCCCCCCCCCACTCCCCCCTCTCCATCACACCAGACGAGGTGAGGAGGGAACTTGGGCGGCTCAACCAGAGGAAGTCCGCAGGACCTGACGATATCTGCCCCAGGCTGCTGAGAACATGTGCAGACCAGCTCTGTGAGGTTCTCTGCCACATGTTCAATCTGAGCCTCAGCCTGGAGAAGGTCCCTGTCCTGTGGAAGACCTCCTGTGTGGTCCCGGTTCCCAAAACAACAAATGCCAGGGAACCGGCCCACTACAGACCAGTCACCTTGACCTCCCACCTCATGAAGACCATGGAGAGGGTGATCCTCAGCCACCTCTGCTCTGTGGTGAGCCCTACCCTTGACCCGCTGCAGTTTCCCTACAAGCCAAACGTAGGAGTAGAGGACGCCGTCATCTACTTGCTGCAGCGGGCGCTCACCCACCTAGAGACCGCCGGGAGTGCTGTGAGAGTCATGTTCTTTGACTTCTCCAGCGCCTTCAACACCATCAGGCCGGCGCTGCTGCGGGGGAAGCTGGAGAATGCAGGAGTTGGTGGACATCTCGCTGCCTGGACCATCGACTACCTCACTGACCGTCCACAGTACGTGCGGCTGCGCGGCTGTGAGTCAGAGGTGGTAGTCTGCAGCACTGGGGGCCCCCCAGGGAACTGTCCTCTCACCCTTCCTCTTCACCATATACACCTCGGACTTCACATATAACACGGACAGCTGCCATCTCCAGAAGTTCTCTGACGACTCGGCCATTGTGGGCTGTGTGTCTGAGGGGAACGAGCTGGAGTACCGCTCGGTCATCAGTGACTTTGTGGACTGCTGTGGGCGCAACCACCTGTGCCTTAACACCAGTAAGACAAAGGAGCTGGTGATCGACTTCAGGAGGAGACCACTACCTCACTCACCGGTGAACATCCAGGGGCAGGACATAGAGACTGTGGACAGTTTCAAGTACCTGGGTGTTCACCTCAACAATAAACTGGACTGGTCCCACAACACCGACGCCCTGTACAAGAAGGGCCAAAGTCGCCTCCACCTCCTGAGGAGACTGAGGTCCTTTGGAGTGCAGGCCTCTGCTCAAGACTTTTTATGACTCTGTGGTGGCCTCTGCTCTCCTCTACGCTGTCGTCTGCTGGGCCCCGAGCAGCACAGAACGGGACAGAAAAAGACTCAACAAGCTGGTCAGGAGGGCCAGCTCTGTCCTGGGCTGCCCTCTGGACTCTGTAGAGGAGGTGGCCGAGAGGAGGGTACTGGCCAAATTCATGTCCATCATGGACAACACCTCTCACCCTCTGCACCGGACTGTAGAGGAGCTGAGCAGCTCCTTCAGCAGCCGACTGAGGCACCCCCAGTGCAAGAAGGAGCGCTACCGCAGATCCTTCATCCCCACCACCATCAGACTGTACAACTCCACTGTATAGTCCAAATGTGCAATATTGTCTTAAATACTCTCCTAGTTACTATTTCTTATTATTGCTTGGATAACTCCACTGTATGGTCCTATTGTGCAATATCGTTTTTCCCAATGTGCAATTTTTTTTTTTTCCATTACTCCTATCGTGCAATATCGTTTTTCCAATTTTTCAATACTCTCCCTGTCACAGTTTTTATTATTATTACTATTATTATTATTATTCGATTTATTACTTATTTTACTATTATTATTACCTATCTTTATGCCATTTTTGCCTGCATGCACTTGTCTTCTTGTTCAAACTGTCCCTACGTGGAGCTACTATGACAAGTAAATTTCTCCTGTGTAAATAAAGTCTTCTTATCTCTTAATGTTCTTTCATCATCATAAACAGACGTGAAGTTGTGTTTTGTTTCATTCACACATGTTTAACACACAAACCCTGCATATTTAGACTTCTCAGAGTTCCTTCCTTCAAACAGAAAATGCTCTGTTTCACCTTGCGATGTCAGGTGGTAATACAGGAAGTGCTCCACAGTTTTTACTCCATACAACTTCACTAGAAACTTTTGTGTTCTTTCAAAAGTATTATTTAATTTACTATTTAATTTACTTTTTGTTTTACACTGCTGCTTTAAACTTGACAGATTTCCATGATAACTGTAGTTTTCTAATGTTCCATCCCCAGATTTATTATAACTTAAAAAATTTGCAATATTTCTTCTACCTTCTTTTTTCAAATTTTGCGCTGAATACACCAAATCTATGAGTTAATTTGTCATGTGAGAGTAATAAAAGATGGCAGGAGGAACAATGATAAGCATTATCAAACAAAAGTCAATCATGGTGTGTCTAATCTGCGCAGGCAGAGACAGAGGAGGTCACTGCTCTCACCCAGTATAGCACATCCGTCCAGCCCTCCATAGTGATGCACTGGAACACTGTTAACATGGCAAACAGGAAGTTATCGAAGTTGGTAATGCCATTGTTGGGACCATGCCATCCATCTCTACACACAGTGCCGTTGATGGGGCACTGGCGGCCGTGTCCAGAGATCGCACATGGAGCAGGTTCATCTTCAGCTATCACATCTGAAATAACAATTACAATATTTGAAAAATAAAGATATATTACACAAAAATAATCAGTCAAAATAGTTTCTTTACACATACAGTATTCACACACATTATTCGGGTTTAAGATCAGTACAAAGTGACCATCTGTAGATTCATTTTAATAAGTTGCAATAATTTTCTTGCATGCTTTTTGTATAGTTTCTGTCTCAATTCCGACCATTTACTGTAAGTTACAATTTCCCAAGATCCATAACAGAACATCAACAAAGAAAAACACTACAAACAAGAATTAAGAAAGTATCACCTGCACCAGGAAAGTAGCAGGTTGCATGCATTTTGCCGATGAAAAGCTCCAGGCCAATAATAGCATAAATGATGATAACAAACAGGACCAGCAGGGCGATGTGCAGAAGAGGAACCATGGCTTTAATAATAGAGTTCAACACCACCTGTAAACCTGGAGAGGTCAAAGGTCAAATGTTAGAGGAGAGAAATCTGTATACTAAAAATGAATACAGAATATATCAGAATTTTTAGGTTTTTTTTAGGCCTAGACTAAATTTTAATGCTAATCATTAAAGGTCCCATGGCATGAAATTTTCACTTTCTGAGGTTTTTGAACGTTAATGTGAGCTCCCCTACCCTGTTTAGGCCCCCCCCCCATGGCTAAAAGTTGCGAAATGTCTAAACTGAGCATTTGCGGTCCTTTTCTGCGTTACACAAAACCAGTGTTCAAACGGGCGAGTTCGGACAAGGCACCTTATTGACGTCAGATCGGCAAATGCAGCTCCAGCCCCTCCCTCTGTCTCCGCTCAGCGTCCGTGTATATCCCGCCCATAGAGTTTGGACTGTGAATGCGCTACAATGCAAAATGCGTTTTTTTATTTGCCTGGAGGCACGTCCGAGTGTTTCTAGGCTCGCAAGTCCCTTACCCGATCCTCTGGACCTCTGAAATACCAGTGGTTTAATTTTATTTTCTGTGTAAATATGCTTTTTTTCATTGCAAAGTCTCTCATCTGTCTTCTTGTGTAAAACAAGGAAGAGAGCAGATAGCTGCGCCGAGCTGCGCTTCGAGCGGGGGAAACCCGGCCCCCCCGCTCCTTAGCCAATCTCTCTGTCCTTCTCATTTGCACTGAAGCAGCAACACCCACAATAAAGCATTTTAGACACATATCTAGCCTCATGAAGACTGTCAGAGTCATATCTCATGCAGTGAGTGTTGATTTTGAAGAAGGATTCATTTACAGTATTAGGGAACCATTAAGGAGCCATATAAAAGCATCAAGAAGTACCATGTCATGGGACCTTTAATGGTAAATGTGATTATTTGATACTATGATATATGGTTAAGGTCAGGATATCTTAAGTTTTCGGTCCATTTGATTGTGGAAAAAGGCACATGTGTGACAGGGGGTATTTACTAGGGGTGTGCATTGCCATTAATTTGGCGATATGATATGTACTGTAACACAATATGCCTGTCACAATTCAATATATAAAGATATATCACAATACCCAAACAAAGGACAATATATTGTGATTAATCAATAATTACGTATAATATTGCAGTTAAGTAAACATTCACAAGAACAAAAATCAGATTACCAACAGTAGTACCAATGTTTAGATACTCACTGGGTACTCCTGAGACAAGCCGCAGCGGTCGCAGGACACGGAAAGCTCGAAGGGCTTTAACATCAAATCCTCCTGGTTTGCCCCCGTGACCATGCATGGTTGCGTGGTGGGCTTCACCTTCACTCTCTCCCTTCTCTTCTTTGGTCAGCATCTCCAAAGCAACACTGAAGAGTCTGCATCAAGAACAAAAACATACAGAACTTATGTACTTTTTATGACAACAATTTATTACAACTAATTTCAAAATAAGCTACACCAAAATCTTTTACTTTTGCTCTGCTCATTACCCAAAGACAGAGGAGAGTGGAGAGTTCCATCAGCTTCTTTTAGTCAACAAATCGATGGACAGAGCATGTCTTTAAGAAGAAGTGAAGAAGTGAACTTTATTGATCTCACACTGGAGAAATTCTTCTCTGCATTTTAACCCATCCTATATATATATACATATATTAGGAGCAGTGGGCAGCACACACATTAGGGCGCCCGGGGACCATCTCCATGATCTTCTTGCTTCGGCTTGGTCAGGACCTAAGCTGGAGGTACCTATGGTGCATGTTTTGGGTTGGGTACTGTTAGTCAACCAAGAATTCTGTAGTGGCCTTGTAGTCGACTGATATAGTAAGCTTTTGCTTTTGAAAATACATATTTTCCTTACAGTGGTTTAGTGTTAAATCCACTAATAAATCTTAGTTACATTAGAGGATTTGAATCAGCAGTTCAAATAGCTTTAGGCATTTGTGTATTATATTAATTATTCCCTTGAGTGGTAAACAAAAAAGTCCTGCAACATTAGCAGATCATTCCTCCAGAGGAAAAGATCTGAGGCATAGCAGTGAAGTGGTGTGGCGAGACAGTGAATCCAGTTAGCAGCAAAAACCAGTCTCTGCAGCAGAAGAAGCTGACTCTTCGTGTGACTACACAGCAGATCAGGCCCACATGCTGCATACAGACAGGGATCTGACCCAGCTACGCACTGGACTGTGAGCGGGAAGGAGCCGGAATAGTCCAAGTGTAGTACCGAAAAGGCTACAGATAACGTGAGATTATGACAAGATAGGATTTAGAGCAGGGGGCCACAGAAAGGCACAAGATGAATATGGGAACAGTCAAAATGCAAGGAGATGGTAATATAAAGTAGTAACAAAGCTGTAGCTGAGCCGGATTGGTGAGCGGTAGGCAAAGACAGACAGAGAGATGAAGTACAGAGGAAATGGTGAGTCATTTCAGTGGTGGACTTATTCTGTCCTTTCTGGGTCATATAATGTCGCTTTATGGGGGTTCTCTTAATAGCACTTGACTGTTCCAAGATGGCTTAAGCTACATTCACTTGAGACTACTTTAACCAGTGTACTAATTGCAGAGGTCCAAGTGTCAGCAAAACATTAGATACGTTTCTAAGAAATGGACAGACTAAGACCCCTCAGCCAATGCTTTTTCCAATGAGCTACAAACACCATAAAACAGAAATCTGCGTATTGAGCATTGAGTGTAATTTTTAATGCACTGATTTACTGTTTATAAACATTTGTGACTTACCCAATGACAACGATGACAAAGTCCAGCATATTCCATCCGTTTCGCACATAGGCGTTTTGGTGCATCACCAAACCGTATGCGATAATCTTCAGAAAGGTCTCAATTGTGAAAATGATGAGGAAGGCATATTCGACTGTTTCCTGCAACAACAAAAAAATGGGGGTTGTTATGTTGTAATTCCCGCAAACAGGCCCCCCAAACAAATGCACTTTTACATTGGGGTTCAACTTGACTCAGTGCTATTTAGGGTTGTAAGTAGTATCAAAAATTAGATACTAATTGATACTAAAACTATTACTGAAGCTAGTAGTATCAATATTAAAAATGTCACAATCACAGGGATGAGATTAACGTTTACCTTAAATAAAGAGTGTTTTTATATTATCACGTGGTAACATTGTGTATTAAGTTGGGATGTCAACAATTAATCGACTTACGATTAATTGTCAATCAAGACGTTGTTCAATTAAAATGCATTAATTGTAACTAATCGCTAGAGGAGAGGGCGCTACTCTGGAATGTGAACACGAGATGTGAACCCACTCGCGAGAAGGACCATAGCGTTACATCTGCGGCCGGATCTAGAAGCAGTGCAAAATGTTCTCCTCCCCACCCAATTTTTGCTCCTCCACTCCGGGCCGTAGCAGGCTCCACGTGAAAGCGCAGTGGAAGCAGCCCGCTGTCCGGCCCGTGTGCCAGTGTGTGTGTGTGTGCGACTGTGCGTGTGTGTGAGTGAAATGTTTTCCCCGATCAATTCATTTTTTTATCATTTCATATCACGGACCTCTGCGTCAAGCCGCATGTACAATAGCCGCAATAAAAGCGCGAGTTTCGTTTTTACAAAAAAACATCCTAAATTTATTTTTCAATAAGATGCACAACTTTTGTTATTCAGCATCAATACATTTGTGTGCTTTTTACTAAGGAATAATTAATTGAGGAATATACAATATAATAATACTATGATATATTTTTGACTCAGTGTTATGTATACTATAGCTTATATTCTTAAAGACCCTATTGAAACACTAAAATTCAGGTGAAAAACGCCGCTTATCAATTAATCGTAAGTCGATCGATAAGGTCAATCAACTATAGATTAATGAATTAATCGATAATTTGCATCCCTAGTATTAAGTCTATTCCTATGGAAAACAATTGTGAGATTTTAGTATTGTGCCAATACTAGAGTCATCAGTGAATTCTTTCAACTCCTTTGACCACCATTTTAAAAACACAACATAATTTTCGAGTTGAAGGACCTAAAGCAGTGATGTATCTTTCCAAGGTAACTTTCTGTCGCAGTTTGAAGGTAGAAAAACACGGACAAAAAGGCCCAAGGTCAACTGAAGTTATGCTGACAATAGATGCATATGTTGCAAATGTTATTAGGTGTTATAGCAGCTTAACTGTGATATCTGAGGGCTTATGCATAAAACAGTGAGTCAGATGTCTAGGACAGAGGCACCTTTATTTGAAGACATACTGCATTGTTTACACCAGGGGTGTCCAAACTTATCTAAAACACACACATATCTAAACACAGACGAAGCAGAAGGCCAATTGAGGGCCAGAGACTGGTGCTCAGTACAGTGAATAATTGAAATATATGCATGTTTAACACGTTAAAATTAGTTATCAGTCCTTTATTCATTCAAAATCCTCAAAACCACACAATAAATATTAAATATTGTCTTATCAAGGTAGATTTTCAAAAAACTTGCAGTCAAAAGTTCTGCTCAAGGTAATTTGGGCCAATTCAACAGGAAGCCTGGGTGCCAAGAAAAATTTGTCTGAGGGCCATAGTTTGGACATGCCTGGTTTACACCATCTATCAGTACTAGGGATGCACAATGTAATAAAGTAAAGGTATTTCAGAATTAAATGAGTGTGATGTAGGACAGGCAGAACAGTTATGGCATAGAAATACAGAAATCTTCATAACAGTAATGTAATAGTGTACAACGGAGGTTCTCAGAATGTGGTATGGGTGCTTTCTCTGGTGGAGCTCCCTCTGGCAGATTCCTCTACATGTCTTGTGTTTGTGTAAGTTAATTTGATCCATAGTTTTGTTCTCCTTTGAATTAGTTATTGTTTAGAAGTACTGTAATAATGGTGTAGCCCTGGTTAAAAGTTGTATAGAGGATTTTCCAAGGAACGAGAAATCCAGTGACTGTCTTTTTTCAAATGCTGTACATGCGTGAAACCACTCCCCCTCTCCCACAGCTCCCTAAGTAGAAACGCCTCCTCCTGCCTCCTGATGCTTACGCTGCTTGTTTATAGCCAGTGCGCATTCATAATGGCTGTTGCTGCTGTAAATATACTGTACGTTTTCAAATGATAAGCAGAAGTTACCTGTCCAGAAGTAATTTAGTGACCAACATGTCAATCTTTAGACACTCTGCTTCAGAGCATGCCATCTCTGAGAATCACCTGAGTTTAGCTTCGCTCCTTTTCCCCTTCTCTTGTTCTTTCAGCAACCTCAGAAACTGACTTTCTTTGGCGGCTAACTGGTCATCGATTCTTGTTTGCCATTGCAATAAATTTTGTGCTAACTGCGAGGAAGCTACAGTTGGAAAAAGCCACTAAGAACTGCTGCATTGATTGGTAAACAGCGTCTTGCGTCTGTGGAATGCGTGAGAGCAGGGCTCTCAAGGCTCACGCATTGAGAGTGTGACACACGCAATTCGACGTATTCACACGCGCACACATGGCATTTCTCACGCTGATTAGTGTTTTGTTTTTTGGTTTTGTGCCCAGAAAATCGGTCTGTGTGGCTTAGTTTATGCAGGCTCCGCGCGTTTTCAGCGCCGCCCCCTCCCCCTGCTCCCCCGAGCAGGGGGAACAGGGGGAGGGGGGGACGGCGCGTCTGCTCGCCGTCCCCCGGGCACGTCCTGAGCCTCAGTCCCGGTGCCACGTCTCCTCTGAGACGCACCGACTCCGGTCCCGGTGTCTCCGTCTGTGCGTAACGTGTCCCCCCCGACGGCTTACGCGCGGAATACGCGCGGCCCAGAGCCGAATTGCCCATGGTGAGTCGCGGTGAGACGCGGGCCCGGTGCATTGACCAGACTCTTACATGAATCCGTTAAAAATGTCCCGCTCCCTCCTCCCCGCCCCTCTCAGCGCGCACTGACAAAGTGCGGTGATGATAAAACAAACTGAGGACCATCAGGTAATAACTTAATTTATATAACTCTCATTAGTTGCTTTGTAGTTTAAGTTTGCTCTTTAGACAAACAGGGCTCTCAACACGCAATTCGACGTGTTCACACGCTCACACGGCATTTCTCACGCAATTCAATTCACTCGCGCACCCCCCGTCCTCGGAAATTACAGTCACACGCACGACCCCGCTCAAAACTTGAGAGCCCTGCGTGAGAGACATACGTAAACTAAATAATAACCAGTGCGCCAGCAAGTCAGTTACGCTAGAAGCGTAGGGAGTTTGACTGACAACCTAACAGCCAATAGATAACGAGGTCTTTATGTTTATCTGGTCCCACCATGTCCACAGTTGGATTTTCATTCTTTTTTTTTTTTGGTCATCATAATTACAAGGCTGCTGCATCTCTATAATGCTATCATTGACAATTTGAAACAAACAAACAAGCAAAAAAAAATCCTCCAGCCTTTAAGCCCTACTTTAGAACAGATAAATCCTTTTATAGACCTAGTTTCAGTTTTAAATATTATGATGAGTGAGCTACTAAGTCTAAATCTAAGTCTACTTTACATTTGGTAGTGCACGATATGTCAAATATATATATATATATATATATATATATATACAGTGAATAGGGTTGGGCGGTAATACGGTAATACGGTATACTGCGGTATCTAAAAATAGCAACGGTATCAGATTCATTACCGTCATTAAAAAAAAAAAAAATCTTGCCCCAATATAATATTAACTATAATTAATTTAATGCCTAAATAAAGACTGTTTGTCCAGCACTTATGTATGTGTGGTTGTGTTTGTTAATTTAATACTATTACAGTTTAAAACAAATATTACTATCGGAGAGATGACGTGTTGCGACGTCACGTGACATTACCGCTCAGAAGGAGGAGGAGAAAAACAAGACAACATGAAAGTAAAACACAACATCTGCAATTTGGCAGCATTTCGGATTTCGGCCAAATGACAAGGGAGAGCCGGGAAATGTCAACGAGGCTGTGTGTAAAACGTGCATGCAGACTGTGGCGGTGTTCTGGTGAAACATCCTACCCGTCGAGAGATAACAGCGGCACTGTGGAGGAGCAGAGGCAACTGCATATTGTCGCCAGTGTAGTGCACTCGTGAATGTATGCATAATTCACCTTCTTAACTGTGTTGTTACAGCTTTGCCATGCGGGTTTTGCTCAGTTCTTGGTTAAGCACTTGGTTATAAAGTCACTGCTTCTGATAACAACTCTCCGTTTTTGAGTCTGAAATGTGAGAAGTTTTCGGGTTTCTTATTACAAACGCAACTTCCACACGAGGCTGTTATTCTGGGAGATGAAGACCCCCTTCTTTGGTGGAAATCCAATGGAGTCAGGCGCTTTTTTCTGTTGTCGAGGGTTGCCCGATATACCTGTGCGTTTGTGCCACAAGCTCCATCAGAACGGGTCTTCAGCACCGCGGGCAAAGTTGTCAATCCACAACGTGCCTTACTCAAGCCGGAAAAAGTGAACATGCTGGTTTTGCATTCAATAGCTTAATATTTTTATTTTCAATAAGGAGTAGCTTTTTCTGACGGACGAAAACGGTCCGGGATGTTGTATAGTTGTACGTTTAATTTATTTGATTCATGTTAATAGATTTTAAAAATATACAAACAAGCAGTATTTTCCACTGCGTTCTCAGGACAGGGTTATATATGCACATTTTCGGTTATGTCTTGTTATTTATTGTTCAGATTTTCTTTTCTTTTATTCCTGTTGGTTTGTTAGCTTTAGCCCACAGACAATTTGTTATTTCGTCCCGTCGGTTGGCTGCTGTATTTGCACTTTAAACATTTGTTAATAAAAGTTACTAATTTTGTAACTGTTTTGTTATGTTTTCAGTATCATTAGGCCTATGTAATGCTTGCTATTCTGTTTCTGAACGGTATAGCTGCAAGCTGCCATTTGGCGAGGCCACTCCACTGTAGTGCTAAGTGTTTTTTTTTTTTTTTTTAGCCTTAGCAACGGTAATACCGTATACCCCGGGAAAATGTGGACACGGTTTAACGGTATCAAAATTTGGATACCGCCCAACTCTAACAGTGAACCCTCGCTCTATCGCGGTTCACTCTTCGCGGCCTCGCTGTTTCGCGGATTTTAAAAAAAAATTTTTTTTTTTTTTTCATTTTTTTTAAAATAGTGTAACAATGTGTTCTGCGGCCTGATTGGCTAAGAGACTAGACCAGGACTAAACTTGGACTAAATCAGGTCTAGACCAGAAGTAGACCAGGTCTGACCAGGTCAAACGAGCGGCTTTTGCGTTTGTTTGTGCGTGTTCGGTTTGTGGCTCAGGTTGAGAGGAATCACAGGAGCAAGATGGCGCCTATGGTCGGCTGTACTTCTGCTACCTCTACTATTTCTCGTATTTTTGTGATTTTCCTTGTGCTATATTTTGCATGGTCAGCCCTGTCAACAAATGGCTATGTCGCGGCTGTTATTCAATATGACAGACATGCGTTATTCCGCATCAACGCACATATGGAAAGTTTTTCTGTTACCTGGCCAGGTACACAGTTTTTCCCCTCCAAAACTGGAATGCTCCAAGTCATCGCCGGAGTACCTGCTGCTAACTAAGCCCCGGGGCAAAAGAAAAAGGAAGCGGGGATCCAGGGCAGGTGTCCAAACCAGGCGGAGAAAACAGCGAGCAAGCGGGACTGGATCTGCGAGGAGCGAACGGTGTCTGATACTGGTTCCTATCTGGGCGTCGGACGGTGAATCTGCGGAGCCACCGCCGCTACGGAGCTGAGTCGCCCGTTCTTCTCTGCGGTGTGAGAGGGTCCTGCGCCCTGTCACTTGTATCAAGGATGGAGGTTGTGTCCGGAGCGTCCAGTCGATCAGTGCATGTCAGTGACCAAACGCGCGCAGCCTCTCCGGATGGCCCTGCTTAACGCACGCTCCATATGAATAAATCCTTTATACTGAGCGACTTGTTTGTCAACGAACACGTGGATTTTATGTTCCTGACTGAGACATGGCAACGTGAACAGGATTTTGTCCACCTTAATGAATTGTGCCCCCCGGACTGCTCCGTGACTGGAACCCCGCGGGCCTCACGGCGAGGCGGCGGGCTCGCGCTCGTTTACCGGGATGGCTTCTGGACACGACAAATGAATCCGGTCGCGTTCAACTCCTTTGAGATGCAGATGACTAAGGTTGGGAACATTACTTCATTTTATTGTATCTTAATCTATCGGCCGCCTGGTCCTGCACGTTCTTTCTTGGATGATTTCGCAGACTTGTTGTCTTCTATTATTAAACTTGAGAGTTTTGATACTCTGATTTTTACCTCCATGTAGATAATCCCTCATCCCTCATCCCTTATCCACGATGAGGGGTTTATCGTGGTTAAATCTGTGAAAGAGCAGCATGTGTCGCGCACTTCTCCAAGGGGTTGGTGCGCGTCTCGTCCCGGGACGTGACAGTGCTCCTCGCACATCTGGCGGGGCTCCCGGGGCCGTGTCTCCCCCCACGCGCCACTATTAATACATTTTTTGGAAAATCTATGAAAGTTTGAGTGTTTAAACTAGAGACAAATGTGAGAAAAGGTTAATTCCAGTCTGAGAAAAGCGTATAATGTGTGTGCTGAGGCGTTTACAGCCTTAAAGGTCCAGTGTGTAGGATTCGTGGCGCATAGGTGGATAGTGGCTATGCACTTCCTGTTTTAGCTACGGCAAACCTCGAGGGTCACCCGGACGCGCCGTTGCGGAGAGCTCGCGTACCCGCGTGCGCTCCCGTGCGCGCACCCGCCGCGCACCCGGCCGACAACATCGGTATTAATAAAACGCGGTCTCCCGTTCAGGTTTTTTTTTTCTTTTCGCATGAAAGCACACATTCTCGATCGTGAACCATGATAATCTACATATCAAATGAAACCTTACAGTCTCCTCTTTTTGACTATGCAATTCATTTCCCAGCACAACAATCACTCCCTGAGCACATGGGGCTTTTATACGAAAAGCACAAAACAAGGTTTGTTACTTAGCTTACCTTTGAAGGCTCTGCACAGGTCAAACTCTGTATTTCACCACAAGCTTGGTATCAATAGGTCCGTAAGGATCCAGCGAATAAAATCCAGTTAAACAATTTAGTCCAAAACATGTGTTAGATCCAATACGACGTGTGATACAGCAGCATGCTTGTTGTTTACCCAAAACCACGAGCCTCCCCCCATCCCACCCGCACCTCTCTCCTTCTCTCCTTCTCTCTTGCGCAGCGCGCCGGAGCCGCCTGCTGCTTTGCCTCCGGTGCTACCACGAGCCTTGCCGAAGGCGAAGGCGGAGCCCAAATGTCCTTCTGCGGCTCTCTTATTCAAAATGGCTGCCTCTATATGGGGAAGATCCCCCTTTTATGTGACTATATCCAAGTCCAAAAGAATACTTTGATTTCATGATGGAAGTGAAAAGGCTTGAAAAACAATGTATTTTTGAATGGGTATCTTCAATTTCAGTAATTAACGGGTAAAAATCTTACACACTGTCCCTTTAAAACATGTAGAATAATTGTAAAATGTAAAATTGTCCTACTTCGCGGATTTCTCTTATTGCGGGCTATTTCTGGAACCTAACCCCCGCGATAAACGAGGGTTCACATATATATATATATATATATATATATATATATATATATATATATATATATATATATATATATATATATATATATATATATATATATATATATATATATATATATATATATATATATAGGCATTATTTACATAATTATTTAAGCCAGAATGAAGTTCAAAGGTACAGAGAGGTCTTGGGGCTGTATTTCCTCAACAGTTTAGTGCACATTGTGAGAAGCACTTGAAGCAGAAATGGCCTTTTGTCCCTTACTGAAAGGTTGTGTTAAGCTTTGGGCCCTGGCTTGGCGTCTGCTGCAGCCCCAGGCAGCTCAGCCATCAGTTCAGCATGAGGGACAGTGAAAGAACAGCAAGTGAGCCATTCAAAGTAGAGCCATTACTGCTGCAGTAATACAGTCATTGCAATATGCATCGTCAAAATGAACCATCTTCAGTATCATTCACATTAATTGGTGGTTTAGATTTTAGAATGGGATGATGATACACTCCCTTTACATACATGGAGGATGAAGGATTATTACACCCCATGCAGTTTGGATTTCGGGCTAACCACTCAACAGAAACTGCATGCTGCCTTCTCACAGAAACAATAAAACATAATCTGGACAATGGTGGAGTTGTAGGTGCAATATTTCTAGATCTCCGTAAGGCATTCGATACAGTCAATCATTCCATATTACTCACCAAATTAACACATTTTAAACTGTCTACAAACATTCTCTCTTGGATAAAATCATACCTGTCTGGACGAACTCAATGCGTTCGGATTGAAAATATCGCATCCGAGATCGCAGCCACTAACATCAGCGTGCCACAGGGTTCAAACATTGGCCCACTTCTCTTTTCCCTATATATAAACGACCTGCCATCTGTGTGTGAGGATGTAAATATCCAAATGTATGCAGATGACACGGTCGTTTATACCTGGGGAAAAAATGCAGAAAAGGTGTCCAAGAAGTTGATAGCAACAATGGAAAAAGTCTCCAAATGGCTAACTGACTCATGCCTTACATTAAATATCAAGAAAACCGCCACAATGTACTTTGTAAATAACAATAAGAAATCATCCTTCCCAAACATAACTGTGAACGGAGAAAAAATACAAAATGTAAAAGAGTATCGCTACCTGGGCGTCATCTTGGACCCACATCTCACCTTCAAAAAACATATAAAACAAATGTGCCATAGCTTAAAATACAATATCAAAACATTCAAATGTATAAGAAACTCACTGACACTAGAGGCAGCCCAAATCTATTTTAACAGCATGATTATGTCCCGGTTTCACTACTGTATAACCTGCTGGTCCCAGGCCAATAAAACCACACTGAGACCTTTAGAATCACTCCACAAACAATCACTCAAAATTTTAGACAAGAAGCCACGACAACACCATCATTGCACAATCCTCCAAAAATACAGACTCTTAAACTTCAACAATATTCAGAAATATGCCTCAATTAGAATGGCCCACAAAATACTAAATAACTCTGCACCAGCTCCTCTTAAGAACTTCATCAAGTACACATCCACAGTAACAACACGAACCACACGAGCTTCCACCAACAGCCACTGCAATATACCAAAACTCAAAACAACATTCGCACAATCTTCCTTTTCCTACAGAGCCATTAAAGACTGGAATGCTACACCAACTAATCTCATAAATCTAACGGACTATTCCACCTTTTCCACAGAACTGAAAGTGTGGCTGTGGAATAATCAAAACTGCCAGCACACACCACGTTAACCAGCAGGTTATACAGTAGTGAATCCGTTCATCCGTTAATACAGCATTGAAATCAAAAATAAGAATGATGTTTTTAATGTGTTATGGTTATTGTGAATGATATGGGGTGTAAATAGTACATGGATGTGTGTGATTGTGTGTTTTGGGTTCATGTTAGTGGGTGTATATTATGTTTTGCTGTGTTACTGCGTAATGAGATGTGTGTCAAAGTTAAATGTGTGATGCTGTGTGTGAGTATGTGTGTGTTTTAAGAGAAAATCTTTGATTGTTTTTAATGATATAGACCGTTGTTTTTTATCCATGTAACCAGGGACTGCGGATGGAAATTAGCTTTGTAGCTATACTCTGGTGCAGAACATCTCTGTCTTTGTACATAATGGCTCTGTACATTGTCCCTTCAAATAAAGACTAAACTAAACTAAACTAAACTAAACATACAAAGTGTTTTCATTAAAAATAATACAAAAAAGGAAAATTAGCAAAAGGATCATTCTCAACCGTTTAACCTAGGGATGCAAATTATCGGTTAATTCATTAACTGATAGTTGATTGACCTTATCGGTCGATTAACGATTAACTGATAAGCGGCGTTTTTCACCTGAATTTTAGTGTTTTAATAGGGTCTTTAAGAATATAAGCTATAGTAACATAACACTGAGTCAAAAATATATCATAGTATTATTATATTGTATATTCCTCAATTAATTATTCCTTAGTAAAAAGCAGACAAATGTATTGATGCTGAATAACAAAATACAGTAATCCCTCGCTCTATCCAATTTTTTTTTTTTTTATAGTGCAACATGTGTTCTGTCCTGATTGGCTAAGAGACTAGACCAGGACTGAACGTGGACTGGACCAGGTCTGAACCAGGTCTGGACCTGGACCTGGACTGGACCGGGACTCGACCGGGTCTAGACCTGGACTAGACCAGGATTAAACCACCACGTATCGCTGCTGGTTTCGCCGCGAGCCCCGCGCGGCTGGCCCGTGCCCCGAGCCGCAGGCCAGCCGCGCGGGTCTCAGGGCGCGGGCCGTGGCGAAACCAGCAGCAGCGGCACGCATTCCGGGTTCGATCTCGCCTCGCGCTTACACCGGGGCTGCTGAGCAGTGCCGTTGGCCCCTGCGGTCGGCTGTGAGTCGAGCTTGGCGCAGCGCGGTTGCCTTGTTTCATGACCACGCGGGTGCGCATGTCCGCGTGTCCGCGGTTAGCGGTTAATTACAATTAATGCATTTTGATCGACCAACGTCTTAATCGACAATTAACCGTTAATCGATTAATTGTTGACATCCCTAGTTTAACCTGATCATTTCAATCAGTGGCTCTCTCCTTGAACTCACTATCGCCTGAAACCCAGCAATTAGTGGTTTAATGTAGGGCTGGGTAATTCAATGTATAATTGTTAATGATAGGCTTGGGGTTTTGGCATATCAGCCAGCGATAGTTTTCAGATGATAGAATGTGATTATGTCATATTAGGCAAGAGACAGTTTTTCCTATTGATGACATATAGTATTCTCGTAAGACATACTATATGTCAAAGGAAAATCCACAAATATTGAACCTGAAATATTACTGACCAGTCTGGCCTATAGGAAATCCAGTAATATATTTTTCTTGTAAAAGGCCTAAAATACCATGGGTGAAATGGCAATGTAAGGAAAAGTTGATAGGACATTTTTAACTCGACATGAGTTAATTTATGCAAATGGCCACTTCCTGGTTGTTGAAAACATGTTTAATATAATAAGAAATGATAACCGTCCCTTTTCAATTAAACACCAATTTATTCATTCATCAGCGAAACGAAAGGGCGAGCAAAAGAAAAATGGAACAAGGACGTGACAGAGTGTGCGCACAGGCCTCTGGGAACCACAATAAAAATCTATGACTCATCCCAGTGATAGGGCAGAGCTACTGTATTTTATGTCCTTCCCTGGACATACATGGATCATCATATGCTGTTTCTGCTTGAGTCAGTGAGAGCTTACAACGCACAATGATATGAACTGTGCAGATTGTACGTGTGTGGTTCAATGATGTAGCACATAGACTGTATACTGCAACACGCAAATGGTGGCTCAGCTCTCCGACAATGAACACTATAAAAATAAAGATCTACTCCCCTTTTTACAAAAACAATTAGTATGCAAAACCTTTCTCAATAATTGTTATTCTTAGAAAGTAGGGTTGGCAGATAATTTACACTTAATCAATACTAAAACTAGTATTCAAACTAGACACTCATTTGAACAAGAATCTACTTAAAAAGGACACAATTGAACCTACATCCTGAATTCATATATATCAGAATGATAAGATGAGAAATAATATTAGCTAAGCTAAGCTAATTTAGATAGAAAATTACTTATTAATTATATAATATTTATTTATTAATTATATAATATTACATAATTATATAATATTGTATATTATATAATTATATAATATTGAATTTGAATTTGTTATCAAAATTTGCATTAAGCCTTTCTCTTTTAACTTTTGACTTCTGACTTTTGTCATCGAGAGTAAAATGTTCAGAGATGCCTTCTCCAGACTAAAGTCAATTGAGTTTATTTGTTGTACATTGCACTACAGTTACTTACCTCAGATAAAGTGAAAATGATAGCTATAGACAACATCTCCAGTCCATCAGAGTGAGGCTAGAGATACAGCAGGAGGCTTAGCAGTTCAGAGAATAAACAGACACTGCCCTTGATGTTGTTTGTTAAATTATTGATGAGGGTTTGGCCCACTCCTCGAGCCTAACTAAAATCCCTGACCTGAAGTTTCAGATAGTGGAAGTGTAACATAAGCCAAGCCAACTACTGTTACAGCTCAGTATATTTATTTGCAATACATTTAACAAAACATGTTAATACAAAATAGGGCTGAAGGATTTTGGGAAAGCATCTAAGTGCAATTCTTCTGACTGGTCACAGTCCACATGTTTAAGGAGCATTATCATTTGAATGAAAAATTAAATGTGAATCAATTCCAGAACATGTTTGTGAAGGTTAATAGAGGTCTAAACTACACATAGATCATTCAATATGAGTAAAAATCATGGTGAATTGCTTTGGCAATTCGGCCAGCCCTGACTATCATATTAGTAGATTTTAGAGAATTTGAGCAGAGGACAATATGTTAAGAAACACCATAATAACTTGCAGTCTTCAAATTGTGATTTTGAATGCAATAAATCTTGCATGTCAGGATATTACAAAATTGTAATGTATGGCTAAAATTACATTACATTATATTGCCCATAAAACATGGGGCCCAAAATTCACCTCGATGAAAATGATAATATCAACCTCAAAAAGCTTTGTCAATTGATCCACTGTCTCACTGACAGTTGGCAATCCATCAAACACTACACTATCCAGCTAAGTGACAGGGCTATAAATGAAACTATCTACAATAACTCTAAATAATGAACACTATGAGATTAAATTATTGCATGCTGTCATTTGATAATTCATTTCTGTCAACATATCCTTCTTCTTTAGCACTCACAACATGACCACCTGAGCTTGTATTTAAGTGTGTGACCAAGCTAGGAGCAGTCATGAGTCACTGACACTGTTTGATGTTAACTCTGCAAACACTACCAAGCACCATAATAGAAGACTACTACAACCACATATGGAATACAATATGGATAGTACACATAAGTAGAAATAGAAAAGGAGAGAAGGATTTTGTAAACATAGTGAAGAATTATTTAAAAAATTAAAATCTTCTCTGTCATGTAGATGTTTTAATGTAATTTTAAATCTAGCTGTCTTCCATGTGAGCAGAGACACCGCCATCCCCTTTCTTTCAGCCATGTTCTCCTCTGTCCCTTTTACTGTCCCCATACATCAGTCAGTTATATCCAGCCAGGTTAGCACTGGTTTCTCCACTGTATACCACATGTGCACATACTACAAATTTAGATGGACTATGCAATACTAATTTAGGCCACTGTAATCTCATCCTGCTTCATTCAATGTAGTTCAAGAAAGGTGTACTTTTTTTTTTTTTTTTTTACCAGTATTCAATCATTCAGATTTGCATACACCATTGCATTACTTGTAAACTGTAGAGGCAGACATAATAAAGAGTAGTAAAAATGCTATGCCATAATAAAATTAGATTTAAAACAGACCACACAGCACACACTAAATTACATACTAGTGATAATATTAGTGAGGACAGGGCGAGCTCCCAAATGAGCAGTTACGTTAAGTGACTAAACACATCCTGCCTCCATCATCTCCACAGGAAGCCACTGGTGCCAGCCGTAACAGAGCTCCCGCCAAATGCTCCCCCTCTTGCACATGTAAAGATTAGCACTTCCACAGGAGGCCAAGCACTGACATATGACATGTCATTCAATAAGAGGGCAGGCAGATATACACACTACCAATGGGTTTGATATTTTAAATGATGTTCAAAATATCACCAATAAAAAAGAAGCTGAAACCCCTGAATAAGATTGCTGTTCAAATTATAAAACATAACTTGTGCATTATTAGTTTTTCATAATAATAAATAATTATAAAATATAACTTAATAATAATAAATAATAGAAATGTTAAGCTTTTTATCACAGATAATCAATCAATAGTGTGTAAACAAATGTGTCAAAAAGTACTGAAATCCAGCACATTCCAAAACTTGATCTTTTTTAATGTCTTTTTAACAGACAAACCCACAAACACATAGCCAGCAGGTGAAAGCCATGCCTCTTGTAATTGATGTTATTGCAAATAAAGGTCCAGCTAAAGGGCCCTGGCAGATTCAGCAGAGCCTGCTGAATGTGAGACATCCCGCCTCCTTCCAGTGATCGTCAGTGACAGAAGCCAGTGTAGCCTCTCAAGCCTCTGTGCAGCTGATGTCAGACCACAGCACTCTCCCACAGTGAGCACTGAACAGGCACTGGCTGCGAGTCACAACTTTGGCACTTGGATTGTACTTTGGATTCCTATCACATTTAAACACCATCTTTATCTCTTTATCTTCACTGCTCATTTGTGCCACTGCATCTGTACATATTATGGGAGCGTATGGTTTGTTATTACTGCAAAACAACATATGAAGTACGGGTGGGCAATATGCCTAAAATATATTAGCAGATAACAATTTAGATTTTATCACTATTCATGTGGACTTAGTTTGTTTATATTGCCTGCAAGTTCTAACTCAAGTCATCTCCTGCTCTGTCAGTTCTGGTCAGTTCACTCTTCACTGTGATTGGTTAGATCCACCTGTCACTCATACAGAGCATAACAGAGGCTGACCAATAGGAGGAGTAGGTGGGAAAAGGGTTTGGTGTTTGAGCATAGACCCTATATATATATAAATGGACAAGGCTAACGCACTAGCTGCCGCATTCCAGATAGGAAGTTCACATGTGGGTGCCTCTGGCTCCTACTGACCCTGGCTCCCATTGACTTACATTGGAATATTGTGCCCCCGCTCTCTGTAACTGCTGCAAGAGCCTTGTCATTTTCATCTTTAAATTTTCGTAATAACCCACTCTACATGATCTGGGTGTTTTTTCGCTTATTTGTCTGTCAAAAAATCCTATTCATAATATAGAGCCTGGCTCCAAATTCGCCCCTGTAACCATTAGCATCACAAGCTTCATTTGAGTGGAGCTGAACGCTATGGGTGAGGTCACACTCGCTTTTTAATACAATCTATGTGTTTGAGCTTGGAGCTGCATTAAAGATCGCAATACTCAATCACAATATGACAATGTCACCAAAATATCAAAATAGCACATCGTCAAAAGAATAATTATCTTTTTATCACTAAATTGCTATCCTGGGGGCAGGACCCCACTCCCTTCCAGTGCTCATTTCCTACAGCCACTAAGATCATCTCCATATGCATTTTTAGATAAAATGCATCTTACCCTGTATTGTATTCTAAGGTGGGCCTTGGTAGTGAAACAGACAAAACAAGCAGGCCAGTTTTGTTCAAATAAGTTTTCAAGGCTTAGTAAAAAGATCATTGTGCTTCAATGCTTGGGCCTTGAACAGTAGAAATCTTGCATATAGGGCATGGGCAATAAAAGGGTTTTGCTGTAGTAAAATGAAGGGAATATGAAATCAAAAACATCTCTATATCAAATTATAAAGACTGATTTCCATAGATTAGATATAAAGCATAAAGCACTTTAAATTAACTCGTATGATCTGTTACAACAAGTGCAGTGCAAACCTATGCTCATTCATCCATTTTTTTCTAACCCTGTGTCCTCACCGTTATAAATAATATACATGCAATAACACCCACACACATATATATATATATATGCAATAACAAACACTACATGAGATACTAGATACAATTCACTGTGTTTCTTTACAATGGATCAGACATGAATCACCATGAAAAGGTCATTGTTTTGCTCATATACCTTCATAAAATCTGCCTGGGGATTTGAGTCTCCGACAGAAAAATCACCAGTGACCTTAAAGCAAAGGCAGGGGGTCAGTCTCTTGTCTGTCCCTTAAACAAAGTGGCTGTGGGAAGCAGTCACGTGCGCTACATGTCTGTGCTACTTACTGTTAGACTGAAATGACTAAACCAATAGTAGGCAAACAGAAGGAAAGGTCTGTTTAATTACACATTAAGTATGACTGTACATCAGCCCTTAGGTGGTGGCACAACCCAAGATTTTAGCCCTGTTCTGCCTGGGGAGTTAATGGGCTTCTATATAATTAGCTACTTTGGTTAATGCTTTTCCAACAGAAACTGCCAGGCTAATGCTACTGAGATTCCAGTTTCTTGCAATATGTCTTCACTAAACGCTGGTGTTTTGTTTCTTTAATGGTGGTTGGTTGACCTTGGCTGTTTTTACTACCCATTTGATGATTACATACTGCATCTGACTATATCCCTGTTTGGAGAGCTGCTTGGTTTATTACCCTGTGATAATTTTAATTCCAGGATTACAAACAAGACCCCTCTCTTCACCTCTATCGGTCGATAGCCCACCTTAGAGCAGCAGAGTACAGCACTGTGAAATGACAGTACCACAGCTTTACTTTAGACACTACAGAAACCAGCTCAGCAGTTTATCTATATCGCACTCCTCTGGTGACTACAACACACAGACGAGGGCCAAGCAAGCACACCTGCCCCATAAAGCATCTTTTGTACAAAAGCTGCTGAAAATAAGGAATAGGAAAATATATTGTTGATGCGACAAAATATAAGCCAAGATCTGTACAATAGGTGTAGCTAATACACAAGGGGTCTCTGGAATACATAATAGGGATTGGGATGTAAGAATAAAAGTCTTTTCAGGACATTTCAGGAGGAGGGAGAGTTCCAAGTTACTGCTTGGCATTAGACTTATCTGAATGAAAACAAGCAGGAGATGCCACCTGGTCAAGTTACAGGTAAGATCTGTGGAGAGTTGATTTGCTCACATTAGGAATACACCAGAAAAGTTGCATAATGCACTTTTTAAAAGACTGCAGTCAGAAGAGAAAGCTATAGCTGTACATATGTGTTGTCTAACAATTAGTGGTGCCTGTGTTTCTTGTTATTAATCTTGTTCATGCACCATACAAAAACATTATTGCTGCTTAAATGGCTGTGATAAATATGGATCACATAACCTTACAGAAAGTCTAAATGAGGTTTTGCATTAGCTTCATATAGTTCAATGCAGTTTATTCAATATTAGGGTCTATGATGGATTCTGCATTGCCATCTCTTTGAGGAACACAACTATAAATGTGATCTGAGGTTTAGAATAGAGGTATAGACTGTATAGTGTATAGATAAAAGTAAACATGCATGATTTATGAAGATGAAAAGCTTCTGCTGCATAGTGCATACAGTATCAGTCAAGAGCAGTTTAGACACAAAACTACAAAGATGCAGAAAATGTCTCATGTTTGCAGAATAAACGTGTAATCACTCGTCGTGGATGCAGGAATGGCAAAAAAATCTTTAAAACAAACTTTGTTCAGTTGACCATATATAACCTACTTCTGTCACTGTATACATATGTGTATCTAAAAACTGTAATATTCTGCCAAATTGGAAAAGTAATATCTGATTTTTTTGAACAACCATATTTTATGGTGTCTACAGATATGTGTAAGTTGGAAATACAAGGGCAGGAGATATCATGAAAGAATAGTGAATTGATTTCTTTACAAAAACAAAAGGTATTCATTTACCAACTGTTACATGGCTACAAATGCAACCCAATACTCAGCCTTTCTCTGTAGGCTAAGATGACAGCCTATATTATACTCCTTATATCAGACAGTGTAACCACAATGTCCTACTTTCGCATGATGTGGCACAATGTAAACAAACACCTTGAGGTCACCCTCCGGAGGTCAAACATGGTGAGATACCTTCACACTATCCACTCTACACCGCTTACACCTAGAGCTCTTATAACAGGTGTAGTTCACAGCTTATGGAAGATAGTTATTTTTATGGCACTTGAATGAAACTACAACATAGATCACAATTTAATATTTGGGGAATCGTAAAATGTAATACTGATCTAAATAAAACACTGAACAATTGACTTTCTGCAGAGATGAGTGAAGAGAGAAGAAGAGACTGGCTACTGAACATTTTGATCCCTGTGTGTATGACCCAGAGTCTTAAATTTTCAAATAATCACACAGGGCAGTGGGAGGGTAGGGATAGGTGAAAATAGACATTTAATGACAATTCAAGACTTACTCAATTACTCAACCGTGCATGAATAACTTTGAATACACTTAAGATCAGGGAACACCATTGTAACATTGTTAAAAGCTCATAAATGTTTATTTTGCATAATATGCCACTTTTAAGAAGTACACCAGTGTGTAATATGTGACTCTCAAACTGGCTCTATTGGCTTTTGCCCACATCTACTGTAATAATTTAAAAGATTCCCGTGAATAAAGTAACAGCTGGATCTGCCATATTTGCTGTATTTGTCTGGCTTTTTGAAGAGTGCACTCATCTTCAGCTGCGGAACAATGCTTACCACACTACATCACCCATAATCCATCACAGAGACATAATGCAAAAGATGCAGTAGCAAGTACGTAGTGCAGTAACAAGAAAGTCTAAAAATAGTAAACCGAATAAAAAGTACAGAAATGTTAAGACATGATGAAGTACTAGAAAGGATGGATGTCAAAAAGGCTCAGAGTACAAAGAGACCAGATAATTCCTGCCTGTGGATGCAGTCTACTGAAGGATAGTTTTTAAAAATAAATAGCTTGCCATGAACATTTGTGATGTGATGGTCTTAGATTATTTTGGTAAAGTGACCGTTCCCTCAGCACAGAATGAAGAATAATGAAAGGACAAACAGGAGACTCACCAGGTCGTGGTTTGTGGAGTTGGAGTCATCTTCAGGGAAAGGGACATAGACAGCTAAGGCCATGCAGTTGGCAAAAATAGCAATCAAAATAAAGATATCAAATGGCCTGGAGAAAAGGGTTAAGGAGAATAATGCAATAAACATGAGAAAACAATTGATACGATACATTGATACGATACGATGATACACATACGATACATGCCAGTAATTAATAGATGCATTTTGTTGATTTTATATTAGTACAGTGGTACCTCACCTTACGAAATTAATTCGTTCCAGAAGTGGTTTCGTAACGTGAATTTTTCGTAAGTTGAGTAGCTATTTCAATGGAAAAGGCCTGATCCGTTCCAAGGTTTTTTTTTTTATAGTGTAACATTTATGTTCTGCGTCCTGATTGGAATAAACCAGGTCTAGACCAGAACTAAACCAGGTCTAAACCTGGACTGGACCTGGACTAAACCAGGATTATCCCGGGACATGGCAGTGCCGTTGGAGGAGCGCGTTGCTCGTGTCTCCGCGCTCCTTGCGCGCTCCGCACTAGAGCTAAGAGGCCAAGAAAGACGCTCTTTCAGCGGGAATAAGAGCAGGGCGGTGCGGGCTCTAGTTCTATCTGACCTCCAGAGCCGGGGGGCTGACACTGTGAGCTAACAGGCCAAGAAAGGTGCTCTATCAAGAGCACCTTTAGCAAGACCGCGGGGTCTCGCTCGGGGCGGGCTCTGGTTCTATGTGACTTCCCGGTCTAGACCAGAACTAAACCAGGTCTAGACCAGGTCTAAACCAGGACCGGATCAGGTCCAGACCCGGACCAAACTGGGACCAGACCAGGATTAAATCACCTCGTGCTCGGCCCGCGCGTGCTCGGCCTGCGCGTGCTCGGCCCCGAGGGGGAGGCACGGCCCGGGCGCCGTGGCTCCATCCCGCGCCCGCAGCCCCGGTGTACTCGCGGCCTTGCGCCGTGTCGACGTCGCTTTTTGATCCTTCGATGTCGGCTCTTCCTATCATTGTGAAGCAGAATTCACCAAGCGTTGGATTGTTCACTCACTAATAGGGAACGTGAGCTGGGTTTAGACCGTCGTGAGACAGGTTAGGTTTACCCTACTCATGATGTGTTGTTGATAGTAATCCTGTGTCTCCGCTCCCCTCGCGCGTTCGGCGCTATATTGAGCCGTGTCCCCCCACGCTTCACTATCAACACATTCTGTTGAAAATCTATGAAAGTTCGAGTGTTCAAACGAGAGAGAAATGCGAGAAAAGCCCAACTCCAGTCTGAGAAAAGCGTAGAATGTGTGTGGTGAGGCATTTACAGCTCTAAAACATGTAGAACAATTGTAAAATACAAAGTTGTCCTACCTTGTGGACCTCTCCCACCGCGGGCCACCTCTGGAACCTAACCCCGTGTGTGTTGATAAAGTGTATTTACGTTTCGGGGCGTGCATCTGAGCACGCATTAATTGAATTTTTGAGATTTCGCGTTTCGTAACTTGAATTTTCTTTCGTATCTAGAGACCAAAATTTAACATGAAGGCGTAACTTGGATTTTTCGTTTGTAGAGTCTTTCGTAAGGTGAGGTACCACTGAACAATTATAAAAACAAGAGTAACTTTAATAAATGACTGCCACGCATTATCATCACATTATTAGTATAAAGGATACTTCCACTCCACCAGGCTGATGCAAGCCCTGCGTACAGGATTGTTGAGGTTGAGGCAGAAGAGTGCTCGGGGCGGCCTGCTGTTGGCATTACTGCCCTGCTTCTTGCTTTTGGCATACTGCTGCCTCTTCTTCTGTGCCAGAGCACCTACAGGGATGGTGCTGGACACAGGGGCAGGTGCAGGCGGAGGTGGCGGAGGGGCTGGAGCCGGGGTGGAGGTGGGGTCTGGGGCGGGCCCGTTGGCGCTCATGCTGCGGGTGTGCTTTGGTGAGGGGCATCCAGCAGCATGGACCCGCCAGGGCACAGAGACGGGTGAGAGCGCGGCACGGTTGTCTGACCAATGAGCTGGCACGTCACCAGGGCCTCAACCTCAGCTGCTGCCAGCATAATTTACCTCTGAGAAAAAACAAAGATGAAGATGAGTTGATATCAATTACAGTTATTTTATGTGTCCTAAATAGAGGTAGGTTACAAAAACATATTTCTCAGCACACTCTCCATAATGCTCTACAATGTGAGAGCCTGTCACAAGCAGAGCCATTATGGTACCAGGACAAATGACATTCAGGTCACTCTAAATGACAAAGCAGAGTAGTGTAAAAGGCTGAAGCTGAGATGCCACTGTCAGGCATCATTCCACACTGTCATCACTGAAAGTCCTTGAACTGCAGCAGGCCCACAGCAACAAACAACAAAGGTCACACTGCACTGGAGCAGGGAAATGATCTTTATGTTCGCACACAGAAAACTAAATGTGCCTTTGTAATTTTAGACTTCGCACGACACTCAGCCCATCTCCTCTTTGTGTTGTGATGGTGCTCTGAAGAAGCTGACGCCAGTGCAAACAGAACAAAGCAAATTCATGGGGTTTTTTTTGTTTTGTTTTTTCACCCGAGCTGCGCTTTGGACAGCATTAACACACATCAGTATCATAAGCATGCTTTTTCTAATGAGAGATTCGTGACAAATTAAACACCATCAGACGTCCTCACATTTCTCCTTGGACGCTGTCTAGGTAGGATGCGTACCCCCTCTCCTCTCTGCCAGGGGATAGCTCTGTCAAATGCTCGTCGCTTTTAATTAAAAAAAAAAAAACATCTGGTTGAACGACTTGACATCCGACCCCGATCACGGAGCTGGTCACATATTGTGCGGTCCACCACCTGACGTGATCGTTATAGGTAGGCTTCATTCCACGGCGCAGCCCGAGTCTTTCTTTGCTTTGAGACAATTATCACCCCTCCTCCAAAAGAGCCCGGCGAAGCTCAGCGGCGTCGAGAGCAAAGTGGCCATTAATATCACCAAATCAAAATGACTAAAAGCATAATGTACTTAGCGGAAAGAGAAACGCTGCTAGGCTAAGCTAACTTCAAACCTTGTTGAGTCTGTACCTGTTCCTGAAGACTCCACTGTTCGACCTTCTCTTGTCCACAGATCTCGTCCGCAGGGGCTAAATCCAAGGTCCGATTTTCAAGAGAAGAGGGTAAAAAGCATGAGGACACATCCAGAGCCTGCGCCTCAGTCCAGCTCCGTCATGGTGATGAGAGGAACAGGAGACTGGAGAGTGCGCACCAGACAACAGAGCATCCTCGTCCCAGGCATATCGTCACGGCGTCAGCGCACGGGGCAGGGGCAGAGCTGTGGAGAGACCCCCCTCTGCTCCCGTACCGAACTCACAGCACAGGGGAGCGTCTTCGCAGCACCTGCGTCTGTATAACCTCAAAAAGACAGCTCGAGTGCACCATGCTCCAGTCACGTGAAGGTCACTCAAACCACCAATCAGAGCAACACCTCCACAGGATCACGTTTTTCTCCCTATTGCAGAAATTGTGCAGGCTTAGTTAAAGGTGCACTGTGTAACATGCTTGTCCAAACGGAGATGCTATTGATTTGCCTGGTTCCTCTATTTATTTCCATGGAGAAGCAGGTAACGTCACCAGGTCAGATCTGTGGAGAGGCAAGCCTGCTAATGTACAGCTCTGGAAAAAAAAAGAGACCACTGCAAAATTATCAGATTTTCTGATTTTACTACTTATAGCTATGTGTTTGGGCAAAAGGAACATTTTTGTTTGAGTCTATAAACTACAACATTTCCCCCAAATTCCGTATAAAATATTATCCTTTAGAGCATTTATTTGCAGAAAATGACAAATGGTCAAAATAACATGGTCAACATAACATGTTTTCAGACCTCAAACAATGCAAAGAAACAAGATCAAATTCATTTTAAAACAACATAATACGAATGTTAACTTAAGAATGTTACACTTAAGAAGAGTTCAGAAATCAATATTTGGTGCAATAACCCTTATTTTTAGTCACAGCTTTCATGCGTCTTGGCATGCTCTCCACAAGTCTTTCACATTGTTCTTGGGTGACTTTATTCCACTCCTGGTGCAAGAACTGAAGTAGCTCAGCTTTGTGTTTGTGTTGGAATTCAACAGACGCTGGAATGGAATGTCTGTAATACATGTAGACACAGTAGCGCTTCTTGGGGGGGGTTTGATTGTTAAAACTGATATAATAATTGCTGTCTATGGTTCTATATGGGCTTTGGCAATGATATTGAAAAATAATAGCTCGCAGCAATGTACTGGAAAAAAAAGAATTATGAACTAGTTCATTTTTTGGAACTATGAACGAACTACTAACTATAAACAATTATGAACTATGAACGAACTAGTTCATTTTGAAATGTGTGAACTGAACTTTGAACTAGTTCATGTAGAAAATGAACTTTCCCAACACTGCATACTTGTTCTATTTATATATATGTATATATATTTTATTTATGTTATTTAAGTTATGATAACTTATATTTTTTTGAAAGTTGTGATCATGAGAACCACTCTATAGTGATAATTAAACATGGCTGCTTGTGGTAAATGTTGTGTGTTTTTTTTTTCCATTCCTTTGGGGGGATGGGGGGGGCTTGTGTGGGCTTGTGGGTTTTTTTTTTTTTTTTTTTTTTTTCATTCCTTGGGGGGGCGCTCGGAGGGGGTCTCGCCCAGGGAGTAATTCAATGTAGAACCGCCACTGTGTTGAGATGCTGATTTCAGAAAAAAATACAGTGGTCTCTTATTTTTTTTCCAGAGCCGTATATGTATGTGTGTGTGTGTGTTTCTCAATGCATTTTTTCAAGAATATAAATATCCCTGCAATTGGATTAATACAACATACATTTAATATCATATTGTGACACATTCTGGACAAAGCAATAACATCTACATTGAAACAAGCAAGCAAATGGACACTCTGAGCCTAACAAAATCCCAATCCCAAATCCCAATAATTTTATGTAAATAATTTAATATTATAGTAAGCTTACAACACACTAATTAATAAGGCCCATTTTGGCTAGTATTACAAACAATCAACACAGTCAAGAGTTTGTATATTTTTATCTGACAGTGGCAAATAGTGGATTATCAAGATTTATCCACCGTATAGAATATATCACTAAGATTAAGCATCAGATTACCCTCACCCCATTTTTTACCTGGATGTATTTGGAAACCAGCTTCAAATCACAGTATATAAATTGCCATTGGTCAGTGTAGAGTAAAATGATTGCTATTACACATATGGAAATATCTTTTTGTATAGCCTCGGTAAAAAACAACAACAACGCTATCCCATTGATAGTATTGGCGTTTAAATGGTAAACAGCATGTCCCAGATGGGCCCTTTGTGTGTGTGCATGGTGATAAAGTAAGCCAACACCACATGTCTTGATCTGGTGGCAATGAATGCACCTCTCTCCTATTACAGCTGCTCTTCTGGTCATGTGGATCAGAGCATAAACGTGTGTTAAAACGTCAAATAGCATACTATAGTAAGAAATATAATGGCCTGATCAACAGGTGTTTCACGGTCAACTGCCTTGTACATTGCAGCTCATGTAGCCCACTCCTATACGTGACTTTCAGCTTTAATGCCCAAGAGTCCTCAATGAATGGGGGGGTATACATCACTCCTATCAACAATGCATGGCTAATTGTAACTTTATTAATAAACTATGTAAAGTTCAAACTCTGATCCATGACAGTTCAATAGTTGCTGTACAATTTTATGTGGCTCAATCTAAGTTGCTTGGATAGTTATTTACATATTTTATAAATTTGTCCCATTGTTGTGTTGAATAGGAAGAAAGTTTAATCAAAAATCCATCTACCAAACACCCTTACTAACTGAGTGTAGTGCATTATTAAGTCATAAATTATCCTTGGTCCCTTACCTTTCCAATCAAGTCTTATTTTTCTTCTCTTCCTTCCCCATAGATCTTACAGAGTCCTGCTGCTGTAGTGGAGGAGCGTGGCCAGTGAAGGGACACAAGCAGACTTTCAGCGGTTGACAACGCGCCATCCAGGCTTACTGTATCATATTACCGTCTGTCCAAGATAATGCTTCTTCTAGAGTTGTCCTGAATTATTCACCTTGCACCAGGTAATGTGTTACGCCCCCAATGTATATGTGTGTATTTGGTAACATGATACATAGCTGTGTGGGTGTGCATGCTTGATCACCTGTATGGTATTTTTAGGCCTATAAATTAATATTTTTTTTTACCATTACAGCAAAAAGCATAAAATTGTGATCTTGGTCACTTTTCTCACTTATTATTAATCATTCTTCCCCGTTATTCCTAACAAGCAATAAAGGTGCCAAGAGTGATCAGTCAGCCAATTTTCTCCAAATAAAACCCAGCAGATCCCACAAGAAATGCCTAGTCCATTCCATTTTAAAAGAAAAAACACAGAAAGAGGGTGCAGTGGCCCTGAAGAGGCATGGAGGTCCTTGAGCTCTTGAACTGAAACAGTAACGGCTTAGTAAAGAATATATTCACTAAAATACTATTGTTTCATTGGGAGAACATCCGGTCTTAAGTGCACGCTAGCAGAAAGATCATCTTATTATACCCAATAGATATATAAAATTATAACTATTATAATATATATTAGAATATTATAATATAACATAAGTAGCAGTATTTGTGCAGGCATGTATGTATTTGAAGTATAGCAATAGTGATGGAGCCTGAACGCCCTGGAGTGCAGCTGTTCTTCCTGTGCATCGTCAACTTCACTGTGAACCAAAACACACTCAGGCACACTCTAAGCGCCTCTCCACTTTACCATGTCTTCACCTCCTGCCCTCTCCAGAACAAGCCTCTTTATTTCAGTCATTTGTCTGTGCATTTACATTGGCTAAAATGAACAGTTTTGCTGTGTCCATATGACCCACTCAGACTAACAGCAGCTATGATTCTGGTACATCTTATGGCTACAGTTGAAGGTGGGGCCAGTGATAGACATCTCTCAGAGAAGGGCAAACTGTGTGTCATCAGAATGAGCACAGAGCAGTTTAAGGAAATGGAGTGATAAGAGCAGAGGGGAAGAGGCAGCAGCCTGGAGCAGACACTGGCATTAAAGCAACACTTCACCATTATAACAAGTGTGGTATGCAGATGCAGAAGATGATATTATTGTTGAGTTCATTTGTTTTTCACATTCTGAGAACAGATGCGGGGTGGGTCTAAGTGTACATCTGGGACTAATTGTGCGTACTACTTGTATGTGTAAGTGGTAGTAGCTAACAGTGCTATCTAATTATGAACTACACCTGCTTTGATGATGCTGAATCACACCTGTCTGAGTTATATTAAGGCTTTATACCACACATGGCTGTTTTGTTCCTCTCTTTCAGCCATAAATATTAAAAATAGCAACATTCATGCTCTCCAAATGTACTTTCCCTCCAGAAAGTATGTGGTTCAGGGTGCCTGATATTGGCTGTGCATCATCACATGGCTTTGTGTTTGTTGGTTTCTATTGGTTAGCACCTGTGGGTCTATGTGAATTAGACTTTTTCTGACAGGAGCTGGAGCCCAGAGGCGCTCAGATCGGGAGAAGGACAGTGGTATAACAGGAGAGAGGGCTCAAGAGAAGCATAGAGCTATGGAGGCTAAGGGTCCAGGCACAGAGGGACAGACAGGTCCAGAAGTAAAATCATCTTAGTCAATGGACACGAAGAAAAAATATATTGAAATATCAGAAATACCTTTATCTATCTATTTATTTAAGTAAATAAATAAATAAATCAAGATTTATACAATTCTATATACTATACTACTTTACTAGGCACAGAGCTCCAAAGGTACAGGATTCTAGAGAGGCACAATGATAATACGGAGGTCCACAGAGGCATAAAGCACAATGACCATTGCTGCAGGGGCAGGGCAGATAGGGGGCAGAAAAAAGAAATTACTAAATAAATCTTAACTACTATAAAATAAATAAAATATATTATATAAAATACTATAATATTATATACATCTTGATCATTTCTTTGAAGTTTAGAACACTTTACTAAAATAATATGTTTTGCCTTTCTTTTACTAAAGTTTTTTGGATGTGGCATATTGTGCTGCAGGTAGTGGCAGTTAATTTATTGAAAAAGAGTACCCTCTGCTGGCCAATGTTTAAAATGCAGTTCAGGGTTAGGGTTAGTTAAAGAAAGAAAGCTATGCCTTTATTAGTCCCACAGTGGGGAAATTCCATTTCTGCATTTAACCCATCCTGTTATTAAGAGCAGTGAGCAGCACATTACTGCGCCCGGGGACCATCTCCATGATCTTCTTGCTTTGGTTTGGTCAGGACCTCAGCTGGAGGATTTTACCTATGGTGCATGTTTTGGGTTGATGGGGGAAACCGGAGTGCCCGGAGGAAACCCACCCAGACACGGGGAGAACATGCAAACTCCACACAGAAAGGCCCAGGCGACCGAACCCAGACCATGCATGCAAACTCCACACAGGACACACACAGAAAGGCCTGGGCGACCCGGGGATCAAACCCGGAACCTTCTTGCTGTGAAGCATGAGCGCTACCCACTCAGCCACCGTGCCGCCGTTAATTAATATGCAGGTTTAAAATACACACAATAATCAGTTTCTTTTCAAGAGTGTTTTTATGCACTGACTGTTCAAATTATGAATTATAAAATTGTATACTGTATTATACGTTGGTCTTAACTTTTCATATTTTTATTTACCATACTTTACAAAAAAACGTAAACTATGCATCAATTTATTATGTGCTTGTAAAAAATTTAAAGTAAAACTATGTAATTTACATCTATATAATACTTTTATTTTAAATTCCTGAAATCAGGGATGATCCTCTAGATGGAAGAAAAGCCCCATCACTCTGCATCTCATCTTTGCTTTGAGGTTTCTTGGAGAATCAGATTTAATGTATATTTGATATATGCTATTAAACAATGATTAGATCTTAATATAACTTCAACATAAAAGCTTTTAGCAATGTGTAAAAACATGCTGTGCACTCAAATTAAATACATGATTGCCTGTATAAGGTTTAGGGCTTAAAAGGAAAGGACACATTGTCCCCAGTGTAGACATGTCACGCTCACTGAACATCATCAGAAAAACATCCAGCTGAGAAACAGCACGCTCAAAGCAGAAATGCTTTTTAACAAAAAATGCAATAAATTAACAATTCCAAGAATGCACTTTTTAGAAAATATAAAGCAGTTACATTCAAATTGATCAATTAGATCCATTCGTAATTATAGGATATGGTTAGATAATAAGAAAAAATGCACTTTCATATACAAATATCATGATACAAGAATTAGATTGGTTTATGTCTAAAGTCTAAAAGAGAATTTTAAAATGACATAATTCATTAAGACATAATCTCAGAAGAAGAAATATGTAGTATGGTAATTAATAAAATACAGTAATGTAAGTTCCTAAGTTCATAAACAAAAGACTAAAAAGACGAGGAACAAATTTGATGAGGCTGATGAAATGTCATGCGCATGAATAACAATGCATTCTGCTTACCAAATGTGATGTATGTATTCAGACAGTTGCCCTGAGTCCCCATGCCCCCCCCCCTTGAAAGGTTCACCACTCTGCCACACCTCCACCATCCCATTCCACCACAACCAATGGCGTGAGCTGCCTCCATCCTGAAGGGTCACACCCAACCAGCATCAGCCAGCCTCTGCCCCGCCCCATCTCTGCTGGTCTGTCTGTGGATAAGTCACGCTCTCTCTCATTCACCATCTATACATCACCAAGTCATTAAAAACAGTGTTGTTTGCTATTATTATTTAACTTTTTCATACAGTAGGACACAGTGGAACTTGATCTAACTTACATCATGGAGGATTACCACAAACCAGACCAGCAGACCATCCAGGTGCTCAGGAACATCGCCAACCGCCTCCGCATCAACTGCATCAAGGCGACGACTGCAGCTGGCTTTGGGTAAGTGTCCAAACTGCAAGAGTACAGGCATCAATGTTTATAATACATTTTATTTATTGCATAAGGTATTTATTATGGCACATTACATGGCAAAATGAAAACTAGTGTGTTGTAATACAGTAACCTTTAATGCGAAATTCAAAACAAATGATCATTGTTCACTCTATTATGAATTATATGGTAGAACAACATTTATTACATAACACATGCACTATTAAATAGCCTTGTTTCTAGTTTCTAATTTGAGCTTTGTTTAATGCAAAATTTGGGAAATCTGTTGCATGGTCCCTGCAAGTATTTTTTGTGATAATAAAGTTCAACTTACATTTGTGACTACATAAATAATTTTAGATTTACTGTATTAATAATTTATTAATAGGTCACACTGTTGCATGTAGCTGTGTCTGACTGAGCATTTGACAGCTGGTACTTACAAAACCAACCTAATATTTCCTCTAGTAAGACTTACATATTTAAGGACCTCTTTATACAACGAAATAAGATGAGCAGGCCTAAATGATCTCAAAAAACATAATAATGAAATGATTGAAAACGTATACTGACTTAGTGGGCACATATATTTCAGTATGTTGAATCTCAATCCTTTGTTAAAATTTGGACCCCACCCTTCAGACACCCCACGTCGTGCTGCAGTGTGGCTGAGATCATGTCCGTGCTGTACTTCCACACCATGAGGTACCGCCCTGAAGACCCCCGCCACTACAATAACGACCGCTTCCTCCTGTCCAAGGTGAATGGATTGAATATTTTCTTTTAAATATTTCTTTTAATGATGTAAGCACCAATAAAATTACTTTAACCCATTTCAAAACTAACTTACTAACTTAAAAATCACATTATGATCAAAATTTAAAGAATTGTGTTAAAAAAAAAAAAGGTAGATCTATGTGAACCCACATTATTCATGCAGTTTTTTCTTTGTTTAACATATGTTCACAAATCTCACAATAGTTTCTATACATATAGACTGAACAGCTCTATAATATTGGTCTTTGTTTTTCAGGGCCATGCTGCTCCGGCCCTGTACTCCATGTGGGTGGAGACTGGTTTCCTCAAGGAGAGTGAGATGTTCAGCTTATGCCAAGCCGACTCCTCTCATGAGAGCCACACTATGCATGTAAGAAGTTTTAAAATTATTATTACAAAGATAAGACCTATAACAAACAAAGTGATTTTTTTTCAGAAGCAGCATTTTGTGGAGGTAGCTCATGGCTTCTTAGGCCAAGGCCTCGGTGTGGCCTGTGGAATGGCCTACACTGGAAAGTACTTTGACAAAGCCAGGTAATCCTCTGCACATTTAGATTCAGTAAACCATTGTAAATTAAGTCAGAATTTGTATCAATATTGTGGCTCCTTGCTGTGTGTGGCTGAGTGGGTGTGTGCTGCAGCTGTGTGCTCCAGCTCACAATTCTTCTGCTCTAATAACCATAAGCGCATGCGGCAGCCTCATTTTCACCAATATACTTGATTTCATCTGAAAATTAAAGAAGAACTAAATAATATGTAATGTATTTATTTTTCAAAACATATTATTTTAAATTGTGTCAAGAGTTTATTGGGCACTTAAAATGTACTAATGCAATAATATAACTCAGATTATATATAATTTTTTATATTACAGTAACAATTTAAATGTATAGGATCAAAATGGATGCGGTTGTTCTCATGGCAGTAGCATGTGCAGAATGGTGCAACCACACCTCTGGACTGCGAAACTATCATGTCACTATGAGTTAGTGTCTGATGAAGGGAAGAAAAACAATTCAAGTGGAAATATGTCAAAGAGCATTTAAGATGATGTGTTCTTCACTATTAGTCTTTGTGTATGCACCCCACACAAGTATAAGCAGTAACTGTACCCCGCTCTGTACCTGCAGTTACCGTGTGTTTTGTCTGATGGGAGATGGGGAGATGTCCGAGGGCTCTGTGTGGGAGGCCATGTCATTCGCTTCTTACTACCAACTCGACAACCTGGTGGCCATCTTGGATATCAACCGCTTGGGCCAGAGCGACACCGCCCCTCTGCAGCATCATGTGGACAAATACTACAAACGTTTTGAAGCTTTTGGGTAAAATATAGTAGTATGTATATAATACTATAGGTCAGTACGATTACAATTAAACACAAACAAGAGCAAGGACAAGTATTTCAATTTGTTTGTATGTTAATTTGAGACATTTCAGCTGTATAGATTTCTAAAGTTCCTTGTGTGGTTTATGGCTTAATTAAGATAAGATAATCCTTTATTTGTCCCACAATGGGGAAATTGCAGTGTCACAACGCAAACAGTAGGAAAATATGAGCATGCATCAAATTAAGATAAATAATAATAATAATAAGTATGTACAATCAACTAAAAAAAACACAACACTGTAAGGTTAAAAGGCACAGGAACGCTGCACAATAAATGTCTTTGATTCTGAGCAGTGAACAAACAGCAGTTAAAGAGACTCCAGTAGAGTAATATATAATATCACTACAATAAAGTGACTCAGATGATTGTGTACAGTGCAGTGATGGGCAGTGGTTGTTAAATAAATAAGTAGCAGGTTAAGTGACTGAAATAATATTGCACATTGTAATTATTACTATGGAGATGACACATGGTTGCTATGGAGATGAACATGACTAGCATTGATCATTGTACAGTCTGACAGCAGCAGGAAGGAAAGATCTGCGAAATCTCTCTTTAACACAGTGAGGGTGAATCAGTCTGTCACTGATGCTGCTCTCCAGAGCCGACAGAACGTCCTGCAGGTGACACTCATGGTCCAGCATAGACATGAGTTTAGCCAGGATCCTCTTGTCCCCCTCAAAGGTCTAAATCACATTCACACACAAGATATTTAGCAAAATAAATAAAGACATTATAATCAAAATGGTCCTAAAAAGAAAATGATAAATATCTGGGAATATAAATGTATGTTTAATTCAAAATAGCTTACGGGGTGGCCCTGTGTACATGCTATTGCTTTTTCCTTGTTACATAACTACATTCATGTTCAATAATGTATTCTTCTTGCTTCTAGGTGGCATGCTATCCTAGTTGATGGACACAGCGTAGAAGAGCTGTGTAAAGCTCTGAGTCAGCCCCGCCATCAACCCACTGCTATTATCGCTAAAACTGTCAAGGGCAAAGGCATCCCAGGTGATTGCTGTTGTCCAAATACAATAGTTACTAAGCTGCTTATACTCACCTCTATATAACCACCTATAAACAATGTCAAATGTGCATACAACATTGTAATCTGAAAGTTTTAATATAATAAATGCAATGTTTTTCTTTAGCTGCTGAAGATAAACAAGGCTGGCATGCAAAGCCCCTGCCCAAAGATATGGCCGAGATGGTGGTAAAGGATTGGCAGAGTCGCATCACAAACACCAGTAAGCACCTGTATCCATCCGCTCCCATCGAGGACTCTCCCCCTGTCAGCCTGAGGAACATCAGAATGCCCAGTGCACCCAGCTACAAGGCCGGAGAAAAGGTTACATTTATGTGCATTATACTGTATTAAGGCTACACACAGCTGCCATAATACAAAATCATTAATACTAAAATTATATTTGTGTTTAGATAAGTATGAAAACAGTCTTGTCTTAACAGGATTCAACCAGGTCAAAGAAACCAAACCAAAGAAACCTATTTAAACTATGATTTAATCTGGGATTAAGCAGGTGTAATCAAGTATATATTAGGACACACTATAACTTGTAACAAAGGTTTCAGAAAATTTATTTCTGGACTTTCAGTTAAGGATGTTTTGGCTTCCATCAAACCTTTTTCAATTCTAAGGCATAGGTGGAAGCTGAAACATGGTAAACTGAGGGATTTTTTTTTTCTATTCATATACGTAAAAACCCTATCCTTTAACTAATACTGTACGTTTTCTTCCATAGATTTCCACCCGAAAGGCCTATGGGATGGCGCTGGCAAAGTTGGGCCGCTACTATGAACGTGTGGTAGCTCTGGATGGAGACACCAACAACCTCACCTACTCAGAGATCTTCAAGAATGAACATCCAAATCGCTTTGTGGAGTGTTATGTAGCTCAACAAAACATGGTAAAAGAAATGCACCTAATTTGCCCTAAAGTTTACCATAAGAAAAATAATAAGTGATTTCTTTACTGCAATAATTAGAAAGTCAACATTTTCTATTATATGCATAGTTATTCAGTATGCTGACTATATGTCCTGGTCCAGTTTGGAGAAGGGGGAAGGGCTGACTTTAAATTCAGGAGCTGTCAACTCTGGGTGCTGCCATGCACTGTAATCTAGGTCAGACACTGTACAGATGATGAACACTCGTGACAAGTGAATTCAGAGGTGAAATATTAATACAGAGGGTTGAACCATCTGCCAAAATATTCAGTGAGTCAAATGTCTCATGACAAGAGCGAACAGCAGGATACATTTTTTTTTATCAGTCTTAAAAATATACACCAAATGGACTTATATGAGCTTTTAATAATTGCATAACAGTTTTCTATAAGATAACAGGAGAAGTTCAATTTGTCAACTGGACCAAGTTTGTTTGGTTGAAAACGTTTCGCCGCTCATCCGAGAGGCTTCGTCAGCTCTAATAAGAGCGTGTCGGAAAAACTACAGAGGATTTTCAGACAATATGAAATCCCAGTTTATTTCAAACCCACAAACACTTTAAGACAAAAACTCGTCCACCCAAAGGACAAAACACCGAGCCACAAACAAAGCAATGTGGTCTACTCCATTCAGTGTAGTGAAGACTGCAGTGAGCGCTATATTGGAGAAACCAAGCAGCCACTTCACAAGAGGATGTACCAACACAGACGGGCGTGCCAGAGTGGACCGTCTTCTGCCGTATATCTTCACCTAGAAGCCACGGGACATTCTTTTGAGGACAGTGAGGTTCAGATCTTAGCCAGGGAAAAGAATCGGTTTGAGAGGGGAGTTAAAGAGGCTATTTTTGTCAAAAAAGAGAATCCTTCTCTGAACAGAAATGGTGGCGTAAGATATAATTTGCATCCCATCTACAATTCCATTATTAAGCCTAGATCAAACAAACAGGGAAACAATGGGGCTAGCCAGGTCAGGGCCAGAGGTGTGAAAAAGCAGGCGTGTAGGGATGAATAGGGATCGTTAAGCTAGACGCCAGAGAAACAAAAGACCGAAACCAATGAGATAGTTCCGGAAAGTAGTTAGCTAGGTAGCTCCTCCCTACAGCAAGATATAAGCAAGTGTCTTACCAGTATTCTTATTAGAGCTGACGAAGCCTCTCGGATGAGCGGCGAAACGTTTTCAACCAAACAAACTTGGTCCAGTTGACAAATTGAACTTCTCCTGTTATCATGGATTCTACCTGGACGACTGAGGGACTTTTCACGCAGTTTTCTATAAGCTTACTCATTGTTGCATATTAAGTGATTCATGCACTTTTGAATAATCCTGTAAGCGTTAGCACAGATTTGACTCTGGATCATAAATGTAGGGTTAAAAAATGCCATATGGGCATTTTCATTAAGAAACAGCACTGTAATTTAAACAGCACAGCAGTTTTGAACAGTCAATGGGCATGTTTCTATTCTATTTCTATATCAACAATCCAGTTGGTTACAGTAAAGATTTAATTACTAGTAAACATATTTTTAAGTATAAAACAATATAGTCAGTACTGTATAATTGCTTGTTATGATAGTAAGTGTAGTAAATATGTAAATGAGTAACATAATCTCTTCTCCAGGTCAGTGTTGCAGTGGGCTGCGCTGCCCGTGACAGAAACCTCGTGTTTGCCAGCACTCTCTCCTCCTTCTATACTCGGGCCCACGATCAGCTGCGAATGGCTGCCATGTGCGAAAGCAACATCAAATTGTGTGGCTCCCACTGTGGCCTCTCCAGTGGTCAGTATTTAGGATTTTACACGAAATTCTTTCACAAATTGACCTCACTGTTCCAGTATCCCAAGAGATGTGTCTTTTCTGTTCTGTAACCCTGTGTTCTCCTCACACCACACTCCTCAGCTCTTCTGCCTACCCACTGTCCTCCCCTCTCTCTCCCACCTTCCCTGTTTGAGGTGTGCACAAGGACTATAGCAAGGTATATGCATGTTAAGTGTGCATTGCTACTAAAGGCACCCCCATAAGTATTAATTAAATTTTAATATATATTTAGAAAATCAATAAACAAATCAAATTTTGCAGGTGAGGAGGGACCATCTCTCATGGGGCTGGAGGATTTTGCCATGTTCAGGGCTCTTCCCTCTTCAACGGTCTTCTACCCGAGTGATGGAGTGACCACAGAGAAGGCCCTAGACCTTGCTGCCACAACAAAGGTACGTAATCCAAAATTGCCATGGGAAATATGGAGTTTGATTTAAATAATTAATTTGATTTAAATAATTATAATGATGTGTTTTGTTTTGTTTTGTTTTTAAGGGTTTGTGCTACATCCGAACCAGTCGTCATGACTGCCCCATTATCTACAATAGTAACGAGGACTTCCATGTTGGACAAGCAAAGGTAATGTAAACACAGATTTCAAATAAATTTAACTTTAAATTATTCAAAATACATTTGAGTTTTAATATTGTTGTCTAATATTGCGTCGTTTAGGTGGTGTACCAGAGCAAAGATGACCAGGTAACGGTGGTAGCGGCAGGGATGATGATCCATGAGGCTTTGGCTGCAGCTGAGCATCTGAAAAAAGGTATGACATGATTATTTATTATAATATCTTATTTTTGTTTTATACAGAGACTTGTGCAATCAGTATTGTGCTATGTCTACGTATATACACATTTTAATATTGGCAAAAATGTTCTGCTTTTTCCAGAGAGGATCTCTATTAGGATTATTGACCCATTTACCATCAAACCACTGGATTACAAAACCATCATCGATCACTGCCGTGCCACAAGAGGACGAGTGCTGACTGTGGAGGATCACTACTATGAAGGCAAGTGAATATACACATAGTCAGCCCCACTGACCAGATTACTCTCATAGTGAGATTTTGTGTTAGTATGTGGAACCTTACTTACTTACTTACTACCTACCTTGTTTAAAGGTCCCATGGCATGAAATTTTCACTTTCTGAGGTTTTTGAATGTTAATGTGAGCTCCCCTACCCTGTTTAGGGCCCCTTCCCCCATGGCTAAAAGTTGCGAAATGTGTAAACTGAGCATTTGCGGTCCTTTTCTGCATTTGAAAAAAAGACTGCCCAAACGGGCGATTCTGAACAAGGAAACTATGTGACGTCACATTGAAGCAAAAATGCAAATGCAGTTCCACCGCCCGTCTGTGTTTCTACCCACACTCTCTGTAAATCATGACCAGAGAGTTTGGACCGCGAAGGAGCTACACAATGTGAGATGCGTTTTTTTATTTGCCTGGAGGCATGTGAGAATGTTTCCAGGCTCGGATGTCCTTTATCCGACCCTCCGAACCTCTGAAACAGCAGTGGTTTAATTTTATTTTCTGTGGAAATGTGTTTATTTTTCAATGGAACGCTTCTCATCTCTTTCTCCGCGCAAAAACGCGGAAGTGGGGCCAGCGCACCAGCGCACCAGCGCACCGCTAAAGAGGAAAAAACAGAGAGTTTGGCCACGCCCCCACCCGCTGCTCTGGCCTATCTCTGTCCTCCTCATTTGCATTCAAGCAACAACGCCCATAATGGAGTGTTTCAGAGAGATATTTATGACCCTGACTGTGGTCATGGGTCTTTCTCATGCACTGAGTCTTGATTTTGAAGAAGAATTCATTTACAGTATTAGGGAACCATTAAGGCGCCATATAAAAGCATCAAGAAGTACCATGTCATGGGATCTTTAATGTACAGTACAGATCTATGGGTCTGGAGAAGAGTTCAGAAATTAGAGGAAGAAGTTTTGCTATTTCTGTGTTTAATGGCACCAGCCATTCTGTGAACTGGAGTGGTTTAAACCACTGGCTCCAATTTGTTGAAAATGAAGTTCTGAAATTGGTTCTTAAGAAAACTGAAATGTAATTGTGCAGATTGTAGGAATAAGCAGGTAGATACAATGTTATGAATACCAAGAAGACTGTGCGGTGTGTATATGGTTGTTATTGGCCATATCTTTATATGGTAATGGTCTCCAAGGTTACACTATCACAATCCCATTGGTCCATTTGGTCAACTCACAATAAAGCAATGCGGTGACATTTGTTTAATGTAATAGGGGAGGGGGGCTTTTGCAGGAATATATATTGCTATATTTTGGAAAGCCAGAGAGGGCTGTCAGATTTCCTTAACTACAAATGTGCCCATGGCGATGAGGGTGACCTACATACAGAGCACAGACGGTCATGCCTTACGTCCACAAAAGAGCTGAGAGAGACTGAAGATAAATGTACAATTACACCATCTTCTTTTCTCCCAGAGGTTCTCAAAATGGCAATTTATCAAGCCTGATTCTGGCATAGTACAGTGTCCCAGGATCAGGCAATCAAATTCGTTATGAACCATGGTTATAACAATTTCTTCTTAATTAATCACTGTACTTACGCAAAACCAAACATTCAAATGAACATGTAAAACTGATTAATAACCTAATGCAAATATTATGGTGTGTCCAAATTATCTGAGAATATAGTTCTTCTTATATTGCTTGATTTCTCAACCATTTGCTTCCAAACATTGCTGCTGCTTTTTATGTTCGTGTGATTCCCATATAATAAAGTGTTTTTTACAGGTGGCCTGGGTGAAGCCTTGAGCTCTGTGATGGTGAACGAGCAGGGCTTTAACCTGCAATGTCTGGCTGTGTCTCACATTCCTCGAAGCGGAAAACCTCATGAGCTGCTCAAAATCTACGGCATTGACCGTGAAGCCATCGTTCAGGCCGTACGCAAACTCATGAGCAGCTCCAACGCCAAGTAGCACTGAGAACCATAGCCTGTGTTTAGCATTGCCAAACACAGATTTTTATTGCTTTTCTTTTTGTCACTGTGAATGTCCCCAGGTCTTTAATCGTGTTATGTGACTTTGTGATGTAGAGTTAATTTAAATGCATCTTTTACACTTCTCACACAAATGGCAATAAAAAATAACTTTGCCCAAAAATAAATCATAAATCAAAGAATGACAATAACTAACCTGGCCAATAGTTGTTGACTGGTGCTACATGACATTCTGATGGTATTGTGTGTTTCTACAGGCTTTTTATTAAGTAAGACTTTTTGTATTGCATTGTGATTGTTTGACAGGTATATACTAATGAGGCATAACATTATGTGGCATCTGCCATGAGAAAGTTATGATGGCTAGGAAACTGGTTTGGATTTGTTACGTCTTTGTTCCTGGTCAACTATAAGTGACCTAAGGAGTCAAATGTTGTTAGTGGATTATAGTGTTAAATCTGATTAGTGTAACATTGCAGTGTGTAGGTTTGATAGATGTCAGTAAGAGATATTAATGCTTAACTGAATAGCTGTAGGTTGGCCCTATAAAGAAACTTCCCCTCTTCACATTTTTATTTACATTACATTTATTACATTTATTACATTTGAGGTCAGATTTTGACTATTGGAGTAATCATTTCAAAGATTTGAGTAAATTGCATTCAACATTAGCTGTTATCAACACTTTTTTGTTACTTGAAGATTTGTATGTGTATCTCATTCTAATTTAATAAAGTTGTGAGCATTTAATATGGGATCATTCATTATTACAAGAATAATATAAAGAGTAAGGCAGTAATTGACCATTTTAATTATAGATATTTGTACATTCAAATTTGTATTTTCAGAATGTAAACATCAATTAAATCTATCCATTTTCTTCTGGTTATCCGGGTCTGGGTCAAGGGGGCAGCAGTCTAAGCAGGGACTCCCAGACTTCCTTCACCCCAGACACTTCCTCCAGCTCCTCCAGGGGGACCCCAAGCTCCTTCCAATGGGACTTTCCCGTCATTTCGGATGTCGCGCACAGGGATCCAAGGAGCGCTCAGGGAGTTAGTGTGTTTGCTCAGACACATTAAAAATTAGGGGGAACATTGGTCATGTCCCAATTCCAAGTATTACTAGTCGCAATAGAATAATATTTTTTGTCTGTAGGGAACAAGGAGCAGACCACCCGGCTCATTGAGCTGAGGCGGGACCTGTTCCATTTCGCAGACGCCCATGTGATCCCCGGACTGCACTCAGGGCTCAGCAAGTATGCACCGCCTCGGCTGCAGACTGAGACCACACTCCGAACCGTGCACTCGCTGAATTGGGAAACGGCGAACATCGCAGAGTAGCAAGTGTAAATAATGAGTGGGGATTTATGACGATTTATGCAACGGTGGCCGACGAGGGTCCGAAAGGAGGACAAAATGTAAAAAAGGAGGACACGTGACAGACGGCCGGACAGACAGCTCTAAAACCGGACTGTCCGGACGAAATCCGGACGAATGGTCACCCTAGTTTTGCTCCGCTAATTATGAGGGGCCGTTCTGAGCCAAAAATGCCAGGGCTGTTTTTTTGTCCCAGTCCAGCCCTGCCCGGACCCCATACCCAAAGGCGCAATGACGCGAATCTCTCGTTCACCGGGATGATCTCCAACACACGGCAGCTAGGCTGTGGGGCAATGGGCAGGCCCGCACCTGTCCGCCGCCGCTCCCCGCAGGTAATGCCAGATAAATGGAGAGTCCAGCCCCCGCCTCAAGAGTTGGGTTGCAGAGCGCAAACCGTGCGTGGAGGTGACGCCGACTATATCCCCCAATATCGTGACCGACCCTCCTCCAATATATCTGGTCGGTAACGCTCAACCTCCCGCACGAGCTCAGGCTCCTTGTCCCCCAGCGAGGTGACAGTCCATACCCCAGAGCCAGTGTCCATGTGCGAAGATCTGGTCGTTGAGGCCCCCACCTTCGACTGATCTCTCTGCACCAGCCCCTTATGGATCCTCCTATACGGGTGGTGGGTCCACGCGAGGACGACCCCCACGTCGCTCCTTCAGGCTGTGCCTGGCCGGGCCCCGATCAATTAAATTAATTGATCTGTACGTGAAAAGTCCCTCAGTCGTCCAGGTAGAATCCATGATAAAAGGAGAAGTTCAATTTGTCAACTGGACAAAGTTTGTTTGGTTGAAAACGTTTCGCCGCTCATCCGAGAGGCTTCGTCAGCTCTGGTTATTGTACTGGTTAGACTGTCTAACCAGTACAATGGTTCTCCTTTTGAACTTCTCCTTTTATCATAATTGATCTGTAGTTAAATTTGTGATATGTCTCATTGCAATGGCGAGGCTTGTTTTATTACTGTTGTGTGAAGATTTTGCATGTTTTTCTTTGCTATTTTTTAAATGTTTGTTGCCGTGTAGTTTTATTACATGTTTTAAGCCTATAACCTCCAATGCACGTGACACTTTTCGGCAAATGAGCCGAATGAGAACAATTAACGCGCCTGGAACAGGGCGGCTAGACCTGAAATGAAAGGGAGACGTGGGAGCGTGGGCCTGGAGGTGAGAGCACGCCGCTGCACAGGAGCCACTACCATAAGTCAGATCATGAGCCCCGGAACGGAGCACCACGACCCCCCCATACATCTCATCACGAACTGCCCCCCTGCCCACCCACCAAGTGTTTTAACCTCTTTTGAAAAGTGTGTGTGTGTGTGTGTGTGTGTGTGTGTGTGTGTGTGTGTGTGTGTGTGTGTGTGTGTGTGTGTGTGTGTGTGTATGTGTATCAGTGGCGGCTGGCCCATAGGGGGCGCTTGGGCGCCGCCCTTCCCAAAGAGGAGAGGAAAAATATAAAATGTACAATACTAAAAATGTTTTTTTTTTTTTTTAATCAATGTTAGTTTTAATTATTTGTGTTTCTCTACATGTAATCTGAATTATTCAAACAACATTTCCACCAAATTACTCTTATTTAACAGTGAATTTCCACTGACAGTCGTATGGGGCTCTCGTCCAAAGCGCCCTCGAAGTGTAGCGAAATAGCCAATCGTGTGTGGTTGCTAGGGGGAAAATTTAAAAAATATGATTCCTATCAGCCTATCAGCATCACCGAATAAAATGGTTTTGGGGCGCCGTAAATTCAGCATCTGCTACAGGAAGTTTGGATCGCTATTCGCCCTGTCACAGACTGATTAGTCACGTGACAGGCGTATCCACGTATTATCCGCAGGTAATACGCGGATGAATTATTGTGAAAGGACGTCTGAATTATTGTTTTTAATGATTTATTTTCTGTGCCATATGTGAAGATAATCACGAGAAAGTTGAAAGGTCAGTCAGGACTCAGGAAGTAATGCAGAGGATGAGCGCGGGTCTTATATTTGGAAGAAGTCACGTTTTCAGCTTGTCCCAAGTCTTAGTAATTAAACTGATTCACGGGAGGTGAATTTGATGCTTTATTGCCAGATAAGTTAAGTTTTCGGTCTAAAGTGGCTTGTTAATGGACTTTGCGAGTAAGCTGAGAGGACCGTTCGAGAGACCGCGATGAGTAACTTTGTCGAACTTTGTAGAACTTGGGGTTGGAGAATTATATTTGAGTGTTTTGCCGGCTATAGGATAAATTGTTTATTTGGGCCCATTAGAATATTGTGACTGTTAAACATTTTGTGTGTTGAGGTTTACCCTTGAGATGTTCATCTAAATGCTTGAAAGCACTTTTTTTCATTAGATGTAATATAGTTCATATTTACTTATAACTTTGTTGTGGTCATTGAGTGTCATGTTTGTTTGAGGTTAACCCTTTAAACACAAGACATATAGTACAAAAGTAGTTCATTTAAGAGTTTACTCACATTATACTAATAAGAATCATTTCATGTGTACTGTGCATTTTAATAGCCATAATACTGTACTAAAAGGTGTAACCACACTAGTATAAATGTGTAATAGGTTAGTCTCTCTCACATAACAAACACAATAATAGGCAGGGGAATCTATTGGCACATCAGCCCCACCAAGATTTTTTTTCACCAGCCGCCACTGGTGTGTGTGTGTGTGTTTTAAATCCAGACATTTGTAATTCATTTTTTTCAACCTTGTGTTATTTTTATACTTTTATTCTCTGATTTCTATATTGGTGCTGCAGTGGCACTCTCCCCATGATTTTTAACAGTTTACAGACATTTTAACTGAATTCTGCTTTTAATTAACATTTTTAATAACAACCAAACCACGTGACAAATCTACCAGTGGTTTGCAAACTTTATACACCACCTAATAAAAAAAGTTTGTACCAACAGATTAAGACCCTTAAAAGAACTATTCAAGGTATAAACTAGTGTCAATCACAGTCTAAAATGGGTCACCATGTCAAAAAATGACAAAGCTGAATGAAATACAGGTGAAGAAGCTTTTGTGCTGAGAACCACTGCCTTAGATATCAAAATCAGATGAAAGTGCATGTCATATAACTAAGAACAAAGTGTCAAGTGTTTTAGGATTGTGTGCTGTAACATCTTCTACCACCACTGGTTCTTCTGTCTGTACCAGAGATCCCTGTGAGAATGGAACATTACAAGTTAAGATAATTAGTCTGATAACAAGTCAGATAATTAAATAACAGACGATGTTAATCAAGGATTTTACCATAAAGAGCTGTATTTCCGTTTTACTCCTCGAAGTGCAAACACCATTATGCCACATCCATATGACAGGGTATAGACTTGTATTAGAAGAGAAAATTAGTCCATTAAAACATTAAATCAATATATTTTCAAAAACAATTATGTTGTAGTTTTTTTGTTTTTGTTTTGTTTTTTACCATGGTATACGTTAGAATGCAGAGTGGCCATGAAAAGTGCAAATATAAATCCCCAATAAACATCTGCAAAGAAATAAATAACATTAACTTGAAAAATGTATTTTTTTAAATAATATATAAAAAATGCTAGTAAAATCTACTGCTACAACAACTAGGCCTATACTTCTTAGAGTGAACAGTACCTCGTTTATCATAGGGAGGGCCTTTGCATTTTGCAGTATGGGCTGGCAAATCTTTAAACAGCATTGTAAGTTTAAAACATAAATATTTGTTTTAAAAAAATTGTTGTAGTATTTCATTTGTTTCTTACCAAAGCATATGCCCACAATTTCAAAGACTATAGTGAAAATGACAGCGAGGACTAATGGGACCACAAGTGCTACAACACACACAAAAAAGTCAGAGCAGATGCCTTTAACTATTGCGTATATATATGTGACTAAAAATGTGATACTTACAACGATATGGTCTGTAAAGAGCCATTCCACATCCAAGACCAAAAGTGATTGCAAAGAAATGAAAATATTTGTCTAAAGACCAAAAAGCATATTTAAGTATTTTGAAAAGACTGTAAAATGTCTTGTATTGGTCTTAGAAAACTAATAAAGAATTATATGGGAACATTCTGGGGCATGCTATTTTCTCTAGGCCATATAGTTTTACAACCAACATTTATAATTATATTGCATTAATGACTGGCACTGACACTGGTGTTACATAACAGTAAGACAGCCTACACTGTTGATAAAAGGTGACGGCGATGTTTCTTCCATTTTCCTACAAAAGAAACATTATGAATCAGTGGGAATGGCCCCATGGAGGACAAATAATAAATGGTAAAAAAAAAACTAAGACACATAGAAAGAACTGTGAATGCTAAAGGTTAAAGAGGATTCAGGTGAAAGACTGAACAGAGGACCACAAGGGCACAAGACAGATGCCCAAATGTATCCTTAGCCTACCATTTATCAGGTTCAGCTGTAGTCCTGTGTCCCACTCCAGCTGTCTGTGACTTATTCATAATGGGGCAACTTCCTTAACCCGTCCAACCGCTCTGTAAGATACACACCACACAAGGAAAGTCCCACACTGTTTCACACCGTTTCATTTTCACATGCACACACTGCACCCAATTGTGAACTGTTTGGTTAATAATGTCTTTTGTGTAATAACACAAGTTATACTGACACACTACATGATATGTATTCAGTTCAGAAACCATTTAGTCCTTAATATAGCAATAGAGTAGTCTCAATTTTAACAATGTATATCTATGTATGATGTATATCTGTACAAATTCTACAATAGCTGTACAAATGTATCAGTAAATAGTTGTATTCATAGGCTACATAGGCTAACTTGTAATATTGATATAATATAATAGTTATTAATATAATTAATAACTGCAGACAGTTTTTTTTGTAGTTTGTTGCAGTGTATTTTGTTATTTTAATTAGCAAATTTTCATAGAAAAATGCTAAAACCATATACTATACAACCACTGGGTGTCACTACAGGGTCACATACTCAACTGCCCGTGAAGCCAAGCATTGCATTATGGTACTTGTAGTCCTCTCAAAAAAAAATTCTTAGTCCTGTCCTCATTGACATCCTATTAGAAACTACAATTCCCTTTGCAGTACATTTGAATGTCTTGCAGGAATAGCATTTTCCTCTCGATGATCTCAACAGAAGTTTTCACAGCCATACGACAAGGGCAGAGGAAAAGTCTACGATAATGATCAAATTATTGATTTTGTCGCTAAGATTTGCCCAACACTGCAATAGAATCACAGAGGAGAGCTAAACCCCAGTGAATCACGACAATGCGACTCAAAAACAAAGAAGTCTGCGTTTTGTGAGGCGATCTTGCTTGTCTGGGCTGGATCCCGTTATAGCGGCGAGTCTGCAGCTTGGCAAGATGTCCACGGACGATCACGAATATCCCGAAGCGGAGCTGGTGACTGAGGCCGGGCCGCAGTGGCTTCGCGTCGAGGTTGAGCGTCTTTCCCGGGAGCTTCGCGAAACCACCCACGAGAAGATCCAGGCTGCGGAGTACGGTCTGGCAGTGCTGGAGGAGAAACAACTGCTCCAGCAACGACATGAGGAGCTGGAGGCAGAGTACGAGTCTGTCCGACAGGAACTAGACCAGCTCAAGGAGGTAACTCAAAATTAAGCTATGCTAAAGTTATGGTCATGAAAAATCCTCAGCCCAATTGGCTCCTAAATAGTAAATCAGGAGGAACCTAAGTAACATCAAATCTTTATATTTTAGCACCTTTTCATATTTTATATTTGTTTCTCGTTATTAGGCAAACTTTATACTGACAAAAGGAAGAAGGCCTATATAGTTGATAAGTTACATTGTTATCTAGGCATATCTAGGCTATAATTCCTCATATATAAATTAAAGTTTATTATTTAGTCTAACTGCACTGGGCGGCCATATTAAATGATTTCCCTGTATTTGGGGGAGTCGGCATCAACAGACCCGTTTGGTGTCTCGTGCCTGTACTTGCTCATGGAATGTATTACCTAGGCCTTAAAGTCACTGATTTTGCTCTGGCTGCAACATGTCAGATTTCTGCATGAGTTTGACCAATAGAGATTATAATGTGGTCAGTGTTTATCAGTAACAAAGGAAGCTGCAGAGGAACTGAAAAGAGAAACGTGTAAACACGGTCCAGTGATGTCACTGGGAGTTTTGAGAGGAATAACAGCTCCCTGTGGTATTTTCTCAGCCGTCAACCATGATTTCCAAACTGGTTATTTGGAGGCACTTTTATCCAGCAGTGCAAAGACATCAGTCCACTCCAGAGGACCAAAGAATACCCTAATTACAGGCAAAAGGACCAAAATATCTATCCCCTAAATAAACACCATTCTCGTGGTTGTAGTATGTATAAATCTTGTAGTAAGCATTTGTAGTGTAATAAATCAATACAGATTGAACCATATACCATAAGCACACATATATTGACTTAGCCATACCCTATGATGGCAAGTATGTAATGATTGTATTGTGTGCCATATTCACAAACTGTAGTAAATAAGCACTAAAGACAAACTGACTCATGGTGCAAGTCATTGTGTGAGTAACTCATAATAGTGAGCAGCTGCTTCCTAGTTTATATTTATGTGATATTGGATAGCTGGGATGGGTCATAGTACTGTGCAAAAGCAATTAGGAAATTTAGAAAGTATACCATATTATCTCTGATTTATTCAAATTTAATTATTTAACATAACTTGTTGTATCTTATTGAGTCCACAACAAGAATTTCAAAGGCTTTGGCACACCATAACATGTGCAGCTGTGGGCCATGTGTTTCCATAGTTGAATGGTTGGTGCAGTAAAGCACAACACTGACAGATTCACTCTCAGACACAAAAGATAAAAATGACTATTGAAAACATAAAATTGAAACATAAATTATCTTAATCTAATCTAAAGGAATGGATTCTCTCTTAGACTTAAGATACTTAGTATTGTATTTTCTGTGGTATGTCTCTGATACAGATGTTTGTTGAGATTAAGTTTCATGGGTGATGCAAAATGCAGTGCACTCCTTTAGGTTCTTTCCTTGCACTGTTACTTGGTCAATGCTACGTAATTCATGTTGTCTAAATGACTTCATGATTGCAAGATGAATGTGGGAATAAGTGCATTAGTGTTTTAACCTTAGGCCACTAAAAAGTCAAGTTCCTTGTGTCTGTCATTTTATTACTGCTCCTGTGTTTAGGCCTTTGGGCAAGCTCACTCAACTCACAGGAAGGTGGCTGCAGACGGGGAGAGCCGTGAGGAGTCTCTGATCCTGGAGTCGGCCAGTAAAGAGGCTCTGTACCAGCAGAAGGTCCTGGAGCTGCAGAATGACCTGCGGCAGACCAAAGCCTCACTCACCAACGCCCTGGCAGAAAACGACCGCCTCTCATCGATTGCCCTGGAGATGAGAGAGGTAATAAATGTTTCATGTTTCATTTTTGGTCAGTTGTAATTTTAGTAATGCTTTCCAAACAGTATTTTTGGACATCTCAAGTAAGTATGTGATAAGGCATTGTAAACTAATATTATGGGGTATCTTAATAATTAATAATTGTAAAGGGTTGTGTGGAAAGGATATCTTTGTATCTGCTGTAAAGAACAGAATAATTTTTGTGTTTAACACGGTGAAGAGGGACGCTCCAGTATGAGGAAGAGGATGTGCTTTAGCAAGCTTAGGAGGAAACATCAAAGGAAGATTGGACAAAAAGATTTATATTTTTTCTAAGTCCGGGGACCCTAAAGTGGATGCAGGCCCTTCAAACATCAGCCTATAGTTGGGAGACAAAACCAGCCAGCCAAACAACATGTAGAGACAACTTATTTAGTGTGGTTGTCAAAAGGTTTATGACATTTACCTTATTATTTAGATGATTATTTAAGTGTTTTTTTTGCAGAATTCAGATCTTGCAGACCTGCAGCGCACTCAAATGCGTGATGATATTAGAGAGTATAAAGTGCGAGAAGCTCGACTGCAGCAAGACTGCAGCGAGTTGGAGGAGGAGAACATTTCTCTTCAGAAGCAAGTGTCTGTTCTGAAACAAAACCAGGTAAGACAAACTACATATTAAATACATTATAAGTCGTGGAGAAGCAGCTCATATAGTCCTTCTGACCTCTGACCCCTAAACTCCATAGGTGGAGTTTGAGGGCCTTAAACATGAGATCCGTCGCCTGGAGGAGGACTCTCAGTGTCAGCACAGTCAAACTGAGGAGGCCATTCGTCTGAGAGAGATCGCTGAGCGACAACTGGCTGAGGCCTTAGAAACAATAAAGACTGAACGCGAGCAGAAGGCCAGTCTTCGAAAAGAGCTCTCTCACTACATGACCATAGGGGGGTCAGTCTACAACAGCTCATTTAATATATCCATAGACAACCTGAAGCTTCATGATGACCCCTCAGCCACAGAGCCCGACAATGATGACCTTATCCGTGGTTTTGAAAATGGATTGGTCAAAACTGGTGAAGGGGACGATGACAACAAAAGAGAAGGCTTTAAACCTGCCCCCAGCTTAGTGGACGACTTGCTGAGTGAACTTAACATATCAGAGATTCAGAAGCTCAAACAGCAGCTTGTACAGGTATTGCTTTTTGCTCATGAATGATTACTATCGCATTGCCTCATATGGTTTATTAATTGTTGAATCAATAATCGTGATTATATACATAATTATAAGAATTGAATGGCTAGTTGTCAACGTTCTGAAAGGAAAATACAGTGGTACCTCACCTTACGAAATTAATTCGTTCCAGAAGTGGTTTCGTAACGTGAAAAATTCGTAAGTTGAGTAGCTATTTCAATGGAAAAATCCTGATTCGTTCCAAGGCCCCGATCCAAGTTTTTTTTTTTTTTTTATAGTGTAACTTTTTTTATAGTGTAACATTGTGTTCTGCGTCCTGATTGGTTTCTCAGACTGGATTTAAACTTTTCTCACATTTGTCTTTCATTTAAACACTCAAACTTTCATAGATTTTCAACAAAATTATTAATAGTGAAGTGTGGGGGGAAGGGGGAGGGGGGAGAAAACTGTGCTCTGACACGTGTGATAGAGAACTGGTGTAGTCCAGGTTTAGTCCTGGTTTAGTCCAGGTCTAGACCTGCTGGCAGCCCCGCGCCGGGTCATGCTGCGCTATCACACACGTGTCAGAGCGCAGTTTTCTCCCCCCTCCCCCTTCCCCCCAAGCTTCACTATTAATAATTTTGTTGAAAATCTATGAAAGTTTGAGTGTTTAAACGAGAGACAAATGTGAGAAAAGTTTAAATCCAGTCTGAGAAAAGCGTATAATGTGTGTGGCTGAGCGCGCATTATTTGAATTTTTGAGATTTCGCATTTCGTAACTTGAATTTTCTTTCATATCTAGAGACCAAAATTTACCGTGAAGGCGTTTCGTAACTTGAAATTTTCGTTTGTTGGGTCATTCGTAAGGTGAGGTACCACTGTAATGCGATTTTAAATGAATCTTTTCTCAGAAAAAGCCACCATTAATGAATCAAGTGTTTTATTCTTTTGCTTAAGGTGGAGCGAGAGAAGGTTGCCCTGATCAATTCTCTTCAGGAGAGTCAGAAGCAGCTGGAGCAAGCCTATGGCACTGTGTCAGAGCAAAAGGAGACAGTGAACAGGCTGACGGAGAACCTGAGTGCCATGAGGAAACTCCAGGCCAGTAAAGAGCGTCAGTCTGCTTTGGACTCTGAAAAAGACCGGGACAGTCACGATGATGGAGAGTACTACGAGCTGGACATCAACGGGCCTGAGATCCTCAAGTGCAAATACACAGTGGCCATGTCTGAGGCAGGGGAGCTGAGACAGGAACTGAAGAGCATAAAGGCAGAATATGAGCAGTGTCGAAACCAGTATGAGGTGGAGCGTGCACGACTGGAGGGAACGGTCCAAGAGCTGAGGGCCAGTCTGGCCTCTCTGGAAAAGATCAGCCAGGCAGATAAAGCCCTGATCACCCGCCTGGAGAAGGAACTGCGTGTGGCCACTGAGGCTGCAGGGGAGTCTCTGGGAAGCCTCAACATCGCCCAGGATGAGCTCATAGCATTCAGTGAAGAACTTGCAAACCTTTACAACCATGTCTGTATGTGCAATAACGAAACCCCCAATCGCGTAATGCTTGACTATTATAAAGAAGGCAAAGCGTTGGTGCGAAGAAGTCAAGAGGGAAAAGAACTCACTAACGGTCTGATTGAGTCTGCTGCAGATCAGCGGCCAGAGCCCATGAACATCTATAACCTCGTAGCAATCATCCGGGATCAGATCCGCCACCTTCAACAGGCTGTAGACCGTACCACAGAGCTGTCTCGCCAGAGACTGGCCAATCTGGAGCTGAGCTCAGTGGCAGACAAAGACAAAGAGGCTTGCATGGAAGAAATCCTTAAACTCAAATCTCTACTGAGCACCAAACGAGAACAGATTGCAACTCTTAGAGCAGTCCTAAAGGCTAACAAACAGGTTTGCATTATTACATAAAATATATATATTTTATGCACTACTGCCATGAGGCCTTTATCTGTTTATATTATAGAAATGATAACAATTTTTCTTGGGTTTAGACAGCTGAGGTTGCTCTGGCAAATCTAAAGAGTAAGTACGACAGTGAAAAGGTGATGGTGACTGAGACCATGATGAAGCTTCGCAATGAACTGAAGGCTCTTAAAGAAGACGCTGCCACATTCTCCTCCCTGCGAGCCATGTTTGCCACAAGGTACAAAAATTGTATTAAAAACAGAAAATATGGCATGAATTGAATATTGATACACAGATGATACTGTGTAGGTAGACGTACATGTATGCTATTCTTTGCAAGTAATTTACCAGAGATCCTATCCTCCCATGTGGAAAATGCAGTTCAGGGAATATAACGTGTGACTTCTGCATTGTTGTGGGGGAAAATGGCTCCACCTGCTGGTTGTTAATATACAACTGTATCTTACTGTCATTTTTCTACTGTGTCTTCCAGGTGTGATGAGTATGTTACTCAACTGGATGATATGCAGAGACAACTTGCTGCAGCTGAAGATGAGAAGAAAACCCTGAATTCACTGTTGCGAATGGCCATTCAGCAGAAATTGGCCTTAACACAGCGACTCGAAGATTTAGAGTTTGACCACGAACAGGCACGTCGCAACAGTGCCACAGTAGCAGCACCCAAGGGCAAAAAGGGAAAAGGACCCAGCAATAAGTAAAGTAAGTAAGAATAAACTATTTCTCTGTCATATAAAGTCCATAGACTGTATATATAAATGGACATGGCTAACCTGGTAGCTGCTGCGTTTCAAATCGGAAGTGAGCATGGATGTTCGATTCCAATTCACTTTGTATTGAAAAACCTTGGATATCTATGTAACTACTGCTGTCAGGCTCCTCATTTTGGTCTTAAAATGATCTTAAAAAAGATTTGTTTTTATTTTCCTCCATATTTGTAGTATGGAAATTGGCTCCAAATTTACCTCATAACTGCTAATCTTGGTGAGCTTCATTGACTGGAGCCAAACACTATGGATGATGTCACACTCCTTTAGTCCACTTCTTTATAGAGTCTATTGTAGTCCTAAACTCATGTAAAGTCCTAAACATTTTACATTTCTATTTTTTTACAGTATGCCTTCCCAAGATCAGAGGCCAGCTTCCTGTGCATCTGGTCCTTTTGTTTTCTTACAGTATTCGTCAAGTCACTTTCTAAAGTGCCAAAGTGGTTTGCCTTCCAGCTCTCAGTCCTTCGACATATGACAGAGATAGAGTGAATGAGTGAATTTCTTATTGCTTAAACTCAGCACTTTTCTTTTTAGCTTTTCTTTTGAACTAACAATGCCACTTTTGAGTATTACATCGTTTTGACTTTGTATGCCATATATATCATGACATTCTTGAGAATATAACATATATTTATTTTATTTTGTTAACTAATCAGGTTATTCTGTGAAATACATTTAAGACCTGACATTTCAGATGATTCTGAAACACAAAATGACTACAAGCTCTTCTGCCTTAAATGTTTTCCTTAAAAGCCTTGTGACAGGTTTCCTTATCACTGCCTGATTTTATGAAGCAATTGTGATACATCTCTAAAAAAAAAAAATCTATTTATAGCTTTTAATTAAGTTTTAAAACAGAAATGTTCACATTTGTTTTGTATAAATTGTTTGTGTTATAGATGGTAGGGCTGTTACATATCAACTTGTTATAGTTAAGGAAAACATTATTTAAAGATGTTTGTTACAAGTATAAAAGTATTTCTAATTGTTCATGAAGGAGAGAGGTTATATATGTTTTACTTTTTTCTAACATTTTGCCAATACTCTTGCAGTGCCCAGTTTATTGAAAAAGCACAATGACACATGATAATAATGCTATGCTATAATTGTTACACTAGTTTCAAATGCCCCCCAATATTTGAGTCCTTTACACATTTGTATGTTTTACTACAACTGCAGCTGTATTTATTTCAGTACCTGCGTGAAGTTGGCCCCCCATCAGCCCCCACGAGGCTGGCCGGCCCCAATTTGACCTATAAAATAATTGTTAATATCTCAAAAACGAAAGCAGCACAAACGAAACTTTTTGCAGCACAAACGAAGCACAAATGATTGACAGTTTTTGTGTAGGTGTGCGTTTGATGGGGGGCCAACTTCACGCAGGTTATTTCAGTGCCCCTTTTTCACAAGGTTTGAGCTGAGTGACCTCATGATAAACCACTTGAAAAATTAATGTCTGTATGTGGCATCTGTGGTAATAGCCTACATATGTGTCATGAAATAAATCTAATTTTCATTATTGTTTTGCTTCCATGATATAAAACTGTGATTAAAGCATGACTTCAAACACCTAAGCAGGTTAAGTGGGTGTTTTCAGCAAATCTTACACAACATAAATTATTCTACAAAAGCATGAACATTAAACAAAAGTTGAGTAGTTTTAAATTTAGAGGTGAAGTTTCTACTTACTTTTGTTTCCGGAAGAGCTGGGACGTTGAAGACGTGACGTACACCCTAACGTTTTGCGTCATGACGTAAGAGGGAGTGTCCAAACAAGGGCAGAAAAAGGGGACTCCACAATGGGAGGTTCGTGTCTTTTAGTTAAAATCGAGTGTTTTTGACAGGTTTCAACTATATTTTGGTTTTCACTTTGTTCGTAGACCGCGCTTATTCCATTACAGTAACGAATGTCATTAGAGGGGCGAGCTGAAGTGTTGCTCCGCTTTGCTACAACAAGTGAATTGTTTTTCAGAAGTTTTGGAAGGTCTGACTGGATCGTCTTTTCAAATGACGATCAGAACAAATCCTAAGACTTCTAACAACATCTGAATGCTCTTTTACTTAAAATTAACCGCTTTTAGGCTGTTTAAGTTTTATTGTTTTGAAATATGCATGCAATATGTGTAGGCTACTTAAAGTGGGGAATACGTTGCAAGATTAAATACCAATCTACCAATGAATCAAACTGGATGACTTTGACGATGCCATGTTTATAATGGTGTATATAATGTCAGGGGGCACAGAAAATAATAAGAATAATAAGAATAATCTAACATAATAGAGTATTAGTCACCATAAACTAGTTTTACATCTGCTTTTATAGTCTTATTTAAAATGTATTCTAATATCTCCCCAGCAGATAGTTTTCAAGACCAGCTTGCAGAGGACAGTACCTGCCTCAAAGTTGACCACAGACTGGACACGGAGCTAGTGGATAAACTCATACTTCAACTTAATCGGATTTATCCCCAAATACTCACAGATAAAGAGGCCTCCAGAGTAAGTACACTTTGCTTATTACTGCAATAAGCCCAAAAAATAAGTTATTACAATTTTTTTGATTATTATTTTTGACAGTTTCGTAACTTGGATGTGCCCACCAGTGTCCGGCTTGGTGAGCTGTTGACACATTTGCAGAGTAAAGGAGAGGAGGCCTGTCGAGAGTTTTACAGAGCTCTACACTTGCATGTGGAAGAGGTATACTACAGTTTACCAACCCGACTTCGCCTCAGGGGTATGTCTCAACATTATTTTATATGTCAAATCTACATACCTGAAAGTAAATCTTTGCATTGTCAAGTGTATTTAAAAAAAAAACGTGGTCTTTAAATAGATTCTTTAGATCCATTGAGATATCCGCAAAACCTCCAGCAGAAGCATGTTCTGAATGATCAAGGTAAGACTGTAAAGATGGTTAAAGATTTACTTAACATTCAATGAAGAGATTGTTTAAGAGGTCGTCATCTGGGCACCTGGGTTTTTGCAGTCAAGATGTTTCACCAAAATGGCTTCTGGATGGGAGCAGAAACGCCTTGCTAGCAAAAACGGTGTGCAGATGATAGCTCTGAAAACTTTATTTGAAATTTCTGGACGAACATCTCATAACATTCACTCTTGAGCGTTGAATCTTTGAATAAAATTTTGTCTTTTTATACAATTGCTAGGGCCTTCCTTCTTCATTGGTTGTTTCAGTATTGCATTGGGACTGGCTTTGCTCTATTACTATGGAGGTAAGTGGTATTTTCCTTCAAATATACATTTTTTATTTTTTTCTATGCAGTCCCCTTTACTAAGTATTTTTTGTAGAAGCTAAACTGACAGGAGGCAGCCGCGCTCTGGGGATGGCAGCTCTAGGTTTGAAGAAAAAGGCTCAAGAGGTTCTCATATGGTACACAGAAGAAACACTCAAGAAATAATATAGTGCTTTATACCAGGTTTTTTTCTACATTTACTCCTCACCGTGAATGTAGAAATTGCCAAAGCACAATATTTTTAGCCTTAAAATAAGTTTGTAACATTTTGTATTGTTTCCAGTGTAGGTGGTTGGTGGTTCTATAATGAAAATGGGACATTCATAAACTATTGCAAAAGAGAGTGCACTTTATGTAGGATTTTGAGGCCTTCGTTATTTAAAGTGATGCTTAAATAGAAACATATCCACTATACGTTTATATAAGGGAAATATGATGAATTTGAATAGGTATAGATAGGCCTGTAAGTAAAATAGTAACAATTATCTTTGAAAGACCAAAAGCGCTCTTCTGTGGTTGTATGAGTTACTACACCAAACTCGGGCGTGTTATTTCTTCGATGCCATTCACATATAAATGGGTTGAGTGTACTTGTTACGAACACATTTATGCGCGAACATTTTCAGTAGTATGTAGAGCGTTTCATTTTGGTAAGCGGAAAATGGGTCAGGAACTAATTTGCATTATTTGCTCGCATTATTTAAAAAGTGAATGCATATTTAAATAATCAAAGGAGAAGTTCAATTTGTCAACTGGACAAAGTTTGTTTGGTTGAAAACGTTTCGCCGCTCATCCGAGAGGCTTCGTCAGCTCTGGTTATTGTACTGGTTAGACCCTGCTTATATCTAGCTGCCGGGAGGCGCGTCCTACAATGACAAAAGCTCTGAAAACGATCCCCCCTTTTCAACCAAACAAACTTTGTCCAGTTGACAAATTGAACTTCTCCTTTGATCATGGATTCTACCTGGACGACTGAGGGACTTTTCACGCATATTTAAATATATAAATTAATTACACAGACTAATGAATTCCCCTTTTATATAGTAAAAGCCCGTCCTATGATTGATTAAAGGCCTGCCTCTCTGGAGCTATGACCAAGGCGCGTTTGTCTTGTTTGGCTCTCTATAAAGTAGCTTCTTCATAGGAGCGACTAGCACATATACAGTAAAGGCATTATTGCTTATTTTATTGCATTTCTAATCAGGTTTTTACCCTACGTATTTACAAACTAAAGCCACTCCCTGTGACAGTGAAACAGATTACTAATATCCACTTTTCCGGAATCTCCAGCAGGATGCAGCTTCTTCCTGCTGGATAAGCTTAGAGTTAGAGCCTGTAATTTCCTTTGCGTTAATTAAATATTATTTTACAGGCTTGCATATATAAGAAAATGCATTTAACTTTAACCATATATTAAAGCCCATTGCTGTCAGAATTTACTTTTTAAGTGTTTGTATTTTGGCAGCTGCAATAATGGACTAAAACATGACTTGTGTTCTGTAAAGCCTTGCATTGAGATGTGCATTGGTCATTTGTGTCATTGTATTTCTATTAAACAAAGGTGCCTAATTACACAGATATTTTCATTTTATTTATAAATCACAAAAGAAAACACATAAAAGTGCCACAGTGTATTCAATGCCAAGATAAAACAAAGATATGATCTTTGGTCCAAACATTTAACCTGACTTCAAAGCATACAGTACACAAGAAAACAACATTTTTGATGAATTAGATAGTATCAGCTATTTTGGTCTCAAGACTCTTTAGCTTGTCCAGGTAATTTTCTTTGTCTCTGAATACACAAAACAAGACATTTAGATTAAAAAAAAAAAAAAGGGATTGGTGGAGCGCTACCTTCACTTGATTTACAAGTGATTTACAAGGTCTGAAGCACTCAGTCCTTGCATTTGCTTACATAACTCAGTGTAAGGGCTATCCATTGTTTGCCTTTTTTTTACCCTACAAATTAAATTTGAAAAATACGTCACAGATTTAAAACCAAGCCTTTTACACACAATAAACAATATAAGACAGACAATTCTTTATAAATCTGGTGTAAAATTGCAGCAGATGAATTTTAGTTCACTGAATGTTCATAATCAGTAATCACTGAATGTTCATAATCAGTGATTACTGTATTAAAAACAAAACAGTATACACATGAGGTGGATTGCATAGAACTCAAAAAATTTGATAAAAGGTCCACTTCATAATTGAGGTTTTTAAAGCATACCATGGAATGCACAGGTCCAAATTCTTTTTTGTACATTTGTTTAAAAAAACATATTTCAACCACATGATTCTAAAACTCATATTTCTTACATTAAAAAAGCACTTTTGCATAAAGGCATTTTGCTTCAGAAACTTGAGGTAATAAAAAACTCATCCCATTTTAATACACGTAGACCTGTATGCTTGCTTTTAGATACAGTATTTCCACTTTCTTACACAACAATGGTCTACAATGGAATTGCAGTTGATTGCAAGGCAGCATGTGAACTGCTGCCTTCAATGCTGCAACTGATGTGTTCACATGCTAGTTAAAAAGTTGGGACTATTGCATTGGATTATAATACTACAGCACTATGGCTCTAGATGCAAAGTAAATAAAATTAAATCTATCCATTTTTGCGGGGCTGCTGTACACCAAAGGCAGTGATGAAAACATTAACAACAACAATTACAAAAACCAAGGCAGTAGCGACATTTTCAAGGATGTTGAGTCTGTAGTGCATGCTCTCATCGTTTAGGTTCCACTTCACTGAAAGCGCAAGAGGGAAAACCATTTATAAGTTACAGTGCTCTCCACAAGAGGGCGTTACATAATCAATAACCATTAACACCACTCAAAGGGAAAGCATTTGACAGTATAGGGTGGTGAAATCAATAAATTTACAATTGTCAATGCTATGTATGGGTATTTTTAATTTAAAGGTCAAAGGGTCAGCAGCAAAAGCATGGAGTTTGGGGCAAAGTTCAGACTTTGGCAAAGATATGATTACATATGAAGTACAGTATGGTTTATGTCCAGAAAATTCATATTGAAAGTAATTTTTATTTATTTTTAGGCAAAATCAAATGTTATAGATATTATAATTATTAATCAAGTACATTTTATTACACTTTAGTACACTTTTTAAGGACTTAAGTAAGGAAATGGAGAAAACTGAAAAATTAAGAGAAATCAAAATGACACAAAATGCCATCTTTATGTAAACATTACAAATTTTGTGTATCTTCAAGAATGTTGAACAGGAAATCTGCTGTCATTTGCAGTATGTTACAGACAAACTAAACATAAAAAAATTAAAGTAAACATTACTTAATGAACTTCCTTTGGGACGGAAACCAGATTCCTTGCCTGTAGATTTCCAAACCCTCTCAGGAAGGCCCCTCCTAAATGATTTTTCTCTCAGTTTAATGCTCTCATTGATACAAAGATGGTCTTTATGGGCTTTGGGGTTTTAAAAACCACCAACCACCACTCTACTGTATCTACTAGGGCTGGTGCAATATGAGAAAAAATATATATATCCAAAAATGGCTCATGGATAAGTCCTCCACTGTGAGATCATCAAGTTCTATATTTATGTACAAAGAGGGAGACAACGACAGTGGTCAACGGATTGATTCCCGATTAGGCCAAGTTCTGTCATGTGTCCTTAGCAACACTTGCCTTGCCTGGTATAAATGTGGTGAGGCTGATGGCGCAGACTGGCTGCCTTGCTTCTGTCAGTCTGTCCCAGGGAAGCTGTGGCTACAATAATAGCTTACCACCACCTAGTGTAGTGTGAATGAATAATGACTATAGTCGAGCCTGTAAAGTGCATTACAAGTAAAAAAAAAAAAAAAAAGGCAGCTGAAGATTTTCAAGTTCTCTTTGTATCAGTGAGAACATTAAAGGGAGAGAAACACTCATTTAGGGAGGGACCTTTCTAAGAGGGTTTGGAAATCTACAGCCATCCGGTACTTTCACACCGGGAGCGTGACGTGGGATTTGCGTGAGCAATTCCCATTTTAGCCCCCAGGAAGCTTAAAAATGTTCTAAAACAAATTTACCTATAAAAGAATCATTAATATCTCCAAAACTAAAGCAGCACAAATGAAACTTTTTGCAGCACAAACGATTGACATAGTTTTTGTGTAGATGTGCGTTGGCCGCAGGAGGCGCAATTTGATGTTTTGTATGTATACACAGCTTAAGGAAGTTCATTGGTTTATTAAGTCATATTCACTTTAGTCTTTAATGTGTAGTTTAACTAACATGCTGCACATCCAAGTAGATTTCCTGTTTAACACTCTTGAAGATGTATAGCACTTGTAATCTTTATATAGGGACTGCAATTTTCCTCGTAATGAATTAGATTTTTCTATTTTTTTGCATTAAATTAAATAAACCCCATCTTAAATTTTCACTCTAGTGCCATTTTCCCCCAATAAAATAATGATTTATTCCTCCAACCAAGTTATTTCACAACCATATGATCTTTTTCAAAATAAATATTTAGTACACGCCCTAACTGCAACATAATGTGTTCCCACTAGTTTAGTATTAAATGGGAACCAGCTGTTCTCTGTCCAAGCTTTCTGAAGGCATCTGTCTATCACAACAGGGCCCTCTGTTCACACAAGATAATGTCATGGAGTTTAACTGCACCACTCTGGGGGAGGAAACTGTATTGTTTTCTTAGAAAGCAGCACTATGTTGAAATTGAAATCTTCACATCAAGAAACACCATAACCTAGTGAATTACACATTGCAGGATTTTAGTGGTTCTACTGGTTCTTTTTATAAGACTAAACATATTTGCCTTGGTCCTTTTATGATAATTATATACTTACAGTTTCATTAAATAGGTGACATTTTTGTAAGCAAAGCAAAGCAATGTATTTATTAAATATAGGTTAATTCTTTATTTACACTTAGAGCTGGGCGGTATGACCAAAAATTGATATCACGGTATTTTTCAATATTATACCGGTATCACGGTATTTGACGTTTTTTTTTGTTTTTTTTTTTTTTTTTCATGCATGACTAGGTGTTAACCCCATTTCCTAATAATTTAGAAAATAATTACTGCAGTAAATTTGACTTGGTAAAACATATCTGGGTCCAGTGCTTTAATCATCTCCTTGAATCAGGAATCAGGAAGGTTTTTATTGCCATATGAGTGAACAGGTTCACACATTAGGAACTTGCTTCGATATCTGGAGCGGACAGACACTTCGAGCACCAGGGCTGCCATTCGCGGCGCCAACTTGGTTACAACAGAGTAGAAAAAAAGATGCAGACAATTTTACAACATGTAATGACATACGGTGATCTTTTTCTTTGGCAACAGAAGGAGGGGGAGCAATAGACAGGGCAGAGTGTTTTACATAAAAATGTCAGTGTGAGCCGAATGGAATGTGTTGTTTTCTTTTGTAGAGTGCTGTGTAGATAAGGCCTCAGCTGTGACCTTGGACGTGTTTGTGCAGAAGATGTAGTCAAAACAAAGTCCAGTTGAATCACATTTTCAGGACAATTAATTACATCGGGAAATTTAGCATAATCAATACATTTTTAGAACCCAGGCGAACAGACAATTTGCCAGAACCCTGGTTTCTGCCAGTCACCCCAACTTCATGCCACCAAGCAGGACTGTGCGACTCGCAATCCTCCCGCTGGCACGTATGATGAATGAACGCAGACTGAGCCGCTGTTCCACACAGTTCCACATCCATTATCCGAGATGTTATCCAGTACCAGACAGATTTCCACAACTCAGGTGTTTCAGTTTGTGTTTCCCTTCAGATCTCGTCCTCCCTGGTCCGCCACAGCCCCACTATCGTGTAAAATGACCTTCGGCGGCTCGGGGCTCTTTTATCCGCTCGGCTCCAATTAGTGATGGGTCAGAAAAACATCCTCCAGGCCAATCCAGATGTCCTGCCATCAAAATTCCAATAGTAATCATTTTGTGTCCTCCAGTAACAGCGGTGCCAGACGCACAAAACGTTGCGTATCTAGCAGCGAGTTCCCTTGGGACTGTCTGGCTCTCCAGACCGGCACTCCTCCGTGAAAAAAATATGCCAATAGCGTTGTGGGACCAGCTCCAATTCATGATTTAGGATTTCGAAAATCTGTTCCAACAGGAGAAAAATTACGAAAAATTACGAGACGAGAGAAATAGACATCAGACAGAGCAAGATAAGGGAGAAAGAAGAAAATGCGTCTGCTCTCCACGGCAGCTAGAACAGATTTGAAGCACCTTTCTCAACAGGACTAAGTGGTACCATGTCTTTGGCAAAGTGGACAGTAATAGTGTTGGCAATATCGTTCCACCATTTGCTTTTCTTGTCGTAAGCAGTCCCCTTAGCAAACACGTCTTTGAGTGACGTCTGAGTCGCTACAAATTACCCGACAACATTACAGAATAAGTTTGTTTGATCAGCGTCAGATTTTTTAAAGCCGAAGTACTTCCAACTGACACGGCTCTTCTTTTCAGTATAAGTTCCTCTGTTTTTAACAACATCCATGTTGTTCACCGCTCAACACACACTGTAGCCATGTCCCAATTCGACGGTTATTGATCTGTGTGCGTAATTTGTGTGCTGCTAGCATTAGCCACGTGTCTTGGCTCTGTGCGCTGGACCTGTACCATTTCGGCAACGGCCTTGCGGTCTGCGGAGGGTAGTTCGAGGGCTGCAGCTTTTGCAGTCTTCGGAGCTGCCGAAAAAGTGGCCGAAAAAGCAGCGGAGGCTGCAGCCCTCGAATTGGGACACAGCTTACATTTCCACCGCTCTCATGCCACTGCAAAACAGTCCCCCGGTGCAACACTCCATTCCGCTCTGTGTTCCCGACGTTTTGTACGCACACACTCACATACATTCGGTATGTACTGGTATACCGCCCAGCCCTATTTACACTACTGATTTTTTTTTTTCTTACTTTAATGTTTGATTCAAGTAAATGACATTCAAAATTCATTGTTTACAGCCTACTTGCATTGTGCTATTCATTTTTTGAAGCTCATTCTCAATATAGGCCTTTTAAAAATGTGTAAATAAAAACATTCAAAATGTTCTAAATAGATGCAGCAATAGGCAAAAGTGAAATGGACCATAATGCAATTTCAATGGGAAAACTGTGATTAACTGTAGAATACCACAAAATATGATAAATCCAGGAGGGGTTGGGGGCATTTTAAAGGGTCTATAGGCTTTACCGAGTTAATCTTGCTTTAGGGATAACATTTCATTGGCATAAAGTGGTACTTGTGAAAGATCTAATACTCACCTATGAAGATGAGCAGTATGCCCACCAATATCTGCAGGATGAGGGAAATGCTGATGAGAACTATAAGGATTGTGTAGAAGGTGAAATCTGGACCCTGCTCCATCACAGCTTTGAGTTGTGACGCATTCGCCATTAGCAGCGCCACGTCCAGCATGCTCTCTGCCGCACTCTTCTTATTGGCATAATGGTTCATGTTTAGGGGCCCCTGCATCCTCTTACCACGGCCCCGCAAAGGAACCTATAACAAATATGGACAAGAGAGGGCACACATGATAGTGTGTAGGATAAATAAGAACAGCACACAAACTTGTCATATCAATTCCCCCCTAAAAAAAAGATCTAGGTCTAAAAGTGGAGTTCATCATTTCCACTGTAGTTATAAAGGAAAGGAAAGGACTGGAAAGCTGTCCAAGTACCACATGAAGTAGTTTGTGCACCACCAGAATAGATGTACCACAGTTTGAGAAACACTGTAAGCATACAGTATTACAGTATTTTGTCCTCAATATTGATCCGTTTTCCTCTGTGAAATGCTACAAAAATCTGGCTTTTACATTATTTTTCCTTGCTTAAGAAATATTTACAAGAAGATGTGACAGAAGAAGTGCAAAACAAAAACAATTGTTCCTGTTTAAAATATTAGAAGTGAAAACATAAGATTGAAAAACAGGAAGCTTCAAGAGGTCGCTAGCTCATTTTAGTTCAACAGTCTTTGCCAAGCCACTTCCTGTCATTCAGTGTTTGGGTTAGTCATTGGGTTATAACTAAAACGTATGGAGAAGTAAAAGAAACCTCATCCAAATGCATACATACATGGGAAAAAATGAGTCAGAATTTGTTTTTATTCATCCCCAATGGGAAATTCTTTAAAACGTGTGAGCAACACCAATACGCGAATACCAAAATGTTACTAAACAGCTTAATAGGTAATAAAACAACTGCAGTTTCAGGAATCTTGATATTGTGATAAGACAAAATACTGTAAATTTTGCTTATGTAGAGATATGTTTAAATTGGCATTTTGTTCAAACAGAGTAAACAGTTGCCAATTTGCTATTTGAGTTCTTGGCTGTAATTGGCTGTAACTATGGCACATGCCCAGGTGACTATGCCACTGCTGACACTTGGGAATTCTCATGTATAATATTTACAATTGAATTCAACGTGCCATATGAATGACCCAACAATGACTCCTTTATGCCCAGGTTAGCAACTTCTTATACTCAGGACAAACCTGGCCAAAAATGCAAGAGGAAAAACTATCCTTCACCTCCACAGTGACCAAAGAGATATTTTAATACATAACTTGCCCTAAATTAGAATAAGGGTAATATCTGTAACTCAAGGTAATCTGTGTGGGCAGTACTATGTTTTGTGCCATAGGCACTCAAGAGATTGTAGACTGGAATTTAAAGAATTTCATAGCATGAATATGCACAGTTATTTCACCTCCTAAATTCCCCGCACACATAACTATACAAAATTAGGTTAATGATAATACAGTTATCAGTTTGTTGAACTGCTTTTTGGGGAGAATAAATTAGACAATAATTTGTAATAAGAGGTCACCAGCCTGTTGTTCTTTAATAGGCTATTCCACTCTAATACTCTAAATAGACTACTCTAATGCAGGCACTGGGCAAAGTAAGTGTTTGTGCCTATGGGGACCAGGAAAATGTTTTCCCATAAGATATTTGCAGTGGCTGGATTGAAATCAAAGTATTGACGGGGCAAAAATTCTAATTGATTTCAAGCAATCCCATGAAGTACCTTAAAGGGCCCATATTGCACTATTTTCCGATCCATGTTATAATGCTGTTTCCTCATCAAAAACATTCCAAGCGTCTTATTCAGTTCTTCTCTCAAACTGAAAACACTCTGTTCCTCCTTGTGATGCTCCATTGTCCCATTAAACTCTGTACACCTTCTCTAAAATCTTTTGGATGATTTCAGTCCTGGAGTTGTCAATGTCTACTGAACTAAAGGTAAAAGGTAGCAGTTAACTTGAAAACTACCGCTTCATGACATCACAAGGTGGAACGGAGCATTTTGAGTTTTGGAGATGCACAGTAACAAAATTCTAACATGGCTTAAATCTTAAAGGCGTCAATTTAGCGTGATATAGGACCTTTAAAAATACGCCGATGCATTTTTTTTATTTTATTTCAAACAATGACGAATTACAATGTAACAAAGTGTGCCTTTCTCTCTGCACCTGTAATGCCACTGCGCTGACGGACGAGTCACCTGAATTCCTCCTTTGCCTGTAACCTGCCCCAGCGCCCACATGGCTCGGTATTGTCTATCATTATGTGTAACCTGAACCCCCCCAAACAGAGCCAAGGGACAGGGGAAACTGCAGTTACTCTTTAACACGGGTAACTTCCAAAATTTCCCCAGAACTAGGAAAATCCCAAAGGCGAAACTGGAAACTACTACTACAAACATCAAATTTGGTCTGCATCCCGTAGACTAAATTAGCCCATGTATAGATATTTAGACAAAATCCTAAATGCAGTGAAATAGGCTGTGTGGTGGACCATTCGTGGCGAGTTTACGGTCATTAGTTGGGTAAAGGCTTAACAAAGCATTTGTCCAGACAGTAGCCTATTACCTCAGCTTCGCCGCTTGGATCAGCATCACCGTTCATTTCCATATGATCCGTCATCATTTCTGTTTGGTAATAGATAGTTTGTTGGACGGGGATAGTCCTCTCATGAAGCCTTCAGATCCTGGCTTCACACGGTGGTCGTTGGTGGGCACAGACAGGCGGGCTAAATGTACAAGCGCCGGTTGTGACGCGTCCGTCCCTCCTCCCTCCAAACGCGGAGGTGGGGGGGGCTGCTGCGGTGAAGTAGGTCATGTGGAAGAAATTACAAGGGTTTTCCACAAATGATTTGGGTGGCGTAGCTTTCGTTTAGGTTGTGTAATAAAAAAATACCCATTGCAGATATATGCTGTGATTGACACTATAATTAGGCAACGTTTCATTCCAGGATGAGGGATATTGGGCTCTTTGGTGCCCCTAGTGGCTGTGACAGACCTAACCTGCCATTCAGGAGTGAACCAAAGAGAGGCTGTTCCATGAGCTCACAGAAGGGCTGAACACACAGTAATTAAACATTTAGATTCAGGGCTATTATAAACACACCCCCAAAGCACCAACACTTGCATTTGCTGGTTGCTGTCCTCTCGTTTCCCTGGGAACAGGTGCTCATGTTAATGACGCCATAAACTAAAATGCCCCTTTCAATTGTTATAAATACTTCTACTATACTATATTATGTGCAATCTGTGAAATACTCTACTTACACCTTATTTAATCCTACCTGTACCTTTGTATTTTATTTATTACTTTTTTAAATTATATTGTTTACCTTTTCCCCATGCACTTTTTGCAACACTTTTTTTTTTTTTTTTTACCGTGTACTATTATTGATGCTATTAGTACTTCTGGTTCTTCTGATCCTAAGCATTTCATTGCATTGTTGACCGTGTGTTGATTCTGCATATGACAAATAAACAATCTTGTTGAATCTTGAATCTACTATTTTTATGATCGGCTATTTCACATTGTAAACGATGCATGATGCACGCGAAGCATCAACTAAGAAACTTTTATTCATAAGAATAGACTTATGAAAGGTTAGGTCTATAATATTAAAACTAACAATTGAACTCTGCAAAAATGACAATTTAAAACATCAATAAAAGCAACTTGCCCTGTAATCTTTCCTATAATGGTATATGCTATAAAGTAGTAATTTCATCTCTAATTTGTGTCTTTACTACATTACTTGCATTTGTTGCCACTACCATCTGTCAACAGAAATCCAGAAATCCAATATTGATAGTTTAATTTGGTGCAAGTTGCAGACGTTTCACTTGGAGGAGAGCTGGGCTTTGGCGTCATCTGGTGGGTAAGTATTACACCTGCAGAAAAACAGGCTACTCCACCTGCGAACTGCATGGTTATTGTTCTCCAAACATTTTCTCTGCACTGCCTTGACGCATAAGCAAGGCATCTTTCAAGACTATTTCTGGATGCAAAAAAGATTACAACAACCACAATAGTGAGTCATGAATTCTCCTTGCGCTATCCAGGCCGACCGGCCTGTACCTGACTCATTGCGCATCACTAAGAAATGCTCCGATGGCCCATAATTTCTTGCAGTGCCAGTAGCTCATTGGAGGCTTATCTCCTTACGCGAAGGACGGACAGCGGTGTGGTCCACGCTGCTGTGATGTGAGGGAGGCTCTGGGTGCCGCCTAAAAACGTGCAGACTCATTGGATATGCGCTGTTGCTAGGGGCGTGGGCTGGTGCGTCAAACCTTCAATTTCCAAAGCCCAAACAGGTGAGATTTTCGAAAACTATGGACGGAGGAGGGGAATGGTGAAAGGCCGTGAAAGACTTAATGCCGCAGTGAGAAAAAGAAGAATCTGACTGCTCAGAGCAGCCTCAGGACAATGTGGAGTTTTACGGGAGCAACACAAGGATGCTGAGGTCACACTTCCTGGAGATGAGTCGGATTTTCACTCGTGATTCCAACTTGCATCTCTTTTGTCATGGAGGGTGAAGTCTTTGGGAATAATGTATCTTTAAATCAGTAATAGTTTCTGGACAGGAGTGTAAACTATAACATACGAGCATAATGCAGTGCGTTTTGGGCTTATCGGATGAGGTCACGGGGTAAAGAGGCAATGAAGCCAGATTCGACAACAATAGGTCTGCGCTGTCAACTCTGCTGCAAGGAGCAGGAGGAGGACCACGGCGTGAGGCGGCCAGGAGCGCGCGGCACGGTGAGACAAACCCCCACTGCCCTAAACGTAGCAAACTGAAGACGTAGGGCTACACGCGCTCATGAACTGCGTCATTGTGAATGTTGCAGGTAGGCAGCAAACTCTTAGAGTCCGGGAGAGCTGTTGTCATTACGCAATGTCGCCGGTGAGGGCTGAATAATTCACGGGGATGAATTCGGCGGAGGATTCAAGCCTAAAACCACCACGGGGGTCCACGTTCTCCTCTGCACCTAATTTAGACACGGACAGCGCTGGAAATCCACGCAGGCTCGTTTATGTGAACGGGGCGGATCACAATGTCAACATCCAAAACGAAGCCGTGCGTGGAGCAAGTGACTCTTCCACGGACTACCGGGGGCTGGTCCGGCAGAGGTTCATCCGCAGGACAATGTGGATGTCCGATTCTGAGGAACAGCCCTTGGACCCCCAGGACTTTACCAACACCAGCTCTGTGCTCACCATAGACCTGCGCGCCATCGTGGGCCGGAGTCGAACCCGCAACCAGGAGACTTCAAGCGCAGAGAGCCACGTAGCACTGAAGGACAGTGCCACAGAGGGTGCCAGCGCAGGTGAAGATAAGGGGGAAAGATGCGTACCGGAGCCTAAAGCTGACAGCGCGGCTTTGGACGTGACGGGGAAGGCCGGAAGTGACGAGAATGAAGAAGAACCCGGGATGAAAGCGGTGTCCACCTCACCTGGGGGACGGTTCCTCAAGTTTGACATAGAGCTGGGAAGGGGCTCCTTCAAGACGGTCTATAAAGGTCTGGACACCGACACATGGGTGGAGGTGGCCTGGTGTGAGCTGCAGGTGGGTTCCCTGTCATAAATCCAAATGATTGCATAAAAGATACTTGATAACATACATAATATGGCGCAATTCACCCTTCACACTGTGTTTTCAGTGCACAAAATGATTGTATCATCTCAAAGTACAAATCTTTAAAAGTTCTTATTTATGTGTGCATTAGTCCATATGAAGCTACAGAGAGATGCAAGTTGGATGCCTTTATCACAGAGCTGTACTATGTCATAGCCAGCGTGCCCTTACTTAACCTCACCTAACCTTCCCATAGTTTATGCCCACTGAAGAGAAAGTCTAGTCTACTGAGATTATACCAGGTTTTTGCTCCTCTCTAATAAGGTGACTAACATACCTGTGGTGTCACTTAGACAGAATTATTGAAGGGTGTCTGCTGCATCACTAATCTGTGTTGTAATCCAATGATCAGTTTATGATCAGAGTAGGCATATGTGCAGTACAGATTAGCCAGTAGAATTACAGACCTGAAGCTCTGGGTACCCTTTAAGATGTGGCCAAGAACTTGGGCAAATAAGTGTTAATGATATAACTATAGATATACAATTATCGTAATATATACGTCTGCAGTATATATAAGTCTGCAAGTATGATATTTGTTAATTTATAGCAAAACACAATATTAAACAATATATACATTATCATAGTTCATTCAAAACATTATTAATTAAGAAGGGAATATATTATTTGTTATGTTATTATTACATGTTTGTAGGCTATATACACATGTGTAAATATGTTAATTTGGTGTCTTACCTTAATCTCCTCATGCTCTGATCCTTGTGTCTTTTTTGCCAAAGCAAACAATGAATTAACACATTGTTTTACAGATGGACTAAGTCTTGCTAGGCACTTAAGAACAACCCAGTATTTGCTATTTTGATGATAAATTATCATAAAAGTGAGACAAGTGCAAAGTGCCTGTTAACAGTGTGATTAGTATCTGGCAGAGTTTCACAATATTTGTCTTGTTTAATGGGTTTGTTATGATTACTAAACATATTTTCCTTCAGTCACACAGAGAAGTGTAGAGGCTGTTTTATGCTGATGTAGCTCTCTGCAGCATAGCAGTGAGGCGAGAGAGAGGGGAGGTTCAGTTTGGGACAGTGCTCTAAAATGTACTGTCCAATACGCAGCAAAACGGATCAGTATTTAGAGTGCCAACAGCATTGTGCGTCCATTATTCAAAACAGGTGTGACATAGTTTAAAGAAAGACTGAGGTGCAATGGTGTACAAGCCACACCCTGTTTGGCTCTTCTTTCACTTGTCTCAATAACCAACCCTCAATCTTATACAATTGTATGGATAAAATGACCGAAAAGGAGAGAGTATTCCAAAGAGACTATAAGACAAAGTGCTGCATCAAGTCTGACAATGAAACTGGAAACCTTAGCAATAATCCATAATCAATACGGTCACAGGATATTCCCTGGTCCTAGACATTTGAACTCATCATTTCCATTATGTAATTTTTGTCTGTAGATTGAACCTAATAATAAACATAATTGAACTTAATAATAATAATAATAATAATAATTACATCTTAATTAAGGGATTAACGTTAGGAGCTATAATATTAATGAAGTAGTTAAGCCTAAATCATTCTTAACAAACTCTTCATCATGAATTAATTCTTTCTTCATGCTTTATTAAGGCCAATTAGGCATAGTTTTTGCAGAATGTGTTAGTATATAGTAGCTTTACTAAAATATGTAATTATTGCTTATTGCTAGCTTTATTGTTTATATTTATAGATGCAGGCAGAAAAGTATGGATCCACTGTGCACAATCAGTTTTGCATGTCTGTAGTAATACAAGAAGTCTCCCTTGCCACCTCAAGTTTGATGACATCATTTGGTTTTGTACTTCAGGCATGAACATCATTTTCACTATTCATGTGCAATTACAGATTTATTGCCTTGTCAATGTAGACTGCATTTTGCTTGACGGGAAATGGAAACACAGGTATTAGCTCAGAGGTGTTTTGCTGTTGTGCGTGGTGACAGCATAAGTAGATCAGCAGACCCCCATGTTTCCATAACCAAAATGCCAGGTCTGTATGAAGTCAAAATAAGAACCATAGGGCAGATGAACAACGCAAGAAGCAAACAGAGATTTTGTTAATTAGCATGGCAAGGAAAATAACTGTGCAGATTATTTTATTCTTGAGATAAGTTCTTTCCCAACTTCCTACAACAGAAAAGATTTATTTAATGTATGTGCAAACTAATACATTTATTTATTTATTTGAAATTAAACTGGACTATCCCAGGACAAAAATAACTAAACCTTAAAAAAAATAAAGTAGACTGAAAACAGGACAGTATAACATTGCTCCTTAATCACATTTATTTTCTTCATAAGGAACGGAAACTGTCCAAAGTCGAGCGGCAGAGGTTCAAAGAGGAGGCTGAGATGTTGAAGGCCCTGCAACATCCAAATATAGTGCGTTTCTATGACTTCTGGGAAACACAGCTGAAAGGGAAGAAGTGCATTGTACTGGTGACAGAGCTGATGACCTCAGGGACGCTCAAAACGTGAGTTCAATACAGTTCTAAATCTTTAATTTCACATCTAATCAGGCTGAATTATTTTACAACAAATTATTTTGTATATCAATAATTTGGTTAAATTCAAAATATAGCAATGACTATTACAAGTGCTCATTTCCTATGAAGGATCATATTTGACTACTCAGTAAATGTTGATAGATTTCTTGATTCCCCATAGGAGAAATTCAGGTGTCTGGTAGCAAACACAATCATGCCAAGACTCACAGATACACAAATAACTAAAATGGATTAAAGCTGTTATTAGCAGTAGTAATGAAGTAGTGCTCATTGCACTCAAATGAAATCACAAATGAAACACAATGACCTTGCTGGGTGACAACACATAAATAAAGAGTTTATGTAGTAACTTTGTTATTCGTCAGGTATCTAAAGCGCTTCAAGGTCATGAAGCCCAAAGTTCTGCGGAGCTGGTGCAGGCAGATTCTGAAGGGGCTTCACTTCCTCCACACCAGGACTCCCCCCATCATCCACAGAGACCTCAAATGCGACAATATCTTTATCACCGGCCCAACTGGGTCAGTCAAGATCGGAGACTTGGGCCTGGCCACACTCAAGAGGGCTTCATTTGCTAAAAGTGTCATTGGTTAGTCATTCACAGTTATTAAGATACAAGTATACAACGTTTAAATGTATGGAGGTCAAATAATTCTAGTAATTTTAACATATGTTCTATATTCTTAATATAATAAAGACTAAACACAGAAAGCTTATTTAGCTCTATATCTTAAATTGGACATTATATGAGTCTAGCCTAAATTCTAAATAAATTTTAATTTTCAACCATGACACTTATTGACTGTGTAACTTCTCTGAAGGATGAAAACTTATAGCTAAGAGCCAGTGGTTTGATCATTTGTTTTTGTTCTGATTGAATGATCCAGGCACTCCTGAGTTCATGGCCCCAGAGATGTACGAGGAACACTATGACGAGGCTGTTGATGTTTATGCTTTTGGGATGTGCATGTTAGAAATGGCCACTTCTGAATACCCCTACTCCGAATGTCAAAACGCTGCCCAGATCTACCGCAAAGTCACCAGTGTGGGTACTCCTGCTTCCAGTATACAAAAAGTCTATACACATGCTTTTTCTAATAAGTATGTTCTGTATTTGATGGTAGGGGGTAAAACCAGCCAGCTACAGCAAAGTGAGTGACCCAGAGATAAAGGAGATCATAGGGGAATGCATCTGTCATAAATGGGAAGAAAGGTGAGTAAATGTAGTATGCCAATAATAGTTCCAACTCCAACTTTATTTCTATAGCACATTTTATAAACAGAGACAATTCAATAGAACTTAATAATAACATTACTAAAATAGCAATAAATAAAGTGATAATAATAAAATAACTAAAAACAAAAGCATTTATAAAAACATTACTAGAAAAGCAATAAATAAAGTGATAATAATAAAATAACTAAAAACAAAAGCAATTTATAAAAACACAGAGGACCACACAACTCACGCGGTATTAAAAGCCAGAGAATAAAAGTGGGTCTTAAGACGAGACTTAAAACTCTCCAGTGTGGGGGCTGTTTTGACATGAGGGGGCAGAGCGTTCCATAACTTAGGGCCAACCACAGAGAAAGCCCTGTCCTCCCGAGTTTTAAGTCTAGTCCTAGGGACCACGAGCTGGAGCACGCACCGGTCTGTAGATTTGGATGAGGTCAGAGATGTATTTTGGGGCCAGTCCATTCAAAGCTTTAAAAACAAACAATAAAATCTTAAAATCAATCCTAAAACGAACAGGAAGCCAGTGCAAAGACGCAAGAATAGGGGAGATGTGTTCATATTTCTTCCGTCCTGTTAAAAGGCGCGCAGCAGCATTCTGGACCAACTGCAGTCGATAAAATGCGTTTTGATTCATTCCAGAATAAAGTGCGTTGCAGTAGTCCAGATGAGAAGAAATAAAAGCATGCATGACGTGCTCAAAATCTGAAAAGGATAAAAAAGATTTAATTTTGGCTAAAAGACGAAGGTGATAAAAACTAGATTTCACGACCGCATTAACTTGTTTATCAAGTTTAAAATCTGAGTCCATAATGACGCCAAGGTTGGTGGCTGTTGATTTTGTGTACTGTCTGAGAGGACCCAAGTCGGACAAAGAGCTGGCACTGCCACTGGGCCCGCACACTATCACCTCAGTCTTGGTCTCATTGAGGTTCAAGAAATTTTGAGCCAAACCTTGACGTCATTAAGGCACTCAAGCAGGGGTGTCAGGGGGCTGCTGCTGCTTTTTTCAAGGGCAGATAAATCTGTGTGTTAGTTCAGAGTGCACATTTTAAAATCTTCCATCAGAATTTGAGAAAAACTGAAATATGAACTAGGGCAAGGTGATATGCTTGCACTCCGCACATCTAATCTCATAGTTTCTGTCTATCTCCCTTCACAACTGAGAGGAAAATCAGTTGCAATGTAGGTCTAATTATATCACAATATTTTAAATTTCATATCATTCCCATATCATAATATATCACCAGTGATATGATATGGCCCAGCTCGAATATGAACTGCTTAGTTTATCAACCAAGAATTACAACCATTTTAGAACATGTTTGTAGAGGTCTAAACTGGTCAACAGGTTTTATTCAGAATAAAACAATGCTATGCTATTGTCACTGTATATATATTTTTTATATTGCATCCACTATTTACCCTTACTGTTACTGTCCACCTGGCCATGCTTCTATCACTTGACACAGTTCCTGTGACTTCTGCAGGTACTCAATTAAAGACCTTTTGAACCATGCTTTCTTCGCTGAGGACACAGGCGTGAGGGTGGAGCTCAATGAGGAGGATGATGGGGAGAAGACAACTATTGCTCTGAAGCTCTGGGTGGAAGATGCTAAAAAGCTGAAGGGGAAGTACAAGGACACTGGAGCCATTGAGTTTACCTTTGATCTGGTGAACGAGGTCCCTGAAGTGGTTGCTCAAGAAATGGTAAAAAAAAAAAAAAAAAAAAGTCCACACTGAAATTGTACATTCAAATTGGTATATTTCCTATTCAATCTTTTTGCCTTTAATCAAGACTTTTACTGACGTTATTAGACCACCAGCATTTAAATAGTGAAAAAACTAAATGACAGTGTTCATGTACAATTTGCAGTAGCTGAAGTTGCTATTGTATGAAGAAGAAAAAGAAGTGAACTTTATTGATCTCACACTGGAGAAATTCTTCTCTGCATTTTAACCTGCTGTTCCTTATAGCATGTAATCTCATACTGGTCAGTGGTTTAAGAAAGAGAGTGGTACAGTTACTGTATTGACTGACATATGAGCCCTTTGTGGGGTTAAAATGATTGTTTAAACACTTCTCTCATAGGTCGACTCTGGGTTCTTTCTGGACTGTGACGTGAAGATTGTGAGTAAGTCCATTCGTGACCGAGTGGCTCTGATCAAATGGAGGAGAGAGCGCAGAGTCACTGTGACAAATGGAGAAGCAGTGAAAAAGCCTCAGTCGAACCTGCTGCAGGTCCCTGGAGCTGTTCCCCCTCTGGCCCCAGACTGTGAGGAGCAGGAATCAGAGCCACAGACACTGGTCTGCAGTGTGCCCACCGTTGTACCTGCCACATGTATGACTCTTATAAATGCACACATATTATAACCATAGAATGTAACTTTCAAGTACAATTCCATTGTGGAAACTGTAAATACAATATTGAAAAGTCACAGTAACTGCAGTGTCTGTATTATAGCTTCAGTCAGCAATGATAAATCATCAATCGTTGCCTGTGCATTTCAATGAAGCACCGCTCCACAGTCCTCCTCCTTTTAAGTGTGTCCTTTCAGCAGAGGACATTGTCATGAGTTATGTTTTCTTCTGTTATTACAGCTGCCACTGGAGTGAGCTCCACAATCCAATCAGACGAGCACCAGACCCAACAGAATGTACCCTTTCAGTCTCTGCCAGAGCCCACTGCTCAGATTTCCAGCCCCCCTTCACTGTCTGACCCCCGACTGCTCCAGGGGCCCCACCAGCTAACGGTAGCACAGGCCTCACAGGAGACCTACTCTGCACCTCCCACACAGGTACAGCAGGGAGGTCCTGAGCCCGGCACAGTGCATCCACATCCTGGGCCAGCTGCAAACATCCAGGAGCCATACAATCATCAAACTGTAAGTGTATCAGTTCTAATGTTTTCCTTTTTTGTATAACAATTAACTTATTTTTATATTTAAATTTCTTAGCACTACAACAACCAATTACTTTACCATGACTCCTCACTCAAAATACTAGACAATCTTCCAGGTGGGGGAGTGTTCCCCCGGTAGAGATGGGCCACTGCAGAATACACTGTAAGAAAGTAAATTTGAACCATGGAGGAAGTTTGATGGATCCTGACTCTTATAGACCTTTGTTCAGCCCAATATTTAACAATCACCCATTGCTATCTCCTGTCCACATGTCCCCTATCCACCCACAACATGAGTCAGCTTCCAGCCACTCAAATTCTCTTATTTGACCTCTGGATTTACAGCCCCTGAGTCCACAGTCATGGCACCACTGCAAGGCTTGCAGGTTCTTCCTCAAAGAGAGAGCTGAAGCAGGGCAGGCTGTAGGACACACTCATTCTCATGTCTCCTCTTCTAACACCTCCAACCACAAAGACTTTAGCTAAATGTGCACTCTCCAAGAGCATAAATGTTGTGGGCTCCTACCTAACCTTACATCAGTTTTTGCTTGAAGGTAAAATTCTTAGGGTGTTTTCACATATAGTCCCCTTTAAGCGAACCGAACTCAGTCCCCTAAAAGTGGACCAACAAGGGGACCAAGAGAACACAAACTCAGCTCTGTTTGTGTTCACATTGTGAAAGAGGACCGAGTTCTCTTTCTGGTCCACTTAAGCTCTGATGGAGCCTCAGTCCTCTTTCTGTTCACACTGTAGCTTCTCTAGAACTCTGAGACCTGGTTTAGACCTGGTTTAGTCTTGGTGTAGTCCTGGTTTAGTGCCGAAATAGATGCAGAAATAATCTGATAATATGACTCACCCATAAGAACGGTATCCATGTATGCACGTGTCACAGTCTTTAATAATCCGGAGCTCCAGAGAAAAGAACATATCTTGAACTTATCCCGTGTCCCGAGGCGAGAGTTCCTTCTTACGTAGCATTAACGTAGCAAGTTAAGGATTCTTCTTCTCTTGGAAATGCTGCGTAAATATCACGCGGTTCGCTCACAGCTGATCGGCGAACAGGCGCAAACACAACAGCGGTAATCATCATGATTGGCAGGAGCGCGATGGGTGCGTAATTATGCCGCAACATGATTGGAAGCTGGAGCGCAGTTTGGCCTATGATTGGCTCTTGCCGGCTCTTGGCTCACCGGCTCTTGGCCCTAACCCTAACCACTGCACAAAAGGCGGTGAACCCGGAGCGTTATGTGTACACACTGCGCAGGTTAGGCGAACCGTACCGTGGACCTTTTAGCGAACCGTACTGAGACCACCTCCCGAGATGGTCTCAGTTCAGTTCGTTTTAAAGGGGTCTGAGTGCGCTTAGAGTGTTCACATATAAACCTATAATGCTCAGTTAGCGATCTGAGTTCGCTTTAAACGCTGAAAGGGACCAAGTGTGAAAACACCCTTAGTTTACTGGATCACTGTCTCCATCACATTGTGGGGCGCAGGATCAGTTCTCCCACTCTCCAAGCTACTTGGTCACCATACCAACACACAGTTCTTCCATTGATCTTCCATTGCCTTTGCCCAACAATCTGTGCAGGAATACTGTGTTTCCACTTGAAACTGAAAACAGACCAGGTTCATTGGTATATCAGAGAACATCCATTTCAACATCCATTTTTTTCCGCTTATCCGGAAGATAAGCGGATATCTTCCGGATAAGCGGAAGTGTCCGGGGTGAAGGAAGTGTCCTTCACCCAGCTCCTCTGGAGGGACCCCAAGGTGTTCCCAGGCCAGCTGAGAGACATAGTCCCTCCAGCTTGTCCTGGGTCTTCCCCGGGGCCTCCTCCTGGTGGGACATGCCAAAGAACAAGGCATACATATCTCTGCCCCGCAGTATTGCTAGCCAGGATGAGTATGTAGCATCTTTAGATTTTTTATTTCAACAGCAGCAGTGGCTAACAATCATTCATTAAATGTGATATGTATTATGCAGCTATATATTGCATTTTACTTCTAACAGTATTAATGTACCTTTTTGTATACTGTTTTCATTAGACAGTTCCTGCTCCAGAGGTACCTCCAACACCCCAAAACCTCTCTTCTTCATCAGCTCCCACTCCTCCACAGACCCAGCTCTCTAGTCAACTTGAACAGGTACAGCAACAAACTCAGATGAGAGCAAGAGTGAAATGATCTACTCTTTTCTATTGTGAGATTATTATAGCACCATGATCATCCCCAGCCTGTGCCACAGGCCCAGTTACTGTACAACACTTTGCAAACATTTCTACGTGACATGTCATGCATCTTCCAAGTCATGCAGTTGGATGGGAGACCGCTGGGAATTCCAGGTGCCACAGGGGGGCGCTAGTCGCAAAAAACTGTTGTTGTGTCCTTAGGAAAGACACTTCACCACATTGCCTAGTATGAATGTGCTGTGTGCGTGAGTGTTGGAGGTGGTCGGAGGGGCCGATGGCGCAGATTGGCAGCCTCCTTCTGTCAGTCTGCCCCAGGGCAGCTGTGGCTACCGAAAGTAGCTTACCACAACCAAGTGTGGAGTGAATGAACAATAAACTGTAAAGCACTTTGGGTGTCATGAAAGGTGCTATATAAATGCTATGAATTATTATTATTATTATTATTATTATTATTATTATTATTATTATTATTATTATTATTATTATTATTATCTTTGGATTTATTTGAATGACTTTCTCAGCAGGTATCTGGTGATGGGCCCTCATCTTACCCAAGTCCCCCAGTCATGTCTGCTAACCTCCCACATTCAGTGCCTGTGCTGCCACTACAGATCACCACACAGGTATGTGCTGTAGCATCCACACATAAAGCTGAAATAACCTCTATCCTCAGGGCTTATGACTGTTGTGTGCGTCGACAAGTTGTCTTTTTCATTTTGTACCATTTTCCCCCTTTCTTTCCCAGTTTTCTTCACCATACCCAGGCACGAACACTGGGGTTCACCACCCCTCTTTGTTCTCTCCTCTGTCATGCACCCATCCAAGCAGTGGATCTGTCCTGCCCAGTTCCCCCACAGCCCATCTCACTCTCCCTCTGAACACACCACTCCATCCCTCCACCCTCACCCCTCTGTCACCTCTCACTACACTGCATGTCCCCTCTGTCACACTCTCTAGTCCACTGCTTGCCTCCACCATGCTGACTGCTGTGTCCCCACAGCAGAACTATCCTGGATCCTACTCAAGTCCATGTAGCATCCATCCCCCTCACTTCTTGCCTTTCTCCCAGGTTCAACCCACCCCTTACCCTGCTATGTGCCATGAGCAGCTCCTGACTGGGCAGCCTGTCCAGGTGAATATTTAACACAGTTCTCAGTTACTGGTTCAGGAGTAAGATATTCTGAGACAATTATTGATTTTTTAAAGAAATGAGATATTATTTTATTTATTTTATTTAACCTTTATTTAACCAGGAAAAAAGACTCTTTTACAAGAGATTACAATATTAACTAGATGGGAAATTGGCCCAACAATCTAAAGCATTTATATCTTGTGATATGGTTTTAAACTCAAATATGAACTGCAGAGATTTATAGATACAAATTTGTTACCATTAAAAAAAGTTGAAATAATTAAACTGTATTTTCCTATAACTGTTTGTTCTGCACTTTCAGGTACACGTGATCACTCCATTGAATAATCTGGGAGATCAGCTCCCATCTCCCTCTCCCTCTGTCATTCCACCTGCTCAGTCTGCTCTCGTGGGAAGTGAGGATAAAGAAACTGCTGCAGCTGCTCAGAAAATAGGTCCAGGCGCAGTCCCTGATTCAGTCTCAGCAGAAACCCCACTTCCATTACATTCTCAAGGTTTATACTCCCCACCAAACCTGCCTTTCCCTGCTGCGGTGTGTCAAACTGTAGGCCCCCACACTTCAGTTTTCTCTGTCCAAACGGAGCATCAGAGCAGCCCCCCTGCAGACCCAGTGATACATCCAACCTCAGCACCATCCATCCCAGGGGCGTCCCCGGTTGCTGCTGCTGCGTTGGCACAAGCACAAACTGCAGCCGCTCCTCAGATGGCAGCTCTGCAGCCTGCTGGCATCCTCAGCACTGTGTCCCTGCCCGAGTGTGCCAGCCTGCCTCCAACTCAGCAAAACACAGAAGCTGCATCTGCATCTAGCACGTTACAACAAGATCACTATTTAGAGGTACAGGTGAAGCCAAATTTACCTTTATTTGTCAGTTGAGTGATATTAACATTTTACATAATGGCAAATGTAAAACAGGGCTACCTTTTTACACTGTTTTTCATATTTTTCATTATTTTCACAGGATCTGCTAAAGGAGAAGCCAACATCATTACCAAACTACTGCTTTGACAGGTGGATAAAAGAACAACTGCAATGGGTTAAAAATAAGTTTGTTTGTTTGACAAATAAGTTTGCAATTTGTTTGACTTTTTTATAGTGTCAATTCTGATGCAGCATCTGGTAAAGAATACAGCGATGGCTATGATAGTTTTGCCAGTGTGGGAAAGGGAGATGGAAAGCACAAAAAACATCGCAAATCTGCACGAACACGGTCACGCCAAGAGAAGACCAGCAAACCTAAACTGAGCATGCTCAATGTGAGCCACTGTAAATACGTGATACATAGATATTTTTGGATTCAAAAAATTTGGATCTGATTTTCCCTGTTGTCATTATACCCACAGGTTTCAAACACCGGTGATAAAATGGTTGAATGCCAGCTTGAAACTCACAACCACAAAATGGTGACTTTTAAATTTGATCTAGATGGAGATGCTCCAGAAGAAATAGCCACTTACATGGTCAATTTAGTTACACTCATTTCTGTCTTTTTCTAATTTCTCTTCATAAAAACAAAGTTTTAAAAAAGCAGTTTATATTTATTTGTTTTCAGGTCGAAAATGGTTTTATCTTACTGATAGAGAAGGAGATCTTCATCGACCAGCTGAAGGACATAATGGATAAAGCTGAAGATATGCTGCATGAAAATATGGAGGGAGAGAAAGTGGCCATACTGAGCTGTAGTCCCAAGCATGGCCAGACCTCAGACAGTCAGCTCGGGGAGGTATAGGATGAAATGAAATGAAAATACATAAAGACATGCTACATTTTTATATTTCTTGAGGCATAACTGTTTAAATGTTGTAGAGTCAACAGACTGGTGCTTTTCAACCCGTCTATCAACAAAATGGTATCTAATTTATTAGCATTCATTAAAATACCTAAATAAACAAAGATTTTTAAAGATTTCTATCACTATTTCATTATCACACTGCTGTGATTTCAGTCCTGCACACTGGAAAAAGATGGTTCATAATCTGCCCTGTAGAGGAGACTCCCCGTCAGGAGACCACATCCACCACAGCGCAGTCGCCTGGGACCTCTGCTCCAGCCCAGGACGACTTTGGAGTGAGACAACCTTCAACACTTAGAGGTGACTGTCTGTTGCACTGTACCAGCTCAGTACTAAATCTGTCCCCTGTGTTAAACAATAACGCAATTTTCTGGCTACAGAACAAAACGGAAATGACAAACGTACTGTAAATTCAACTACCCCTGCAACAGCGTTTTTAAAGCAGCAGTTTTTGGCATGCTTTCATAAAAATGTGTTTTCACTTTTGCAGAGGATGGCTCATCTTCCACAATGTCTGGTGGAAGTGGAGGATTTCCATATGACGTCTATGGCTTCTGTAGTCCTCCAATAATGTCCAACGCAGACCCCCTGCTCTTAGCTACTCTGTCCCCTCCTGTGTCTGCGCCTCCCACTCTGCAGTCAGTCCCTCCAGTGGAGCCAGCTGCTAGCTCTGTCTCACAGGCACCACTCCCTCTGGAGGAGTCCCAGGCCTCTCCTGTGGGCTCCATGTCCCCCATTAACACGGTCCAGCCTTTAGCAGAGCTCTCCCATCCTGCTGCTATAGCAGAGGAGCTGCCCTGCTGTCCTCTGGTTTTATCTCTGGATGTGAGCGGCCCTCAGACAGGCACCCCTCTCACCCCTCTGCCTCTGCATGAGCCAACTCTATCCAAAGAGCCTCTGTCTTTGGCTTACACATCTGCAGCACGTGACCGACCACAACAGCCTGTGGTACTGCACCAGCCTTTCTCCAATGTGACAAAAGTGTCCTCTCTGCCCCAGAGTCCAGCATCCTCCCAACACGGGGCAGGGGCGGCAGAGTCCGACGCAGAGGGCAGAGTGGGGCGTGGGGGCTTTGTGGATAGCACCATAAAAACCTTGGATGAGAAGCTGAGGAACTTACTTTATCAGGAATATGCTCCTATGTATCCATCGGGCAGCACTGCAGAGACCCCAGGATCAGGGACAGAGTACATCCAGTCACCGCCAGGTCCGGACAGCGCCACCCTAGGGTCGGGAAACAGTACTCCAGGGCCCATTGGGGAGGGCCGCTATCGGGCAGGCGAACAGCTTGTGAGTGATAATACAAATAGAATGATTATTGTTTTGAGTTTTAACTTGTTATAATCTATTTATTCTCTGTGTTTGTCCCCAATAGCCACAGATCCCAGAGAGAATAGATAGTCTAAGCACACTCAGTGATTCTGCAGTGTGTGGTATGTACACAGTCCTCAGTCCAACTATTATCCAACCATTAACATTAGAGTTTCACAGTGATGTGTTCAATGAATGTTCTGTAGCTTCACTGTCAAGAAGACAAGTCCCTCATTCTGTTTCTTGCTCTGGGACAAGAGGACGGTTCAAGGTATACTTCTGTACTTGGACATGTTTGTTTTGTTGGCCTGCTTAGTGCTGGAAAGGCTTGTGATCAACGTACAGCTCTGTTCATTTTCAGATCATCTCTGTCCCATCTGAAGTGGCCAACAGACGAGATGTGAAGCAGAGGAGCTGGAGCAGTGTGGCCTCTCCTCCTCAGGCTCTGGGGTACATGGTGGAGCAGGTGGAGGCCTTGGCTCCCTCCACGACTATCGGCCGTTTCTCTGTAGTGAGCACAGAGGATGAGTTCACACAGAGAACGCGCTGCAGTCGCTACTCTGCACCACCGGACTTCTACATGGACACTCCGCCCCAAACGGCCTCCAGCTCTGTGCCAGTGGATGTCACCGTTCATGCCCGTTTTATGTCCTCTGACTCTGGGGCAGAGAGCAGCCCTGCAAAGCTGCCCCCCTGCACCCCGTCCCAGAACAATCGCTCTGAGCGGAGAGGAAGTGACCTCATGAAGAGGGCAGTAGCCTTCCTGCGTCGCTCGGGTCGCAGTAGTAGTGTTCAGAGCTCGGACTCTCCAGCGCGTCACGGAGGGGTGCACGGTTCTGCTTATGGCAGCAGTGACAATGACTCTGAGATGGAGGATTCTGACATTAAGAGAGAGTTGCAACGGCTCAGGGAAAAGTCTGTTTAAATTTCTCTAGTGTTATTTTTTATTTATGTTATTGGTAATTTCTCTATTATTCTTCCTTCATCTTTTCAGACACTTGCGGGAGATTTCAGAGTTGCAGGCTCACCAGCGAGACGAAGTTGAATTGCTGTATCGACGCCTTGGAAAAGTCCCACCTCCTGGCCTAGCTCTTTCCCACACAGCTCCACCTGTAGGCCGCAGAAAGAGATCAGGCAAACACAGACTCAAGGCAGGCAAACTCTTGAGCCCTTTGGTTCAACAATTCAGAAATGTCACAACCAGGACCAATGAATCCAGCAAGGCCTGTTAGTATCTTTTCACCTTCATGCAGCTGTAATCAACATTGCACATCTGATTCACTTTGTGTTGCTGTTTATGTTGCTGTTTCCAGCAGCTGCAGCCTCTGCTACAGCAGGCGAGACTGTGGTGAGTTTGAATGGATCTCCGGCCAAAGGGCCCTTCCCGAGTCAGGGCCGCCCGCGTTCCTGCACCAGTCACCTGCCCACATCAACTGCAGAGCCAGTGCACACACAACAGCCCTGCTCTCTCAAAGGCTCCTTCTCTTCTGACAACATTTACTCTGGTCATCATGGAGACAGTAGCACCGCCACTCCCCCCGCACAAGGTGACATAGCAGTATTCATTATTTATCTTTGCACAGAACTGTAAATCTGAACCATCCATTTAATATTTTAGATATTTCAGACATATGCTCATCTCACTCTGGTACATTTGTGATTATATCGTTTTGCAGGATGGTCTATTCCACCGACTGAGAGTGTGACTTATAAATCCAGTAACAAGCCTCGTGCTAGATTTCTGAGTGGGCCCGTGTCTTTATCTATCTGTTTGTATCTTTTATTCAATATAGAGTTGTTGGGCTTTTTTCCGTCATATTACATAATGCTTTTTTACGAGGAAGACATTTATTCAAACCTTAGACAATTTCAGCTACATTACATAATAAAAAATTGTTAGGTTTTCCAGATCCTTGTTTGACCAGTTGTGGCTGTAGAGTTCATTGATCCTTTGGCTGGATATAAGGTTTGAATAACGCTGTAAACATTGATGCATTGTGTTGTGGAACACATTCAGATGCTCCAAGCATTTGCATGGCAATATATGTACAAAGTACAGATCATCATTTTAAAACTCACCTTTTTCTGTTTGGTCCTGTGTCAGCAGCATGATTGTACTTGAGAACCGCTGCACATTCATTGCTTATTTATGTTTTATTTTTTTTACATTTTGGTGTAAGATTTTAGCAATTTTTTCCAACATTTTGGAATTTACACTGTATAGTATAAATATAAACCTTTGTTTCTAGGGACAACCCTAAAGCGATTGTGTTTGGGGAAAGACCGTGGCACCAGTATGTATTTTGATCATTTTAATTAACACTATACACTATGTAACTTTTCTTGTGAAGGCTCCCCCACCATGTTACCTCTTTGCCTGTAATGTTCCATAATAAATCTATCTCTATGGAGACAAATTGAAGACGATACCAGGCCATGTTATCGTTACAACAGTGCAGATGTGATCCATTCACAGAATGCAGGTTTTTCAAGTCGTTTTTAAGAAATGAATGTACCTGTTATTGAATAAGTGCAAGATAGATACGTTTACTGTGGAACATTACAGGCAAAGCAATAACATCTCCATGGACTCCATGGAAAATCTCAGTTCAGTTCATACATCTCTATTTTGTCTTCTCCAGGATCTGGTGCAGGACCTGGGGCTTTCAGTCAGCCTCACCCTCCCCCCTCTGGCACCACCCCTCCAACTCACCAGCCCGTCATAGGTCTGGCTCAGGCCAACAACAGCAACAACAAGACGGGCTCGTACAGTGTTACAGAGCAGGTCCTGTATGAGGACCTGCAAAGGCTCATGGACGACTGGGCCCAAGAGGTGCTCATCGTTACCCATCGTCCAGGGACAAACTCTCTGAGCATCAGTGGGCAACAACTTTGTGAAGAGATGCCCCCAAAGCATCAACAACTGCAGAACAATGTTTCCAGTGTATGTTTTTATAGTTTTCATATGTAATTTAACTGTTTGTTTTTAACTAACATGACGTAACATGCAGAATATGGAAAAGCTAAAATTTAAACAAGATAGGTCACATGTCAACTAGCCCTGCATGTAGTCCAATACTTCCAAGCTTTGTTCTCAAGGCATACATTGAATTGTTGGATTGTAAGATAGTAGGACCAGTAATGTGTTGGTAACACTTTTTATGACTTTTAATACTTACAAGCAAATGTATTGCAAGCAAAGATTATTCGACTTCTACTTTCGACCACATAGTTAACCATATACTGTACCTTTCCCCCTCAGAATTTGACAAAACTCCATAAAGCTATGCTATTGCGTTATAGATCTTTCTACTAAAACTTGGCAGCGACGTCACACTGTGGGAGTTCTACATGTATCTGTATGGAGGAAGCTTTTACCATGGAGGCACAATACACACATTAGAATAGGGTTGCCAACCGTCCCTTGAAAAACGGAATCGTCCCGTATTCAGAAACAAATGTACGCATCCCGTATTGAGCTGAAAAGGGACGCACTTTGTCCCGTATTACCAAAAATAGTGTCTAAAACAGAGTGCCCAATACGTCGGTCACCATCTACCAGTCGATCGGTGTCCGGTCTTGGTCTCGAGATGATTGTGATCATATTTCATTACGGCCGCTGCCTTTAGCAATAAACTTTTTACCGTGTTCCAGACAAGCGCACGGGCTTTTACTGCAGCCGGTGCGCTCGTCTGGAACACGCGGAAACCGCCAGCTCTCTCTCTCCTTCCTCCTCAATGCGCTCTGATTAGAAGTGCAAGACTACGTGCAAAGCAAAAACTAATCTAAATTTATGTTACAGCGTCCGCACAGAAAGTGCACAAATGCATCTGTTTGTCACAACATCCATTTGGTAAATGTGCAGAGGCTGGTAAATACCACTACAAAACCAGTAAGAGAATGTGACTCCAGTTAGAAAAAAAAAAAAAAATCAAAGAAGGGTCCTCAAACTGTGGGTGAGGGTCCAAAAACGGGGCACAGAGTGTTTAAGTGCAGTACAGTTTGCTTGGCTTATTTTAAAATTAACATTTATCAGATAAAATGGAGATAGATTTATGAAAACTTATTTATGTGAGTCAGCCTTTTCCCACCTGAAGATCATTAAGCCCAAGTGCTGTTCCACCATGAGTGATGATCATTTAAGATAAGATAACACTTTATTAATCTCACACAGGAGAAATTTACTTACCACAGTAGCTCCAGGACATTTGAACAAGAGAGAAAGTGCATGCAGGCAGGAATGGGATAAAGTAAGTAATAATAAAAAAAATAGTATGAAAAGTCCCTCAGTCGTCCAGGTAGAATCCATGATCAAAGGAGAAGTTCAATTTGTCAACTGGACAAAGTTTGTTTGGTTGAAAACGTTTCGCCGCTCATCCGAGAGGCTTCTTCAGCTCTGGCCCTCATGCTGGTTCGACCCTGTTTATATCTAGCTGCAAGGGAGGAGCTAGCTTCCCTGAACAAAGCTGACCTATCCCCGCTACTCTCTTTTGTTTCACGAATTCCTCTGGCGTCTTGTATTAGCATATCTATCAGCCCGCTCACTACACTGAAACCATCAGCTAATCTGTCTCTTTGTATTTCAAATTTCTCTGGCGTCCAATTCCCTATTCAAGACAACGACCCTCTCCACCCCTCTGCAATGGCTTGTCTGTCCTAATGATTCTTTGTTTGAGAATCGAATTATAGATGGGAGACAAGTTGTGTCTAACTCCCCCATTTCTGTTTAATGACGGATTCTCTTTTTTGACAAAAATAGCCTCTTTAACTCCCCTCTCAAACCAGTTCTTTTCCCTGGCTAAGATCTGAACCTCACTGTCCTCAAATGAATGGCCCGCGGCTTCTAGGTGAAGATGAACGGCAGATGACGGTCCACTCTGGCCCGTCCGCCTGTGTTGGTACATCCTCTTGTGAAGTGGCTGCTTGGTTTCCCCAATATAGCGCTCACTGCAGTCTTCACTACACTGAATGGAGTAGACCACATTGCTTTGTTTGTGGCTCGGTGTTTTGTCCTTTGGGTGGACCAGTTTTTGTCTTAAAGTGTTTGTGGGTTTGAAATAAACTGGGATTTCATATTGTCTGAAAATCCTCTGTAGTTTTTCCGAAACGCCGGCCAGGTACGGAATCGCTACCCCTTTCCTCCTGGGTTCGGATTCTCTGTTGTCTTGTTTCTTGCCCTTGTCTCTCTTGGTTTTGTTGACAGCCCATTTAGGATATCCACAAACAGAGAGGGCTTCCTGCACATGTTGTTCTTCTTTCTCCTTACCCTCTGTGCTTGTGGGAACCACTTGGGACCTGTGTTGTAATGTCCGAATAACACCTAGTTTGTGCTGCAGTGGGTGGTGTGAGTCAAAAAGCAGGTATTGGTCTGTGTGTGTGGGCTTCCTGAAGACTTCTACTTGGAGTCCCCGGTCTCCTCCTATTGTTACTGCACAATCTAAGAATGCCAATGTGTTATCATTAGCATCTTCACGGGTGAATTTGATATTAGGATCTACAGAATTGATATGTGCAGTAAAAGGTTCCAAATCTTGAATTTTGATTTTTGTGAAATTATCATCAACATAACGAAACCAGTGTGTGGGAGGAGTGCCTGGATATGAAGCTAAGGCACTCTGTTCAAATTGTTCCATGTATAAATTAGCCATGATAGGGGAGACCGGTGAGCCCATCGCACAGGTCTCCCCAATTTTGCGAGGTCTCCCTCGCAAAATTCAAGATTTGGAACCTTTTACTGCACATATCAATTCTGTAGATCCTAATATCAAATTCACCCGTGAAGATGCTAATGATAACACATTGGCATTCTTAGATTGTGCAGTAACAATAGGAGGAGACCGGGGACTCCAAGTAGAAGTCTTCAGGAAGCCCACACACACAGACCAATACCTGCTTTTTGACTCACACCACCCACTGCAGCACAAACTAGGTGTTATTCGGACATTACAACACAGGTCCCAAGTGGTTCCCACAAGCACAGAGGGTAAGGAGAAAGAAGAACAACATGTGCAGGAAGCCCTCTCTGTTTGTGGATATCCTAAATGGGCTGTCAACAAAACCAAGAGAGACAAGGGCAAGAAACAAGACAACAGAGAATCCGAACCCAGGAGGAAAGGGGTAGCGATTCCGTACCTGGCCGGCGTTTCGGAAAAACTACAGAGGATTTTCAGACAATATGAAATCCCAGTTTATTTCAAACCCACAAACACTTTAAGACAAAAACTGGTCCACCCAAAGGACAAAACACCGAGCCACAAACAAAGCAATGTGGTCTACTCCATTCAGTGTAGTGAAGACTGCAGTGAGCGCTATATTGGGGAAACCAAGCAGCCACTTCACAAGAGGATGTACCAACACAGGCGGACGGGCCAGAGTGGACCGTCATCTGCCGTTCATCTTCACCTAGAAGCCGCGGGCCATTCATTTGAGGACAGTGAGGTTCAGATCTTAGCCAGGGAAAAGAACTGGTTTGAGAGGGGAGTTAAAGAGGCTATTTTTGTCAAAAAAGAGAATCCGTCATTAAACAGAAATGGGGGAGTTAGACACAACTTGTCTCCCATCTATAATTCGATTCTCAAACAAAGAATCATTAGGACAGACAAGCCATTGCAGAGGGGTGGAGAGGGTCGTTGTCTTGAATAGGGAATTGGACGCCAGAGAAATTTGAAATACAAAGAGACAGATTAGCTGATGGTTTCAGTGTAGTGAGCGGGCTGATAGATATGCTAATACAAGACGCCAGAGGAATTCGTGAAACAAAAGAGAGTAGCGGGGATAGGTCAGCTTTGTTCAGGGAAGCTAGCTCCTCCCTTGCAGCTAGATATAAACAGGGTCGAACCAGCATGAGGGCCAGAGCTGAAGAAGCCTCTCGGATGAGCGGCGAAACGTTTTCAACCAAACAAACTTTGTCCAGTTGACAAATTGAACTTCTCCTTTGATCAAAAAAAATAGTAATAATAATAATAAGTAATAATAGTAATACAGTGGTACCTCACCTTATGAAAGACCCAACAAACAAAAATTCCAAGTTACGAAACGCCTTCACGTTAAATTTTGGTCTCTAGATACGAAAGAAAATTCAAGTTACGAAACGTGAAATCTCAAAAATTCAAATAATGCACGCTCAGATGCACGCCCCGAAACGTAAATACACTTGATCAACACACACGGGGTTAGGTTCCAGAAATAACCCGCAACAAGAGAAATCCCCGAAGTAGGACAACTTTATATTTTACAATTTTTTTACATGTTTTAAGGCTCTAAGTGCCTCACCACACACATTATACACTTTTCTCAGATTGGAATTAAACTTTTCTCACATTTCTCTCTCGTTTAAACGCTCAAACTTTCATAGATTTTCAACAAAATGTATTAAATAGTGAAGTGTGGGGGGGAGATACAGCTCCAGAAGCCCCGCGCCGCGCAAGGAGCACCGCGCCGCGCAAGGAGCACCGCGCCGCGCAAGGAGCGCCTCGCCGCGCCGCGCGAATCAGGCCTTTTCCATTGAAATAGCTACTCAACTTATGAAAAGTTCACGTTACAAAACCACTTCTGGAACGAATTAATTTCGTAAGGTGAGGTACCACTGTAATGGAAATAGTAATAATAATAATAACAGAAGTGAGCTTGAGTCTGGCTGTCAGCAGCTACTGTCCAGACTACGCATCCCAAGCTGATTCCATCCAGTGCAAGTCACATTTTGTGAAAAGGCAAAGTGGGATCATCAAGAGGGAGAAAGGGAATTTTTCCCCCCAAAATGGGTGGTTGACATCTTAGTTTTTATTGGCTGGAATGACCCCAGATTGCCCCCCTAGCTTTTCGGAGACTTTCAACTTTTTTCCATTACTGGTCACTTTCATCCCTGTTTATACAGGTTTAAGTTAAGCAGGACATATATTTATTTTATTCTGTTAATTTTATTATTTAGCATTAAAAATAAATTGCTGATAATTATTTATTTTCCCTGTGTTCATATCACTCAGATATGCATCTAATTCAATTCCAGTTTGAGTCAAATAGTTAAAAAAATCGCTTCACACATACAAAAAAGGGCTAAAAAGATTCACTACACCATGAAGGGTGAAGGCAATTGGGCTGGCCGGTCCTGCCAGTGAGGTGTCCCTTATTTATTTTTCAGGGAGTTGGCAGCCCTACATTATAAAAGTTTTAAGATTGTCTGAAAACTCAAGAAAAAATACAAAATTAATTTAAACAACACATTTCAGGAGCCTGTGATCAATATGAGCATTCATGGTTCTGTTTAGGACTCAAAAAGGTGAGAGTGACTAATTGAAAATCTGTTGGCTAATGCTAACTAGCTTGTGACTAATTGTATGTGAGAGAGACATTTAACAACACAAATCAGCTCACCTATTGTAGTTCCGACTAAATCTGTTCTTTCTGGTCAGATTGTGTTAAAAAAAAAAGCTCTGATTAAAGTCTAACAGACCGAGCAGTGTCTACGGTTAGCTTCACACCCACCAGGGCTCTCAAGTCTCACGCATTGAGAGTGTGACACACGCAATTCGACGTGTTCACACGCCACACATGGCATTTCTGTGCCCAGAAAATCGGTCTGTGTGGCTTAGTTTATGCAGGCTCCGCGCGTTTTCAGCAAAAAAAACTCCCCCTGCTCCGGGCGCACGGTCCGAGCGGAGGCCGGAGCAGACGCGCCGTCCCCCGGGCACGTCCTGAGCCTCAGTCCCGGTGCCATGTCTCCTCTGAGACGCACCGACTCCGGTCCCGGTCCCTCCGTCTGTGCGTAACGTGTCCCCCCCGACGGCTTACGCGCGGAATACGCGCGGCCCAGAGCCGAACTGCCCATGGTGAGCCGCGGTGAGACGCGGGCCCGGTGCATTAACCAGACTCTTACATGAATCCGTTAAAAATGTCCCGCTCCCCCCCGCCCCGGTCCCTCCTCCCCGCCCCTCTCAGCGCACACTGACAAAGTGCAGTGATGATAAAACAAACTGAGAACCATCAGGTAATAACTTCATTTATATAACTCTCATTAGTTGCTTTGTAGTTTAAGTTTGCTCTTTAGACAAACAGGGCTCTCAACACGCAATTCGACGGCATTTCTCACGCAATTCAAGACCCCCCCCACCCCGCCGTCCTCGGAAATTACAGTCTCACGCACGACCCCGCTCAAAACTTGAGAGCCCTGCAGAGGGAAAATGTTGATGACACAGCTGCAAAGTTATATGGATGAAGAATGTTCCAAATAGTCAGTGTTCAAATACTATTAGGACTTAAATCACAACCATTTTTAACTTTTAATCTCTGTCTGTTTGATGTTGCAGGTGTGGGCAGCGATGGATCAAAACCCCTACAGTCTTCCTCTAGCTGATGGTTCAAGTTGTGCCCTGTTGAACCATGCCTCCTCTGGACCATGTGCCTGTTACCCTCTTTCTGTGTCTCCACTCCAAGCTTTGCCCTCTCAGCTCTCCGTCAGCCAGGGCCCCGGGCTGCTCTACCCCCACCCCTCTGGAGCAGTCTTTGCTTTCCCTCCTGTCCCATCTGTCCTAGATGCCCTCCCCAGTGCTGCTACATCTCCATCGCATCAGCCTCCTTGTTCACCTCATGAACTTAGGACTCAGCACCTGCGGTAGTTTTGCGTCTTCCAACTCTAAGACAGTAATATTACAAGAAGGTCAGATCATCTGCGCATATATTGTATATATTCAACCGGCATGATTTGTGTTTGTACATATTGACCTCTGCTTTTAATTGTGTCAAACGCCACATCTTCATATAGATTTGAGTGCAGCCACATAGAAACTATTTCTTATTGCAAAATTATAGGTGCCTGTATCAGCACTACTTCAACTTAATATTTTAATACAGTGGAGAATTTTCATCGTAATTATGAAGGGAACCATAGTTTAACACACTTAAATTGTATCATTTCATGCATTTGTTAATTATATTGTGATGATAATTAAGGATGCGTATCAGCAAGACCACTGGGTTTATCAATTTAGTGTACAATACAATATATACCACAATACTCACAATACTGTATTATTTTAACAAAATAATGCAAATTGTGATTTAATTTTCCCACAATATTCTCATTTGTTGTAGTGCTTGTACATGTATAGGGTAACTGGCCAACCCCAAGGAGTTTCTTTGCATTTGTCTTCGTATGAAGTAAGCTGCCATGTAAATACAGACCTAGCCTGTACATAGCTGTGGCATTTGTATAGACAACAATAGCCTACAGGTGGGTGCTGCAGCTCTGCAACACTGTTAGCCACCATTATGTTGTCACTGTGAAGTCCTGCACTGGTCTATAGGATAGGCTTTTAATATTTGCTTCCTCAATCACAGACATGTTTCATTAGTTAAGCTTTTAGCTATAACACTGGATATCCAGGATAGGGACAAGAATGAACTTGAACTTTATCTACAGGTTTTCAATACATGCCTGTAAGAGTGCCTTGAACTGCAATTTCTGTTGTGAAGAAAAGCATTTAGACAGTAGAGAGATTATCCTCACTTGGTTACGAGTTAAACAGTAAATGAAGTTGCTGCACATAAAATAGTTTTGATAAAAGGGAATGTTTTGTTCACTTTTTCCATGCCACAACCTGCATGAACCCAGGTTGAAAATAAGTGCTCTAGTTACACACCACATCATCCATACCTCAGAAGAGATCTGTAGCTTTACATATTGTTTATTTATTTATTTATTCTTTATTTAATAGAGACAGTGCATATTAATGAACATTTGCAGCATTGCAGTGTAAATATGCCAGATTATAGCAAGAATGCTAATTTCCATCTGTAGTCCCTGGGCAGGTGACACCACAGCAAAACAATAAAAACAATGACAATAACACCAACATTAAAACATTAAAACATTAAACATTAAAACATTTAAACATTAAAACATTAAAACATGTCCACAAGTCTGGTTTTCCTTTAGCCGCTGTTTCAAGTATGATTTAAAAGTGTTCAGTGTTGGAGTCTCTCTTATTGTTGATGGGAGTGTGTTCCAGAACTTAGAGCCTCTGACTGAGAGCACAGTTTGTCCAAAAGTAGTGTGTCTGTGTGGACCTCACAGTTCCCCTGGGCCGTGGCCCTTGTTCCCATCCCACTGACAGTCTTTGTTTTAATAAAATCCTGCAGCGGAGGAGGAGCAAGTCCATGTTGTTGCCTTTGAGTTCACATTTAAAAAAATAAGGAGCAGTTTGTTGTGAATGTTGGAAACTGCCATTGGCAGTTCACTGTGTTGATGACTTGTCCAAACAGTTGTATGGAGGAATGCAGTGAAGTCCAATAGAAATTATGGTATTATTTCTTAAGAATCCAATAATTATTTTTTGTACAGAGCCTTAAACAGCCTAGGTGATGCACAATGAGCATCACAAAATACAAAAACACAAGACTTGGAAAGGTTTTTTTTTTTTTTTTTGGCTATGGTTTTAACTTTGCATTTTCATGCAGTCACGCAGGTGACGGTGAAAGGAATATACGGTACTATACTAAACTATTGAAAACTCTACAGATTATTTATACATTATTGGCCTCTGACACAAAGTTATTGATAGAAACTATGTGCCAAAGGCCAGATTTTTGTAATTAAAAAATCAGGGGCTAATCAGCCTTTAATAATGATGAGGTGTTGAAACTCTATTTGTTGAGGTACTGCCTTAGCTATAGTTTAAAAGAATGTATTCATCTATTAAGAATTAGAGACTTACCTATTTCAACTGAAATGCACTTAGAGCATACATATACAAATATATACATTACCATACATTGCTATTTGTTTCACAGCAACAGCAGTTTTGACTCATACAATGTATTTAACACCAGGCACTGCACACTGAAGGACATAAACAATAGCTTCCATTGTTTTCATTATAATTATGGTCACTTGTTTCTATGCAGTTGACATGTGTTTTTGATGTTTGTAGAGTTAGATTATTTTTGTCTGCTTTTCCACCCTGCACTTTGCTGACTTGGTCAGAACTGTTTCATAATGCTGTAAATACTTAAAGATAGAAACACAATAAACTCATTTTTGCTTGAGCTTGATATGTCTGACCCGTTTGTCCTCTGTATGACCACATCTAAATTGGCAGTAACATGGTGTTTACTGCAATAGAGGCAGGACTGTCCTTTGTGCACGTCAATATTTGGCTGTGTGTATTTAAAAGCCTGTCCAAGTCTCTGGTTGAGATCAGAGGGAGCACTATGGAGAGAAGGGTCATCCTCCTTGTCATCCTGGGGCTGCTGCTGGGACTGGTCACCACATTGCCCAACAAGGTACAATATCTTAAAACTAAATCTGATCCACAAGCGATTCTTATATATATATATAATTGGGGCCAAAAGCTTGCAGTTAGATATGTGCACATAATTAGGTTTTACATAAACTTCCTACTTTAAAATTCAGGTTGAACTTGAACAAATCAAATTCCTTGAATGGCACAAGTTATTTGATTACTTGTATACTTGATTTGGTGAAATTAATATAATTGCACCCTTATGGTATTATTAAATAACTTTTTTGAGGCTAAATTATCTTGAAAGAAAGTACTTGCTGAATAATAATAATATAGCATTTTCACATTCCACAAAATTGCTATTATTTTTGAGCTGAACTCTAAACTAAAACCTCAACCAGACCAGGAGTAAACCAGGACTACAGCAAGACTACAGCAGGACTAAACTGAGCTCAATAGAGATAATGTGTGAACATAGGTCAAATAAGTAAATAATTCATTGAAAAGGCTAATATTTTAAACTTTTTAACCCATTGATATACAGATGCAGATGCTACCTGCTTATTATTGAGAATCTGTAGTGGCTCTAAAAGAAGAAAGGTCATATTTGTCATTGCTTGTTTTTTGATCAGCCCTTTAGTTTGACCAATTGAATTCCTTTCTGCCCCTAAAATGAGTGCGCTGCTCTTCAGTAGGCTGTTATACAACTCCACAAAATAAACACATTATGTTGTGAAATGTATGTTTGCTCAGGGCGATTGGGACATCTACAGTTTTTACATCAACTCCACAGTGACCAGCCGCTATGCCACCACCGTCATCACGAGCCGTGTGGCCAACCGCATGGACCAGTCTAAAGAGATTGAATTTCACGTTCGGATTCCCAAGAACGCCTTCATCAGTAAATTCAGAATGTGCGTAAATTAAGGCATCATAATTGGATCAAAATCGCAATGTGATATTTACATTTTATTATTTAATGGAATGTCTTCTACAAAGAGCAAAATAGACTTTTTGGATTAAAAAAAGAAAATATTTTACCATTATAGACCTCTACAAGCCTGTTAGTTTATCAGTTAATATTTCAGTCTATTGTTTCAGTTTACAATGAGCAATTCTACTTTTCAAACATAGCCTATGTCACAAATATAAGCACGATTCTATCTAGAAAAAATATAATTCGATTTCCCCCCAAGCCCAACAACTAACAGTGACAGTTTGGCCCTTAGAAAGCTCAACCACACACTTTTTCTGCTTTTGAAACAGTGATATTGAGGATTAATACTATAAAACTATATCAACTGACATCTCAAATATTGTTAAATTAGCATTATTGTGAGAAGAAATCCCAAAGTACTTAATCATTCACGCTGTTTAAGAAAGTGGTGGAAAGAGTGCTGCAAATCCGTACTCCAGTAAAATTACACATGTTAGAATTTTTCTCAATTACAAATACATGTTTAAAAATCTACACAAAAATGTATAATTAGCCTAAAAAACTGAGTATTTTTAATTAGTTACTTTTCACTCATATTAATATGTATTATTAATATTAATATTGTGTAGGTTTATGGATGGTGAAGTGTATGATGGCGTGGTGAAGGCAAAAGAACAAGCTGAGCGTCAATACACAGCGGCTGTCTCTCGGGGCCAGAGTGCAGGAATTGTCAGGTACAAACAAGAAATAATCAATAATTTGGATATTTTTTGTTGCACTTCTAAAACATTGTAATAGCATGGTAATAAGAAGAAAATAGCATGGGATAAAGAGGGATAAATATATTTTTCACCCATAATTATTACACAGAAAACTATTTTGAAGATTTCAAAGGTTGCCGTCCGTTCGAAGATTACCTGTCCCTCTTTTGGGTGCCCAATGTAAATTTTCCTTTTCAATGATTTATTGATGCCACATGAATTGTAACAAGTGAGTTTTATACATGTGATCATATATTTTTCTTGCATTCATTGGTGTAATATGTTGGCAGCTTTGTGACCTATGAAAGATGAAAACTATTACTCATTTTCTATTAGCTTAAAATTAATTCCCAAGTCCAGCCCTCCATGCCCCACTGCATTCAAAGTGTCCCTTTTTTTTTTTTTTTTTTTTTTTTGAGATGAGACTTTGAGTCACTCTTTTTAACTTCCATCCTGGAATCTTTCACTAGAAGAACATATTAACAATTTGCCCTGGTAAATGGCAGTCTTCAAACTGGATTTGTGTGTGTTCTATTTCCATGAGTAATTACCATGTAATTACCATATAACCTTTTAGTTACTAAGCTCTTCCTATTCTCTTACTATGCTATTACATTTTATGCTAATTGTTTACCTAAGTTCTGTGGGGAGAACACTGGAGGAGTTTAAGACTTCTGTTACCGTGGCTGCTCACAAAAAAGTCACCTTTGAACTAACCTACGAGGAGCTACTCAAACGTAGACTTGGCAAATACGAGCTGCAAATCTTTGCTCGGCCCATGCAGCCTGTCAAAGATTTCAAGGTAGGCTTGGACAAAAAAACAAAAAGTAAAAAATGCAAACTTGAGTGTACATAGTTTTGTATGTCTTTTTCAGGTTGATGTGCACATAAACGAAGATGCTGGACTCCAGTTTATAGAGTTTAAAGGTGGCCTGAGCACAAAAGAACTGGCAAATGCAATTACTAAAACAGTAACAGACAAACAGGTTTGTTTCTTCAACTTTGATACTTTAGTACTCTCTTTGGAACAGTCAGAACAGAAACAGCATACTCTGCACCCTGTGGTTAAAAACAAAGAACCTATTTCATTTATTTAATTAATGAATTTATTTAAATAAATTAATTTGATTTGTAGGCCTGGGTCAATTTCTATCCAACTGTGGATCAGCAGAAGGTTTGTGACAGTTGTTCAGATGATGGCATGAATGGAGATCTGGTAATTTTTTACGATGTTAAAAGAGAGGTCCCATTTGGAGATATCCAGGTAAGAATTTAAACAAACAAAGAAACATGTATACATATAAAAGAATATAAAAGTGCTGAGGTACTTTCTTTCTTTTTCATGCAAATCTCATTCAGACTCAAGATGGGTACTTTGTGCATCACTTTGCTCCCTCCAGCCTGCCTCGTATACCAAAAAATGTTGTCTTTGTTATTGACCAAAGTGGGTCAATGGATGGACGGAAAATGCATCAAGTGAGTTTATAATTAGTTTATTGTGAGGTAATATCATCTGTGACAATTTGTGTTTCTCTGATATATTAAATTGATTAAATTGATCTGATATATTGAATTGATTTTTATTACTCTAATCATATATATATATATATATATATATATATATATATATATATATATATATATATATAATCTTGTTAAGATTATGAGTGCTATAGATAACAGTAACAGAATTACATCTTATGTATGTCATATTACAGGATAAAAATATTAGCAACTGCTCTTCACGTAGTTTAGTTTCTGAGCAGAAAACAAATGATACTGTAACCATTTTGAACACTGGTCTCTACAGAATTTGTTAAATCTGCATAAACAACAAAATTACTTAAACCCTAACTTGATTTATTCCAGACACGCATTGCCCTGATTCACATCTTAAGTGATTTGTGCGAAGATGACTTCTTTGGGCTCATCACTTTTGACGGTGACATTTTTCACTGGAAACGAGAACTTGTTCAAGCTACCTCCTCAAACATCGAACAGGCCAAAAGGTTTGCGGAGCACATTAAAGCTCGAGGGTGTAAGTATACACAGTTAATATAATATTTCTCAATTCAAAGATCTAAATCTGTGCTTCCCAACCTTTTTGTCTTGTGTACCCCCTGAGCCTTTTTGTCATACCTCGAGTACCCCCTCACTCATACGTGTTGATAATTCTCCTAAAGTAGAATGTGACACAACAGATTATTAAATGAAAATCATTTTATTTAATCTCCTTAATTTTAAAATTGAATTCTCAGGCATTTTCTCTCTTTTCTTTAACTCAAATTTTCTCAAATTAGAATTTAAAAAATTCAAAAAAATCTCCCCCTGCGCCTGGCAACGACACTGCCGAGTACCCCCTGCAGTGTACTTGTGTACCCCTAGGGGTACTTGTACCCCTGGTTAGAAAACACTGATCTAAATTATTAAAACAGATTTTGGTTAACAGACACAGACATAAACAAGGCTGTGCTGGAGGGTACTCGCATGCTGAATGTACACTCCAGGGAAGATTCAGCCTCAATCCTCATACTCCTGACTGATGGGGACCCCACCTCAGGTTTCATGGCTTTTACGTTTTTACTTTTACGTGACCTGTTTTAACACAAATTAATGTATACATATATATTTTGCAGGAGAGACCAATCCTGAGAGGATCCGAGCTAATGTTAAAAAGGCCATCGCAGGTAAATTCCCGCTGTACTGCCTTGGATTTGGATTTGACGTTAGCTTTGAGATCCTGGAGAAGATGTCCCTGGATAATAATGGTTTAGCTCGTCGCATATATGAAGACTCTGATGCTAATCTGCAACTTCAGGTATTTATCACTGGGATCACAGGGGACATTAGAGTACTATTCATAATTCATGGACTACAACACCAAGAATATCACGCTGACGGGATCATGATATAGACCATTACTGGTATTTTTACAAATACAGATGCCCCATTGCACTCACTAACATAGTAAAGTAGTGTGACTGAAGTGAATTTAATTATTTAAATACAAACATGTTGTTGCCAAATACAATTTTTGCTCACCCTGTCTAGATTTACACTGTAGACAATGTTCACAGGGCTTCTATGAAGAGGTGGCCACTCCACTGTTGACAGATGTGACCATGATCTACACTGGAGGCTCTAATCTAACTCAGACTACCTTCAGCCAGTATTATAATGGCTCAGAGATTGTGGTGGCAGGTGTGATCACAGACAACAACATTGAAAGCTTTACTCCTGAAGTTGTGGCCCTTTCTGTAAGCATGCCCTCGGCTACAGCTGTGCAAATGCTGGTCTCTTTACATTCTAAAATGCTATGCTTCAATCTCACCAGAGAAGTACAAGAATGATTTTTTCCAGACCAAATACAACAACAGAGTCCATTGTGACGGCACTGGACGACCGCATCCAGAGAGTGTGGGCCTATCTCACAGTCAAAGAACTCATGGAGAAAGAGTGGGTGACTGAGTCGGCTATTTGTACAGTATTAATCATTACTTCATAAATATTTAGACTTTGGATTTTAAGATGGCATTAGGAGCACTGAGTATTATGATTAAGATTTTGAGAGCGATATTTTTAATTCATTGAAAATATATATAAGCATTTCTGACTTCTGTACTTTCAGTATAGTAAAAGTTCTCTTAACTGTGGGACTGTTTGAATTTAATCTAATTTGTAGGCTGCAGCTGTCTGGACCAGAGAAGAACAAAGTGAAGAAAGAGGCTATGGAGTTATCTCTAAAGTACAGCTTTGTGACTCCTCTCACATCAATGGTGGTCACTAAACCTCCAGGAGAAGACTCAGCTGTGCACCACAAGCCTAAGGAAGGAGAAGCACCTGCTATGCCTCAATTGAGCCGTCCACGTGGTGGTGCATTGGGTCACAACCCTAACACAAAGCACTCATCGGTTATGTATAACCGTGGTAAATGGTTACATTTATATAGCAGCTTTTCTACCTTCAAAGCACTCAAATCATTTAACAACAAAACTGTATACTGTAATTACATGGAATCCCCAAATCAACACAAAAACACTAGGAATGTTTATTGCTGTTTCTTTCTTCCATATTTCTTTCTTCCACACACATGCAGGAGGACATCAATGGTTCATTGCTCCAACTTCAGGATTCCGCCCTCCTTTTCGTACTGGTACTGGTTTGATTGCCTCCCCTCGTCCTACTGGATATGCTTATTTTCTTAGTTCTGCATATGGTTAGTTTTCCGAGGATACACCACACAATAAAAGGAAAGTAAATTGTGTTGAAAACAACAGAACTAATGGTACCACTGATGACTTCTAACTTCATATTAGCATAGTGCAAATTCAGGTGGTGAGACACATTATTGTTATATTATTGTTATTACTAATGACACACATAGGATATTGTTTGTGTGGCCTCTAACAGACACAGATGCAAAACACAAACTCAGGATATAGCAAAACTAATGAGAAGATTTTATTACTCACCTCTCATAAAGTGGTAAATTTAAAGTGCAGCATCTCATCCACATTATCCATAGAAATTGTCCTCCACAAATAATGACATCCAGTCCACAAAACCGCACTATTAATTCAGTTTGAAGTGATCTTTGAAAGTAAAAAGGCGAGAGTAGTTTCTCACGTGTGTCTGTTTACATCCACACAGCGCACAGATCGGGGTGAAGCTGCAGATTAGCGATAGTGACTCTACTTTTATGCTTTAAAAATCATGTATCTGAAGTATTGCACCACATTTTACTAATAATAATAACACAGTTTTGACTTGTATCTAAACTCGAAGTGCAGTGCTCTGATCTTTTGAACACTTAAGAGTGTCAAAGTGAGTGTTTTACTGTAGACGGGTTAGGGTTAGGGTTAGGGTTATGATAGGGTTAGGGTTAAGGTTAGGGTTAGGATAGGGTTAGGGTTAGGGTTAGGGTTAGGATAGGGTTAGGGTTAGGGTTAGGGTTAGGATAGGGTTAGGGTTAGGGTTAGGGTTACGGCTGACGTGAGCGCTCACATCTTTATAGCCTGTGGTCCGCAGCCATATCCCGCTGCAGCTATTAAGTCTGATAAGATTCTCCTCATGTCTGTGATGTGCGCTTTTTGTCGCATGTTTAAAAATAGTTTATGACCGAAAAATCCTGTAGTGTGTGTCAGCCTTACGCTGTTTTTAATTTAACATTTCAAATGTCTTATCATGCTGATATGTCCGAGTCCGACTCGAGCCCAAACATGAGTTGTAAATATTTGTTCCAATCGGTTGGGTTTCCATGCTCCATGAACGTGGTAAATGTATTTAAAATCATTACAGCCAGTAAAAGTATATATACTTGGAGAATAATATGGTCAGGTTTGTATAAAAAAATGATACACCACATGATTTTTTTGGAATAAAAAGTTCAGTCTTATGGTTTGAAACATACAAACCATAAACTTCATGGATTAAGTTGTGACTCTGCTTTATTTGCAGAGTCACAAGTTAATTTATGTATTTTATTCACAGACAGTAATTACGAAGACGACTTCATGAACAACATTGCATTAACGGTAGTTCCCACCATGATTCCTGATACTACTACAACTACAACTAAAGGTAAATTTCTTTTTTTCTGATTTCTCTAAAGATTGCTATGTCTAATGTGTAATCTATCTAATGGTCCATTTGCCACTATATAGTATTTTCTTTCTAAACCTTGCATTTAAAACTTCATAAATAAAGATGGAATGTTTTCAGATGTTTATCAAATTATATAATATAACAAGTGCAACAACCATAAAACAACCAATTAAAACAGAATAATATGTAGAAATGATTTGACCCAACATTTTGAGAATCACACAACACTGGTCCTGTCTGTCCAGCTCCTTCAACTCAAAGGTTTTTACTGAGACCTGAGAGACTGAGTCTGCCTCTCTGCTTTGATCTCCCGGCCTCCGTCAACGTGACGTTATTGCACCACCCCAGCAGAGGTCAGTCATGCTGCGTTTGTTTCTTTTACATAATATCAGGAAAGAGTCAACAGTATCAGACTTGTTGACTGTTAACAACTGATTGTATTATATAGTTAAAGGTGAACGTTTTCTGGTGGACAGAGGTGAACCTGATTGTCTCAAAGATCAAGATCAAAGATCAAAGTCAGCTTTATTGTCAATTCTGCCATATGTGTTCAACATACAGTGAATCGAAATTTCGTTTCTCTCTGGCCAGGTAGTGCAAAAAGACAGTGTACAAAATACAATATAAAGACAAAACACAACAAAAACTAAAGACAGAGACCTTAAGTTAAACTAAAGTCTAAGATCTAAAATCTTAAAGCAGTGCAACATAATAAATAAATACCTATATACAGATTTCCAAAGTGTGCAGTGTGCATCAAAAATGTGCAATGGAAGATACAGCAGTGAAATGGTCATGTGCAATAGAATGTGCATTGGAGTTAAGATAAAATAAATGTGCCAACAGTAGTAATTCTAGTGCAATAACAGGAGTAAACAACAGTAGTAAAAATTCCAGTAGTAAATGTAACTGTGCAACAGTAAACAGTAAAATTCCAGTAGTAAATATAAATGTGCAACAGTGCAGCAGTCGTCCTTAGCAGCAGTTTGTTTTAAAGTGGACATGGACATGTCCATGGACATATTATTGCATTTGCCTGGAACAGTAGTTCATTAAACTAGTTGATCTCAGGAGAGACGGCAGGTGATGCCACTAGGCTAAGCTACAGGTCAAACCCATTTACAGTAAAAATGCTTCACAATGTCTTACAAGGTATTATTTAGCATTTAAAACCTGTGTGAATAAATGCAAGATAATGAAACCAGAAACTTACATAGTGCTTAATTAATATACTATTTGTGTTTCTTTCCATTTAGGACTTGACATAAAGGGTATGATTGGCACAGAGACAAATGGAGGTTTTACACACATATCCCTCCATGTCCAAAATGACACAGCTATTGAGGTGGACACGGATGGCGTCAGTGTGAAACAGGGGCAGAAAGTAACGCTATACTCCGGACCGACTCAAATCAATGTCAGCAGGTAACTCATACTATCAGATATAAAGAATTGTTTTGATAAAATTGTCAATTAAATAATAATAACTATACATAATATATCTTAAAAATAAAACACATATACAATATATATATTTTTTAATGTAAGACCTAAATAAAGCAACAACACTCAACTTTATGGATTCTTGATTAACGTTTTTAATCTGTTTTGACAGTCTGACAGTGATCATACATGACAAGGAGATCACTGTTTTAGATGGAGAAGTTCATTTTGTAATTCTGATCCATGAGATTTCTGGGAGAAAGTTCCTGTGGCCTGTTCTGAGACAGATGCCCCTGGATGACAAAGCAGAAGGAGTTTTATGTGAGTGGGCCCTATATGCTTATTTAGATTGTATGTGATTTGTGTCATGTATCTTTTAAAATCTGATGATAATGTTGCAGTTTACAATAACGGGGATTATGAGGAAGAAGAAAGACCAGACGGGTCAACTTTTGTCAAAATTAAAGGCAAATTGATCAGCGTCAGAAGGTACAGTTTGTGCTAAGAATAGGATGTTTATTCATTCATACTCTGAGTATTAATCATACACTCATACGCAAATAATATGAAAATCATGAAGATGTGTTTTTTTGGTTTTTTTTTGAATAGCAAAACCATAGGATACACTATAGCAGATCTTAAATTTATAGTGTTCTTTTCTCAAAATAAATTGATCAGAATCAGAAAGACTTTTATTGCCATTGTCAAGTGAACACAATTCACAAAACTAGGAACTTGTCTTGGTGATAAGGTGCGAACATAAAACACTAAATAATAATAATAACTAGAATATAAACATTAAATAATAATAATAATAACTAAAATATAGCTATAATATAGTAAAAAATAATAAACAATCCAACAAAAAGGTTCAGATGAGCAGCATCAGAACAGTAGTGCAATAACCCAGATAATAGTATCCAATACTAGGTACTGATACTGGCAGTGGCACTGAATAATCTTCTGGATCAGATATCAGCTTCCGAGATATCAGTCTCACAATGTTTGAACTTTTAGTTATAAATAGCAGTTCTGTGGTTACTTGAGGCATAAATAACAGCTACATAACATTTAGATAATGTTATCATCACTATCAGCCATTGTCCATAGTTTCTTTCTTAATACAGTGACAACACTACACTAAAAGAGAACAAATGTATGTAGATTTTTTTTTATTTTTAAAATTCATCCTAAAATTCTCTGTATGTTGCAGATCCATAGTTGCTGACTACAGTTTCCCAGTGGCTCCAACAGCTGACTGTTGGTTCTTGGCTGCTCAGTCAGCTCTCCAGAGACCAGACAGTGACTTCTACAACTGATATTTAAACTAAAGTGCCCATATTAAATCTAAACTAAAAGTTTACACTTGCAGAGGTGTGCTCTCTAATTAATCCCAACTCTTGAAATAAAATCCCTTTGACAATCCCTTTTACATTTTTTCATGCATTTAATTTTACTGGACTAATTCATATAAAGTATTCATTATACACTATTACTCAATAATTTTATTTAAATTAAGATAAACAAAGAGATTGGTTTCAGATTGAAAATTGGTGTTAATGTGTTTTTGTCCATTGTTTAGTCTTTTTAATCATAGTAAGTTATCACTTTAACACAATAGGTATGTCTGGTTTATAGAATACAAAATTCCAAATATGCTGTTTACAAAGGTTTATTTTCAAAATGTGTAGTGTCATTTAAGCTTTAGGTAAGAAAATAATTAAGAGTAGTTTACAGAGTAGTTGAAGTTTCAGCTTGAAATATCCTGGTGGAATGTGCCTTACTGTGCTTGTATATTAAGGCTTGTTATGCCATTTCTTTCTACAGAACAAAATGGTATAATTGTGGAGTAAACACATTTTAACCACTTGTATCCGCAATCTTGTCCTTTCGGTCATTACCCAAAGCTCACGACCATAGGTGAGGATAGGAATGTAGATTGACCGGTAAATCGAGGGCTTTGCCTTTCGGTTCAGCTCCCTCTTCACCACAACAGTCTGATACAGCGACCACATCACTGCCAACGCTGCACCAATCTGCCTGTCAATCTCACGTTCCATCCTCCCCTCACTTCTGAACAAGACCCGAGATAAGTGAACTCCTCCACTTGAGGCAAGGACTCTGCACCCACCCGGAGAGGGCAAGCCACCTTTTTCCAGTCGAGAACCATGGCCTCAGATTTGGAGGAGCTGATCTTGGCCTCTCCGAACACCTCCCAACCCCGAATTTTTGCCTCTGTGACCGCCCGGGCTGCAGCACACTTGGCCCGCCAGTACCTATCACCTGCCTCAGGAGTCCCATGAGCCAAGAAGTCCCTATAGGACTTCTTCTTCAGCCTGACGGCATCCCTTACATCCGGGTTCCACCACTGGGTTCAGGGATTGCCCCCGCGACAGGCACCACAGACCTTACGACCATAGCTATAAGCGACTGAATCAACAATAGAGGCCGGTAGCAAAGCCCACTCGGACTCCTGAATCTGGGAGACGTTCTCCCGGAGGCGTTGTTGAAGGTGACAGAGGTCTCTGCCAGATGTTCCCAACAGACCTTCACTATATGCTTGCGTCTGCCAGGTCTTTCTGGATTCCTCCTCTGCCAGCAGACCTAACTCACAACCAGGTGGTGATAGGTTGACAGCTCTGCCCCTCTCTTCACTCGAGTGTCCAAGACACGCGGCCAAAGGTCACAACAACAAAGTCAATCAACAACCTCCGGCCTAGGGTGTCCTGGTGCCACGTGCACTGATGGACACCCTTGTGCTCGAACATGGTGTTCATTATGGACAAACTGTGACTAGCACTGTTCAACCCGGCCGACACAACAGTGAGAGATCTGACCCCGACCCGAAGGCGCAGGGACGCAACCCTCTTGTTCACCGGGGTGAACTCCAACACACTGAGCTATGGGGCAATGAGCAGGCCCAAACCAGCCTGCCGCCGCTCCCCGCAGGCAACGGCAGAGAAATGGAGAGTCCAGCCCCCCTCAAGGAGTTGGGTTTCAGAGCCTAAGCTGTGCGTGGAGGTGAGGCTAACTATATCTAGTCAGTAACACTCAACCTCCCACAAAAGCTCAGGCTCCTTCCCCTCCAGTGAGGTGACATTCCATGTCCCCAGAGCTAGTCTCCATGTCTGGAGATCCGGTCGTCGCGGCCCCTGCCTTCAACTGCCGTCTAGATCTCCCTGCACCGGCCCCCTATGGATCCTCCTGTGGGTGGTGGGTCCACGGTAAGATGGCCCCACCTCGCTCCATCGGGCTGTGCCCGGCTGGGCCCCATGGGGGAAGGCCCGGCCACCATGCCATCGAGCACCCACTCCAGGCCTGTTTCTCATCATAAGGGCTTCTGAACCATTGTTAGTCTGACCCATCCGCCAGGACCTGTTTGTCTTGGGTGACCCTACCAGGAGCATGAAGCCCCCGACAACATATAGTAGCTCCAAGGATCATTCGGGCACTTAAACCCCTCCACTATGTTAAAGTGGTGGTTCAAGGAAGAGCAAGCAAAGAATCTTACTCCAAGTACTCCAGCAACTAAACAGTGATCTAAAACCAGCACAAAATCAACAGTTTGTTTAAAGCACTATCTTCACACCTCAAAGAATGACAAAAGGTACATGATACAGGCCATAGAGAAAAATAAGCATTAGACAGACACAGAGGGGTGTGGCATTTCCAGTTGGAGCACTGTGACGTTGAGTGTGGAGCAACTTTTGTATGACTCACTCTGGGCATGGTTCACTTTATATGAGCTTTCCTGAGAAGAGTTACAGATAAAACCATAAGAAGGAATTACTTTGTTTTTAGATATAACTTAATATAGGCCACGCAACAACATACAGTCCGCTGCTCTGAAAGTGGTACAGGTAAGATTATATAATCCAAAGTTTCTATAGTGGTGCTCAGGTGTCTTTTACGTGGCCCTGTTAAGGTTGAATGATTACTTTATTCAGTTAGCAGTGAATTGTTGTTCAGTCTCTGTTCACAGTAACAATGGGTTTCTATTATAGTCATGAATGAGGCAAATAAAATTATACTTGTAGTCCACCCTGGTAGTACTCATGGTCAGTTCTACTCTTTTTCATACTAGTCTATATATTGGTTGATACTTGTTCTGGTTTAGATTTAGATTAGCTATGTATGATTTAAACACATTTAGACATGTTTTAGACCTGGTTAAATGCATGTATTTGTCCAGTTTTGGTGAAACATTATGAGATGGTAATTTGTTGTGTGTAGATTTTTGTTAAAGCTATAAAATGTCCTCTTATTTAGTATTTTAGTAATGCACTGATTAAATATCTTGAAGTGTAACATGCTAATGGTTACATGGTATCTATGGTCTATATTTTGCAATCATATAAGTCTTATCTTGTTGGTTTGACTGCTTGTTCCCTCTCCTAGGCAACAAATAACCCCATCTGAGCTGCATGTCAGTTTCAATGCTGTTAATGAACAACTTCCTGCTGTCAAGTACATAAACCACAGGACCTGTTTATCAAGGCTCTCCAGTCTAAAATATGTGGAGAAAAATGCAATGAATTTGAAGCTTCCTCTGTGAGAGATTCTGTGCACAATGTTTACTCCTAGATGGATCGCTGGGATGCTCTTACTGATTGCCCCTATGTCGCTCAGTGGTTTGGACATCATAAAAAATTACAGCGAAGTTACCTGCTCTCAGGTATACTATCAGGCATAATGTTTGCTATTAGTAGACTACATTCACGTGACATCACATCATTATACAGTTTCCTTAGTTTAACAGTGACCTGGAGGAGAGGTCAGGATTCTGCAGATTTGTTGACCTGGTTTATGGTTAATATCTCTGTAACTACTGCGGGTTTATAAAACAAAACCTGACAGAAAGTTGATTGTTCATTGTTATTAAACAAATGTTTCTCACGAGTGCTTCCCTTACTTAAATCTAAACAGGGACTGCTGACAGTGGAAAGGACTTAATATGGGACATATTTTAAATTATAAAAGATGTTTCAAAATGAGCTGATTTAAAATGAAAATTAAAATATACATACTAATACATTTATGATGTTTTAGTATGTTTCTGTTGAAATGTCAAAATTTCGGAAATTTTAGGAAACAGTGCACGTGCGCCAGAATCAGAATACGTGTTATTGCCAATGAACAAAAATCACAAACTAGGAACTTGCTTTGGTGTTATGGTGCAACATGAAACAACAACAATAGTCAACATTAACAATGATAAAATAGAAATAAGGGCATGCATTAAATAATAATCAGGTAAGTAAAAATGTGTTCAACTGTGTTTGTGGATATATTTCAGGGTCTCAGGGATTGTGCTATGATGGATGGGACAGGTTTAGATATTAATACAGTGGAAGTGACTAATCTGAAGGCACAGGTGGAGCTGTGCTGCAGAGGAGATACATGTGCACTCTGTCTGCTGTTCCAAGTTCAAGTCAATCTGAAAAAACCTGGAGAGGATGAGGGCCACTCCGGTCTAGAGGATGATGATAGCGTGGAGGAAAACAATGAAGGTATTCAATAAAAATACAAATGAGAGATTACAATGATCAGTGTTACATAACTATATCTGCAATACTATTATAACTGCAAATTTATTACGGTTTATTAGACAGCTTACTTACTATGTTGATAGGTAACTTGGGGGATGATGTTGATGTCATGATTTGTAATGCTTTTAACTTTTTCCTTTCACGTTAAGACAACAAAAGCTTTTAATATAACTAAACCATAATGTATAATAGATAAATTCATATACTGTATAGGTGTGTTCTTTCAGCATATTCTTTGTATTTTCTCCACCTTTTGTTTTTAGCTGCAACATGTTCTGTGACAGTATGTTATAAGACAGAACTGGCGATGCCCAAATGCAAAAAGGTGGAGTTTATCGTAAACCCAGCTAAGCCTTCTCATCAGAGCACCGCACAGGTATGTCAACAATAAAATCCAGTGCACAAGCAGAAGAGGCATGGGGAAGAATCTGAAAAATGTGCTCAAGTCAAAGCATCAATACATAAATAAGATATTAATACATTTAAAGTATACATTAAATTATGGATTTCTTTTATTTTTATTTTTCGGGGACGCTATAGGGCACTGACACCAGCTTACAAAATGATCTCATCATTTTGATGATGTACTGATTAATCAAAATCCTGTATGATCCTAACCTCAACCAGAAACATTTTCAGAATCACAATAGATGGTACAGTTCAGTCCCTAATATTATAATGTGATTGATGTACTGGCCTGAACACAGAAATACATGGGGACAGATGATGATTGAGATGGGTCTGTCCAGGTTTAGTGAGAGTATAATACGGCAGACCAAAAACATTAATTAATGCAAACATTCTGGTATGGTCCATAAAAAACTATAAAAGTAAGTAAGAGCTACTATTAATCAAAAATATTACTCAATATAGTCTTAGTGCGAAGTAACTAAACCCATCTGATTTAGTCACCCATTTAACCATTATGTCACTTTCACAGATTTCTATGACAGTTACAAAGGCTGTGATTTCCTATGAGAACCTTCTTTTTATTAACTCACATAATGCCAGAACGAATGTGAATGTTCCATCACTTAAAAATGGTAATATTTTAATTATTGTTATTATTATTCTTGAATACATTCACTTAATACTTGTTTTTATTTCCCCTCAGTATGTAGCTCAAACATAAGCACTTATGTACAAGAATGTAATGGTAAGTAGCCTACTGCGCATGATCATGGTGCATTTCCTATATTAATAGTAATAATTAATTAATATTAATATTCTAATATTTTCACTTTTAGCACCCAAAATTAGCGTTTCCATAAATAAATCAAGGAATCAAGTGGAATTGAGTTTTCCTGGCAATAACAGCAGCCTTACTGAAGTGTGTATTCAGAACGAGATCCACGGGACCTGCAAGGTGAGCTCTACACTGGTATTTACTGTCTATTTGTTGATATGCAGCTGTAATATGAATCTTAATCATTTGCTTCTTTAACTTAACAAATAGTGTTATTTAATATGGGTGGTGTCATTTAAGCTCTGAATGAAATATGTATTGAGTTTAATTATGTCATGATATATGGTTATTTAATCATCATTGTCATTTTATGACATATCTCATTGATAACGGATAACAGAGACTTGCACTGATTCTAATAAACTGATTACTGGAGTGATGCCTATGAATCTAGTGCCAAAGTACAACCGTATCACTTTTACCTTTGAGTGTCTAATTTCTTTATTTAAGCCTTTCATTTCAAGCTCCTGCTGTGTGGGATATACTTAGCGTGAACACCTTAAGTAGTTATAAAAGAGGGACAGTTGTGTATTGTGGTGGGACGTGATTGGACAGACTTGGAAAAGACTAGCACCACTGTAGACTACGTACTATGATTTTCAATTGTAGGTTCCAAAACAGTGAAAGTGATTAAATAGCAGTAGATCATACAACATGGTCAACAAGGAAAATATTATACATTTTCTTTGTTGACCATAGGAGGAAGGAAAATGTATAATACTGTGTTTTATATGCATGTTTTTTTTTTAATACAGTTAGCTATTAGAGAGCCACCTGGACCTTTAATAAGGCTTGGGACATTAATTTTAACTCTGTGTGTGTCAGTACAATACAATACAGTGTGATATCATTGAGTTCATAGTGGTAGAATTACTTACATTTTGCATTTGCAATAAGTTTTGCCTATGATCGGTTGGGACAATTCAGCAACAGGCTTGAGGGCCAACAAAAATGGCTCAGAGGGTCTTTGGAACCCCCGTCCTAGATATGCATATCTAGAATCAGTGTTTACTGTTTTGTCAAGTTGACCTGCAGCCAACAGGAAAATGCTTGATCTAAATGAGGAACTCGATAGGTTTCAGAGTGATGAGAATCTAGCAAAAACAAAATAGGCCTGTCTTTTGAATGGGCAAAGGTTTAAATTAATTACATTATCATTAACCTGCTTATTAAGAACAAAAATAAACAATCATTTATTTGTAGATCTGGGATAGGAAACCTCTTCCACTGGAGTCCGTCACGCCATGCACGTGCTTTCAGGTAGGCTGCTTAGCAAACTATTTCGCAGCTCATACACATTGCAGCCTACATAAAACAACAGTAACTCATCTTGTTTAAATATGTTTAAGGCGTGGAAAAAAGGTGGACAAACCATGCGTTCCAAAAGCTGTCCTTTCAAAAACAATAGTAAGTATTATTTATTTTATGTGTATTCCAACCCTCTTTGAACGAAAGCCTATTTTAAATTGTTATCTAACCTGAAACTTTCCTGAAACTTTTAGCAACTTTGCGTCAAAATATCTGGAAAAACGTTTCATTATCTGTGCAAAAAGTATTTTACAACTCTACCCCGAGCTTGTTGTGGAATGCATCCACCCCCTGTCGGCTTGAAGGAGAATTGTGGCCCTGTGAGAGGACTCCAGGTCCCACTTTCTGCACAGAAATGAAGGGATTTAGAAAACAACTGGAGAATGTTTTTTGGAAACAAAACAGCAAGGGTCTCTGGGTAAGAATACACTTCTCCAACTGTGCAATTAAAACAATGTGTGTGTGCCTTGCACAGCCTATGAAATCCACTGACAAGTTCATTGAATTATGTAAACATTCAACCTTTTGTGCAGCATTGTGTAAGAATAGTACACACTGCACTGTATACAGTGGTCCCTCGCTCTATCGCGGTTCACTGTTCGCGGCCTCGCTGTTTCGCAGATTTTTTTTTTTTTCAAATTTTTTTTAAATTTTTTTAAATAGTGTAACATTTTTTAAATAGTGTAACATTGTGTTCTGCGTCCTGAAACCAGGTCTAGACCAGGTCTAAACCATGTCTAAACCAGGACTGGACCAGGTCTAGACCTGGACTAAACCGGGACTAGACCAGGTCTAAACCAGGATTAAACCACCACGTGCCTCTCTTTGCTGGTTTCGTGCGGCTGGTTTGTGGCTCGGGCTGAGAGGACGTGGTCCGGGCGCCGCGGTTTGATCTCGTGCTCGCAGCCCCGGTGTACGCGCGGTCTGCTCTGTCACGGATTTGACCACGATGAGGGCTGCACGTGTCGCGCACTTCTCCAAGGGGTTGGTAAGCGTCGCGTCCCGGGACATGGCAGTGCTCCTCGCGCGTCCGACGGGGCTTCTGGGGCCGTGTCTCCCCCCACGCGTCACTATTAATACATTTTGTTGAAAATCTATGAAAGTTTTGAGTGTGTAAACGAGAGAGAAATGTGAGAAAAGGTTAATTATAGTCTGAGAAAAGTGTAAAATGTGTGTGGTGAGGCATTTACAGCCTTAAAACATGTAGAATAATTGTAAAATATAAAGTTGTCCTACTTTGCGGATTTTTCTTATTGCGGGTTATTTCTGGAACCTAACCCCCGCGATAAATGAGGGATTACTGTATTTGCTGCTGCTCTGTCTGAACTCTCATATCAAACTTTCAGGAGACAACAGGCATCTTTGGCCAAATAAATCTCAAAAATGACCTTTGTGTAATGGTAAGAAAAAGTAATTTACATATTTGACAATGACTTACAGCTTTTTAAAAAATAATACACTAATGTGGTATTTTGTACTTTTCTGAAGTTAAAAATCAAGGGAATGGAGAGTGAGATGCCGCCTTTCTGCTATAACAGCAGTAAGTGTCTTTCCTGTTAGAAAGAACAGAGAGAAAAAAAAAAGAAAACTGTAGTACTTATTTTGTTTTGTGGTGGGCTCAGTCAACAGGTGGCGCTGGAGTCTCTTTGCTGTTGCTCTGATGTTGTTTTTCTCTCTAACTCTCCTGGTCACCTTTTGCCTTCGGGACTTTGTCAAAAGTAAGTTTAAGCATCTTTTTCCATTAATCTTGCACTACTCCAGTAATTATACTTTTAATGTGCCCTTCTGTTTGTCACTCTTCTCCAGAGTCAGTAATATGGAGCTGGCGTCATGGAGGACTTGTCAAAAGTAAGTTTCTTGTCATGATCTCATATTCACCCTAGTTAAAGTTTTTGTATGTGCGTAGCTAATGCAGATTTTCTTTCTGTACTAGTTCACAAGGCCCACGTGCTGGTGCTGAGCCCCCCGGACAGTGGTGTGGAGGTGTCCTCTGCAGTCTGTAGCCTGGGCTCCCTCCTCTGCTCCAGTGGCTTCAGTGTGACCGTGGATCAGTGGAGCCGGAGGGGCCAACTCAGCTCAGGACCCCTGCCCTGGGCCCACTGTCAACTGCTCAGTATGGACCGCACATGCGAGCGCGTACTGCTGGTGCTTACTCCCAGAGCTGTGGACAGGGCACAGACCTGGAGCAGTCAGGACTGTCCTGTCAATGACCACCAGGAGGAGTCTCCTTACTCTGATGTCTTCAGGGCTTCACTGTTGGCCATTCAGGCCTACAAGAACCAGGGCAGAGCCAGGGAGCGCTTTGTCCTGGTCACATTTGACTCTCAGTGGAGAGAGGCAAACATTTTCAACAATAAACTACCTGAGATCCTGCAGGGTCTTCCTCTTTTCCATTTCCCATCCCAGACTAAAGAACTGCTAGCAGACTTGTGTGTGGTTAGGGCACAGAGACACACCAAAAGAACTTGGACTTGGGCTTTCTCTGGGGACAGATTGCACTCGAAGACATGTAAAACTGAGGAAAGACTTTTGCATCATTTGTAAATTTACTATTACTTTGGTAAAATGAAGGAAAAAAAAATATCCCATTGCCATAAATGATTAAGAGGCACTAAGAGGTACTCTCCATGTCAGTTTTATGTATATACCTGTGGAACCTGGACATTACAGTATTACAGCATATTATTTATTATTATTGTTTGTGTTTATACAATAAACAATGCACTAATTCCTTATTTGAGTACCAAAAATAGGCACTCACCAAATATATCCCCTCACTACTATTTCTTTTTCTATAAATAACATGTTTTATTGAGCCTGGTGGGTGCTTAATGGTGATTGGTGGGTTACTGTAACACCGGGACATTTCATTGGTTCATTTTGCTGTCAATCAGAACACAGACTTCCTGTGGTCTTGCACTAGACTGCTCTACAAGAACACTGTAGTTGAACCTACCCCACTGCTGGGTGCCCAGGCGGTTGAAAAGTGGTAGGTAAAACTAGTTACATTTTATCTACATAATCATAACTTAACATGTTTAGAAGCAAAGATTTATTTGTGAATATTGCTTATTGCGTATGAGGGGGTAGAAATTGCTTATAGCTTACTGTTCCCCCAAAGAGTGTTTATCTCACAGGCTTATTTTCAGCATGGTAATACTGACCACTGAGTATAGAAAATATCCTATAGATTAACATAAACTTAACAATTGTAGGCCTATATACACCGAAATAACTGAGCAGTAATAAATCCCTTCATTGTAAAGTGTGTTTTCTGAGCAGATGGTTGAAGGGGGTGAGTGGAGGCTCGTATGTCTCCTGCTGCACGCTGCTTGGCTGGGCTGCATGCTGACCGCTGAGGCGCGCACCTGTCCTCCGTCCTGTAACAAATGCTCAGGTCCGGACCAATGTGATGAATGTGGGAGAGGATGGCTTCTCCATAATGGCACATGTGTAGGTACTGTACAGGATTTAAGAATTTCACTCATAAAACCACTTTATTAATACATAAATAAATCTCTCTTTCAGATATTGACGAGTGTGGCACCAAGTTGGGTGTCTGCTCCTCTGACAGTTACTGCTTCAATAAGGCTGGATCTTATGAGTGCAGAGGTAAGAGCTTCTTGTTATGTAGGTGTCTATTAAAATGTATTAAACGTTCCACTTCTCTGGTAGTGTTATTGCTTTACCTAGAATGTTCCACTGTACAGCATTACAGTTATCTATCTGGATGGAGACAAGCGGGTGTCTCCACCAGGCCAAGTGGGTCATTCCAGAATTGGCGGACATTTTGGTCTTGACAAATAAACCTTCACTTTTCTGATTTTCTGCTACATATTCATCAATAATAGGTAATAAACTATCAAATGCTTGATTAGCTCAGCTGACGGTCAATTGTACAATTTTATTACATGATTTATTTGGTTTATTTATTTATTTACTCTTATCACAGTAACAGGGTTGCAGGTAACAGGGTTGCAAATCCACACTAATGTTAGCTTTATCTCAAGAGTAGAAGCTAGCTGTTTAGCTAGCTGTTACTACTGCTAATCAAGAGAAAAAACTTATTTATGCAAATAAGTAAAGGGGAAAAAATTGTCTTATTCAGATCATATGAATAACAGGGTTGCATGAGGTAGAGTGAGACATTCAATCAAGGCTAACTATGTTATAAAAATATGAAAAATAGAAGAGAAGACAAACCTTTGCTCTACCCATTCTTTTGGAAAACTGTTTATTGATGTCATGTCCAGGGGATCATGTGGTTCTGCTTTCTTCTTTTTCTACCAGACTAAAAATGTTCTGGTAATAGGGTTGCGTGCATGTTGTGGGACACATGTTCCCATTAAACATTATGGGCGGCAGTAGCTCAGTTGGTAGAGCAGTAGCTCTTGCGGTACCGCAAAGCCGATAGTCCGTACTTTTCGTCCAATGAAGTGCGTAGCTCGAGCTTTCAAGCGCCTGTTAGCTTGCAACGTGAGTCTTTGCGCTTCCAATAAGATCCGCAACTCCATCTTCTTTCACGAGAGCAAATCAGGCCACGGCGTCAGTCCAATCAAACTGTGAGCTGAATCATTTGCAAGCCAATCGATGTGCGTAGTGCATCTTGCCGTCTTTTTGTCTTCGGCTCACTGTTGACAACAATCCCATGTGCTTCGCCGCTCTCAAAAGTTCGCTAATAGCGACGTCACTTCACCGTACTGAGAAAACAGGTGGGTTGTACATATTTCATCAATGCAGTGGCTTAGTTTAATTGTTTCAATAGCTACCAGACAATAGGTAGTGATTACGTTAATTCATTGGTAATTACGTCGCAGACAAACATCAATAGACCTGCTTGTATACGCACACTGCTCCCAGACAAAAAAGATGGTATGAGATGTACCAGAGTGATTCAACTTTATTGCATTTAATATGGAACTGTTTGTGATATTCCATGTTATCTGTGTGCAGATAAAACAAGTAGAGGATTCACTTAATACAAATTATGCATTTTAACGTAATACTGTGTATATGTATGGACTTCTGGCACACAAACTAGTTATATGCATAATATTTGTTTATGATTTCAGATAGAAAAGTGCCCTCTGCTTTGAAGTAGAGGTAGACAGACCACTCTGGAGCACACGTCTTACATGCTCATGTGGATTTCATAAGGTGCCATCATTTATCCTACATTTCTTAAAAAAAAAAAAAAAGACATGATATAGAATATATTAGTGTCCTAAATAGGCCTACTATTTGTCTGGTATATCTTCATGCACTTATCACAGGGTCATCTGCCACCTAAAGCGGATGCCACCCCTGGCTTAGAGTTGTCCTGCACCACCTCCAGGAGCAGAGAGCTGAGTGCAGAACCCACACCCTCCACCTCCAGCAGTGAGCTGTCCACTCCTTCAAAAAGACCCACACCATCTATCCCCAGGAGCAATGAGCAGTCCAAAAGACCCAGACTGACTTTATCCATGGTTAGCAGCATGTTATTACATATACATGCATACATACATACATACATACATACATACATACATACATACACACACACATACACACGCATATCTGCAGCAGTGGTGCAGGATTTAGACCCATAAATTTGACTGACAATGACCCTTTTGTTAACAGCTTGAAAAGCAGAGATTTGGGGGCTCACGTGGTCAAGCCAAATTTGTCTGCAGAGGAAACTCCCTCAGGTAATAATATCATTTTATTTAACTGAAAATTAAGTACATGTAAATTAAATTGTCATAATTATACAACTTTATTTCACTAAAACGTAATAATAATATTCTTTCATTTAGAGACTTCACAGGTTCCATAGACACATATCCCTGTAACAGTCTCATGCCCGCCCGCTGTTCCGCAGACCTCATTTGCCCATCAGACCTTCATCAAACCCTCCTCTTCCTTCTTTTTACCACCAGCAGCACGAACAATGGTAAGATGCGCTGAAAAATGCACATGCCATTATCAATCGATGTTTTTGTTAAAACATTGATATATTTTGTTATACCTTTTTTCTCAATATAGCCAGAACCAGCGGACCTCCCATTACTATGGCCACAGACCATCCCACAGCAGGGCCGCAAGTGGGCGGCGGAAACACTTTTTATGGTTGGTGCAAAAGGGAAGCTGGAACTGAAAGTCCGCCGAGACCTGTGGTACCACCCCCCACCACCAGCTACCTTGTACCACCAGGTTCCAACACCAGACCGCTTCTTTGCCCAACGGCTGCTGGTTTGGATGCCATGTGATCATGAAAACCCTCATTTGCACCAGATGTAGATCCAGGGTGTCATGCTGTGCTTCAGCAGTTGGACCGGGCCCATCGATCAGAGTTTAGAGTTATCCTCACATGCAAGTAATAATATTTGCCTATTCACTTATGTCTGAGGAAATACTTCTGCATGCTTTTGTTGGTATTTAGTGTATTAGAAAATATAAATACCTAAAAATATGTCCATTCCATTGTTTTTGTCAGGCATGACTGTGACCTCAAATATATGTCATAAATGTGAGCAGTTTCGCACCGTGGAAACAGTCACAGTCAGTAAAAAAGGCAAGGTATATTGTCCAAACACAGAGCCAGTTACAAAAGAGGAGTGGCTTCAACGTATGAGAATATGGGGTTAGCTTTACTTACTTTAAATATTAATAAATATTTTTATTACCATCTAGCGTTAATAACTGTTCTATTCCAATTATAATTATTATTATCCTATTACTGTTCTATTCCTATTTATCTGTGTACTTATTGTGGGTCTTGTATATCAATATCTTTATGTTTCTAATATCTTTATGAATCTAAAATTCATGTTTTTATATTCTGGTTCCTTTTCATTTAGAAAATAATCACTGACCTGACTGAAATTACTGACTGCCAAGAAAATGTTAAATTTTGGGCATACTATTGTGTTAATAAATATATTTCTTTGTGGAATTGATTATGTTGTATTAATTTACAGTGAATTCTAGAAGCACTTATAATATCAAGAAGCTGCCTGCAGTTTGAATGAAATTTTAGAGTTACAATATGGTGTGAATGGAATCCCCAAAGTTACCATAGGAAACAATTGCATAAGTAAAATGCCTTTAAATGGACAAATATTAGTAGTTTGGACAAAGTTTTTAATAATTTCCCTGAAAAATAACAAAAGATTATGAAAAGATAAATAACTGATTTTAAACTAAGCAAGTATAAACATGAAATCTGTTCATTTGCTCTCGCTCTGGTCTGGATTCGAACCTGCGACTTGCTCAATTTTCTTCCCTTTTTTCCCCCCCTTCTTCCCCCCCCTTCTTATACGGACAAATGTTCCCCAGCCTTAGCTCAGTTGGTAGAGCACTTGTCTAGTGATCCAGGGGTTGGCGGTTCGAGTCCCGCTCTTGACGGGTTGACCGAGTGTGATCCCAGCTCCCACAGATGAGTTGTGTCCTTGAGACACTTAAGACACTTAACCCCACCTTACCCCCAGGTGTCTGCGGACACTGGTAGCTCCCATGGCAGAAGATACATCAAGGCCCGTTGTGATGTGAGCCGTCCTCCTGTGGACCCACCACAGGATTCATGGGGGCTGGTGCATTGTGTTCTGGGCAGCAGAAAACTACTTGGACTGCTGCCTCTGCAACCCAGAAAATGGAAATGCAGAAGAAGATGAATGAATGTTTGTGGCTCGGTGTTTGTCCACCCAAAGGACAAAACACCGTGGTCTACTCCATTCAGTGTAGTGAAGACTGCAGCTGCATTGGAGAAACAAAACAGCCACTTCACAAGAGGATGTACCAATGGGCGTGCCAAAGTGGACCGTCATCTGCCGTACATCTTTACCTAGAAGCCACGGGCCATTCTTTTGAGGACAGTGAGGTTCAGATCTTGGCCAGGGAAAAGAATTGGTTTGAGAGGGGAGTTAAAGAGGCTATTTTTGTCAAAAAAGAGAATCCTTCTCTAAACAGAAATGGTGGAGTCAGACATTATTTGGCTCCCATCTATAATTCCATTCTTAAACCTAGATCTAACAAACAAAAGATACAATAGGACTAGCCAGGTCAGGGCCAGAGGTGTGAAAAAACAGTCGTGTAGGGATGAATAGGGATGCTAATCTGATAATGCTAATCCAGAGAAACAAAAGACAGAAACCAACAGGCGAGATAGTTTCGGAAAGTAGTTAGCTAGCTAGCTCCTCCCTGCAGTGAGATATAAGCAAGTGTCTTACCAGCACTCTAACCATAACTGACGAAGCCTCTCGGATGAGCGGCGAAACGTTTTCGACCAAACAAACTTTGTCCAGTTGGCAAATTGAATTTCTTCTTTTATCATGGATTCTACCTGGACGACTGAGGGACTCTTCACGCATTTCTATAGCTATAAAAACTGATTACTGAATACATGCAGGATAGATTATGAGGTCAAACAGTACATTCCAGGTAAAGCAATAATATACATGGAGAAATCAGTTGGCAGACCTTTCACCAGAAAAGTTAAATAGTACACCTTTAAGAAATAATTAATCCAGCACCAAGGAATTAACTACAGTGTACTCCATATCACACACTTTAAACAGATGAGGTGTTAGGCTTTCAAAAGGACATTATTACCAAATAAGACCAATGGACATAAGACCACAAGAAGTAATGCCAAGAAGAAAAGAGTTATTGATGGGATAATGCTAATCACGTTCTCTTCCATCTGTTAAATAAAGTTCTCTTTCCCAGACTGTGATGCAGCCTGTGTGGGTTGTATGGGCAGTGGACCAGCCCGATGCAGAAAATGTGCCCCAGGATATAGACTGACAGGGTCCAAGTGCCTGGGTATGTAACCTGATTAAATGTGTTTGGTATTTGTTACATAATGCTAGAATTTAATTTAAAAAAAAAATACATTGAATTATTCATTATTATGCTGTAAGACATAGATGAATGCAGTGACTTGGTGCTGGCCTGTTCTGGTTTGGATGAGATCTGCACCAACACTGAAGGGTCTTTTCGCTGTGATTGTGCAAAGGGGTACATGCGCAAAGACAACGTATGTGTGAAAAAGCAGCAGCCAAGTAAGTCATCATTACTGAGCACCATTAAGGCTTTAAGGATCCTTGTTATTGTTTAGACATACCAAGATATTAACTTTTGTTGGTCTTGCTATTATTATTAGTATTAACTTCTATTACAGTATAATGTTGATTTCAGTGTAGTTTTGATTGATTTGACATCTTGTTTGTTTTCTTCAGGTGTGCTGGACAAAGGGCTCTTTGAGGACATTCAGGACGATGAGGTGGTGGTCCTACAGCAGATGTTTCTAGGGGTCTTGCTCTGTGCTCTCGGGACCCTCGCTGCAAGGGGAGACCTTGTGTACACTTCCATTTTTATTGGGGCCATAGCAGCTGTGGCAGGCTACTGGCTTTCTGATAGAGGAGATCTCATATTGGACAGTTTCTTAAAGGGACGCTGAAAGTTTTGAAAGGCTGAAAGCTTTAAAATGCTTCTTCTTTACTTTACTTTTAAAGGTACAGTATGTAACTTTTAGAAGGTAGCATGATTTGACATACTTTCTTCTTCATGAAGATAGATCAGTTTTATGTCATCCTTTTTATAAGTTTCATACATATTTCCGTGAAAACAAACAGGAAGAGGCTCTCTTCCAGGCCAAATAAGGGTCAGGTTTGTGGAGATGCAAGTCTGCTCAGAGTGAGAATGCATTTTAAAAAATGTATTTCACACATCTAAAATAAATTTAATAAATTTGTGAAATATATGCTTAAAATGGCTGTTGCATATAGAATACGGAAAAGACGACCAAAGACAGAAAGAAAGTCACCTTTATTTTATGATATAAACAAGCTGGCCAACACTCAGTAATTAATATTCTGATACACCACATACAATAGCAAACAGGGGCACTGGGGACAGCCTCCTAGTATTAAAAAAAGGAAAGGAAAATAACATTACAGAGAATCCATGCGTCAATCAAAACCTTGACCCAGTCTCACTTTGTTCAAGGGACTTCCTTTGTTTTAGTGTTTTAAATAGACTCTCTTTTCATTCATAGTTCACACACGCACATGTCCACCATTCATACTCTTTCTTCTCTTTTTTTGTACATTTACACCAGTATCATGCGCCACTCTCACTAAACTGCACAGGCTGTCTACTAAAGGGACACAGTAAGTGAGACAGACACCACTCTCAGACAACTACATCGTACCGTCACTATGTATGATGCAGATGCAGTAATGGGCGAGGAATGGCGCATCATGGGAAGTTGCTCACGTCCACACAAGTTTTCATTCAGCATGCTGGACACTCACATTTAACATGTTCCTAGATCTTTACTGTACAGTTCAAAACATTAACTTGTACAAATAGTAAGTAGTAGTCTCAAACTGGCATTTTTAATAATAGGCAGAAATCATAGGAAAAAATCAAGCTTAACTTAAATAAAAAATGAATAAAAAAGTAAACATAATTGTCATTAATGGTCACAGTGATTTGTTTCATTTCAGTAACATACAATAAAAATAGTTAATGTGAAGTGAATATACACCAACCAATCAGGCATAACATTAGGTCTGCATGCCTAAAAGATGCACAGCGTATTCTGGTACATTTCTATCATAACAAAGAGTTAATGTAATCGTTGTTTTACCAGTGTCTAAAGATATTATCAATCAAAGAGATGTTGAGAGGATGAAGATGCACTGATAGATTTGATCTTTTTAAACATTGCTATACAAGGAGTAAATTGCAAGCTTCTATTTTTTGATGTTTTTTTTTTTTTATTATATAGAAACACCCCACAAAAACTGTTGTTTTGAACATGGCCTAACCAAGCCATCACAATATCCTTTTCTCCTTCTATTTTTGTTTATAACACAAGTAATTTCAGGACAGTTTTATTGGTGCATGCTCAGATCCCCTGTGAACAGATGCAGTGGTGAAGATATGATCTGTGCTTTTCACTCCCACCTGTCAATGATCATAATGTAATACCTGATTGGTGTACAAGGCTCGTCCACATTTACTTGCAAAAACCTTCATCTTACATATGGTAATTTCTAGGCACAGACACAAAAATAAACTCAAAATGGCCTAAAGGTATCCTTCAAAACCAGGATTTGCCTCAGAAACCAGCCCCAGCCTCCAAGCCTCTGTGTCTCGTAAGGTAACTTTGCGTCACTGCTTTGCGTGAGAACAGGAGGCAAACCTTAACAACATCAAATCCAGTTGGCACATAATGTAAAAAGTAGCATGCATGGCCTCTATCATCACCTAAATTTTATGAGCTTGTTCATGGTAGGAGAACCCCTACTTCAAGTATTCAGCAGAAGGACCAGAAAGCCCCCTGATGGTAACGTGAGGAATCCTTTGCTCCTCTGTCTGTTTGCATCATCTATTTCCTTTTGAGCTGATCCTTTGTCTTTTAAAAAAATTATAAAACATTTCACGCAATCTCACGATTCTTAGTCAGGGACTGGGGTGGTCCAAATTCATGAGGGAAGCATAAAATGAGATGTGGTTCACCTCAGTTTTAGTGGAAGATGGACAGACACTGTATACAACAGTTAACACTTGGCCATAGAGAAACGGGATTGAGAAGAGAACATAACATAACAGTCTAGAGTTTGTTCCACTGTAAGATTTTGTTTTGTGTTTTCAGCTAGCACATACATCACTGATTCTGTTCACGAGACAATAAAGACGACAAACACTCAAACATAATGCATCTGGACACAGTTACTCAAACCTCCGCTGGGATTGTTCATAGTGATAGTCCTCACTCACAAGTGCAAGTTCATGACCAAATGTTTGCAGCGGACATATTGAAATTACTGTTTACATCGGCTGCAGAAGTATACCACAGGCCAGGTGGTCATTAACAAATATCTTAAAAAAGGAATGTACTAATGTCTTCTAGATTTGGATACGCTTACTTTCCCACTATAGACTTCTATATTTTTGGCTGTCCTGAATTTTCAGACAGGGAATGTTACTGCTGCTGAGAGATTTTTTTTAAAAATTAAATAAAATTAACACATTTAAAATAAGACTTATTATCACTGACCTCTGGCCAGGTAAAAAAAATAACCAATGAGGAAAAACATATATATATATATATATATATATATATATATATATATATATATATATACACACACATATATATATATATATATATATATATATTTTTATATTTATATATTTATCTGTCAGTTAAACAGTTTTCTGACCACATATAGACACACTATATAGATTTCTCTCTATATTTATAATATATGCATATCTATTATATATATTTTGTTTACAGTTTTACGAGGCACAGGCCACTTTGTTAAGAAGAAAATAAAACAAGTCACTATGTTGTCTGGGGAGTTCACACATGACTACTTCTATAAAATTAGACGTACTTGGGCAGGATACTGTCAGTGCTGCACAGACCTGCATTAAACATCTAATAAACGTCACCTGTCCTTTATTATAGCCTACATTTGCATTTATAGCAGCAGCACCTCTGTATCTTTCATGGCACACTGTTCTCCCTTTCTGATTGTATATACATAGCAGTCTGTTATTTAGCCCAAGGTGGGGTCAAATCCCTCCAAAAAGAGGTTTTGGATCAGATCTTGTTGACACCTTTTAGTTGTAAGCACCAGCAGAAGCACCAATAGTTTAAAATTCCTGCAACACAGAGGAGAGGTGCATAGGTGCATAGTCACAAAATAATTGGTCTTGAGAATAATTACTGACTGCTCTCCAGGCAGGAAAGAAAACACATAAATAATAATGTGAAATGCATTTACTCTATGTTGTCATCTGCATAGATTGTTTTTAATGTTTTACTACTTCTTGTTTAAATGAGGTAACATGAAAAGACCACTGACAGCTAATCCCACTCTGGGATTTAAAAGGCGTTGCTACCATTGATAAAAAAAGGAATCATAATAGGGCCATGCTAAAAACATGTGTATAAAGATATAAAATGGCAATGTTGACTGTGCACACTATGAGAAGCAGGAATATGCTGTCAGCAGGGCAGTAAGTCAGGCATGGGAGCCAATCAGAGCCAGAGAAATTATAATTCAAGGCAACACAATAATCTCAATAGAAATAAAGGTGAAACTAAACCGTGAGGCAGCAGAGTGGAGACAGTTGGGGCGTCCCGCATCAGGATGGGCTGCATTTTCTTCATAATCCCAGCATGCAACAACCAACGGAAACAGCTCTTCCAATAACATGCCATTGCAATAGTCCTGACAGTTGTTTGGAGTGGTCATGTACTGTTCCCTAAAAATATAATATGTCTTTAAGTTCTGCTAATACTACATTTAAAACAAAAAAAAGTTCATTAATTACCTGCTCAGCTGCCAGATTCCTGCAAGAGTGAGAAGTATACGCTCACAAAACAAGTCCCCGCTGCACGGATACAAAATAAAATAAAAAATAAAATAAACAGGTAGTAAATGTTTGGTTGTATTTTGATGTGATGGCTCTGCTCCCCCAGTAGTGACTGAATCATCTGCAAATAAGAAACAGTTAAAAGAAAATTCAACCTGAAAAAACAAATATAAATCTGAAATAAATATATGTATATATCTTACCCTTCATAACAACATAAGTTTTGGTTGTTGGAGTAAGAATCATGCCCAAATGCCCTCCTCGTCATCCTTTTGTTGTAAAGTTTAGTAGCATTAGGAAACAATGAAACAAATATTACATTTGTCAGGATCTCCTAAATATTTATTTGATTAATCAGACACTTAAAATGTATGTCTATGAATCTAACACACAGAGTTATCATCTTTCATTCTAAATATTAAAAAAATAAATAAATAAAGTGAAAGTTGATAGAAAGCACTCATTGCACTTCTTAGTGCATTAGTTTGTGTCACTTCATTATTTTACACTTGACTTTTTTTGGACACTAATTTTGCTGCTAAAAACTGGATTCCTGTTTGCATTTTTTGTAGTAGTGCCCTACATATAGTAGCCTGACCTGGTCATGGGCAGGTCGGTGCCCAGCATGGGGTGGTCCTCTTTGTGGCCCTCCTCGATGGTGAGGAGATGGGTGCCGAGGGTGCTGTCCATGGTGTGGGTGCTGTGGGTGCTGCGGATGTGCAGGATGCTGTTGTGGGTGAGGGTGCTGTGGGTGGGGGCCTTGTTGCGGAGGTCCGTGTGGGTGCTGTGGGTGCCCGGGGGGTGTGTGTCCGTGAGGGTGCTGTGGAGGATGCTGCTGAGGGTGCTGCTGAGGATGCTGCGGATGTGGGTGCTGTGGTCCAGGCGGCCGTGGGTGCTGTTGATGTGGTATGGGCCCTTGTGGGTGCTGAGCCGCCTGCTGTGGGTGTGCAGGGTGTGGGTACTGTGCTTGTGGCTGTTGTGGGTGTCCTGGGTGTGGTTGGGGTCCTGGTTGGTGTTGTGGGTGCTGAGGGTGCTGAGAATGGGGTCCGTGGGGATACTGAGGTTGTGGGGGGTGCCCTGGGTGAGGGTACTGGGGCTGTGGCTGGGAGTGGGGCGGCTGTTGTTGAGGGTGGTGAGGTCCGTGGGGGTGGTACTGCTCATCCTCGTAGTTGTCTGCAATCAGCTTCATTCTGCTCTGAGTCTGTGGGATTAGGAAAATAATATCAAACACAATATTTATATAGTTCTAAACTACTACAACAGAAAACATGTTGAATTTAAACTTCTATATGAAAGTGGGTTCAGTGTTGTGTGTAGAATATAAAATGTCTTTGGAAATAGAAATAAATGTACCCCCTGCGAGACATTCATTATACAAAAGGGATTACATAAGCAGTTACTCACATGCTGTTTGAGCTGGTGCATGAGTTTGTCCCGCTCTCTCTTGAGGGCCATCACCTCCTCCTGGGTTTTCTTCTTGTTGGAGGCAGAAAGCTCTAGAAGAGCGATATTAGCATCTTTTTCACTGATGGCAGCCAGCAGAGCTTGTTGTCTGAAAATAAATTTCAGTTCAAAATAACAACACTGAGGCTAAGTGTATTTGAGGCTGACTAACTTCATCTCCAGGATCTCCTCCAGCTGTTTCCTTCGCTCCTGTCTCATGTTAGTGAGGTGCGTGTCGCGCTCCTGAAGAGACTGTTGTGTGGACGACAGGCGCTGCTTTGTGGCATCCAGCTCCTGCCTTGTCCTTTCCAGTGTGTTCATTAGATCTTCCAACTGAAACATATGTAATATTATCAAATGTCCAAATGAGAAAATCACTCATGATGGTGACGATCAAATGCCCACCTTTAGGTGATGACTGCCATCTAAGGTGCTGTCTTTTCGGGGGTCCTTCTTGTCACCCTGTGGCCCCAGTTTAATGTTTGTACCTTTCTTAATTTGGTCCTTTCCTCCTTGTCTGTAAAATTAATTTTAGAGTTGTACTTAAAACCACTAATCAGACATCTGGGGTAGACCATGTGCTGTGTTTATTCATTAAAGAGCTCCGAGTTATGAAAACTCATCTAAAGATGTGACTGTGTTTCTCGCTCAGAGGATCTGAAGTGATAGTGTAGTAATGTAGAATAGGTGGGCACCACTAGGCTGTAGCATCACTTACCTGGGAGCTAAACTGCACACAAGGGGATTAAAAAACAAACAAGGATAAAGTAAAGCCAAAGAAATCAGAGTGCACAAAGGAGAAAGTAAGAAGCAGACATTAGAAAAATAAAATAAAAAGACATACAGTACAGTAAGAGTACAAAAGGACTAGAGGAGAGTGCACTCAATGACAGCTCACTAGGCTCACTGCCAGCTGCCACAGTGACACATGATGCATCTGTGTTAGGACAGTCTGCTGCAGCCTTGGACAAACGTGCAGTCAGACAGGGCCAGCTCAGCCGGGACAGTGGATGGGGGAGGGGCCAGGGAGGTGAATTTAAGAATAACAGAACAAGAAGTCCATTATGGATGTACACCTGACAAGGCAAACCCTGGTCCGCTGACACATCCTCAGCATTACACCCAGAAGCATGTGTAGACCTGCAGAACAGCAGCGCCAGTCATGCAGTCCTCCAGCAGGGCAAGGATGGTGTAAAAGGACTCAAAGCCACAGGAAAGAGGTGGGAGTGAAAGGGATGGGGCTGATTTGGGCAGGTAAATACATGCTCAAAATGTCTTACACAAAACATGTTTCTAAAGGATACAGCACAATACATGACTAATACAGTATTAGTCATTTGTTTTATGTTTTTTATGTAATTTATGCAATACAGATCTTCCATTAAGTAACCTGTACTCCTAATTCAGTCTACCACTTTGTAGGTACATTGTTACTGCTTACATTATTCATAAGCATACTGTATAACAAAAGAAAATAACTCCCATACCTAGATACATAATCATTTGTATTTTGGAAATCTTGTATAAGGTATGTTCTTCTTCCAGCTCACACAGATGAATGCTGTCGTTGTGTCCTTGGACAAGACACTTAACCCACTTCACCCCCAGTGTCTGTGTACACTGGTCTGTAAATGTGTGAGTGGTTCCTGAGTGACTGCAAAGCATTTTGAGTGCCTTGAAGGTAGAAAAGTGTTATATAAATATAACCATTTAACATTTCTTATAAGCAATTTCAGCAAACTATAAAATGTTAGAATTCTCAGTCAAACAAGAAAACTGTTGATTGTGATTCAACAGCTAATAATGCTCCATGCATCTGAAAACATGCTTAATTCACAGGTTAATTAACAATTCTTCAATTAAGGTTCAAATAATGTCAAAGACATGCTGGGAGAAACAAGCTGGGATCTACAGGTCTTTGCAGTCATGATTTTGCTAACTGAAGAGCACAGACCAGACTAGACCAGACCAGTGGGGGCTAAGCCAGATGCAGCAGTCGCATATTACTCTGCGCATGTAGCAAGACTATAGAGCCAGGGCAGAGCACTCACTTTCCCAGCAGGCCCCACACCATGCCCCCTATGTGCTGTGGGGCAGTGGACTCAGGGGGAGGAGGGTCGGGGGGCGCTCTGCCACTGGGACGAGGGGAGTGTCGAGAGGCAAGGGGAGGGGGGCTATATCCGGGGACAACACATTTGAATAGATGGGCAAAACATAAAAGAAAAACAAACAGACAAAGACAGCACATAAATAAAGATGGTAAAGAAGAAGTACATTCTATATAACACTTATGTAATTAAACCATAATGACAGACATCAAACAGGCTTAATTGGTTTCTTGTTCTGACAGAGACTCTGGCATTTGGAAATTAGTTCTGTATATGAATTGAAAGACAGAGTGTACTTCACAGTCAAGCCAAATGTTTCTTTTAATTATATAGTAATTTTCACATTGTGGTGCTGCTCTGGGTGTGAAATAACATGATCTGAACATATCTTCATCATCGCATGTCAAAATACCTTTCTAACTCTGCGATCTTCTTGTCCTTGTCATTCTTCTCTGTCTCAACCTCTCTCAGGATGTCCAGCAGTCGCTCCACCTCTGTCTGGGCCTTATTAGCCTCATCTTTGTAGAAGTTCATTTCCTTTTCTAGCAGCTTCACTCGGTCTGAGAAGTCTGGGTTTACTCGTGAGCCTGTCTGATGCTCCACCTCATGGGCTTTCTGCATCCAAACATAAACATACATTTGTATATTAAGTCTATAATACAGTAAAGTACTAAATCACTGGTTCTCAAACTGTGGTCCATGTACCACTAGTGGTATGCCAGTTCCTTCAGGTGGTACATGGAATCCTCTGCAGTTAAAATAAGTGATTTTTAGATTCAATTTAATGCACATTCTTTTCCTCCTTTGGGTTAGTCCTTCTTCTAGAACAGCAATGATATATGTAGTCTTATTTTAGACCTGGTTTAGACCTAGAATAATACTGTTCTAGACCTGTGGTTTAGTTCTGGTGGCACCTGAAAGGACAAATATTTTCTTAGGCGGTATTTGGTGTAAAAAGTTTGAGAAACATCACATTAGATAACACCCAGATAAAACCAGGTTACAGTCATCCATAACTGTCTTATATGAGCTGACCCTCTTGCCTGGCTCAACTCTGTGAATGAAACCTGCAAGCCAAATATGGTGGACAAGGGCATTATTGCTGCTGCTGGCTCATTAGTTTTAACAGAGCTATTATCTAGTTCCATTTAGCAGCCCTCTGAGACTTCATCTGACTATAACTTCGTAAATATGAACAACCCAGGACCTTCAACACAAGCACATGTTCAGCTCTACATAACCTATTAATTTATTTCCTATATTGTTCACAAATTGTCTCTCTGCCCCACTGCCCCTGGACAAGTTCTGGTCAAGTTTTATTACATCCCAGTGATGATTTAAAAATAGGGTTCTGTTCAGAATGCATACAGTATTACAAACTCCAAGAACATTAACAAGAAATGAAATATGAAATGATAAACTAATACTACTAATACTAATAAAGAATTCCACAAATGTTAGAGCATGTTTGTAGATCTTTAAAGTGGTAAAACACTTGTTCTATAGAAAATACTTAATTTTATTTATTTATTTATTTGCAGAGAACACTGTACCTCCTCACATTGCAATTTTGATTTGATTACGATAAATTATTCAGTTCTGTAACTAATAGTCACTCAAATCAACAGTTCACAAACCATTATAGTAACGACAAGCAAAATGCTCCAAGTTTGCAACCACTACAATACAGGAACACACAAGGTAGGATGAGTATATATCCACAAAATAGCAAAAGAAACTAGATAACCTGTGTCAAATTGGTACCATGCACTATGGCATCATGCAAAACCAACAAAGCTACTGTCAAACAAGAGAAGCAACACAAGCCAGGCCAGTATATTAACAGCAACAATTAAAGGTCATCTAGGGCCAATTATCTCTCAAAAATACAGTTTATGTGTCCAAAACTAACTTTATACAACATAGGCATTAAACACAGTAACAACAAAATTCACACATAATACAAATATTTATTCAGACATCTTGTCGTGCTGGTGCCATAGTAAGATAATTTATGAGGTTGTCAGAGTCAGAACAGTGCAGTGTCCATGCAGCTGGAGGAGTGAATGCAAACCTGCTGTGCTTAATCACCACTTCACTGTAAACAACACAGTGTCTTCATGCTAGTGTGCATTATGCCTACAGAGACTGCTACAGGGACTTACAGGACTGTTCAATTGACTGAATAGATGCTCAGCTTGCTACATTATGGACAAAAAGAGTCAATATTGTAGTCATATTCAAGTGTACTGCTGGTGAAAATTGAAAAGTCTCAGATATGGATTATGAATGAAGGATGAGTTTGTCCACTTCCTGCATTGAGAGAGCCCAGTGCATGATGGGAGCTATTATCCTAATTAACTGTCTTTCATGTAAGACACATTCAAATATTTGTCTCACTGTAGATTAGCAGCATCAGCCAAACTAAGATATGCCAGAATAGTTTTATTAGGTTTGCTGTGTCTTTTTCTGCATGTGCTGACTACTCCCTGTATTGGCTTGATTCAGCAAAAGACTATTTTATATCACAACTAGGGATGCAAATTATCGGTTAATTCATTAACTGATAGTTGATTGACCTTATCGGTCGATTAACGATTAACTGATAAGCGGCGTTTTTCACCTGAATTTTAGTGTTTCAATAGGGTCTTTAAGAATATAAGCTATAGTAACATAACACTGAGTCATAAATATATCATAGTTTTATTATATTGTATATTCCTCAATTAATTATTCCTTAGTAAAAAGCAGACAAATGCATTGATGCTGAATAACAAAATACAGTAATCCCTCGCTCTATCCAATTTTTTTTTTTATAGTGTAACATTGTGTTCTGTCCTGATTGGCTAAGAGACTAGACCACGACTGAACGTGGACTGAACCAGGTCTGAACCAGGTCTGGACCTGGACTGGACCAGACCGGGACTCGACCGGGTCTAGACCTGGACTAGACCAGACCAGGATTAAACCACCACGTGCCCCACGTGCACCGCGGCTCGTGCCCCGAGCCCAGGCGGGGCGCGAGCCCAGGCGGGGCTCGGGGCGCGAGCCGCGGCGAAACCAGCAGCGCATTCCGGGTTCGATCTCGCCTCGCGGTACACCCGGGGCTGCTGAGCAGTGCCGTTGGCGCCTGCGGTCGGCTGTGAGTCGAGCTTGGCGCAGCGCAGTTGCCTTGTTTCGGGTGCGCGTGTCCGCGTGTCCGCGGTTAGCGGTTAATTACAATTAATGCATTTTGATCGACCAACGTCTTAATCGACAATTAACCGTTAATCGATTAATTGTTGACATCCCTAATCACAACCATTTTCTAAATATGTTTTATATTAAACAAGTAGATTTATTTAAGTCATGCTCATTTTAATGCAACCACTATGCAAACTAGCTTTTATCATGAATTGTTTGACAACGAATAACATCTCTTTTTTGCTATGTGGATCAAAATGTAGATATTCTGTAGATATTCATATCCTCTGGTGCAAGCTCATTGATAATTTACTAGGTGCTCTGTAGGCTCACCACTCCACAGATCTGACATATAACTTTGTGGTGACTAGGGGTGGGTATTGGCAAAGAAGTCACGATTCAGTTCGAATCACGATTCATATGCCACGATGAGATACTATCACGATGCATCACGATATTTGAATTATTGCGATGCATTGCAATATATTTGACATACTTCAGTGAAAATGTACCAAAAAAAAGAGGATAACTTAAATATAGTGGCTGTGTATCTGGGTAGTGTCTTCAATTGATACATAACTCTGAGCAACTCAATTCATAACTGAATTTATTGAATAACAGAAACAAATAAACCAAACCAATAACAAAAAAAGTGCATAGGATTTTTTTCTAAAACAAAAAATGATGTTCAAACATTTGCCATTTTGGAGGTTGCTACCATCATAACAAACAATACCCTTTCACAAAGAAAAAAGTGCATAGGATTTATAAAAAAAATAAACTAATAATTAATTAATTTATGTATTTATATTAAATTATTAAATATTAAATTATTAATTAATAAAAATAGATTTTTGGAATCAAGAATCGATGCAGTATATTGTGAAAGTTAGTATCGCGATGCATTGTCATGACGATTATTTTGCACACTCCTAGTGGTGACACCTGCTTATTTTCATGGAGATAGGTTTAACATCATACTACATTTCTATGGCGACAAGCAGACGGTATACTCTATATCAGTAAACTTACATAATGCACCTTATAGCCCAAACTATACAAAAACATAGCTAATAATGCCTTACACTTGTATTCCAATTTACAGGCGCTACAGTGAGATCATTATTCATTCACACCCTACTCAGTGGTGGCAACAGACTGGCAGAAGCAAGGCTGCTAATATGCATCCTCTCTGATCACCATCAATCCCTCACACACACTACATTCATACAGGTGTCTTGCTTAAGGACACAACGACAGAAGTTGGTCTGAGCTGGAATAGATCCTCTAACCTTCAGGTTGGAGGACTACTGCTCTGATCACTGAGCCACTGTCGTCCTTCAAACTAAAAACAAATATAAAAGTAATGTTGGTCTTACCTTTTGCAACTGTGTTTCTAACTTACTACACTCTTCTTTTTTCTGTTCAATGGCAATCTCCAGTGATTTGAGTTTTGAATCCTTTTTAAGGCCTGAGGAAGCCAGTGACGAGGCATGCTCCTTCAGATCAATGAGACTGGACTGTGTATGGGTAGAGAATGCATAGAGAAGTCATCTGCTTGTTTAAAGTACAAAAAAACTGTTTCTTTTAATTACAATACTGTTAACAAAAATGCAGGAAAAGTAAAAGTAACAAAAGTATTTTGTGGAAACAGCATTAACCAATCTAGCAGTAGCAAAGATAGTTCATTAATCCAATAGTATTAATCATAATACTAGTAAGTGGAGTGATTGAAGTAGAAGCCTCAGTAGTGTGTTGCATGGGCACTGACCTCTTTTTCAGTCAGCTCTATCTGCAAACTGTTGACCTTTTCCTTTAAATCCTTGTTCTCTTTCTTGTAAGACTCCACTTCCTCCAGACGCTCACGATCCTCCCTCTCTCTTTGGTCTTTTAAACGCTCAATAATCCGCTCCTAATCCAGTCACAAACACATAATAAACCGTTGATTTGTATGTGATCAAAATACCAAATATTGCGGTATATTGGTTTGGGAGTACCTTCTCGGACAGCGCCTCCTCCAGGGTGGCCAGGGCAGTGTCTGTGTTACTGGAGTCAGTTTGGAGGGACTTGATGCGATCTTTGAGGTTTCCCAGCTGTTTGTCTTTGTCACGGAGCTGTTCTTGAAGGTTTTCAATCTGTTGCAGGAAGAGTAGAAACACTAGTGAATAACTGAGTGGCTCGTGTACATGCTAAATAGTATGGGCACAACTTTTATAACAAGTATTTATTTTATTCCTAAAACTATTTAATTAAAAACATTATATTTTGTGCATTGCAGGCTATATGTTATCCTGCATATAAATGCCAAATTTGAATTAATAACATTATTAATACTTTGCAGATGATGTCAATTCAGGAATATAACAATGCATCTATTCAGGAATATAACAAAAAACAAGAAAAACAATCAAATAATTTCTTTACAACATGATAAACCAATTGCAATGGTGCACTATACAACTTTTCAGATGGAGGGTCTATCGCTCGCTTGTCCCCATAAAGATGTTATTGTGTTGCTTGAAATGTTCCACAGTATGGCATTAAACTTAATTATATCCTGTTAAAATTCTAAAGGGGCTGGTGAGGGCCTTTGTACTTTTTCTTAATTAAATTCTGATTGTTTAACTTCTGATAAAAGAGACCTCTCAATCTCATGGACATGTAAAACATTAATGGACATCTGTAACCCACTTATTTTCAGTCAACTCCACCACTCTGAACATAATCTGGACCAGCTTGTACTCCAAAACCACAAATTAAAAATAACCCAAAATTCACAAAAATGTCATAGAAATTTTATATGAATTCCACCTGGACTTTTTAGTCTAATTACAAGTCCCTAAATCTTTACTGAGATATGCTTCAGCTTCCACATGGGAATTGTCAAGATGCAAAAAAAATGCTCAATCTGCTGTCTATCAGATCATCCCCAGGGACAGCTATATTCTTATATTTACCCCATATAATTCAGGCACAATTTGAAATTTGACTTTCCTTTGTGTAGAGCTTGTTCCCACTTAAAATGAGAGTAGATCAGAGCAGAGCCTCAGCTTCACAGAGAGTGAAGAGTTCAGACATTTGTCTGTGCTCCAAAGGGTTCAGAAACAGATTCAGTTTGAACCAAGAGTCATTTTAGTAGGAAAAATAGACCGAAACACTAAGAGGATACATACATGGAACCACCAGGCAAAGTTACAGAACAGCTTTGTGGAAAAATTTTTTTTTCAAACAAGCAAGGTGGACCCTCAACCAGGAAAATTACATAGTGCACCTTTAAGAAAAACTAAAAAGATGTGTTAGATAAATATGCAGTGGTCGGATTTTAGGATAGATTTACATAACAGAAATGAATGTAAAAGGTAAATTAGGTTTGATGAAAGCAAAAATCCTAAAGGGGGGTCTGGAGGAAGAGAGAGAGTAATACTATTTATAGCTTATACAACCAGAGGCAGTGAGGCAGAAATATCTGGTCTTTCTATGGGCTCTGATCCCTCCAGAGACACCAGACAGCCTTCTGCGGTTTAGAGGCTTTGTTTAAGACACACGGTGGTCAGATTAAAATAGTTTATCAGCATTATTTAAATACATTTAGTGTTGCCACAGTGTATTTCCAGGTACATTGCTGCCAAGTCGGAGAATTTTCCTCCTCTCTTTTTATTAGATTGTAAATAAAATATTTTGAAATGTTCTGCATGAAATTGTTTAGCTTAGCTATTAAGCAATCTGGTAAAGTATAAAACATCAGAAAAAAGGAAATATTCTGACAAAAGAGTACCAGTACTATTCAAAGCATGATCCAACCATACCTTCTTCTGTAGCACGTTGATCTTCCGCTCTTTGACCTCCAGCATGTCCTTCATGTCCCTGATCTCTCCAGCGAGTGTCCCCTTCTCCTCAGTCAGGTCCTGAAGCTGTTTGGTTTTCTTATTTAGAAACGATTCTTTCTCCTCAAGACGCAGGCGGAGAGCATCCACCTGAAGTAAGTGTAAGCAAAATACAAGCTTGTTCATCTTTAACTGAATCTTAAATTGTAGAAATAATGTCTTAGCTAAAAAAAAATCCTTGGAACAAATATGTACAACAATTACATTTTTCAGAACTCATTATGAGCTTTTCATAATGTTATAACAGAGTTCCCTCCACATAATTTAACTCAAAATTGTATTTTGTACATGCATATTTGAGTAATCCTGTATGACCTGCATTCAAGAGAAATCAGAAAATGCATGTTTTAACATACCCCTTATCGCCTCCCACTTTTCTGTACTTGCGATTATTCAAAACATTACATAAAAATATCACATAGCCATATCACATAGCCATTTTACTAGCCATTTATACTTGCTCTGGTAAAATACAACTACGAAGAAGAAGAAGAAGAAGAAGAAGAAGAAGAAGAAGAAGAAGAAGAAGAAGAAGAAGAAGAAGAAGAAGAAGAAGAAGAAGAAGAAGAAGAAGAATCCATGATCTTATTGCTCGGCTTGGTCAGGACCTCAGCTGGAGGATTTTACCTGGAGCATGTTTTGGGTTGATGGGGGAAACCGGAGTACCCGGAGGAAACCCATCCAGACACGGGGAGAACATGCAAACTCCACACAGAAAGGCTCGGGCGACCCGGAGATCGAACCCAGACCATGCATGCAAACTCCGCACAGAACACACACAGAAAGGCCTGGGCGACCCGGGGATCGAACCCGGAACCTTCTAGCTGTGAAGCATGAGTGCTAGCCACTCAGCCACCGTGCCGTCTCAGGGAATATCAGTTTTGCACTACTTCACATGAAGTCAGTAGACGTGGTTCTGCTTTTAAGCCATTTAAAATCATTATTGCCGTAGAAAATGAACAAATTAAAATGAAATTTCAATACTAAATTCCCCAAAAAGCATAATATGTCTTTTTCAATATGCTATGAATTATTAGCTTGATACAGTGTTTGAGTGGCACCTCAGTCTGGAGGATGGCAGCGCGTTGCTCCTTGGCAGTGAGAGACTCTTTGAGAACTTCGATGTGCTGTTTGCAGTCTGAGTTCTGGTTGTTGAGAGTTTCTAGTTTTGTCTGCAGAGCCAGCAGCTCCGACTCCTTCTTCGAGAGCTCCTGCTTCAGCTGGTCAATCTGCACCAAGGGGACATGGCGCTCATCATCACAGATGAATAGTGTAGTCTTGTAGTGGCTAGTCGCTTGTACATGATTTCATCAAAACTCTTTTCTCCCATTAAAAATGCATTTAGGACTGACTCTCCTGCTTTCTTCATATATTATACATCATGCCTATTCATGATTGATGAAATTCTAAAAATAGTATAACAAAACATGTGAGGATCATATGGAGAGGATGTAAACATAACATAGAAGCATCAGAAAAGAGACCAAGAGATCAATAAATCTATATTTGAAATGAATGAGGTGGATTCATGCCTTTAAACATTCTTGTAGAAAATACTGATTTGTTCATTACCTTTCATAAGTTATGTTTTTCTTATTATCACTCAAAATAAACCAGATAATAAAAATACGCAATGTTCTATATATTGACCTACTTATTCTTTTCCCCCCAACTCAATTCAAATGCATTAAGTGGTGTCTTTAAGCTCGAAAACTTTGCACCTTCAGATAAAGTGACTGCATTTGGAAAAGCATGCATCAGCACATTTAGTCATTCATTTGAGTAGCCTGGATGTGGCACTCCACTCCCTGAGAGCTGGCAACAAAACACATTGCAGATGTCACTAAATGTTACAGCAGTTTCATACTGTAATCAGCCCACTGCACATTGCTTTAGTTGAGTGCACCACAAACTGTTTATGTACCTTAGTTTTCATAAATTTGGAGTGATTCTTGTAGACCTCCATCTGCTTGATCTCCTCTTCTCTGTCCTCAGTGTTCAGCAAGCCATTTGCTTTTAGCATTTGGATCTCATCTTCCAGATCTCGAATGTTGCGCTCCAAGGAGGCAATTTTGGTATCCTGTACAGAAGACACATGCGGACAGACACACGTTAAATCAGAGCCAAAAAGTTGATAGTCGTCATTAAACTGTCAGTAAGCTAAAAGCAAAAGCTATGGTATGTTAAGTGAGGTAAACATAAAAAACAAACATGGCAGATTGTTAAACAAAAGCTCAAGAGAATACTGGTAACAACAGTAGTATCAGTAAAAATCAAAAGGTTCCTAGCTAGCTGCTTACAGATGGGTATCTATAGATTAGTCACCATTCGGAGATGTTAAGCTCACGCAGAGAGAGGAGAGTAGACCAGTGTGAAGCAGCCAAGCCTAAGGGTGAAGATGAAAAGTAGCTTTTGCAGTAGTTTCTTGCAGATCAATGCAGAACACAAGCTCACAAGACTGCAACTGTGAGTGCTGCTGTAGCCTTAGCTTCACGGCTTTTTAAATAAATAATACAACGTCTTTAAGATTAGCCATGGTCCATCTCTCTTTTGCAGCGGGGGCACAATGCAAGCTTGCTCTGTCTTCCAGTGGCTTTGAACTTGTGAACTTGTGTGAGCAGGGCCGGACCACTAGCCACCAATACAAAGAATCACGGGGGTACACATTACAAAACAGAGATGGTGATGGAGACAGGAGTGGCTTATAATAATAATTGAGATTGAGGGGTTATAATGCATTAGACACATGTACATGCACTTGCCATTGCGTTACCTCCCCATGTTACGAGACAAACATCAATATAGTCAGATGGCTGCAACAGATATACAAGGCACCGTACCTTTAAACAGCGAGCTGATTTTTTTTTACTCCATCCACATGTAATCACTGGCCCTTCGACCTGATCAGTAAATCCTGCCCTTTATCGCCTTCTATATCCATGTCCCTGCACACTAGCACACTCTTACTGTCATAAACAACCACACCTGTTTCCATGGTAGCAGCAGGCAGGCAAGGCTATATAGCTGCGGTGCACTGTCTCTGGTGAGTGAGGAGGAGCAGGCGAGCAAGAGGGAGGCATACGAGGGGAAAGGGAGGAGGGAGGGATATTTGTGCTTCTATCAGCAGCGGGACAGTACTGGGATGGGGACAGACAGAGAGAGGCTTCCTGCACACAGCACACACACACACGAACCAAGAGGCAGGTTTTTCCTATCGTCCCTCTAAATGGAACTCATCAGGACACCAGCGCAAAAAGGGGGTCACATGATCACGTTTGGGGGAGGAGGGAGGATGGAGAGGGGAGCGCCAATCTGAGCCGAGTGAAGGGCCGTGTCAGCTCCGCGATGATGTCATGATTTATTTTGAGGAAGTGATGTCAGGCCTCTGCAGTGGGCTGATGTGGATTCAGCAGTGTACAGAAGCAGCCAGAACAGTACAGTTCACCTCCGACCATGGCTCAATACAGGCAACATTAGCAGTGCACTGATTTGCATATACAGTAAGCTGCACCAGAAGCAATGAGAGGAGTGGTAGCTAAATTATGAAAAGCATCTTGAAAAGTACATGCATAGATTGCTTTGGGTGTAACGTGCTACATATGCATAATAGTTTCATACAATACAGTACCATAAGTCTTGTCGTGTACATAGCATTAGTTCACTTATCAATTTAGCAAGATGCAATAGTATTTTCCAAATTAATTGTAAAACCAAAATTCTTAACTATAAGATACTTTCTAGATTATATGATATGGTAAAACTAATCACCACTAATAATTACATACAGCCTTTCAGGATAAAATATTTGACAAGACTTTGATTGTGAAACATGGAGCATAAACACAGCCCTGTACAATTCTGTGTGAGCAGGTAGATTTGATTAATATTGAACCTTGAAGGTCCTTTATTATGCAAAATGTGCTCTTATGAACTGTTCAAGCTCATCAGAAACATACCTGGAATTGTGTTTTGTTTTATTTGCACATTGAGAAACTCTTTATTATAAGACTGTCTATATCTCCAAAGCTCATAATGCTTTGTTCCACCTTGTGATGTCATGAAGAGGTGGTTTTCAAGTTAACAGCTATCTTTTACCTTTTGTCTAGTAAAGATGGGCAATTCCTGGGCTGAAATCATCCAAATGATTCTAGACAAGGTGTATAGAATACTTCCTGAATTACCACATGACATCACAAGGTGAAATAGATAAAAAAAATTTGTGTTTGAGAAAACTCAGCCTAAATATGCTGGGTTTGTGTGTTAGACATGAGTGAATGAAACAAAACACAACTCCAGGCCCTTTAACATGTGACCAAAAACAAGCTAAATAAAATATTATTGCACATGTAAACAATATATGCCATGATTAGCCCAAACAAAAGGAAATATTTAATTAAAACATAGAATAGAATAAGAAATTATTTAGCAGTTCTTACTTTCATTTCAATGATGGTCTGTAGTGCCTTGGTTTTGCTTGGGTCTTGATGTAGCTGATTTCTCCTGTGCAGTTCCTGTTAGAAATATACAGGAAAAAGTCTATAGTACCACAGTGTTTTCTTTGTTGTTAATGTCATTCTATCCACACATGGTATGGTGCATTACAAATACAAGACATGGGAAGAAAAGTTATTTAGTAAATAAAGTATTGCATTGTCCTCTAGGAACTGTAGTGCAAATGTGCCATGAACATGTTCACATGACAAAAACATGTATTGACTGTACAAAGTACAAAATATATGAAGTGTCAAAACCAATCTGGTTTGGTTTTTACTATCATCACCCAGTATTTCACTTTCTGACATTTCTAATTCTCCCTTGCCTGAACAGCTTGCAGCTTAAACACATGTTCACAGTCCTTTTATGTGGATCAACCCATGTGCTGAATATGGGGAACATGCCATAGGCTACAATGAAATTATTTTAGACACATTAAGTGAAGGATGGTTAGAAAAACTGAAAGCATTTACTATGCATAATATTGACTTTGCCACTGAGCTAAAACATATACTGTATCTAACCATCTGGTGCGCCCTCATTATGCCTTAAATACGTTTGTAACTATTTATTTACACAAATAAATAAATAAAATATTAGCTTAAAATATGCTTTTGTTATTACAGATTTAAGTGTCCCACCACGGACTTCAAGCCCTCAAGTCGGCATTACAGATTCTCAGAAAATACGTTTTTTGTGGGTTTTTTTTCAAAATTTGTGATTTTCCGTTTTTTTTGCAGAATGTGCTAGTTGAGATCATGAAGAGGCCTCTCCATGTTTCAGATAACAGCATTAGGGAGGTTAAAAACATACATTTTTAATTTCAAAAGGGCTTGTTTTTGTGGAATGAAACGGGGCGTGTATAAATCAACATATTTCCCCAAGCCCGCGCGCCTGCCAATCCTGTTGCGAGTAGCACCGAAGGGGGATTCCCCTGTAGGCAGATCAGCTGTGAAGAGCTCCTGCATATGTAAGTGGCACTGCAGGACAATAAAGGACATGAAAATGGACTTTTAACTTCTACTTGGACACATGACACATTCGGGAGACCTTCGGGACAGGTTCAGGACACGTCCATTTCTCCAGAGCTCAAGTACAGAGTGCAATTTGGCTCCGAAACACACAGTACGCGTTTACATGTGGAGATACGCCGAAAACACTGCAACATGGGGTGAGTCATAATTATTATCATATTTCTGCATCAAATGGACTTTATAGACTTTAGGACATGTTTAAATACTAATTCAGCTTTCATGTGGCAATCATCTGTGCTCTGAGCGGACCGCGCTGTGCGGCTGCTCACTGCATATTGTGGCTCCGCGGATCTCCATTCACAATGCGGCTAAGATAATGCTAATGCTAGCATTGAAACAATGCGGTGAGCGCAGGGCTCTCAAGTTTTGAGCAAGGTCGTGCGTGAGACTGCGTAATTTCCAAGGAGCGGGGGGGGATTGTGTGTGTCACACTCTCAAAGCGTGAGACTTGAGCGTGATCAAAAACAGTCTCTTTAGATTAATTTCCACTCTATTTTTGTTTATATAAAAGCCGAACATTTTGCCATAGGCTATAGCGGTGGAGAAATACCGTTTCGGTACTTTTGTAACTTTTTTGCCTCGGCGCTTATTTAGCCATGAGGGTTTGAATGGAAGTTCTTATGGGACTCGCAGCATTTGAACCTTAAATGTTTTCTTTTTGTAACTTTTTTTTTGAATGAATTAGGCTGCAATGCCAATACTAATTATTGAATTGTTATTAAAGTCCATTTTGATGTGACCAAAAGTTTATTTATAGGTATGTGCAGTACGAAATTCATTTGAGCAGTATTACCTCCTGTGAAATACTCCTTAAATACCTGTACCTTGGTATTTTATTACATATTTTATTCCTTTTTTTTAATTATATTGGTTACTTTGCTATGCTATTAGTACTTCCTGACTATAAGTAAATTTTGTAGTAAACTTTGACTTAACATATTATCCTGTGTATTATTAAATTATTGAATGATTCTGACCTGCCCGGACATTAACACACCACACCACTACGTGTCCTGAAATCCTGCGGTCGGTCAGTTATATTAATTTAATATAACTAAGACTTTGAACATTTATTGAAAATATATAAAAATGTCATACTTTGAGTACCTCTCTGAGATGGATGTTTTCCTTCTCCTTCTGATCCAGAATGACCTCCAGGTGTCCAAGCTGAGCCTCTGCTTCAGCAATGCGCCTGGCCCGCTCCTGCTCCTCTTCATCAGATGCCCTTCCTGGTCCTGGAGGCAGCCCTTTGCTCTGCAGCATCTCCAGCAGCTTCTTTATAGACTCATCCCTTGCACCCAGAGTTTGCTTCTGTGTCTCGATCCTCAGCTCCATCTCCTCTAGGGTCTTTCTGAGTAGGAACAGTTCCTTGGCCTGTCGGTCGTGTTCGGCCTGCAGCCTCCTGAAGTTCTCCTCCGTCAGCTCGATGGTGGTGAAGTGCTCTGATCCAGGCCTGTTCCCGCTCTCCTGCTGCAGCAGGTGGTTGAGGTCTCTCTGGGTGCGAAGCTCATCCTGCAGGGCCTGGATGGTCATCTGGAGGTGCTGGAAACACAGACACTTGGCTCAAACTTACAACATTAGATACAAGTCTGAGGGAAATACAGACCCAAGTCAAGGATGCATGCATTGATGTGGTATTAAGCATCTCTACAGCTATTTAAAATATACAACTTTTACTTTTCTTCTCACACGTTTAACATTTTTAGAGCAGTGCTCCTACTTCCAGGATCAGACTGAGTCACTCACTGCTACAAGGTTTGATTCTGCTCTGTAGCATTTAAAAATATATATAGTGTGTGTGTGTATATATATATATATATATATATATATATATACACACTGTACACTGTATGTATATAATTTAACAGGTTTAGTGTTTATCAAACAAATTCAAACAACATCATTACTGATATTAAATAAAAGCTACATTTACATCATTCAGACATAGCATTATGACCACTCACAGGTGAAGTGAATAATACAGATGGAAATAATCATGATAATCATATAAGGCAGCAAGTGAACAATGTTTTTAACATTCATGTAATAGAAATTTAAAACCAAAAAGCTGTGCAAATGATTTGATTAGAATGGGTTTGACAAGTGCCAAATGTTCTGCAGAGGTCAGGACCGTTCAAAAATATGGTCCAAAAGAACAGGGTGAATTATGATTGTTGCCTAAATAGCAGAAGAGGATAATAATTCTTCTAGAAGTTACTGGAATATAGGTTTGTTGGGTTGAATTTGAGGCAAGTGGTCATAATGTTCTACCGGATGTATGTTGAGAACAGTTGAATTTGAGCACTTGCAGTGTATTAATGGCTGCAAATTCAGAAAATCTATATCTATAGTTTTTCTGCGGTGAAAGTAATATAATTTGCATCATTTAGAGGTAAATATGAATGGTCGGAAATTACCTCTACCGAAAATGTCCAGCAACTGTGTGCCTTCATAATAGGATACGCTGCTATTACGGCCACTTTTCTGTCAAAGATTGACTGAGATGTTCTTGTTCTTGTAATATCTTTTCATACATATCAAAATCAATCTTTGTCCAAAACATTACTTAGTCATTTCAAATAGAGTTTGGGGTATCAACAGAGGGTTAGCAGACACATTTGATTTGGTGATTTAGGTGCACAAATTATCCAGTCTTTCTCGTGGTGCTTACTGAGGATAGAGGGGAGGGTTCACAGTACAGACAGGAGAGCTCTTTGTTTCTCTATTGGGCTTATGGGAGAGAGGGAGTCATTTTGACACACTGAGGCTAACGGTATGTTGTGCACTCAACACGTGGTGCAAACATAGCGACAAACCTTAGTCCTGCGGGCATCCAGCAGCTGCAGAGCATGGGCAGAATGAACAGAAAATACAGATGCATGGTAAACACAGCGTCAGAGCATGAGTAACATACAGGATGGCCAACACCAGCCAACTTAAGCTTTATAGGAGCGCCACCCAGGGGCCGGGGCTGTTATTACACCATTTACAATGTATCAATGGATTTATTATGGTTTATAACCTTTCTGGAAAGATGTGTTTGTAAAAAGTCTTATCTTTACAAGTAAACCAGTTGTAGTATCAACTCATGAATGTGTTCAAGAAAAATATTCTCCATTTTAAATGTACAGGAATAGCCGATAGAGCCTTTTATTCAGTTCTTCATTTTGAAAAAAAAATAAAAATAATAATAATAATAATAATAATAATAAAGTTTGATAAAATAAAACTCAAAAAATATATGTTTATTTTATCAAACATTTGTAATAATAATAATAATAACAATAATAATAATAATAATAATAATAATAATAACAGGCCTATTATGTCTTATATACAATATAGCCAAAATCTTAAGACATAATTAAAAAAAAACACACAATGTCTCAAAGAGATGTGACCTCAATCCAAAAAGTGACACTATATTAACGTTGTTATGTTATAATTAGTAGTTAACAACGTCATGTGCATATATCTTCCAACCACAAGAGGACAGTGTTTGCACAGGTATACTAAGCTGCACATACCTTCCACTTTTTCAGTTTAATTTAACACAAAAATAACTTAATGGCCATATATTTTACCTACCGTTTATTACACATTATGCAATGATCTTGTTTATCTATGTGGCTGCCTATAGAACAGCATTTTTCCTCCCAGCACCTCCTCTTCAATCAATGACTTCCCTAGACTTTACCATCAATCCCCCATACTGCATTTGCATAATGACACTGGTGTTTTAAATGATTAACAAGTTGTTTTTAACAAATCAATGCATTTGTCATTCACAGCACACATCTGTGAATCACTCTGACATGGTGTGTGTTGGTGGTCATCACGCTTCAAGAGAAATTAGCTTCCCGACAATAAGATAAGATAAGATAAGACTTTATTGATCTCACACAGGAGAAATTTACTTGCCACAGTAGCTCCAGGACATTTGAACAAGAAAGAAAGTGCATGCAGGCAGGAATGGGATAAAATAAGTAATAATAAAAAATTGTAATAATAGTAATAATAATAATAATAATTATTACTATTAATAATAATAATAATAATAATAATAATAATAATAATAATAATAATAATAATAATTATTATTACCATACAAGCATCAACATGGAAAAAGAGTATATTGCACGTCTGGCCTATATATTAGAATTATACAGTCTGATGGCGGTGGGGATGAAGGATCTGCGGTAGCGCTCCTTCTTGCACTGGGGGTGCCTCAGTCGGTTAGTGAAGGAGCTGCTCAGCTCCTCTATAGTCCAGTGCAGAGGGTGAGAGGTGTCGTCCATGATGGACATGAATATGGCCAGCTCCCTCCTCTCAGCCACCTCCTCTACAGAGTCCAGAGGACAGCCCAGGACAGAGCTGGCCCTCCTGACCAGCTTATTGAGTCTCTTCCTGTCCCGTTCTGTGCTGCTCGGGGCCCAGCAGACGACAGCGTAGAGGAGAGCAGAGGCCACCACAGAGTCATAAAAAGTCTTGAGCAGAGGCCTGCACACTCCAAAGGGCCTAAGTCTCCTCAGGAGGTGGAGGCGACTTTGGCCCTTCTTGTACAGGCCGTCGGTGTTGTGGGACCAGTCCAGTTTATTGTTGAGGTGAATACCCAGGTACTTGAAACTGTCCACAGTCTCTATGTCCTGCCCCTGGATGTTCACCGGTGGGTGAGGTAGTGGTCTCCTCCTGAAGTCGATCACCAGCTCCTTTGTCTTACTGGTGTTAAGGCACAGGTGGTTGCGCCCACACCAGTCCACAAAGTCACTGATGACCGAGCGGTACTCCAGCTCGTTCCCCTCCAACACACAGCCCACAATGGCCGAGTCGTCAGAGAACTTCTGGAGATGGCAGCTGTCCGTGTTGTATGTGAAGTCTGAGGTGTAGATGGTGAAGAGGAAGGGTGAAAGGACAGTTCCCTGGGGGGCCCCAGTGCTGCAGACTACCACCTCTGACTCGCAGCCGCACGTACTGTGGACGGTCAGTGAGGTAGTCGATGGTCCAGGCAGTCCATCCACTCCCGCATCCTCCAGCTTCCCTCGCAGCAGCGCCGGCCTGATGGTGTTGAAGGCACTGGAGAAGTCAAAGAACATGACTCTCACAGCACTCCCGGCGGTCTCTAGGTGGGTGAGCGCCCGCTGCAGCAAGTAGATGACGGCGTCCTCTACTCCTACTTTGGTTTGTAAGCAAACTGCAGCGGGTCCAGGGTGGGGCTCACCACAGAGCGGAGGTGGCTGAGGATCACCCGCTCCATGGTCTTCATGAGGTGGGAGGTCAAGGCAACTGGTCTGTAGTGGGCCGGTTCCCTGGCGTTTGTTGTTTTGGGAACCGGGACCACACAGGAGGTCTTCCACAGGACAGAGACCTTCTCCAGGCTGAGGCTCAGATTGAACATGTGGCAGAGAACCTCACAGAGCTGGTCTGCACAGGTTCTCAGCAGCCTGGGGCAGATACCGTCAGGCCCTGCGGATTTCCCCTTTCTGAGTCGCCTTAGCTCCCTCCTCACCTCGTCCGGTGTGATGGTGAGGGAGGGGCTGGGTTGGACTGCAGGGGGTGGTGGTGGGGGGTGGAGGGGGGCTGGTGCTGGGTTGGGTCCTTGTGAAGGGGGAGGGGGATGTGGCCACTGGCCCGGGGAGGTGTGAAGAGGAGGAGGGAGTCGGCAGAGGGGGTGGGGGGTGCATCAAACCTGTTGAAATAACAGTTTAATTCGTCCGCCCAGCGCTGATCACTATCAGCTGTTCCTCTGCCACTCTGTCCAAAACCAGACATGCTCCTCAGTCCTCTCCACATGCCCCGTGCGTTATTTTGGGCCAGCTGCTCCTCCATCCTCCTCCCGTAGTCCTTCTTAGCCCGTCGTCTCCTCCATTGGAGCTCCCGCTGGACCCTTTTCTGCTCCTCTCTGTCCCCTGAGTTGAAAGCCCTTTTCTTCTGGTTCAGGAGGGCTTTAAGCTCAGGGGTGACCCAGGAGTGGTTGTTGGAGAAGCACCGTACCCTCCTGGTTGGCACAGTGTTCTCCACGCAGAAGTTGATGTAGTCTGTGATGCAATGGGTCAGGCCGTTGATGTCGTTTCCATAAGAGTGAAAATGTCCCAGTCAGTGTTCTGGAAACAGTCTATCAGACTCTCACAGGCCTCCTGAGTCCAAAGCTTCACAGACCGCTTCTGCACAGGTCCTCTTCGCACCCTGGGTGTGTATTGCGGGAGCAGGTAAACCAGACAGTGGTCTGAGCGTCCGAGCGGGGGGAGGGGGGCAGAGGTGTAAGCGTCTTTGATATTGGCGTAAAACAAGTCCAGAGTCTGAGGCCCTGTCCGCACGACAACGTTCCTGTTTTTTTTTTTACCCGGGGTGAAAAAAAGTCTCGTCCACACACGTGTTGGATCAGAAAACATTCGCGTCAAGATGAGCACGGAGCGCTGAGTGAAAACGATGTAATACATATGTCACACCGATAAGTGGCGCTGTAAACTGGAAAGAGCCAGAGCCGCCGGAAATGCAAGACTAGAAAGAGCACATGCGCATAAAGTTCTTTCTCTTTCGTAAACAAGCAAACACATGCACTTTAAGGACCGTCAACAAATGCGAATTTATTTTGTCCCCCTGCTCCACCAATGTAGCAGGAACTCACTCCGGTAATGTGAAAATGTTGACCGTCCCTAACATAGACAGACGCCACAGAACGAAGGTTGGAGCTGCGTGAGCAGAGTTTTTGCCTATAAATCGATAGTTAGTATTACTTGCTATCGTTTTATTAGATAGGCATTAACAAGTAGAACTCTCGTTAACCTTGCTCGTGTTATTTACACAAAATGCTTGTTTGGATCTTAATACGGGAATGTTAAACATACTCGGACATTATGTTGGCTTTTCTGCGAGAATATACAACCGGGGACCATCACCAACGGGTAGCTATATAGTTGTGTGAATTTGTGTAAAGAAAACAGAAATGCTTTCATATATTTTTGTGTGTGATACTGCATGTGCCTGTTTGTAAGAGGTAAATTTTCATTCAATAAAAAAGACAAGAAATGGTTGCTCTATTTCTTTATTTACAGCACACAACACCCTCAAATTGGTATGGGTTCCTCATTGTCCACTATCTGCCTTTTCATTGACGGGATTTTTCCAGTTTTAAAATACGTGTTTAGCTTTGAATTGGCAAACACTCGTGTGTCGTGCGTACTGTGTGCAGGGTTACCTTCTGGTCACTGATCACGTGATGATTACGGCATCGCAACGTCATCATTTTCCCAAAAGTCGCGTTTTTTGCCGCCCACACGACAACGCGACCCCCGGCGTTTTCCGACTTCTCCACTCTGGAACCCGTTTTTGAAAAACGCCGTTTTCACCCCCCAAAAACACCGGCGCCGTGTGGACGACAGGCCCAAACGAAGACAAAGTTCCCCGTTTCCACCAAAAAACGTTGTCGTGTGGACAGGGCCTTATTGTCTCTCGTGGGGAATGTGACATACTGAGAGAAAGTGGGAAGAGTAGTGGAGAGTGATGTATGGTTAAAGTCCCCAGTGATCAGAAATAAGGTGCACGGATGACGTATCATCATGTCATTAACGACGCTATAAAGCTGTTCGCATGAACAGCTAAGCTTTTTTTTTTTCTTTTTACATTGAATGATTTTTACTCTGATTTTGTTTGATAGATTTGAAGGGAAATATGTATTCATATAATGTCGTCTGAATCAGATAGATTTGACTATGTCTGAATATGAGAGTAAAAAAACAAAACAAACCTAGCCTATATGAGAAAAGGGATACAATGGGTGTATATCGGATATCTGGATACAATTTTAAAATGAAACATTGAAAAATAAATAAAAAAGAAACATAAAAGCATAAAATATATAACCAACCTTAATAGGACAATAAGGTTGTGCAATCAAATTTAAAATTGATAAATTATTTAAGTTATTGCTTTTTTAATTTACAAAACTGATGTAATAGAAAATGTAACTGACATAAAAAATTATATTAGGTCTATACATTGTCCAAGGGTACATTTTGAAAAATTTGAATTAACCATGTTTTCAATTATTATCCAAATAATAATGATCAAGATTTTTACTTTAATCTAGCAGCCTTAATGGACTGATGGCCTTAGCTACCACACCACATCTCCTAAGAAAATGTAACTGCAGTTTTTCAGAACATTTTAATATTTTTTTTAAACATTAAGGTTTCTGAAGTTGTGAGCTCCAATTTAATTTCTACTGGATAAATTGTTCAATTGTACTATTGTATTGTACATGTAAATGTATTGTACAGTTCGCATACCGGGCAAACAGATCTACAGATGACGCCATTGCCATAGCCCTCCACTGTGCTGAGCCACCTGGAGCGATAGCAGAGCTACGCTCGGCTGCTCTTTGGATTACAGCTCAGCCTTCAACACAATCATCCCGGACATTCTCATATCAAAACTGAAAACCCTTGGCCTCCCTCCTCTCACATGCGCCTGGATTAAAGACTTTCTGACCAACCGACCCCAGACTGTGAGACTCGGCCCCCACCTCTCCCCCATCCGCACACTCAACACCGGCTCGTCACAAGGCTGTGTGCTGAGCCCCCTCCTGTACTGTCTCTATACCCATGACTGCAGTCCAACCAGCGACAGCAACCTCATAGTGAAGTTTGCTGATGACATCACAGTGGTTGGGCTCATCTCAAAGGGTGATGAGTCAGCCTACAGAAAGGAGGTCCTGAAGTTGGCTGCCTGGTGTACAGAGAACAATCTTGCTCTGAATGCCAAGAAAACCAAAGAGATCATCGTCGACTTCAGGAGGCAACGCACAGATCTTGCCCCCCTGTTCTCATCTTTGATGACATCTCCTGGACTGAGAACATCACAGCAATCACTAAGAAGGCTCAGCAGCATCTACACTTCCTGAGGGTGCTCAGGAAGTACGAACTAGACCCTAGCCTGTTACTGACCTTCTACCGTGCGTCCATTGAGAGCCTGCTGACTTACTGCATCACCATGTGGTATGGCAGCTGCACCAAGGCGGACAGGGAGCGGCTCCAGAGGGTAGTTAAGACGGCGCAGAAAATCAGAGGCTGCCCTCTTCCCTCCTTGATGGACATCTACACCTCCCGCTGCCTCAGCAGAGCCAACAACATCATCACCCCGGCTCTCAGTTCTTTGACTTGCTGCCCTCAGGAAGGTGTCACAGGTGCATCAAAGCAAGGACTAACAGACTCAAAAACAGCTTCTTCCCAAGGGCCATAACCACTTTGAACACTCACATGCACTGACTTACTCCATATTCCTGTCCCCCACTCCTCCCCATCCACCTGTTGTGCAATTACTTAACACAGTGCAATATAGAAAATATTTATTACAGTGTAATAATATAGTTTTATAATATAGTTTTTGTAGCATATCCACCTGGGCAATAGTTATTACTGTGTAATATCTTGAACTGGGTTTTGTAGCATATCCACCTGTTGTTGTGCAATACCTAATTACAGTGTAATATCCTGTGGTGCAATACTTAACAGAATGCTATAGCTTGTTGATAATATTTAATGCAGTACAATATGCTAAACTGAATTATGTGAAATATCTCCCTCTGCAATGTAGAGAATGGTTGTAATGTGTCACCCTTACTGCTATATATGAGCAAGCCAAGACTTGCAATAACCTGGCACTTTTTGCACTATTTCACTATTTTTTATTACCATTACTGTGTTCTTTTACCCATACTGTGTTGTAAATATCCTGCTGTGTTGTATATATCGTACTTAAATGTCTGCACTGAAGTGAGATGCTTTCAATCTCATTGTGAGCATGTATGATGTAAATTCTACATATGAATAGTGACAATAAAAGGCATTCTATTCTATAAACAGACCCCTTCTGTAAAAAGATATTTCACACTCCATATTTGTGAATGTGCTCTTTGTCGGTTTTCTCTCAGCATGAATTTAAATATATAATGTAATAAAGATGAAAGCAAATAATATCACAAATTGGTAGTTTGGTAGTGAAGTTCCATTTACTGTTATTATATAAAAATTAAACTAAATGTATTTTATCCAGTTTTGTTCTTATGAAGGTGTACTTGATCAGAATATTATACGTAATTTTTAATAAATCACAATATATCGTGTTTTAGTATTGGGATATATATCATGATATATTGAATCATAACAGGCATATGATGATTTGTATCGTAGTGCCAGATTCACACCCCTAGTATTAATATCATTTCACTTTTCCAAAGAAAACATTCCCGCATCCATATTCACCCAGGGTCTTCTGCCTTTACTGCCCAGTGAAGTGTGACCTGCGCTTGCTTTCAGTGAGGGTAAGAGGCAGAGAACTCACAGGGCAAGTACAGGCAAATCAGTCTGTATTTTGTGGAGTGCGTTGTGAAAGCCGAGCCTGAGCAGCTTTGGTCATGAGTCTGTTAGATGTGGTACAGCTTTATATTGTTTTACACTGTATTGTTTTTTTCCCTCAATGTGTTGCTTTGGAACCTGTCCAACTTCCCACCACTGTCAATTCCCTCTGCCTTTATCTTTGAAGCCAGTCAAGCCCATATGGTTTGAACGGCAAACTTTGTTAACTTTGAGCATATTTGTAATACTAGGATGGTGATCACATAAAGTTGAAGAACTTCAGTATCTCTTTGAGCTGCTAGGTGGCATTGTGACTGGAAAGATAACAATTATCTATATATATTTTAGCTTACTACTACTACATGTTAACTTTGTGAACATTCAAAGGTCCCATGACATGGTACTTCTTGATGCTTTTATATGGTGCCTTAATGGTTCCCTAATACTGTAAATGAATCCTTCTTCAAAATCAACACTCAGTGCATGAGAAAGACAGAGTCAGAAAGTCTCTCTCTGAACTCATTCTGGGCCTTGTTGCTTGAATGCAAATGAGAAGGGCACAGATAGGTGTAGGAGCGGGTGGGGGGGTGGGGGGCAAATACGCCCGCTGGAGCGCTGCTCTCTGTGATGTCTCCCAATTCCGCATTTTAAGCATGAAGGGAGAAAGGAATTTCAATGAAAAAAACACATTTTCACAGAAAATAAAATTAAACCACTGCTGTTTCAGAGGTCCAGAGGGTCGGGTAAAGGACTTCCGAGCCTAGAAACACTCACACGTGCCTCCAGGCAAATAAAAAAACGCATTTCGCATTGCATAGCTCATTCGCGGTCCAAACTCTCTGGGCGTGATTTCCAGAGACAGGACGTGGACGGCCAGACGGTGGTGGAACTGCATTTGCATTTCTTTTTTCGACGTTACGTAACAAAGGTGCCTTGTTCAGAATCGCCCGTTTGAGCTGTGTTTTTTTCAAACGCAGAAAAGGATCGCAAATGCTCAGTTTACACATTTCGCAACTTTTAGCCATTGGGGGGCCTAAACAGGGTAGGGAAGCTCACATTAACGTTCAAAAACCTCAGAAAGTTAAAATTTCATGCCATGGGACCTTTAACTGTTAACTTTGTTACTAAGTAGGGATGCACTAAGTATCTGACCAATCATGACTCAGAACAGGACCAAAGTAAAGAAGATGAAGGAATGACTAGTCAATTGTGCTCTGTCATGACTTCCAGTCCAACAATTGATTTCTTTGGGGTGTCCTTCTAATGGAAGAGCTATAATAGGAAATCAAACATGACCATTTTTTCCAGACTAAAGAAACGCTTGGCATTTGCTGAGGCTAATCAAGTCCTACAGCCTGTACCAAGATAATTGGCCTAGTTTTGCTCTGTTGGTAAAAGCCAATAAATATATTCCCTCAACAAGCCCAACGAGTGTGACCAAATGATCATCCCACCATAACAATATACTTATGTTAGGATGCCCCACAGGCCTAAACCAAGATTGAGAGGACCCATAGTGTAACACATCTGTCTTTTTTAGCCGACATACTTCATTAATGATCCCCACCAGGAGAGATATAAATATCATCCAGGGCACAGTCAGAGCAAACCCGGACGGACAAGGCAAGGCATAAAAGGAGTCTCTCTTGTATTCAGTACAAAGGGACTGAGGCTCACAGTGCAAGGCTTTCACATTGGGTTTAACATATTGAGCTGAGCTGTGTGTTAATGCCAGACTAAAAATATGCACAGATTCACAGTCAGTAATAAGTAGCAGTGAAAAATGATAAGCTATAAATGGCCTTTGCCTTATCTGTGCCACAGCTGAAAGAGCATGTAATTTTCCCCTAGACACTCTCGCTATAGGCATTACTTTTGTTCAGTCTTTTCATATTAGAGGTCGCAACGGGATGCAGCAACTATAGACTTAGGAGGGGAACAAATTAAATGGACAGTTAGTTATTCACTGATCATATTCTTTGCTGTTTACTACAAACTAGTAAGCCTATTTAAATTTTAATATCAAAATGTCATAAGAATCCTTGTCCCTGTGAAGAAATAAATGCCATAATTTTTACAAAATAAATACTTATTATGTTTAGCCATTGGCATGTTTTAGAGTGTTGGATTTATAGTGTTGTCCGACCAATACATTTATTCCTCAAATGTGGTTGGAGCCTATCCCAGCAAGTATGGATAGTGGGAAGCATGGTCAGTATAACTGACTTTGGCTTTTGCATTCATTCACCTACAAGCAGCATGGATACTTCTTTTCAACCATGGACAGTGAAGAATCAGATAAAAAACCCACAGGGAGGGTATGGAGAGAGCAACTCTGCACAGAGATTGGGAGCCTCTATCACAGCTGAAGACAGTATCCCCAAGGCACTATAGTCTACAGTACAGTCAGTCATCCATTTATTTTCTTTAACCAAATGCTGCTAGATGTTGGAGCCTAGGTCATTTACTATGGCCTTGAAGTGGGGAGGTATACACCATGGACACCTGCATATGCAATATATTTATGACAACTCAAAAGACAGTGAAGTCTGACATCATCATTACCACATTTTTTCTCAAGTATAAAAAACATGCATGTTTCTCTAACTCACCTGTGCTCATTGTGAGGTTAATTTTGACATATTTCCTTTTAGCAACATGGCTAGAGCCTTGAAAGGCGCCTAACAAATAAAATGTATTATTATTATTATTATTACCCTCCCGAGAAAAGAAAACAAACCATCAGGAAATGCAAGTACAATGAATGATTGACTATTCACCTGAGAAGGCAGGTGACATGTACAAATGCAGACAAGCTGAGTTTAGACAGTCACAGTGGTCTTGTGTTTGACCTTGACCCTGGAGTGATGTTGTTCGCTGCTCCAGTAATGACAGTTTCAGAAGCTCTGTGTGTGTGTGTGTGTGTGTGTGTGTGTGTGTGTGCGTGTGTGTGTGTGTGTGTGTGTGTGTGTGTGTGTGTGTGTGTGTGTGTGTGTGTGTGTGTGTGTGTGCGTGTGTGCGTGCGTGCGTGCGTGCGTGCGTGTGTGTGTGCGTGACAGCATCACTCAGGGTGACGGACAGAAGTGCAGACAGCCGGGCACACAGACCACAAGCAGCTGGCAGAAATTACCCTTACACTACTGCTGGTCTGCTTCAAGGGAAATTGTGCAATTTGCTGCATCATGCCACACTATGTTTGTATACTTCAACAAACAAATCAATTTAATTATGTAGGCCTCTATCCAAATATAAAGAGTGCATCATTTTTAAGATCATTTTTTGGTTTAAAATGAGCATGTGCGGCTACTTTACTTGTACCTTAAAACCTTCATCAATTATCAATTTTACATTAAACTCAATGATAATGATTTGTTTATTTCTACCACATGTTTCTATGTAGTAATTAGATAAATATAAATAGTCAATAGACTGGTGAACACTAAGTTTGAGTTTAACATACAATAAAACTGAATAAAGGGAGGGTTAACTGAACACTGAAAGACAGTGATTCGTGATTGAAGTCAGGGTGAATAAAGAATACAGATATGTATAGGCTCAGGCAGTAATGATTAAGTCAATTTTATAATTGTGTCTGAGCACTGTGCCATCTTGTGTCAGCTGTAACTGAACTGGGCCATTACTACTTTAATTCCTATATTTGAATGAGCTCAATATTATTGATTTGAGAACAAAAGATATTTGATTTTTTTATCATAATACGGTAATTGTATGTCTTTTAGTCATACTTTTATACCACTGGATTATACAAAATGGCTTCAGCAATTTATTCTGAGGAGCACTATCTGAGCACATAGTGAGTTAAATATTTATGAACACAACTCTTTCCAGAAAGGCCTTCATATTTCCTCTAAAGCTGAACTGACTGCAGCATTTGGCAAGGGTTAGCTTCATTCACAGGAGATGAAGACAAACTGAGACATGAGTGAATGGTTTGAGTTGAGCTGCTCTCACCTGGTTCTCCTCATGAGTCACTCTCATCTGCTCCTTCAATATGGATGTCCGTGCTGCCTCCTCCTTCCTCATGATCCTCTCCTTCTTCAGCTCGGGGCTCCAGAAGCTCTTGATGCTGTTTGTGGAGGAGCCTAACTTACTGTCCTTCAGGTCCAGTTCTCTCCGCAGCATCTCGTTCTCCCTCTGCATGTCCCTGAGCTGGGCCTGCATCTCCAGCAGCTCGCCCCCACTGCTCCTCACAGCCTGTCGCAGCAGGGCAGAGGGCACCCCCTGGTGGTGATGGTGTGCATGTAGCATGGACAGAGAGCCCAGGTCACTGTAGGACAGGATGTCCCCGTGAAGCCCAACTGAGGCGATGTTGGGACTGCTGCCCATGGCGGTGACGCGCCCCCCATACATGGCGCGGCTGGCCCGTCCTATGGTCATGTGACCACGGGGGTATGTGGCAGTGGAGCCCACACCTTCGTGGTCACTCAGGTACATGGGTCCTGAGGTGGCATAGGCAGCATTGAGGGACTGGATGTTCTCCATGGAGAGCGTCTTGCCCCCACCACTGCTCCCTCCTCCGCTGTTGGCCCTCCGATGGCCCAAGCGGGGGGAGCGGGGCAGCCGCGGAGACCGGGCAGGGCTGCTCTCAATGTGGCCTACTGCTCTGGCGCTGCCGTACATCTCCTGATAAGGTCCTTTAACAGCGACACGCAAAAATCAAACTGTGATTGTGTGAAGCACACATGAGCAGCTTACTTCATGTCTTTATCAGCAGAAATAATGTACCATCAATGTCCAACCCCAGAAAGCAGCAGAGAGCACCTGTTGAGAGAGTAGAGACAGTTAGCGTGTGCGACAAGAATGAATGGAAAAAACAAGATCAAAATATAGCTGCAAGCAGCAATGTGGGGCCAAGCACCGAAGGTGCATGTAGGCCAGGGTCTAACAGGGTCTGACACGGTCTAACAGGGTCTAACAGGGTCTGACAGGGTCTAAAAGAGTCTGACAGGGTCTAACAGAGTCTGACAGGGTCTAACAGGGTCTGACAGGGCCTAACAGGGCTGACAGGGTCTAACAGAGTCTGACAGGGTCTAACCGGGTCTGACAGGGTCTAACAGAGTCTGACAGGGTCTAACAGAGTCTGACAGAGTCTGACAGGGTCTAACAGAGTCTGACAGGGTCTAACAGAGTCTGACAGGGTCTAACAGAGTCTGACAGGGTCTGACAGAGTCTAACAGGGTCTAACAGGGTCTAACAGGGTCTGTTAGCCAGGCTTCCCAGGCTCCCTATGAAGGGTTCCCGAGATATGAGCTCACTTCAGCTAGATCAAAGACACATCAAAAACAGATCAAAGGTACATTTCTGCGTTGCCTAGCAACGCAGAAAATTCCTGTAAATTCCTGCAACTTTGACCTGCTGGTGGCACTAGACGGTTGGGGGTGGGGGGCTATAAATTGCTGTGGGTAATGAGGAGACTGGCTGGAATGTGCATGCAAAATTTCACAACTTTTTACCAGACGGTTCTAGGGGTTGCCATAGACTCCCATGAGTAGAAGAATAATGTATAAGAATCAGTAGAAACACTATGGTGCCTCGCACCTTCGGTGCTTGGCCCCAATTATTTAATCATAAGTAATCAAGTTACAAAGACGAATGATGCATTATACTGTATAATTGTACTGTACAAAGATGTCTGCATCTTTCACCCTATACAAATTAAGCTACATTTAAAATTTTAAAGCTACATTTGATTTTGACCATGTAAATCAGTCAATTACATTTCATTAAAAAAAAAAAGCATGAACACTGTGGTGGCACATTAGTAAGGCAAAAACAGCAAAAGTACTACGCATATATGTAAAAAGGGAGATGAAACTCACGATTCACTCTCAAACGTCCAGCTAACTTACTCCATGCCTTTTCCTGTTGGCTGTGGTCCTTATATAATTCCAATAAAAAAGTGAATTAATAAAAAAGTTTGGTTAACTGGGATGCCGGCAGGTTATTAACTTAATAACTAGTTGTACAGCCCTACACATTACAGTAAAGGTGGATTCTGTCATAAGCTTAAACTGTCTTTATTATGGACACCACATACAGGTGTCTAGTGTTATTTTTGGCCCCAAAGTCAAAGTGAACAATTCTTTTTTTAATGACACTTCTGTTCTGTTTCCATGGATACTCTGAGGGTTAATGGAGGCAATTGTCACTAATGTGAGTGAAGCACAGCACACCCTTACAAAGGTGTGGGGGAACTGATTATGTTTAATAAGGATGTATTTCTATTGAGTAAAATATAATCTATCAGTGTAGAACATTACTTCTGCAACAAATATGATATTCTCTTACAAACGTTTTGGAAGTGTGTGTAACCTGTTGAACAAACACAGTGGTTTCATGTGGCTTAAGCTGCATATATAAAGAGGACACAATGCTTTTCTTATTCTTTTTTTAAATCTTTTCTTATTCTTAGTGTGTGGATAGACCATGCTTCATGTTCAGAGGCTGCGCTGATTAATGATTGGGGTTTAGGTACTGAGGATTCAAGTCAGAAAGAGTTCTGGATTTCAGCATTGAAACTGGCAACCGAAATGAGAGGTTCATGTGAGGCACCTTCTGCTTTCTGATTGGATAATCATTTTTAGAACCAAAACATGAAACTATAGTATAAATTGGCCATGTGTAGTGTTTTTGTAATTAAGGATGAATCAGGATTACAATTGTAATAAGTAAACATTAGTAAACAATACTTTTTAACTGGGGGCACAGGTCTTGATTATTTGATTCGAAATCCAAATCTTATATACTGTTTAATATAAACTCATTCCCAAGTGGAGAGACCCTGAGCTGGTCACGGGAGATGAAAACATCTATATTTAGTAGCTGTAATAAAACATTAATTCAAATTCCTCATCCTTCCTGACATATTCAATTTTGGCACAGAGATGTAGCTGAAGTACCTGGGCTGGACATAATACCCAAGAAATACATGCGAGCAAAGCTGTGACAACCTTGACTCTTCTCTGCTTCTGTCTTTTATTTTTCAGAAGTTGTTGGCTTTTCCCATGCCCCCTAATGCACCAGTGACTCCTGCAGTGATGATCTGGAGGACAATGCCCCATCACAATACAGTTGGCCTTCAAAAAAGGGTAAGAAAGTAGTGTTATCACATCAATCAGAATGTCTGTGAAAAACAGTTTAAATTAACATGTAAATAGACATAAATGTCTTGAAACCAGTAAAATATATTCTACATTACACAACAAATTTAATCCAACCAAGTCAAACGTCTCAAATCCAGATTAAGATTGCAAATCCAAATCATGTTAAGAGAGGCTAATTAAACATGTTTGGAGTGTGCAGACAGGACTCACTCATGATTATTACTTCAGAATAATGGCATATCATATTGTATAGAAAAAAGTGATCATATTTGATCAACCTTGCATTTTTAGGCTGACAGAGCTGTGAAACCCTGCACTCTCCCAATTATTCCAACCCTCTATATACGAGCAAGACACTTTATACTATTTTTCCTTAAACCTTAAATATAGTCCAGAAACGTTTTATCATTGAGCAACAAGATCCAATCATCGTCATTACATATGTTCTAGGCTATTGCAGGTCTTTCACCATATTGTACTGGGCTTCAAAACAGAAACAAAGGCCAAGCGAGTGATGGCACCGTGGTCAGTTGATGGCGCTACTTTGGGAGGCAGTGGTGCGGATACATCTGCTCTGAAAGAGCCACCACAGGCCCTGCACGCGAGACACTCAAATGCGCTGTGACATTTCCAAAAGGCAGGAAGCAGACATTTTGCTTCCCATCCCACTGCCGTCGTGACTCAAACTAATTCTTAAACATACCTTTTTATAGACTTTTTTTTTTTTTTTTTTGTAGTGAATGGTTTTACCCTTTTATTCGCCACATGTATTAACCTCCATAATGGGAGAGTAATTGCTAATCTAGAGACACGAAACCGGTTCAGAGCGGTGCAACACATGCAACATCCTCCTCATCACGTATTCTACTACACAGCCCTGACGCTGCCTGTTCAGCCCACTTCAGTGGTGGGCTACAGAAGAACATCTTACTGTTCCCCTCATTTAAACCCACCCAGTAATTGAGAGACCGCTTTTATGGGATTCAATGTCGTAGCCCAAAGACGAATATTAATACAACATCACATAAATACAGCATGTCAACCAAGCCTCGTATGAAGAACGCGTTATGTTGTCTAGGGTGATACAGGGTGATACAGGCTGCATGAAGCGCATGCATTAGCACGGATGTACGAGTGACAGCTGGGCCTTCATTTTCGATGACTGGACGTGCGGTGCGTCGGTCGAGCAGCACCTGAACGCACCAATAAAATGGGCTGTACAATTCAACGTATGTGAGACCTTTATCGCATATGAGTTTACCGCTTTATATGACAGGTTCTAGAAAAAATCAAACCGCTCAGTTACACCAATGTACGTACGATGACCAGCTGTGTCTACAGCCCATTACCGACAGCCCTCAACCTGTGATTTAACCACATCACGCAAACCGAAGGACACGCGCGTCAACTGTCTGAATACCTGACTCGTATGATGCCGAGCGTCTTCACATTAAACCATTACAGAAATACCTTTGTCGATGTTAAATCCCGACGTCCGCCACGGTAGCCAGCATCTCGTCGCCTCCATTCACCAAGCGGCAGCCTCTCTTCTCCAGCTCAGTACGGCGCGCGGTCATTGGCTCACGCAGGCGCACTCCCTCCTCCTCCTCCTCACCGTCTGAGCGTCACTGGAGCCGCGGACGGACGCCGCTGTGGACGCACGCCGCTGTGGACGCTCTGGATGAAGTAGCATCTGGCCTGAGGAGGGGGTGGTGAACGAAATGGAGACAGCAATACAACCCCGCCACTATTTCACCTCTTGAACAGAAATCAATGCAAGGGTCCACTTTGATTAGCTACAGCTTTGTGATTTATTTTTATTTGAGCTTTCATGGTTCAAGTTACAACTAAGATAACCTTTTCACGGCCCCTTCTTGTTTTAGTAGCATGTAGTTATAGAATAGGCCCATGATATGTAACTCAGAGGAGTTTCATAGTAACAAATAGTACCAATCAACAATACTAGGCACTAGTAGGCTATAGTGCTGTGCTATATAGTGAAGTAATCTGGTTTGTAGCTTCAGTTGGAGCATGAATCAGTCCAGGCTCTTGACACTGGATGCTGACATCATTAACCTGGCTTTGTCCTTCTCAAGTGCTTAAACAAACAGCACATAGACTGCTTTCTAATGTCCTCCTTCCCTTTCTCTCTGTGCCATGGACCCATTGAATTAAGGACACTTCTTCTGGTTTTGCTTTGTAAACACTGATGCTAAGTGTGCTTGACAGGGCCCAAAGCAGAAGCATCAGCATTTCTGTCTCAGCACAAACATTTGTCTTGTGACCTCCTGTTTAGCTTCTCAGGCTATACTGTGCCCAATTTGAGTTGGCTTTAAGTTATGGTTAAGGTATACTTCATTGTCTCTGTAGATAAATTTGCATTTGCCCATCCTTCAGTGTCATTATTATTATTATTATTATTATTATTATTATTATTATTATTATTATTATTATTATTATTATTATTATTATTATCATTAATTCACACATTCTTGGTCAAGAATAATTAAAATTTTCTTACACACTTGCTTTGATCAATATATCCTTTGACTTTGTAAGTCTTAACTATATTATTCCCATTAACCTCTTATCTAATTACTGTAACACTTTCATTACTGTTAAAGTGTCACTGTAACACTATAAACACTCTTCTGTGGCAAGTTGTAGCACATAATCAAAATAGGAACAAATGGACAATGGGGGAAAAAAAGAAAACTAAAGTTCTGGATTAAAGTTTGGATGTTTGGCTAATCTTTTTCACTAGATGCCCTTTGTTAGAGAAATTCCCTTCATTTCTCTTTCACAAAAAGATCAGTTGTTTATATTAGATTAGCCTTTATTGTGTCCTAATAAACACATAAACACAATAACACACGGCAATAGACAACAGACGGTGTAGTCACTCCACATTCTCATACAACATCAATCCAACAGTGGTAGTTATCCTGGAAAAAGTACAGATGAGATCATTACGTTCCACTTTGAAGCACCTACAAAGTCCTGCTAATACAGTGTCCATTGTGCCTGTGTCACAGAAGCCAGGGTTTTGTTAGTTAATCTTATGGCCTAATAAATTCAAACAAGGATATGTGGAAGTGTTTTCATCATTATCAGACTGCTTTAAGATGCTCAGTGGTTGCTTCACTATTAAAGGATTGAGAATCGATTAAGAGTTGTGTGAGTGGCAGATGAGACAGGGAAACCTAGGCTTGGCTCCTCTTTGGTCTTTATTCATTGGTTGTTAAGCTCCCTGTCTTAATGGTTCCAGACATATTGAGGACTTGGATAGCTGCACAGTGCTGACCTCTTGTGGTTCATACCAAGTGTTGACTCATCAAAGGCTCATCAATCACTACCAAGATCTGTTCTGGGAATATATTTGCACTTGAGCTCACTCTGTGGTAATTAATACGTGCTTATAAACTGTCTTTGGAAAATGTCAGAGTAAGGGTAGTGTATCTTTAATATTATGGGTAACCACTCAGAAATGAAGATATCTTTTAATTTAGGTACTCCAAAGAGAAATGACAAATTGATGTATTTGTCACACCAATGAGGTTTGTCCTTTATTAAGACACTTCTCATCAGTGGAGGATGACTCACAAACTCACAAGTAGTAGGGACATGAGTCACTGATCACCACTACTTCTTCTGAATATGGCATGTCATGGCTTCTGTAATAAAGTCGAGTCGAGTCGAGTAATAAAATGAAACCGGGGGGATGGTGGAAGGGCAGGGCAGAATTAGAAGGTACTTTGTTAATATGGAAATGCTTTTATAACTAAAAGTCCATATTATCATTCAATAATGCACAGGATAATATGTTATCACACAGCCTTGGTTTAGTCTTGGTTTAGTCCTGGTTCAGTCCTGGTTTAGACCTGTTTTAGACCTGTTTTAGTCCTGGCTTAGTCTTGTTTAGACCTGGTTTAGTTTTGGTTTAGTCCCGGTTTAATCCTGGTTTAGACCCGGTTTAGATCTGGTTTAGTCCTGGTTTAGACCTGGTTTAGTCCTAGTTTAGACCTGGTTTAGTGCTGGTTTAGACCCGGTTTAGATCTGGTTTAGTCTTGGCTTAGTCCTAGTTTAGACCTGGTTTAGTCCTGGCTTAGTCTTGGTTTAGACCTGGTTTTGTTTTGGTTAAGTCCTGGTTTAGTCCTGGTTTAGATCTGGTTTAGTCTTGGCTTAGTCCTGGTTTAGACCTGGTTTAGTCCTAGTTTAGACCTGGTTTAGTCCTGGTTTAGTGCTGGTTTAGACCCGGTTTAGATCTGGTTTAGTCTTGGCTTAGTCCTGGTTTAGACCTGGTTTAGTCCTGGCTTAGTCTTGGTTTAGACCTGGTTTAGTTTTGGTTAAGTCCTGGTTTAGTCCTGGTTTAGTCCCGGTTTAGTCCTGGTTTAGACCCGGTTTAGATCTGGTTTAGTCTTGGCTTAGTCCTGGTTTAGACCTGGTTTAGTCCTGGTTTAGACCTGGTTTAGTCCTGGTTTAGTGCCGGGTTAGTCCCGGTTTAGACCTGGTTTAGTCTTGGTTTAATCCTGGTTTAGTCCCAGTTGAATCCTGGTTTAGACCCGGTTTAGACCTGGTTTAGTCTTGGTTTAGTCCTGGTGTAGTTCTGGTTTAGTCCTGGTTTAGTCCCAGTTGAATCCTGGTTTAGACCCGGTTTAGACCTGGTTTAGTCTTGGTTTAGTCCTGGTTTAGTTCTGGTTTAGTCCTGGTTTAGTTCTGGTTTAGTCCTGGCTAGGTCCTGGTTTAGTCCTGGTCTAGTCCTGGTTTAGTTCTGGTTTAGTCCTGGTTTAGTCTTGGTTTAGTCCTGGTTTAGTTCTGGTTTAGTCCTGGTTTAGTCCCAGTTGAATCCTGGTTTAGACCTGGTTTAGTCTTGGTTTAGTCCTGGTTTAGTTCTGGTTTAGTCCTGGTTTAGTTCTGGTTTAGTCCTGGCTAGGTCCTGGTTTAGTCCTGGTCTAGTCCTGATTTAGTTCTGGTTTAGTCCTGGTTTAGACCTGGTTTAGTCTTGGTTTAGTCCTGGTTTAGTTCTGGTTTAGTCCTGGTTTAGTTCTGGTTTAGTCCTGGTTTAGTCCTGGTTTAGTTCTGGTTTAGTGCCGAAATAGATGCAGAAATAATCTGATATGGCTCACCCATAAAAACACGGTCACTCGTATCCATGTATGCACGTGTCACGGTCTTTAATAATCCGGAGCTCCGCAGAAAGGACATATCCCGAACTTATCCCGTGTCCCGAGACGAGAGTTCCTTCTTACGTAGCATTAACGTTGCAAGTTAAGGATTCTTCTTCTCTTGGAAATGCCGCGTAAACATTCACGCGGCTCGCGCACAGTTGATCGCTCAACTCCAGTACTGGTGTGCGAGTGACTTTTTTTCGCTGAAAACGCGCGGTGCCTGCATTAACTTACCGATTTTCTGGGCACAGAAGTGCTGTGAACAGTGGCTACAGTTTTGAATTGCTTAAAAAAATTTCAGCGTGAGAAATGCCATGTGTGGCGTATGAGCGTGTGAACACGTCGAATTGCGTGTGTCACACTCTCAATGCGTGAGACTTGAGAGCCCTGTCTACATTACATAGCTAGCATGAGGTATGTTATGTTAAAGGAGGTGTCCATATTATGTATGTTGGCGTAGCTTTATATGTTTCCTGTCTATTATGGACAATTAGTAACTGGATATTTTATTTCTGTTTATTTCCAGAGACCACACGCACACGCACACACGCACGCACACACACACACACACACACACACACACACTGGATATTTATCTAGGCCTTAAGAGGTGTTATAATAATAATAATAATACATTTTAGTACTGGCCGACACCCTAGAGTAGTGACAGCTTTAAATCCGAACCAATGCATACAGTCCAATCCAATGAAGTTCCTACCCAACAAAGGATATGGCAACAAAACAAATGACTGAATCTATGAATACATCTGAGTGAAAATTCTTTGAATCACTTTTGTTGCTATGTTAGTACAATAAAGACTAGCCCTGTAGAATTTTTTTCTACCTTACTGACAGAGTAGTTTACAGTAGCCTCTAATACCTGTAGTAGTTATACTATAGTTGGAAGGTTCAGTACAATGGAAAAAGCACAACTAGTGTTGATGGTTTTAACATTGTCAGCTATATTAATGATTTCCCAGAATTTTGTCCAAATGTCAATGTCCAGCTGTATGCTGATGATGCTGTAATTTATACACATGCCAGAACATCAGCCATGACTCCTGTCCAAAAGTGGGTCAAGAACTCATGCCTACAACTCAATACAAAGAAAACTGTCTGCATGATGTTCAGTAAAAAAACAACTCAGCTACAGCGGTCCAATGTCTTTCTGGACGGGGTGGAACTCAGCCTTGTCAAAGAGTTTAAATACCTGGGATTGACGTTGGACCCAACATTGACATTTAAGAAACACATTAAGCGCCTCACAAAACAAAACACAAAACTTAATTTTAACTTAGTGAATTTTAGACAAGTAAGATCTTTTATGACTCTATATGCGGCACAAATGTTTTTACACTCTATGATTCTGTCAAACCAGTTGAATTACTTTTTTAAAAAGCTGTGAAAATATTAGACAAGAAACCATTCTCAGTCCACCATTGCACTATTTTAGACAAGTATAACTTACTCAATTTTAATAATTTTGCACATTTTAAATACAGTTGTATATATAAAGTTTTACATGGACTTGCTCCTCCTCTGCTGCAGGATTTTTATCAAAACAAAGACTGTCAGTGGGATGGGAACTAGGGCCACGGCCCAGGGGAACTGTGAGGTCCCGCACAGACGCACCACATTTGGACAAACTGTGCTCTCAGTCAGAGGCACTAAGTTCTGGAACACTCTCCCATTATCAATAAGAGAGACTCCAACACTGGCCACTTTCAAATCATACTTGAAACAGTGGCTAAAGGAAAACCAGACTTGTGGACACTTTTAATGTTTTAATCTTTTAATGCTTAATGTTTTAATGTTGGTGTTATTGTCAGCTGTCATAGTTTTTATTGTTTTTGCTGTGGTGTTACCTGCCTAGGGACTGCAGATGTAAATTAGCACTCTTGCTATAATCTGGCATATTTACACTGCAATTCTGCAGATGTTCATTAATATGCACTGTCCCTATTAAATAAATAAATAAATATAAACATAAATTGTAATTTAATATCAGCTGCACTCAAGAGTCAATTTTTGCTACTTCTTGCACCTCTCTGTATTTTATATCCATTAACATGCTGTTAGATATTCTCCTGCAAGTATATAACCAAGGGGAAGTTGGCTATGGGTCAATGCAATAAATAATTTTTAGAGCAAAGATGGAGTAGGTCTATTTAAAGTGCAGCAGTAATGTCATTGATGAGCCGTATCAGTTAAAAGAGAAAGTGTAGTGTTTTGACCTCAATAGCTCATCTTTAAGTCTACTCTCTATATAGGCTATATTATCTTAAGTGTGAAGATGAACTGAAAAAGATATTAAGATAAAAATATATTATTTATTATTATTATTATTATTATTATTACTATTAATAATAATAATAATAATAATAATAATAATAATAATAATAATAATAATAATAATAATAATAATAAAATACTACACAGAGACACAGAAAAGTAAAAAAAAAAAAAAAAAAAAAAAAAGTATTCCTAAATCAAACTTGAGACTTGAGAATGTTGTGGCTTAAACTCATTTAAACCAGATGGGGGCAGGCAAGCTCTTCAGATTTGTACTGCAGTTATGTGCGCTACTAAAGTATACTCCACATTATTTCAACCTGCTTAGATACATATTCTTCAAGATTGGTGTGAGAGAATAGGATGTAGATGGCCAAATGGAGGTGTTTAATTAACGTTTAGCAGATATAGAAAACAAAGTGCGCTCATTATTGGGTAATAGCTGTTTTATTATATTGGACTCATAATTTATTTAACTAATAATCATTTTCAAATCTCTGATTTGTCTACGATCAGACAATGCCCTAAACTAAATAAAATCACAAGTACGAATACATTATCATAAATTCTTGGTTGATCTGAAATGACAGACACTTTCCATCCTCACACCTCTGTTGCTTCATATATACTGGCATCTACTCCTGCTCCAACATGCCACCACCCACACAAAGATAAGTCATCACTGTGTTCTGGGTTAAAGCCTTGTCTTCTTATGCCTCCATACTTCATCTTTCAGTTTAAAAACCCTATGCTACTCAATGTTAAACTCAATATACTATCAAATGTAAAATATATATATATATATATATACATAATTTAAAATAAAATGAAATAAAAAAAATATTACAACTTACTTGAAATAATGTTCACCTTTTAATTTGAGAAAAAAAACACAAAAACAAAAGACATTTTAATTATTTTTTTTATTTATTTTCTTCTCCGTTTGGAAATTGCAGGATCAATATTTTTCATATATCACATTACTTGACATGATGCACCAAAATTTTTACTCTGTTTACAGGAATACACTATTAAAACACAAGGTTTCACAATGGATACACAACTGATGCTTGCCCATTGCACTTACAACAGTGAATGACAGATATTTTGCTTCATTATCCTAGTTCTCTCCATCTCTTTACAGATTATATCCATCTTTTTCTACACCTCCGGATTGACTGACAAAGGACTCTGCTATTGCCATGGAGGGACTGTCTTTTTACAAACACAATATGGATAATAAAATGTCTACATTAACCGGATATGATTCTGAATACAGAGTTCGTTCGCTGTTGTAAACCATCATCACATGTCCAGCAAATATGCAATAATAATCATATAATCATCATTATAACCTCTTCATTATGATAATATTCTTTTATTCACAAAAAGTTGGCAGCAATTACATCATGGGGATGCACATGTATTCAAAACAAAGCTGTACAGAATAATGAGTATTTACATTAAGGATGTGTGTGTGTTTGTCTGTCTTAAAAACTGTTGTATCCCAGTCAATTCTCTCACTTGCATTTTTATTCTATTTTTTGCTCTTTGTTATCCATGACAGCTCAGTCAGAGGCACTGTTCTGTATCCTTTAAGAGTGCTAACAGTCAGCCTTGTGCTTTCCAGAAAATGACATCATGCCCTGATTTTGTGAACGACTGGCAAAAAACACTTTGTTCTTTAGTATTCTCTATATTGGCCTGTGAAATTTCAAGGTTCAGTAGGAACATGAAAAACATGCCTCGCTTCTGGTTAGTATAAGTTCAAATCATGCACCTTTTAAAGATGGCTTGGCTGTTTTAAGTGAACAATGAAATAGTCATTAGAAGCATTCCATTCACCCCACAGGATACACCAACACCAATATGTACAATGACACAGAGTTGATGGAAGTGCTGACCATCTGTATCACAGCTTCATAGCAGCATGAACAGCCACTGCAAGCCAAACACTGAGGAGCCCAGGTCAGCCAAGTGCACAGAAATGTGGGATTTGAGAACAGCCATACAAAAGCCAAGCAAAAAACTCCATGCTTCAAAGCAACATGATGGTGGACATTCAAAAAAACAACACAGTTTACCCTTTGGCAACAAGTCCCACCAAGTAGTGTGGGGTGAGGGGTTAAAACATGCCACAGAAATCAAAACTAGTTACATATTTAATATTTAAAGTCATACAGACAAGTTATAAAGCAAAAAACGTTTTCTGGACCTATCTGACCAAGTCTAGATGTTGTTTTGTGAACAGAATGATGATAATAAGCCATTTCAGGCTAAATATTTTCCAGGTTCAAAATGAGTCATTGCATAGAATATCTGATGATAATTGCTTTCATATTGTTCTGTTATAATGTGGTAGGTGTGTGTTGAAATAGGCAGTGGAGCCAGCTTGAGATAGAGAATTGCAGAACATGTTAACGCTGTATATGGGTGAGACAAAGTAACTGTACCTGTCTGCATGCTCTTATGCCTTCAAACGTAACATGCACATATTCGGGATTGTGGCTGTAAATCTGCCGTCAAACTGTGTTACTGCTATTTATAGATCCAAGTGTTTTATATTTCCATCACTAATTTATAATCATTGTGCTATATACCATTATCTGCATGCTATTGCTTATAAAATAAACAAGCAAATTATCAGAGCAAGAAAACAATGATTTCAACAAAAAATACAAACAAAATCTCTCATGAACATGATTCAAAAATACACAAATGACAAATTTACATCATTTGATTTGGTTTATGTACATATAATAATATACAGTAGTGTAAAAAGGAAAGTGTGACGATATGGACATTTTAAAACATATGAGGTATACAAGTAAAACATACTGAATAAGGCTCTTCCATTCAGTGAGGCAAATCAAAAACAAAGGAAAACCTGTCCCAGCAGACAAGCTCTGGGACAAAAACAATGGCTTTGTGATGGCTAATCAAAAGCCATGGCCACTCTTTCATTTGGTCCTCTCGATATGAACAGCACACGTGCGGGCACACTGGTAGTTATCCCTTTCCCAAACCTACACCTGCAACTAGTGGCATCTCAGAGAGGAAAAGTTACAATATTTTCAGTCTCTCGTTTGTGTGTGCATTCTGATATCCACATTTACACAATGCATTTACAGACAAAAATAGTAATGACAACATTCAAAATGAGCATTATTTCCCTCACATGGAATGTACTGTAGAGATCATTAAAACCAGGCTTTCATGAAGCAAAGCCTGGTTTGGTCTTCATTGCCGTTATACACCTGTTGCAGGTGTGGTTTGTCTTGGTAGTAAAGGAAAAACCCATAAAATTTTCACTAAACCTTCTGAAAACCTCAAGCTGATATCAAGTCTCCCTGACAGATGTACAATCCCCAGATATTCCAGTAGAGGGCGTAGTAAAGTAACCTTACCATAAAAAGATACGCACAACTGAGCGCTGGAGTTTCCTAATGTGCTCTGCCTCAGGTTAGAGAGTGGCCCTGTCACTCAGCTCCAGTGGTAAGAAAGGGGACTGCCACATTATGGGCCTGTCAGGAACAGAGAGAAAAATGTGCAGAAATGTTATTAAAAATGTATTACATTTATTATAGTCTACAAATTAGGGAAACATAATAATTAACAAGATACATTTTATGGAAATGTTAATTAATACAAGCTGACTTCACATTCACAGTCCAGGACCCAGCTCTACTTACAGTTGTACAGTCAAGCACCCTGGCAGTAATCCACTAAGCTGAGCAGGATGGGCTCCTGCTTTAAGTCGGGTTTATCTGCACATTACTCTGAGGAATCCCTTGACTCACCAAAATGTGCCTGTATTGGAACTGTTCAATATTGTGTTCATCCAGCCTGCTAGAGGGCGCTAGTTGCAATTGTGGTGATGCCTTGGCCAGTGGGTAGCCAGAAGTAGACAGCTAGCTTGATAGTCGTTTTCCAATCCAGCGACGGCACGCTTGTGAGTGTGGTCTCGGTCTGTCGTCGAGACGGCGCACACTCGCTCTGTCCTTAGAGCACTACATTTCTCACATGGCCGTCTGCGAAAAGGAACAAGTCCTGCCTCAGCTCAATGAGCCGGGTGGTCTGCTCCTTGTTCCCTAAAGACAAAAATATTATTCTATTGCGACTAGTAATACTTGGAATTGGGACATGGCCAATGTTCCCCCTAATTTTTAATGTGTCTGAGCAAACACACTAACTCCCTGAGCGCTCCTTGGAGCCCTGTGTGCGACATCCGAAATGCACCCCCCCCACCCCCGCGCGGCTTGCACTTTGCAGATATAAAAAAAATGACCCTGCGGCTGAATAAAAAGCGGAGATCCGCTAAAAGCTCTTTCATCCCTGATTTACAGTGCGCTGCATAGGTTTTGTTGTGCGCTGAGAATGTGCGAGCAGTGCGCAGCTTAGAGTAAACGTTGGACATGGCTACACTGTAGAATATCCAGCATTACAACAGCAAAGGAAATCTAAGTGTAAGGGGAAAAGCATGTGAAAGGTAAAACAGGTGCCGTGATCTATGCCGTTACGGCTACCGTCACACATGTTTAGCGTAGTTTATGAAGAGTTTCATGTAGCATAGTTGTAGGTGAGGTGAACCAGTACGTATATTTTATAGTGACGTCGTAACTGTCACATGTGGATGTCGCTGGTGAATCGGTCTTTGTAGTCATATATCCTCCTGCGCTGTGCATGCTGGGGCTTTTAAGTGTGCGAAGCGTGCATTTTCGCACGATTGGTCCACGCCCCGATTTCCATGGAAACGACGGCGCCGTTCAGAGCTCATCTTAACGGTGCAGGGGACAAAAAACGAATGGAACGGCGCAGGTCGCGCCGGATATGACGCACATCCCCTTCCAAGGACGCTCACAAGCGTGCCGTCGCTGGATTGGAAAACGGCTGATGAGTGTTAATCAGACCATGATGTTTGTTGGTGTTCAATCTAAAGCCATCGTCTCGTTTCCAGCCCTTTGAGTTGCAATATGAGTGAGTTTTGTGTTGAATATGAATGTTGGCATGTATATTTGTGGCAAGTTTGTTGTGTTTGCATTAAATCCTCATCAAATACAAGACCTGCCTGTTCCTTGGAGGAAATGATGCAAGAGAGAGTTTAGCTGGCTGTGAATCTCAATTAGGACACGGGGTCACGTTGCGTGCAACAGTATAGTGAAATCATAGCACTCTGCGAGGGACCACGGTGAAAGGTTGGTGGAAGAAAACACAATCTGCAATCCTGCTAAACGCTACTATGGAGAAAGAAGCTAAAAGTCAAAAGTCACACTCCTCCCACTCATCAAAGGCACACTTATCGAAGTTCTCAATAGGTTCAGGAAAACTGACAGCACACTCAGAAGCTGGGGCATCTGCAGTGTCGTCAGCTTCAAGCTGAGCCAGTATGGGTGCAGCACATGCACAAGCAGAAGCTCAAGCCGCCAAAGCCAGACTAGCCTATGCTGAGAAAGAATGAGCATCAAAGTGGAAAAAGCACGATTAGAAGCAACTCTTGATGTGCTTCAAGAGTTGCTTCTAATCAAGATGTGCTTCAAGAGTTGCTTCTAATCAACCTTCCTTCTGGAGGTTGACCTCCAGAAGGAAGCAGACGCTGCCATGGCCAAAGCTGAGGTGTTGGAGTCAGCTGCAGCTCAGTATGAGGAAGCAGAGAAAAGCAACGAGTTGAGTTTCTTGCCCCTACAACTAACTACAGAGGAAAAAGTGAGTGAGTACATAAACAAACACAGTTACAACAGCAAACCTACTCAAAATAGAGAGACTTTTCAACACAACTATACACATCAAAACAATACCAACCAAGCATTGACACGCCTTTCCATGCTAAACAAGAACCGAATGAGTACTCAGTTCACCCACTAGATGGCGCCAAACGACATCCACTAAGACACAATTCAACAACCAAAGCAGTTTTCAAGTCCAATTAGCACTGACAACACAACCAGTGACCTTGCCAGATTCCTAGCCAAAAGTCAACTAGTAACTGGAGGACTAACTAAATTTGATGATAAACCAGAGAGTTATCTCAGTTGGAAGGCCACTTTCCAGAGCACTATCAGAGACCTGAGTCTCACAGCTAGCGAGGAACTGAACCTCCTCATCAAGTGGCTCGGCCCTGAGTCTTCTGAACATGCAAAAAGATTAAAGCCAGTCAACATCAAATTCCCAGATGCTGGTCTGAACATGATCTGGGAGAGACTGGAAGAATGTTACGGCTCTCTAGAAGCGATAGAAAACTCCCTGTTCACAAGGTTGCATAACTTTCCAAAGCTTTCAAGCAAAGAGCCTCACAAGCTTCGTGACCTGTCAGATCTACTGTCTGAACTGGAAACTGCAAAACTAGATGGATATCTTGCAGGTTTGAGTTACCTTGATACAACTAGAGGACTGAGTCCAATAGTGGAAAAGCTGCCGTTTCACCTTCAAGAGAGATGGACAATGGTGGGGTCGAGGTATAAAGAAAACAATAATGTAAGCTTCCCACCCTTCTCATTTTTTGTGAATTTTGTGAAAAGCCAAGCTAAAGCGAGGAATGACCCGAGCTTCACCACAGCTTACCATCCACCTGTTTACCCTACAGTCAATTACAGAAAAGGAAAGCCAACGAGTACCTACAGTCAAAGACAATCCGTCACAGTACACAAGACAGAAGTGTCAGAGACAGACAAGACAAAAGAAACAAGAACAGATATTCAAAAGGAATGCCCCATACATCACAAACCACACCCGCTGAAAAGATGCAGGGGATTCAGAAGTGCTGGAAGATAGGAAAAGGTTGCTCAAAGACAAGAACATATGCTATCACTGTCTTGCTTCTACCAGTCACCAAGCCAAGGACTGTAAGGCCACAATAAAGTGTGAAGAGTGTGAAAGTGAGAGACATCTAGCAGCTCTTCACCCTGGCCCAGCACCGCCAACATCCAAGCCTCCTTCATTCCCCTAAGAGCACGGCGGGGAGCAAGAAGTTGCACAGGACACTGATGTTACAGCCACATGTACAGAGGTATGTGGAAATGAGATTACTGGAAAGTCCTGCTCCAAGATCAGTTTGGTACAAGTCCACTCCAAAGGTGAGCCACACAACACAAAAAAGATGTATGCAATAATAGACGATCAAAGTAACCAGTCATTAGCAAAGACAGAGTTTTTTGACATGTTTGCAATACATAGCACAACTATGCCATACACGCTACAAACCTGCTCCAGTGTGACTCAAGTAAGAGGAAGAAGGGCCTGAGACTATGTTGTTCAGTGGTTCGATGGAAAAATAAGCTTTCCTCTCCCCATGCTTATAGAGTGCAATGCTATCCCCAACAATAGGGATGAGATACCCACTGCAGAAGCTGCTTCACACCATCCTCACCTGAGAGCCATAGTTGGTGAGATACCACCTCTTGACCCACATGTTGACATCCTGCTGCTGATTGGACGGAATCTTCTGAGGGTCCACAAGGTCAGAAAACAAATATGTGGCAAGCACAATGACCCATTTGCACAAAAGCTTGACCTAGGCTGGGTCATCATCGGGGATGTATGTTTTGGTAGTGCCCACAAGCCAAGTGAAGTAAATGCTCTCAAGACACATGTGCTGGATAATGGTCGCCAAAGCTATCTCACTCCCTGCAAGAGTCGCTTCAACGTAAAAGACAGCTTCACACTGAGCCAGTCCAAAGCCATTTTCAATCCACTGCCACTTTCAAGCCCACAAACAAAGCCCACAGATGAGAATTTAGGAGAGACTGTTTTTTGCCAAACCGATGAAGACAATCGCCTTGCACACTCAGCTGAAGACCTCGTCTTTCTGAAAAAGATGGAGAAGATCTTCAAAGATGACACAAACAACTGGGTTGCACGACTCCCGTTTCGGAGCCCGAGACGCCTTCTCCGAGACAACAGGTGCTATGCCCTTAACCGCCTCGAGTCTCTCCGACGCACGCTCGACAAGAAGCCAGACATGAAGGTTCACTTCACAGAGTTCATGCAGAAGATGCTTGACAACAAACATGCTGAGCTTGCGCCACCTCGCACCAAAAACAAAGAGATGTGGTATCTTCCCACTTTCTGTGTCTACCACCCTCAGAAGCCTGAGAAGATCCGTGTGGTGTTCGACTCAAGTGCTCAGTTTGATGGAGTGTCTCTCAGTGATGTCCTGCTTTCTGGCCCTGATCTTAACAACACACTTGTGGGCGTGCTCCTACGGTTCAGGAAGAAACCTGTGGCTGTCACGGCTGACATTGAGCAGATGTTTTACTGCTTTGTTGTCCAGGAGGATCACAGGGACTACCTTTGCTTCTTGTGGTACGAAGACAACGACCTAACTAAGGATGTGGTGGACTATCACATGAGGGTGCACGTCTTTGGTAACAGCCCCTCCCCTGCAGTGGCAATCTATGGATTGAGGATGGCAGCAAAAGAAGCAGAACATGAATATGGAACTGATGCTTGCAACTTCATCGAACATGATTTTTACGTCGACGATGCACTGAAGTCTTTCCCTACAGAAGCCGAGGCTATTGACGTCCTACAGAGAGCCCAAAAAATGCTTGCCCTCTCTAATTTATGTCTCCACAAGATAGCCTCCAACAAAGTGGAAGTGGTGAGCGCCTTCCCTCCTGAAGATAGAGCAAAAGAAATCAAAGATCTCGATCTAACAACAAATAAGCTACCAGTCCAATGCAGTTTGGGTGTGATTTGGAACACCACATCAGACACATTCACGTTTGATGTCCCACAAGAGCAGAAGTCCTTCACTCGACGTGGTGTGCTCTCAACTGTAAACAGTTTGTATGATCCTCTTGGGCTGCTCGCACCTGTAACTATCAAAGGCAGACTCCTTCTCAGGGAGCTCACCAGCCGCAACCTTGAATGGGATACCCCGTTGCCACAAGACATGTATGACGACTGGAGAAGATGGAAGGACTCATTGCAGCACCTTTCAACCCTGCACATTCCTCATACCTATGTGTCCTCCATTTCGAAAGCCACCTTCATTGAACTCTGCGTGTTCTCAGATGCTTCAGTGAAAGCTATAGCAGCAGTAGCCTACCTGAAAGCAACACATGCAGATGGCCACAGCGAAGTTGGCTTCATCATAGGAAAAGCCAAACTTGCTCCTATACTAGAGCTCACCATTCCAAGATTAGAACTCTGTGCTGCAGTGCTTGCAGTGGAAATGTCAGAGCTTCTCAAAGATGAGCTGAAGATCAAGATCAACAAAATCCCATTTTTCACTGACAGCAAAGTGGTGTTGGGTTACATCCACAACCAGAATAGAAGATTCCATGTATATGTGAACAATCGCATCCAGAGAATCAAGCAATCTTCTCTCTCAGAGCAGTGGAAGTTTGTCCCAACTGAGCACAATCCAGCGGATCATGGTTCTCGCTCACTGGCTACAGAGAAGATTGAAAGAACAACATGGTGGCCTGGGCCAGCATTTCTCATCAACGCCAAGAATTTCAATCCCTTACAGGGTCCATTCGAACTCATTGACCCAGAGTCAGATGCAGAAATTCGAAAGAACGCTACGGTGCTTGTAACCAGAATCACATCAAGCAGCTTAGGTTCAACACGCTTTGAACGATTCTCAAAATGGACCTCTCTTGTCAAAGCAGTGGCATACCTTCGTCACGTTGCTCAGTTTCAAGTCCAAAGATTGTAAAGGCTGGCATCTCTGCAAAACAAGTCTCACAGAAGAAGCCTTAACTCAAGCAGAGTACACTATCATCAGATGTGTCCAAAATGAAGTGTAGGCTGAAGAAATCAAACGCATTAAGACAAAACAAGATCTGCCACGCAACAGTCCGTTGTACAAGCTTAAGCCGATCATTGATGACAAAGACCTGCTCCGTGTTGGTGGACGCTTGTCAGAGTCAAAGCTCATGAGTCATGAAGCTAGTCCTCTTCTGATCCCAAGAAAACATCACATTGTTACCCTGCTCATTCGACATCATCATGATGCTGTCAAGCATCAAGGAAGACACTTCACCGAGGGAGCAGTGCGAGCAAGTGGTTTGTGGTTGGTTGGTGCCAAGAGATCAGTAGTTTCATCCACAATGCGTATCTTGCAGAAAGCTTCGAGGGAAAACGGAGCAACAAATTATGTCAGATCTGCCCGCCGAACGCACTAAAGGTGGTCACGCCAACAACAAGCAATGGGCAGTGCTGTTCACTTGTATGTCTACAAGAGCCATTCGTATTATCGAGACGCTAAGCTCCTCAAGTTTCATCAATGCTCTTCGTAGATTTTTTGCCATCAGAGGACTTGCTAAACAGTTACGGTCCGACTGCGGTACCAACTTCATTGGCGCATCCAAAGAGCTGAAGCTGGAACCTCCAAAGCCTGGTGATGCAAGTGTGAATGACTATCTACGTGAACAAAGGTGCGCCTGGGTGTTCAATCCTCCTCACTCATCCCATATGGGAGGCACGTGGGAGCGTATGATAGGAATCGCACGTCGCATCCTCGACTCTATGCTCTTACAAGCAGGAAATCCCTCACTGACTCACGAGGTCCTGACAACACTCCTGGCTGAAGTCACAGCTATCATCAATGCAAGGCCCTTAGTGCCTGTCTCTTCAGATCCTGAGGCGCCTTTGATCTTGACTCCCTTGACGCTGCTAACACAAAAAACAAAAGCAATCCCAGTTCCACCAGATTTCACTAACACGGACATGTTCAAACATCAGTGGAAAAGAGTTCAAATCCTTGCTGACAGATGGCAAAGAGAGTACCTCAACATGCTTCAAAGTCGTCAGAAGTGGCAATGTAACAAACCAAATCTGGAAAAGGACATTGTTCTTCTGAAGGACAAGCAACTAAAACGAAACGAATGGCCCATGGGAATCATCATGAAGACTCTTCCGAGCAAGGATGGAGTTGTGGGGAAGGTTGAGGTCAAAGTGGCACGCAACAAGACTATGAAGACCTTCTCCAGACCTATCTCAGACTGTATTTTACTGTTATCCCCTACTGTTTAGTTAGTTTATTGTGGCATTCTTAAAGTAATGCCAGACGGGGAGTGTATTGGAATTGTTCTATATTGTGTTCATCCAGCCTGCTAGAGGGCGCTAGTTGCAATTGTGGTGATGCCTTGGCCAGTGGGTAGCCAGAAGTAGACAGCTAGCTTGATGTGTTAATCACATCTTGTGTTAATCAGACCATGATGTTTGTTGGTGTTCAATCTAAAGCCATCCTCTCGTTTCCAGCCCTTTGAGTGGCAATATGAGTGAGTTTTGTGTTGAATATGAATGTTGGCATGTATATTTGTGGCACTTTGTCTAAGTTTGTTGTGTTTGTATGAGACTTATTTGAGATGTTCCAGTAGTAATAATGTGTTTTGTATCGTTGCAGTTTCACACTTTTTTGCATTAAATCCTCGTCAAATACAACACCTGCCTGTTCCTTGGAGGAAATGATGCAAGAGAGAGTTTAGCTGGCTGTGAATCTCAATTAGGACACGGGGTCACGTTGGGTGCAACAGTACAGTGCCGTTTGATTTCAATTAAAGGGATATGCCACCCCCAGGTCAAATTTGGGCATCTCCCCACAGTCCAGAGACTAAAATAAGTGGTGGAAAGCGTTTTCCTGCTCACCCAGCCATTGTCCGAGTCTGTCGCCACTGACCGCCGCGGTAACTGGTGCTCCTCCGCCTTAGACTGGAGTCTAACGTAGCCAGAGAAAGATTTCGGCCAAAAGGAATTAATTTGCTCGATGCGTTTCCCAATTACTTTGTGTGTAGTGCGCATTCATATCGAGTGCAAATAAATGTGCAAATCAACACGGAGAGCTTGACTTGGTCATTTTGGGTGGGAACTATTTTCCAGTGCGTAAGAATACAGCCGTATCACGCAGCACGCTACCAGGGGAATCCCAGTTACGCACCGGGAAGGGAGTTCCCCTGTTGCACAACGTGGTGCGTGATAGGGCTGTATTCTTACGCACTGGAAAATAGTTCCCACCCAAAATGACCAAGGCAAGCTCTCCGTATTGATTTGCACATTTATTTGCACTCGATATGAATGCGCACTACACACAAAGTAATTGGGAAACGCATCGAGCAAATTAATTCCTTTTGGCCGAAATCTTTCTCTGGCTACGTTAGACTCCAGTCTAAGGCGGAGGAGCACCAGTTACCGCGGCGGTCAGTGGCGACAGACTCGGACAATGGCTGGGTGAGCAGGAAAACGCTTTCCACCACTTATTTTAGTCTCTGGACTGTGGGGAGATGCCCAAATTTGACCTGGGGGTGGCATATCCCTTTAAGAGTTAAAAGTCTAGAGCAGCGTCATGTAACTGTGAACCTGATCAACTGAGCCTATATTAAATATGTTGTGCCAAAGGATAAAGACGATGCTTTTAGATAGGCTTTCTGTGTTCCTTTGTGCATGAATTAGTTGGTTTATTGTGACATGTAATGCCACAATAAACGATGATGCTAACCCTGAGTCATGTTTCTGTGCATGGTGTTAGCTGTCGTTACAAGTCTTCACGTGATATTAAAGCCAACCATAGTTATAGCTTCATGCTAATTATTATAACACACAGTTTGCCCCAGATTTTTTATTTTTTTTTTCCTGGCAGCACGGTGGCTGAGTGGCTAGCACTCATGCTTCACAGCAAGAAGGTTCGGGTTGCCCGGGCCTTTCTGTGTGGAGACTGCATGTTCTCCCCGTGTCTAGGTGGGTTTCCTCCGGGCACTCTGGTTTCCCCCACCAACCTAAACATGCGCCATAGGTAAAATCCTCCAGCTTAGGGCCTGACCAAGCCTAAATAACAAAACAAAATCATGGGGATGGTCCCCGGGTCAAATATAGAAACAACTTCTCCTGTGCGAGATCAATAAAGGTCAATCTTCTAATCCTTGACCACTGTAAGGCACATTGTGTTACAATTTTGTATGCAAAGCGCCTTATAAATATTGTTTGTTTGAGATTACGTATGAAGTAAAAATGCAACCTGCTTTGATCTTAGCTTTGATGTGTAACTTTAAGTACACCATAACTATGAATTAAAAACAAAAAAATAACTCATTATAAACATTTTAATTATACTCAACAAAAATATAAACGCAACACTTCTGTTTTTGCTCCCATTTTTCCTGAGATGGACCCAAAGATCCAAAATTCACTCCAGATACACAACACTACCATTTCTCTCAAACATTGTTCACAAATCTGTCCAAATGTGTGTACGAGCACCTCTGCCCCGCCGAGACAATCCACCCCACCTCACAGGTGCGCCACATCAAGATGCCGATCCGACATCATGACCAGTGCACAGGTGCGCCCCAGACTGCCCACAATAAAAGGCCACCCCGAAATGTGCATTTTTTTTTTTTTTTTTTGCTTTATTGGGGGTCTGGGGACTCAGAACCAGTCAGTATCTGGTGTGACCACCATTTGCCTCATGCAGTGCAACACATCTTCTTCGCATAGACTTTATCAGATTGTCAATTGTGGCCTGTGGAATGTTGGTCCACTCCTCTTCAATGGCTGTGCGAAGTTGCTGGATATTAGTGGGAGCTGGTACACGCTGTCGTATACGCCGGTCAAGCACATCCCAAACATGCTCAATGGGTGACATGTCCGGTGAGTATGCTGGCCTTGCAAGAACTGGGACATTTTCAGCTTCCAAGAATTGTGTACAGATCCTTGCAACATGGGGCCGTGCATTATCTTGCTGAAACATAAGGTGATGTTTATGGATGTCTCATCACGGTATCTCTGTGCATTCAAAATGCCATCAATAAAATGCACCTGTGTTCTTCGTCCATAACAGCCTTTGAAGAGGAGTGGACCAACATTCCACAGGCCACAATTGACAATCTGATAAACTCTATGCGAAGATGTGTTGCACTGCATGAGGCAAATGGTGGTCACACCAGATACTGACTGGTTCTACTGAGTCCCCAGACCCTCAATAAAGCAAAAAAAAAATGCACATTTCAGGGTGGCCTTTTATTGTGGGCAGTCTGGGGCGCACCTGTGCACTGGTCATGATGTCGGATCGGCATCTTGATGTGGCGCACCTGTGAGGTGGGGTGGATTGTCTCGGCGGGACAGAGGTGCTCGCTGTCACACATTTGGACAGATTTGTGAACAATGTTTGAGAGAAATGGTAGTGTTGTGTATCTGGAGTGAATTTTGGATCTTTGGGTCCATCTCAGGAAAAATGGGAGCAAAAACAAAAGTGTTGCGTTTATATTTTTGTTGAGTGTATATCCACCTGGTTCCACTTATTTGCCTAAAAGAAGAATGTTGATATTATCATCCTTATCGAACAAAGTTATGAAAATGAGAGAAGGTTGAGTTTACAATGTTGATATCTAACAAGCCAAGACAGTCATGTCTTATCTTAAAAACCTGATGGAGCACTGTGGATCAGACCCATTTCTCCCTGCTCACTGCCCCAAAAAGACTATAAATCAGGACCACCTACCTTTAGTCTGTCTTGATCCTCTGTTGGTGTTGTCAAATCATTTAATTAAATTTTTCCAATGTCGGGGGATTAACGGCTGACAAGTCACTTCTTGATTCTAGCTCTGTTTAATTTAAATGGAGAAATTGTGTCCGCGAGTTAGTCCCTTGTACTATATAATTATAATGTGACATGAATACTCACTGATGAATTCAGAGGTCTCTCGTCTGTCGCTTGAGATTTCAATTTTAAAGGTTTTTCCAGCATGAAGTCAATCAGTGTCTCATGTTATTGAATATACTGAAAACAAAGACAAAAGTAAAAATGACAAACTCTTACGAACTTTCAGTATTGTTTCAGAAAGGCTAAATGTAGGGATACTATCACTTGCCTTTAACTATATTCACTTCACCAGAATGAAGTGAACTTCTTTCCAAGGCCAGACAGAGCTTGATAAAAAGGAAAACCAAAATTAAACCATACAAAATTGTATCAGTCAGAATTCCTTATTTGCGACTTCAGTAATCATAGTCCTACCATCCCCTAGTTTCCCAGCCTGCTCTGCTGCCCCTCCTTGCAGGATTTTAGTCAGGACATTTTCTCCCTCGGCTGGGGCTTGTCCTGCTGCAGCACTGCCGATACCTCCAGGTTTACTGCCAATGCCGACCGGAGCAGCTTTGGAGCCTAATAAAAATGCATTAGTCTCATATAGTGCTTTTCCAGACACTCAAAGTCGCTTTACAATTTTGTGAATTATTCATTCACTTCATACACTATACAGAACATGACATCAGTTCATCAAAATAAACTGCATGTTTACAGACTGAGACAAAACTTACCAATGCCTGTTAGAGGAGGTGTAGCTATCTTAGTTGGCTGTGGCGCAGGTGGGCCCATCATGGCTTTAGATCCTATTCCACTCGGTGGTGGAGTAGGATCCATTTTTGTCTGAAATTGATTTGAAAAATATGGCAACTTTATTACTTAACTTTCATATTTGTGTTTAAAATATAAAAAAATATATATTATTACATGTGTGGGTGTGAAAATTACACATTTTATGCGGATGAGTTTTTGCTAGATATTAACTTTATATTACGCTTTTTTATTAAGCAAACAGTCTAAATCATTTTTATTATACCAGTGGCTGAGCCAGTAAAACTGTGCAAAATGCTATGCTGTGAAAAACCTAATTTAATGTTGTATTTATTCTTTATTTCAGACACGAACATCATTCGATCCATAGTTAAAAAGAAAAACTGAATAGAAAAAATATACAAAGCACCTATACCAGTCCATAAAGTTCATTAAAAAGTGTGGAGTTTCTATGCCCACTGCAGAAAAGAGTAATATAGTAAATTTATTCTTACCACAGTGGGAACTGGCGGCCCTGTTGCCGATCCAATGCCAGGTTGCCTCCCTTGTGCTGAGGCTGGTGCAGGCTTGGGTTGTTGTGCTCCTCCTAGTCCTGCAGTGGCTGTTGTCTGTCCTTGCTGCATTGGAGGCTGCTGCTGCTGCTGCTGTTGCTGTTGTTGCTGTTGGGTACTCTGCTGCGGCGGCTGTGTGCCATCTGTCGATTCAGATCCAGGAATTCGTCCAACCTGCGCTCCAGCTCGCTGTTGACCTGGAGCTGTCTGCTGCTGTGGATGCTGATCTTTGGGGCCTGTTGTGTTGGGGTCTTGTCTCCTGGATGGTGGCCGATCTCCTTGTGTTCTTTGACCCCTTCCGTGATGATGTCCTGTGGGTGAATCTCGTGAAAAGTCACCTGAGTTTCTTGGGCTTCCCGTGGAAGTACGGGAATCTGGGTGGGCCCTTCTCTGCACCCCTGAAGAGGTCCTGCCGTCAGAGCGGGCGGATGGATCTTTGGAGTGTGTCCGGGAAGAACGAGATGATCTGGGATCCTCAGAAGAGTGCCGGGACGAGCTGTGTCTCCCAGAGCTGCTGCCGTGGTGACGATGTTCCCGTGAAGATGTGTGGCGCTGTTGGTTGTATTCATCTGGACCATACTCCTCAGGGGGCTCATCATAGTCATGGTAAGTGTGCTTACTGCGCCTACCTGTGGATGAATGTCCACTACTGCCATGATGTTTTGAGCGTGCTTCCCGTGGTTTCTCAAACCAGTCTGTCTCCTCTTGACCCAAATGATAGGCTTTTAAACCAAACAAATATTAACAGTCAGTTTTTATCTAGTGTTGGAATAGCATGCAGATTGAAAGCATGCAGTCTGGAAGCCATGCACAATGTAGAGACATGCACATGATGTGCTACGAGAACAGTCACATTACTTTACATAGCATGCAAAACAGTTAAAAGAAAAAGAAAAAAAACAATCCACAGACAATGAGAAGAAGATAGAAAGAAATATCCATGCTTCTTAATACTGTACATTTGGCATGCAGTCTTGTCACAGGGATGGTGTGAGGCAGAATAAAAGATTTAGCACCAATTACCTTCACTGTCAGAAACTGCACAGTGCATGTCATCTACAAGGTAAGGATCATCAGGCTTATAGACATGACTTCTGGGAAGATCCTTTTTGTGATGGTCTTGAACGTCTGGCAGTGAATGACTCGATCCATACTGGTTCCTAGCGTCATAAGCATCAGCTGCAGCAGAGCTCCGGCCAATGCCAACAGGTTTTCCTACAGGACTGAGAGGACTTTCCTCTTCTGAATTTTGGTTGCGCATTGGAGGTCTTCCACTACGACTGCTTCTTTGAGAGCGCTCCATTGCATCTCTTTCATAGGATTTGCTTCTGTGGCCTGTGCTATCTCTAGATGAAATCTTGTCCATGCCATATCCAGTTGATCTTGATCTGCCAGCAGTGTACATGTGATCCTCCTCCTCAAGTCCATCTCGACTTGTCCCATAGTATTTCTGCTGATCATAGGAATGCCTTTTCCCATAAACATCTTCTTGCCCTTTCTTGGACCTGGTTACTACTGTACAGCTGCCTCCTGTTGATGTTGTCATTGTGTAGGAAGCTAGATCAGATTCAACATCTCGTGCTTCTTCTATAGGGGAGAATTTTGATATCTTCTGCTCCATTCCTTGTTTTCTATGCTTACTTCTTTTAGAAGATACTCCAGGGGTGAGATTCTTAGGTGTAGTTTTATGGCTTCCAGAGCCACTTCTTGTTCCATGTTTAGTATAGTCATCATAGTAATAGGAGGAGCTCCCACTCACTGTTGTACTGGTGCGACTATCAGCAGTACTCTGGTAACCAGTGGTGCCTGTTGGTCTGCCATAAGCATCCAAAGTCTCCTCTTCTGGCCTTCCATACGCAGAACCATGCACAGGACCATTCTCATTGCGATACCGTACACCCGCAGGATGTCCAAGTGCATCAGCAGTTTGTCCAGTATTGTCTTTTGTCAATTCACTTATGTCATCTATCATAACATAGTTTCTAGGGATATTCTGCTCCAGGTTGGCGGTGTACATTCCATCCGTGCCATATGTGTTTATTGGATTTTCATTGGAGTGAACCAGACTAGGCTCAGGGGGGCGGTATTGTCCATAAGCATTGCTGTACATAGAGCCATAGCTGGTGTCAGGAGCAGATGTGGCCACTGATACTGCAGGGTTACTGATCACTTCATAGTTCGTGGGGTGTTTCTGCTCTAGATCTGCCAAAGATGTCTGCCGGGGTCTTTGGTGAACAGTAAGAATGTCAGCTTGTTGTTGGTAAGGGTGACCAGGTTGGAAGGAACTAGTTGGATAAGGAAGGCTTTGACCAGGCATGGGTTGACTGGAAGGATGGAAGCCCTGGTGGCTATGCTGCTGCATAACAAGATCTGTCTGATAGGATGACTGGCCATAGGCACGGGAGGAATAACTTGTCTGATTTGGGTACAGTGGTCCAGTGGGGGGATGGGGCTGAAATGTTCCAGGTTGGGGAGCTGAGGTTGGATAAGGAGTTTGGAACCCATAGGCAGAGACTGGTGGTTGAACTGATGACTGACTCTGAGAATAGGGATAAGACATGTAAGAAGAAGTTGAGGGATACTGTGAAGTTGCATTGGGGTCATTGGTAAACTGGCTGAGTGGTGCAGTATTGGGTCTACTCAGAAGACCGTTAGCATCAAAAGCTCCAGCTGACATCCGTAGGTTATTGAGCTCACTGTCTGACATGTAGTCTCGAGCATCGCCCATGCATCGCAGGTAGGCCAGCTCTCTTCTTTCTCTTTCCTTTACCATTGTTTCTTTGCGCTGAGTTATGCCCATCTCCAAACAACGAAGCTTGGCATCTATTTCTTTTTCTTCTTCCTCTAGCTCGGCCTGTTGCTTACGTAGCTTTGATGACTCTTGTTCTACTGCTTTGAGCTCATTTAGTAGTCCAGCTTTAGTGACCCCCTGGGCAGAGCGTGGCAGGACTCTCTGGGACATGCTAGGCGAGCTGTACATTTGTGCTGGAGTGACAATAGGCAGTGGAGTCTCCTCTGGAGGAGGGCTGGGAAGTGTTCTCTTCACTTTCCTCATCAGAGAGTTCTGCTGCTGCTGCAGGGAGGCCATCTGTTGGGACAGACAATGCACATGATCTAAATTTAGCAATTCAGTTATTAGTGCATGCACTATCAATTTATTTACTTTACATAGAATTAATAATTGATAATATTAATATATATATATATATATATATATATATATATACACACACACAATTTGTGATTAGTAATGTAAAATAATTGTATTTGTTGATTACTGTTGGAGCATAATGCAATTTATAATTTATGAAAATGTATGAAAATATCCGAATATCCAAATAAACTCTGTCAATAATTTTATAATACAGACCCAGATTTACAGGTACACAAAACAGTGTTCAAAAGCACAGTTCACTGGAAAGGTTGTTGAATTATAGATAATAATGCATTATTCACAGTAATTTGAGTGGTAGGGTTAGAGAACATAGTTAATCTCAGTTCTTACCTGACTGTTGGACAATGCTTGTTGATGGTATGGAGAAAACCGGTTCTTTGCTGGATCCTCAGATGTGGGGCTGAGAGGTTTGGGATCTGACATGGAGCGCTGTACACTTTTGATGGGTCTTGGGAGTGACTGATGGCGCTGGGGTGATTCAGCTGTGAAGGCTTTCTGCTGAGGAGTGACATGGGCCTTGTTGAGTTTCTCCTGTGATGCAAATGTGGTCTCCAACATGCGATGAGGAGACAGGGGAGACACTGGGGAGTATAGAACCTGGGGAGATTTAGGGGGCTGACGAGAATCGTGCTGCTGGTAGCTGATGTCCAGAGGGTCGGGCTTTCTTCTCTCAAATGTTGCTACCCCTTGGAGTCTTGGGGAGGCTACATCTGCTGTGTTTGCTCCAACTATGTGCAGGCTTGTTGAGTAGGGACTGATGGTTGTAGGCACACTGAGCTGAGGTGCTACGACACCCTGGGACTGGGACTCTGGTTCTGTTTGGCAAGCCAGACTCTCTCCTTTGTGTGTTCTCTCGGGAGCAGCTATATAATGTAAAAGGTCAACTTTTGAAGTCTCTGCCATTGTAATATGGATTGCAGGAGAAACCCTGCCAAGCTGGTCTGCTTCAGTTTGACATGAGGAATCATTTGTGGTCTGAATAGCTATACTTGAAGATACAGATTTACTTTCCCCACTGGATTCAGAGTGCTTTGATGCTCGTGATCGCCTTCGCCTTACTGGTTGTTGGTCCCACTCTCCTTGGTCCTCTTCATCTGTTTGAACACTGCAGTCTGCAATGCGCCTCGTCCTCCTGCGCCGGTTCATAAATTTGTCCTCTCCATCTTCATCATCTGTTTGTACACAGCTGTCAGTAATCTTCTTCACAGAGTCGTCTTCTGTACCATCCCTAAGCCGAGGCATAGAATTTTGTTTTCTCATAACTTTCAGGTCAACTTGTTTTTCACTGCTTCTTAATGACATTTCAGATGCAGAGCTTTGAATTGGCCGACCAGCAACCACAGCTTGCACCATCTGTCCGTCTTGCCAAAACTGAACGTTCTGACCTTCTTGCTGAATAACTCTGCCGGTGTGGTCACAAATAATGAAACCATGCGGTGTTCCTCCAACTACTCCCTGTAGGGCCCCTTGTGCTGACGTGGCGGCAGCAGCAGCTGCTGCAGAGGCTGCAGCTGCCTCTGCTGCAGCAGCAGCAGCAGCGGCCTCCACAGCAGCCGTCTTCTGCCGCTTTTGCTCCTCCAGCTGCTGCTGGAGCTGCTGCTGCAAAGACTGGATCTGTTCAAGCTGCATACGTTGCTGTGCCAGCTGTTCTCTTTGCATAATGAGCTGTGTTTCACGCTCTGCTTGCTGTTGCTGCAATACTTGCTGTTTGATTGTTTGAAGTTCTTGAATTTCACGCTGAACAATTAATTGCTCTTTTTCTCTGTGCCTCTGAAGCTCCATGCGATCTCTTTCAAGCTCCTCTTGTAACCGTAGCTGGCGTAATTTCTCCAGTTCAACACGTTCTCGCTCTAGCTGCAATATATGTTCTTGCTGTTGACTCATTTTCTCATCATCTTTTCCTTTTGGTATTTCAGCAGGAGGAGAAAGTTTACTTGCTGGAGTCCCAGTTGCTGCTGTTTGTGGTTGGCCCGATTGTTGACTTGTAATTGGAACTAGAGACTGGGTTAATGATAGTGGTTCTGTTTGCACTGGTTGAATGGAAGCAGGCTGGCCCTGAGCTATAGGAAGAGCTGCAGGAGAGGGAAGGTGAGTTGCCTGTTGATCTGCTGGAGCTGGGAGAGCGAGCACTGAAAGTCTGTGTACCCCTCCATGGGCTGCAGGTGGAGCAGGTACAACTATTGCATTTGTTTGGGCAGTGTCTGGTGCTGATGGTTTTCCAAGATACACTGGTGTTTCTTGGGGCATGGAACTGGTAATAGCTGCTGGAGTAGCTGATGATGGATACTGGTTATAATATTGTCCTTGTGTGGGATGAGGCATTCTAGGAGTTACTTGGGGTAACCTTGTGAGGCTAGCCAGTGGTACTGCTGTTACTCCTGCAGGGTATGGCCTGTATATTCCTCCAGACATGGGACGGGTGACAGGGGCTGGCTGAGTGGTAATAGGCAATGTAGAGGCTATAGGGGTGTTAATGGTGGAATATATCATGCCATCGCCCCCTCTTACAGCTGCTGGGTACATTGCACGTAGACTTGCTTGTCTAGCATTAATCAAATTTGTTAGTGCTTGGCTATTTGGTGTTGGTCTTCCATCAGGTCCATATAATAGGTTGGCTCTTATTGATGCTAAACTCTGCGGAAGATTTAGCCTTCCCAAGGAACCACCTCTTCCTCCTCCATATGGGACCAATTCAGTGCCATGTCTGTATCTCCCCATGTGGTCTGCTGTATTAAGTGCTGCACACATGCGACTAATCTCTCTTGCTGTGGTGGCACTATACTGTGCAAGATTTGAGTCCTGGGACCCAGATAGGTTTTGTGCACTATAATTATAATCAGAACTGATATTAGACAAGGAACCATATCGGCGAAGTGGTAGAGAGGAGGCTGAGTAATCTTGACGCAAGTCTGTATATGAGCCATATTGTGCTCCCATGCCAAGATACCCTCCATCATATGCCTGGGTCATGCCTGTAAGATCAACTTTTGCCCCTCCCTGCACCCTGCCCTGATACTGACTGCCATCCATCATTGAAGGTAAGTTGGTATCAGACATGGATGGTTGAATTCTTCCCATAGTGAATACAGGAGGCTGATATGCTTTGTGTTCTTCTGTCATTCCTTTAGAAACTTGCTGTTGTTGTTGGCCTGCACTTAAATGTGGTGATGACAGATTAGGAGCTTGGTTATTTTCAGTGGCAGGATTTGTATCTGCTGTGTTTTGCCCAAATGCCCCGGAGCAAGAACCAGCAAATGGTAACTTGTAAACAACATCACAGCAAGCTGCTTGGTTTTCTGGTTTTAGCTGCCCAGTGAGATCTAAGACCTGGGGAGGAGGCTCTTCTTGCTTCACAAGTTGAGTAACCGTAGGATTTTGTGATGTACTGCTATCGTCAAGTTGTACCATCATAACATGAGGTTTTCCGGTGGATAGGTTAATTGCTGTTGGCTTGTTTTTCAGTTCTAATGCAACTTCACCGTAGATGTCTTGGGGAGCTGTGGTCACCACTCCAGACACTGAATGTGGGAGTGTTGGTCTAGTTATGGCACTTGCTGTCACTACAGGTTGAGCAGTACTTGTTTGACTCGCTACAAGATCTTTTTTCATAATCACTGGTGATACTTGATTTGCTAAATTGTACCGGGCAAAGGAAGCTTGCTGCTGGTGTTGCTGAAGCTGCTGTTCCAGAAGTTGTTGCTGTTGAAGAAGTTTTTGTTGTTGTAACTGTAACTGTTGTTGTTGTAGACCCAGATTTTCAAGACAAGCATCAATTTTGGGAATAGATGGGTCAGTGATTGGGGGTTTACTTTGAGTCAAACACACAGCTGAACCAACACCTTGCCCTAAGTCGACACGATTTTGCAAAGGATCTCCATATATAACTGGTGTCTTTGATGGGGACATGAACACAACACCGGCTATCGTGACACTAACCGTTGTAGGTGTAGATACTGAGACATGGGGCTGTTCCTGTGCGTTAAGATTCATAATCAGGGGTTGCACAGCAGTATGTCGACCTGAAGGCTGCTCCACTCCTCCAGTGTAGCGCCTTGTGTCAGAAGCTAGAGATGTCAAGTCCATTCCCTGATCTGTCATTATGATAGGAGCAGACCGCATTGGTGCTCGCAGATCCACCACATTTGAACTTGAGGAGCATGCAACATTTGATATTTTTTCCAATGAAGTTGATTCACGTCCATTCATAGTGCTGATGCCAACATTTACTGAATGTTTAGGAGAGCTTGTGGGTGGGGCATGGGTGCTATACAAAGTTTTATAGTTGGCTTGTGTAGGGGATGACAATGGAGAAGTGGAGGAATTTACAGTCTGTGGCCTTGCAGAGCTGGTTGTTTCAGAAGCCAGTGTTATGACCATTACTGGAGACTCCTGAGAGGACTGCTGACGGGCAAGCCTTGGTGACATTGCTCTTTGAGGTGATTGCGTTGCTGTAGCTGAAGGACCACCAGGCACTGAGGGCAACTGTCTGCCACTTGAAGGCCGGACTGATGGTGCATGCGTTGGGCTTTGGGCAGGGGAGGTAGTGGGGGATACAGGAGGACTGGGGCCTTTGAATAGTGAGAAGACTTTGGAGGTGATGGAAGATGAGGCAGGTTCTGGTGTTGTTTGTGCTGCCCTTTGGGGACCACTTTGTCTTGTGGTGACAGGTTGAGCTTTTGTTGTGGACACTCCAACAACACCTTCGATTTTGGCACTTTGAGTCATCATCCGGTTTTGAGTTTCTTTTGACAGATGTGCAGCTTGAATTCTAGGATCTGTTGAAGAGAATGAGACTGGAGCTGCAATCTGTGTAGGACTGGAGCCTGGAGTTAAAGCACCACCAGGTTCCAGAGTGGACCTGCTTTCAGTGCCTTTCTGCTGAACCGTTTGCCCTTGTTTTTGCATTAGCTGTGCTTTCCTCATCATCTCTTCATAGACCTCTTCTGCACTTTTGAGTGTTTTATCTGATGGTGACACTGCTGTCTTTTCTGTGGGTGAGTAGAGTGTTGTTAAAGTGGGAAGGCTGTACTCATTCCCAGATTTATACAACTTTCCAGCAATCACCTCAAAGCCCTCAGCCTCAGAGTCCATTGAAGGGGAGTATTCAGAACATGAGGATCTGTGAAGTTCTTCCATTTCAGCAGCTTGTCGTAACTCCTCTGTTGGTGATGCGTCCTCAATCGGAGAAAGGTTACTGGGAGGAGTTTTGGATCTTTCCCTGCGTCTCTGTGCCCTCAGCTCCTCCTTGTCTCTTTTGGCTTTCCGAGCTGTACTTCTGATTCTTTGCTGTTCTAAATCTCTCATTTGTTCTTGTTCTCTGAGAAGTTCCTCCTCCTCCCGAAGCTCGTCTTCTTCGGATGAGTCTTCGATAGTGGGGAGCAGTGGCCCATGGGAGCGGTGTCTTGCTTTCCTTTGCTGCTTTGCTTCCTCTAGCCTTGCTCTACGACTGGGACTGCTGTCGCTGTCATCCTCCATAGACGACACAGATGTGGGGGAGGTTCCAGAGGTGTAGCTGGGTGTAGTGGCAGGAAGAGTGGATGAATAGTCGCCCTTGGACCTCTCCTCTGGTGAACCAGTCAGACTTTCCATTTCGAGCTCTGGCTCTCTTAAATCATGTTCAGTACTAAGCTCGATATCGCGGTTGTAACTATTTGTATTATTGAGCTCAATTGTCTTAAATCTTCTGAGACCACCTTGAGCCATTAGACCATCTTCCTCTGTTCTAGCTTCTGCTGCCTTGGGGTCATCCTCAAAGCTGTTTGACTGGTGTGATAACCTTCGCCTCTCTTTACCCTGATCACCACTGCTTTTGTGAGTTCTTTTGGTTTTTTGTGTCCCATAGTCTTCCATTTCATCTTCGTCAGCACTCATCTCCATGATTTGCCTCCTCATGTATTCCTCATCTGTTAGGTCTTTGTGTGACTTCTTCTGTCTGACTGGTAAGGGTGAGAGACCACTTTCACTGCTATCTTCCACATAGTCGTGTCGAAGTTTGCAGCTTAGGTCATCTTCTGATTCATCTCTCGCTGCATCATCTTCCGGACTGAAGTCTCCCACAGACAGTGAGTGGGGCCTGTTCTTCAGCTCGGGCTCTAACAGAGGCTTCATAGAGCTCTCCAGTTTGGTGAGATCTGAGGGCACTGAGGCATTGAGTTTAATGCTTTCCTCCTGGATCTGGCCTGTGATCTCACCCAGGGAACCGGAGATGCCATCGGAAGAGTACCCAGTGTCACTCAGACTCTGTGTACTTGACTTGGTGTAGTCCTGAAAAAGAAAAGGAAAATTGTGTTAGGAAAAAAACATGGTGCAAATAATATCTTTTACTGCCAGTGATTCTCAACTTTCTACTGACCGATTATCATAATTCATCAAACTATCATAGAACAAGATTTTTCAAACATTAATATCAAATTCTAGTTTTAGTTGTCTCAGAAAAAAATCTAGATCAGGAAAAATGAGAACCACTGACCTAGAACAGAAAAACAATTGAACATATTAGCACAAAACTACTATCAAATGTACAATTACAACCACTTAAAAGCAAAATCAATCACATTATTTACTTATCTGTTGTTAACAGAATTTAAGTGTGAGTTTTATTTAACACTAAGACTGAATTTACCTTTTAAGTGGTTAATATACAAATGGTTTGTAAAGTGAATACACTTAAAATATGTAATTTGATTGCATGCATTCTCATTTTCTTTGAACCATTTTTGAAATGTGACCATGCTATGAATGCTTCAAAAGTCATGGTGTGGAGTCAAACTGGACAGATGCTTGGTTGTAAAAACAAAACAAAAAAAGGTAAATAACATGAAAAACTGCAAAAGTTGTGAAGATGCTGAGCAACTGATGATGGCAAGTTAGAAAATAAAAAAGATGACAAAAATTGTACATTGAAGAAATAAAAAGACAAAAAACAAACAAAAAAATTACGAATTGACAGGTGACAAGTTGCTGGTCGCTCACTTGGTGTCTGGACATCTGTGTATCCTCATCAGTCTTTGTATCTTTAGGGGAAGTGACAGATTCTGCCACTGTCTTCTTTGGTGGAGTCTTGACATCTTCTTTTGCAGGTTTAGAGCTGGTTTTAGTTGTTTTCTCCTGGCCCTGGGGAGGTTTCCGGGTCTGATTGTTACCTGTGGTTTTAGACTGAACGGGCGTAGTTTTGGAGGGAGCTGGAGACGTTTTCTGAGGTGCAGCTTTCCCAGAGGCAGGGGAAGCCTTTGCACCAGAGGGCTGAACAGAGGCCTTAACTGGGCCTTTAACGGCACCTGGCCCTTTTACTTGAGTGGACTGAGCTTTAACTTGACCTGGAGCTTTACTCTGAGCAGACTGTGCAGTACCCTTGGTCTGGGTAGGAGCCTGTGCAGTGCCCTTGGTCTGAGTAGGAGGCTGTGTTGTGCCCTTAGTCTGGGCAGAGGGCTGTGTTGTCGCTTTTGTTGGGGCGGGGGGCAGGGAAGAAGATTTGGGTTGAGGAGAAGCTTTACTCTGAGGGGAGGTTTGGGTGGACCCCTTGGTCTGTGGGGCACTTACTTGGTGACCCGGAGAATTCTGTTGGTGAGGAGCTGTGGGCCTAAGCCCTGAGGCCTGATTGGGGATTTGCTGTGCAGGTGGATGTTGACTGGATGGAGCAGGATGTCGTGGCGACCCCATCGGCTGTGGAACAGGTGCAGAAAGATCTCCCAAACTTCCTGAAAGGGCCCTTTGCGTCTGGCAGTTCAAGCATAGCCATTCTTTGTTCTGAAACAAAAAAGACAAAACACGAAAGACAGAGCATTAGAAAGGAGGCCTATCAGACTGTCATGCATGTTATAAACCACAGTAAGTTATTTTTGAGCTCAGTAGCTTGGACAAAAGCGATGTAGAGGCTTCCCAAGTGAGATGTGGGAGGCAAAGCTAAAATTGACCACAATGAGATGAGATGAGAGGAAGGAAAAGGAGGAGAATGAAGAGTGAGGAAAGAGATGATAAACTGAAATATTCAATATTTTACTGTAAAATAACAAAAGGTGAAAAAATGGTCTAAGAGGGGTTGCTCAAATGGCAAACAAATATTTGACAACAATGACATTACTTTTTTTTTTACGATTCTGTGTCCAGTATGCTTAAATCTTACAAAGGTCGCATGATTGTGGCCGATATTAGACCTGCATATTTTAATCAGGCTGAGGAAACATGACTTTGTTATAATCTCTGGTGAAGCTCCTCCCTCATGAATTCCCCTCCCCTAAAATTTTGGAAGGAAAATTCAAATGTGGCAGGACACAGGACAGTTACAGGAGCAGAGGACACTGCAGTGTGCATCCAGGAGGACTGTGAGAGCAGATCTGGCGGTAAAAGATCTTATATGCTTCTCTGGCCTAGAATGGAGTCATTGGTAAAACATGTTTGTGGTGTTTTATTTGAAATTAGGGTTAATGTATTCCATGAAACAACTTGTTTTTGGCTGCCCATCTACAAGATTATGACAATTGTACTAAGATTTGAACATGTTGCTTCCAGAGTCATCTACAAAGACTGATATTCAGAGCACTTTGCTGTAGCTGCGGGTAAGTTCATGAATGTTTGAATTGATGTTAGTCATTTTTGCACCATTGCGCAAGTGAGGTTAACAGTTAAAATAAAAAGACTTAAACAAAATAAAAAATCTCTGTATCTTTCAGATGAACAAAGTAAGAATACCAACTAAAATGATTTTAAAATAATTATATTTTTTCAACATATACTTCCTAGTGAACATTTATCATGTGTTTCTACAGGGTGATGTGGCAGAAGGAGGACTTTATACCAGATGCCCTACCTGTTACTGCGAGGAAGAAAAGCAGCACATGGTGAGTATTGTTTCTGTATGTACAATTCTAATGTTCACTGTGATTCTGTTCTGGTCCAGTATTGTATAAGAGAATAATAGGTATTTAATAATAAGTATATTTAAACATGTACAACACAGAGTAGATCATCATAATGTAACCATGTGTTATTCCTGTGTCCACAGCACAGACCAGAGCTTCTTCACTGGAATAACTCCTCACACTGTCCAGCTCCATACTGTGTCTCTATCTGTGCTCTCTATGTGTTTGATTCTGTTTAAGACAATACAGAACTGTTGAAAACTGAAGACTGTTTTTGTATTATTTTACTTTAAAACCCTTTAAGGGCATTTGACGTTGCATGTTAAAATAATTGTGTAGACAGATTTAAATTATACATAAAAACTAAAAACATAAAAAAGGCAAATTTTCATGATATGGTCGAATAAGATACATATGCATATTCAGCATGTTTTGATCACATTTTATCAACATGAAAAAGTGACGTTCATGTTCTGAGAAAAATGTGTAGAGGGGATCGAAATAAGTTTCAAAGCCTAAACATAATTTTCTTGTATGCACCCGCTTTCCATATTGTTTTTACACAAATCCTGCGACCTTTTTAAAAAAAAAATGTATCTGCATCATATTTATTCCTGTTTATCTTATTCTAACAAAGGCAACAATGTAATTTGTCTCATCCGGATAGATGTCTAATCATGTCCAAAACCCCAAAAAGTATTCTCACGAGGAACAGTGAAGTGTTGGTGGAGCCATTACGTTGCCAAACAGACAGACTTGCTTTGTTTTTATCTCTATCAAATGCTTCACTGAGAAGCTATATATAAACAGGTGCAGCAGTCTCACAAATTGCCATCTGTGCTCTTCTTTCAAATCAAGAAAAACTGTCACTAACCAGTTTTCGGAGTGTTTATAGCACCAGGACACTCTTCACCCTTCTCAAGACATGCTACTATTAAAGTGGTTAACATATGGGACATGGGATGGTAGATACTGAAATGAAACTGCTTAGAATTATAGATCCATTTACATTAACTAAAATAATGAATAATTACCTTAAACTGGAGTGAACGTGAGCATTTTTATATTTTAACAATACAATTTCAGAATATTTATGATCTGGAATATAATATTTTTGTCTAGTTATACATAATGAATTTGTATTTTTTTTTACATTTCTGTAGCTAGATGTAGATTATAAGGAATCACATACAGTAAATGTCTCCAGTACTAAATGAACATTTTTTTCTCCAGCTGTGTGCAGTGTGCTCCTGAATCAGCATAACATCTCAGGGTAGGTGTGGGGGAGAGCTGGGATAGCAAATAATTGATGTAGTGTACGAAAGATTGTACAGCAGCTTGCGGCAACTCCGTCCTCACAATGTAGAGAGGCTGTGGTCCATGTAAAAGAGAACGTTCTCTGCACCTGTAGACCATCTGTGTCCTTTCCCAACAACAATGACTATATAGTTTCATAACTTTAATTGCATTTTGTCAACTTGTGTCACAAATTGTGTGAATCACAAAATTATTTCTCAGTCCTCACCTCACAGCTTTCTCTGTGGAGTTTGCATGTTTCTCACTGTGTCTGGGTGGCTTTCCTCTGGGCATTCTGTTTTCCCCATTTAACCCAAAACATTCACAATAAGTACAATCCTCCTGCTAAAGGAAGTTATGACTAAGACTAGCTCAAGATCTGGAGATGAGTTCCTGTGTGCTTCCACTGCTCCTGGCAGATTGCCCCAGTGGCACTGAAGGATGGGTCAAATACAAAGGACAAATTTCCCTCAGGGGACAATAAAAGTCAACCCTAACCTTATAAGAGAGAGAGTTGCATACTGCTGTCACAGTATTGGCTGTTTCTCCTCAAAGCTGACAGTGCTCAGACTTTGGCACCAGTGCACATAAAGCTCAGTGGTTTATCTTATTAGTGATATTAATAACCCCATTAAACAGGAGGTTAGCAATTAGCATTTAACCCTGAACAGAAAATATTAAAAAGTTTGCCTGGAAAAATCCAGACTCATCGCTGTACCAGCAGCTGATCTGTATAACAAATATAGAGAGATGTCCTTCTGCATTTCCAGGCAATTAAAAAGTCAATTTTTAGTATCTTGTGATCAAACTCAGTTTTTAATCTGCGAAATGTGTGTAACACTGGCATATTGTGTTTTTGTAAGCTATGGATTGATGTAATAGTGAAATGTAGAAGTAGTAGGTTAATATTTATTTTCTAAGATGAAACTAAATGCCTAATACCTAATGCTTTGCTTTGTTAACCCTAATGTTTATAAATCAGGGACTGCAGATATTTTTATGATCTTAATGTCTCTGTAAGAGCCATTTTGTATGTTTTCTATGTATCTGTTTTTCTATTGGCTGTCTGCCCGCTTTGATGTATTCGCTGCTTCTGATTGGCTCACGTTCTACTTTGATCTTTGATCTAGTTCAGTATATATTCAGACGTAGGGAACACACAGCACACAACACTGAAGACACAAGACTGAAGACACAAGACAAGACACGACACACCACATAACACACATACACACACAAAGAGAAACCACGCTACGTAGGTAGTGTGGATAGAAGCCGCGGTCTGGTGGCCAGGAGGTTACCTTGAGCCAAGAGTTGGTGGGGTATTAGGACGCCTCGGGCCACAGAAGCTACACAGTCTTTTGACCGTCACGTATCGCCTAGGGTGGATTCCCGTCGGGAGCCAAGAAGCCAGAAGTCCGGTCTCCCTTGTGACAGGCGGGGATACGCACCACTATACGTCACGTAACAACGTGGGACGTCACGTAACAACGTCACGTAACAAGGAGGTCACGTGAAACGTCATGTAACAAGTATTGTAAGTAAGACGGATTCCCGTCGGGAGCATATGAAGCACGATCTCCTGAGTGACAGACAGGAATACGCACCGCTACAAGGCACGTATGGACAGCAAAGAAGAACGTCAAGTAGCACCGTCGACATCGACACCTAGGGTGATTCCTGTCGGGAGCCAAGAAGTACAAGAAAGCCCGGTCTCCCAGTGACAGGCGGGAACTCGCCCAGTGACAGGCGGGAACTCGCCACTATACGACACGTAAGGACGTCACAACACATACAGAGCCTTACACAACACGCACAAAACCACAAGCCTTAGAACTTCCTTCTTCCGTTTCCTTCTTTATTCCTCTTTTTATCCACTCTGTATGACCTTCATTTTAGTAAAGATCAAAAGACAAACCTTTTGATTCAAGACTCTTTATTTTATGTTACGTGCCACGTCGGAAAGAAACTTCAAGAGACGCCGAGGCTAGTGAGTCGGTTCGCTGCAGACAAGTCAAAAGACTCATAAGCAATTTTAAGTCAAAAATCTACAGCATCACGTCGAAAGACTAAACATCAAAGTCAAAAGAATCAGCATCAAGTCAGAAGACTTGGTTGAAGAAAGAACCATCTGAACCAGCAAGAAACTCCATCCACGGCTGAAGCAAGCGTTCCCTGGGTCAGGTCTGACAATTCTCTTCTCAGTTCTATTAGTCTGCTAGCTTCCGGAAATTGAAGTACATGCCCTAAGGACACATCCAATAACTCCTTTCCTGAGTGTCGGTGAAATTTAAGAAGAGTTAGAAGCTGTGAGGAATTCGAGGAATTGTCACAGTTTATGTGGTCGTTAGTGGGAAACATGATGTCAGAAGAAAGAGGCGGTGTGCCGTCTAACCAAATGGAGGCTGTCGAGAAGAAAATAAAGACGCTAAAGGTTGAACAGGAATGGACCGCAAACGCTAGTGAAGAAGATGCCATTGGATCGGAGGATAGTATTTCTCAGGTCACATCTCAACGTTCCACTACCAGTTCGGTGCGGTTAAAAATCAAAGCAGAACAGGAAGAACTGTCAGCAAGAGCAGCGGCTATGAGACAGAAGCAAGAGTTTGTGCAGAAAGAAAGCAAGAAAGGCAGCAAGAGGAAATGCGCTTGCAGCACGAAAGAATGCGCTTGCGGCATGAAAAGGAGCGGTTGCAGATGGAAGCTGCGAATGCCAAATTAAGAGTTTACGAGCAGTATAAAGATGCTCAGAAGTCAGTAACAGGGTCGAGAGCTGCATCAAAGCGTGCGACTGGTGGTGGAGAGACGCTTGCCGGCCGCGACCATGTTGAAATTGAAAAGCCTTTGCATGATGTCGGGTCATGCAAAATTGTCTCACAAGTGCAGCCAAACGTCCCTTGAGTCAGAAGAAAATCTCCAACAAGACAAAGGCAAAGGCCAGTGTTCGAAGATGCTGAGTACGCCACCTCAGCCACTGATAAACATGCAAACGCAGAAAAGAAAACCAACTTAGGAAAATATGAGAACAAATGAAGCAGCTTCGCTGTGACTGTGACTGCTGCTGATAAAAACGCTGGTAAAGACCGGTTAGAGAAGAAAGCGGCAGCAGTAAAGTCAGCCAGCGCCTTCCAAAATCCCTGCTTATACTGTAAGGAAAACCATGCGCTGAACGTGTGCAAGATCAAAGAGCGGCCTTTGCAGGAGAGAACTGACTTGAAACTGACCTGAAATCTCAAGAGCTTTGTTTTGACTGTCTTACGCCAGGCCACATGTCTAAGGACTGTAAGGAAAAGAGCTCCTGCCCTGACTGTTCCTATAAGCACCCTGCTATTTTGCACGTCATAAAGCAAGATCACTCACTGGAAGAGATTATAGCAGATGACAGCTCAACAGGTACAGCTGTTGAGCATGGTAGTCTTGTACGTGCAAGGTGTAGAAGCGGTGAACAAATCGGGGCCGGGAATGAAGAATTTCCAAAGAAGCTACAACAGGCATGGCAGAAGGAGCCAGAAGACCTTGACAAGCTGTCAGATCTCAGCGTGAGTAAATGTTTTAAGTTCAACACATACGGGCCCACAAAGAGTGCACAAATCCATCATTTCTCAGACGCAAGTCAAGATGGATATGGGGTTGTGTCGTACCTCTTGTTGAAGAACGAGCAAGAAGAGAAACATGTCTGCCTTTTGATGGGGAAGTCCCAGGTCGCTCCTCTTAAGCAGGTTACAATCTCTAGGTTGGAGTTGACGGCTGCAATGATCTCAGTCAAGATTGATCGGATGTTGAAGGAAGAACTTCAACTCCCCCTGATGGATTCGGTCCTCGGGACGGATAGCACAACAGTACTAAGGTACATTGATAATGACGCTCTTCGTTTCAAGATATTTGTGGCGGGTCGTGTCTCCTTTGTCAGAGGGGCTGCTACAGGAGCTCAGTGGAGCTCGAGAGTTGACACCTCTCGGGGTCCAGCCGATTGCGCCTTGGGAGGCTTGAAGATTGAGAGCTTCATGTCATGTAAGATCTGGCTTCACAAGGCTGTAAAGCCATGGGAGATAATCAACAGCCAAAACAACGGACCGCGTGCCATGAAGACGGCCCTAGGTTGGGTAGACAACGGGCCTGTCAGCGGATGCCAAGAGAAAGAATTCGATGACGCTGAAAAACGTTAATCGCATCTCTGTGTCGACCACAGAAGACATGCATTACGGAGCAGATTTTCCAGAACACCGGTGTGAGGACAAGCAAGGGCCATCTCAACATGACAAGCAGTTTGTGCACGCTGTGACCTCATCGGCACATCTTTCGGATGGCCACTGCTGCATTGAGCTACCTCTGAGGGATGATTGCATGGAGATACCAGGCAACCGAGGTATAGCCGAGCAGAGACCCAACTCTTTGAAGAGGAAACTCATCAGATATTCAGACTTCTTTCAGAAGTACAAAGATTTTATGACCAAAATCCTAGAGAAAGGATACGCCACAAGAGTCCCAGATGAACAGCTGAGCCAAAGAGTATGGTACATACTGCACTACCGGGTGTATCATCGAAGGAAGAGAAAGTTGAGATGTTGAGTTGAGAGTAGGGGGGCATCTGAACAGATCAGCGATGCCTGGGGAGGCAAGGCATCCCGCCCTACTGAGTAAACAACACAGAACAACCAACCTTATTCTTCACCACATCCATCTGGAAACAGGACACGGAGGCAGAAATCATATTCTGGCAAGATTAAGACAACGGTATTGGATACCTAAAGCAAATGCTGCAGCAAGAACCATGATCGCAGAGTGCAACCTCTGTAAAAGGCTACATGCAAAAGCTGGAGAACAGAAAATGGCAGACTTTCCGCAAGACCGTCTGCTTCCTGACAAACCGCCTTTTACCAACACAGGCATGGATTATTTGGGTGCCTTTGAGATCCAAAGAGGACGTGTCAAGGTCAAGCGTTATGGTGTGCTCTTCACGTGCTTGACAGTCCGAGCAGTGCATATAGAAGTCGCATATTCCCTTGACACAGATTCGTGTATTAATGCTCTACGTCGCTTTCAAGCCAGGCGTGGACAAGTATCTGTCATCCGTTCTGACAATGGCACAAACCTAGTCGGTGCAGAGAGAGAGCTAAGGCATTAAGGCCTTAAAAGAACTGGTCCAGTCGCGCATCAATGAAGCCATGATACAGAAGGGAGTGCAGTGGTTATTCACCCCACCCGCTGCGTCTCATCACAGTGGCATCTGGGAACGCCAAATTCGTACCACTAGAAAGGTTCTGAATTCTGTTGTGAGACAACAAGCATTGAACGATGAAGGGCTACAGACCTTCCTGTGTGAAGTCAAAAGCATCATCAATGGAAGGCCTATTACAACGAACACGAATGATCCCAACGACCTCGAACCACTGACCCCAAATCATCTACTTCTATTGAAGCCCAGCTTGCCACCTGGTGTGTTCAAGAAAGATGTCTACGCACGGCGGCGCTGGAGACAAATCCAATATATGACGGACTTGTTCTGGAGGAGGTGGACCCGAGAGTACTTGCCACTGCTCCAAGAGCGGCAAAAGTGGCTTGGAACGAAGAGAAGCTTTAAAGGTCCCATGGCATGAAATTTTCACTTTCTGAGGTTTTTGAACGTTAATGTGAGCTCCCCTACCCTGTTTAGGCCCCCCCCCCATGGTTAAAAGTTGCGAAATGTCTAAACTGAGCATTTGCGATCCTTTTCTGCGTTACAAAAAATCGGAGCTCAAACGGGCGAGTTTGAACAAGGCACCTTATTGACGTCAGATCGAAAAAAGAAATGCAAATGCAGTTCCACCCCCGTCTGTCTGAACTCAAATTTTCTGTAAATCACGCCCAGAGAGTTTGGACTGCGAATGCGCTAGGCAATGCGAAATGCGTTTTTTTATTTGCCTGGAGGCACGTCCGAGTGTTTCTAGGCTCGGAAGTCCTTTATCTGAGCCTCTGGACCTTTGAACAGCAGTGGTTTAATTTTATTTTATGTGGAAATGTGTTTATTTTTCAATGGAACGCTTCAAATCCCCCCCCGTGCAAAAACAAGGAAATGGATCAGAGAGCGCTCAGAGCAGAGAGTGGAGCGTTTGGCCACGCCCCCACCCTCTACTATTGGCCAGCTTTTTTCTCCTCATTTGCATTCAAGCAACAACACCCATTATAGAGTGTTCAGTGACAAAAATTACTCTTTCTCAGCTTATCTCTGTTTCTCATGCACTGAGTGTTGATTTTGAAGGATTCATTTACAGTATTAGGGAGCCATTAAGGAGCCATATAAAAGCATCAAGAAGTACCATGTCATGGGATCTTTAAGGTCGGAGATGTCGTTCTCGTCGTTGATCCATCCCTGGCAAGAAATTCCTGGATGCTGGGCAGAATCACCAAGGTTATGCCAGACTCCAAGGGGATGGTCCGCAGTGCTGAAGTCCAGACGAAGACGAGTATTATACAAAGGCCCATAACTAAGTTGTGTCTTTTGCAGGGTGAAGAATGAAGAAGAGAAGGACTTACCACATGTCCAATATGCCCTGTAAATTGTGAAAAGTATATACTTACTTGTAAAAGAAATGTGAGACAAGAATACTTAACCTATTTGAAGAAAAATGTTTGAGAAATGTAACGGCTCTAAATTTTAAATTCTAAATTAGTAAAAAGGCTCTAAATCTTAAGTTAGTAATTGACTTGCTAAAGCATAGTCAATTAGGGGCCGGGATATATAAGAGCCATTTTGTATGTTTTTCTATGTATCTGTTTTTCTATTGGCTGTCTGCCTGCTTTGATGTGTTCGCTGCTTCTGATTGGCTCACGTTCTACTTTGATCTTTGATCTTTGATCTTTGATCTAGTTCAGTATATATTCAGACGTAGGGAACACACGGCACACAACACAGAAGACACAAGACAAGACACCACACCACACCACATAACACACACACACACACGAAGAAAGAGACCACGCTACGTAGGTATTGTGGATAGAAGCAGCGGTCTGGTGGCCAGGAGGTTACCTCGAGCCAAGAGTTGACGGGGTATTAGGACGCCTCGGGCCACAGAAGCCACACAGTCTCTTGACCGTCACGTATCATCTAGGGTGGATTCCCGTCGGGAGCCAAGAAGCCAGAAGTCCGGTCTTCCTCGTGACAGGCAGGGGGATACGCACCACTATACGTCATGTAACAACGTGGGACGTCACGTAACAACGTGGGACGTCACGTAACAACGTGGGACGTCACGTAACAACGTGGGACGTCACGTAACAAGGAGGTCACGTGAAACGTCATGTAACAAGTAGTAAGTAAGACGGATTCCCGTCGGGAGCATATGAAGCACGGTCTCCCGAGTGACAGACGGGAATACGCACCGCTCCAAGGCACGTATGGACAGCAAAGAAGAATGTCAAGTAGCACCGTCGACATTGACACCTAGGGTGATTCCTGTCGGGAGCCAAGAAGTACAAGAAAGCCCGGTCTCCCAGTGACAGGCGGGAACTCACCACTATACGACACGTAAGGACGTCAAGGACGTCACAACACATACAGAGGCTTACACAACATGCACAAAACCACAAGCCTTAGAAATTCCTTCTTCCGTTTCCTCCTTTATTCCTCTTTTTATCCACTCTGTATGACCTTCACTTTAGTAAAGATCAAAAGACAAAACTTTTGATTCAAGACTCTTTATTTTATGTTACGTGCCGCGTCGGAAAGAAACTTCAAGAGACACCGAGGCCGAGGCTAGTGAGTCGGTTCGCTGCACTCACAGTCTCCTAATGCCTCTGTACCAGTGGCGTGCGATCAGGGGAATCAAAGCAAGCAGTGGTTGCCCAATAAAATGTAAAATCATTGCGTGTCAAAAGTATAATTCAATTCTTTCGAATTATCCAAATAATCCCGTTTCCCTTCACTTTTGTCTGTTTGAAACATGGTTGTAGTGGCGGTGTCCTTTACTACTACTCTTCTGGGGCCTCATTACTAAAGCTCGCTTCCGCGCAGATCATTGCGTAGGCGCTCTTTACGCCAACCACGGGATTTATGAAACTCCTACTAAGCTTATCTTGCTCATCACTACAGCTTGGACTCTGCTGTAAGCTCTGCGCAAAGTCTGGAGACACTAGGGAAAAGCGACACTCTTGGAGTGGAGCAGAATTGAAGAGTTTGAACAGGAAATCATAAGAAAATCCACATTAATATAAAAAATAATTACATTCAGTTTTATGCATTTAAGCAGAGGTTATCCAAAACACGGAGAAGAATAACAACCGCGGTTCCAAGCATCCCATGTTGTTTTGCCCTGTTTTGCTTGTTTTTGCCTGGAGGCACATGTTGAGAACGCAGCATACAGTCATCTATGTTTTCTACATGGGCTCTTACAACCGGATAGGCCAGCTGTTTTAGAGGTTTGCGCACACGTACTGACGACCATAGCTGGCTCAAACTTACCTGGCCAGCCAAATGATATCTCTCTGTATTTCCTATACACCGCGATACCATTTGGACACTCTCCATCCACTCTCGCTCCTCCGGTTCCAAACCGACTCCGCGATTCTGATTCGTTCAAAGATGGTGACGTCAGTACCCCGCCTTTGCCCGCAAAGTCACTCTTAGGCAGCGGAAGTTCCGCCTCAGTTTTGAATCAAGATGGCGCAATCTCTGATTGGTTCACTTAGCTGTCTGTCTACGCGCAACCGCAGCGCATTCTGTGGATCAAACGTTACCAGACTCACTCGCTGGTACAGCGATGAGTCATGGATTCTTCCAGGCAAGGCTCAAACAGCACTGAATAAACCTGCATCATCACCATGGGAACCGGAGATGTGCAGCGATTCCCAGTGAGTGCACAGGTGCAGCAGGAGATGACAACAGCAGCGCTAACTTTCAACACAAATGTAAAAATAACTCACTTTTAGCGACAAGTCACTCTTTGTAGCTTTGCGTTTGTAATTATAAGAAGTTAGTTAGAAATACGGGCCTCATTTAATGAAACAGTGAGCTAGTTTCAGGGCTAGTTTGTGTGAAATGATGGATCCAGATGGAGTAGTGGAGTTGGAGCGGCTGGGGCAGTGAGGAGTCCACCTCGTCTCTGTGTGTTTGTGAAGGAGCAGTGGAATAACAGCACTATTACACACGTGTGGAGGGACGTGTGTGTGTTCTGGACCTACTGTACTTCAAGGAAATACAGGACTGTTCTTCAGGAAAGACGTGGTTTTGCATCTATAGGAGAGTGTGAGTGCACTGTTCTAACCATATTATACTGTATATCCATGGTTCTAACGCAGGGCTGTATTTTAGGGGATGTTTGTTACATATCAGGCTGTATTAAAAGTGCACCTGTCTGACTAGTGCACTGTTAGTATCTCTTCATGATCTTCACGAATGTACATGTTGTGTAGTAAGTGCGATACACATCTGTATACAGTCATATGTCATTCATATGGTTTCTACTAGATGCATTATAATGACATAGATAAGAACAGTCCTGAAGGTTCACCTGCATAAATAAGGTGTAGGAGTACAAACAAATAGCCCTGTTTGTACAAAGATGGTGTCAAATACATCCATCCATCCATTTTCTTTCGCTTATCCGGGGCCAGGTCGCGGAGGCAACAGTCTAAGCAGGGACGCCCAGACCTCCTTCACCCCGGACACTTCCTCCAGCTCCTCCGGGGGGACCCCAAGGCGTTCCCAGACCAGCCGGGACACATAGTCCCTCCAGCGCGTCCTGGGTCTTCCCCGAGGCCTCCTCCCGGTGGGACATGCCCGGAACACCTCCCGAGGGAGGCGTCCAGGAGGCATCCGAAACAGATGCCCGAGCTACCTCAGCTGGCTCCTCTCGACATGGAAAAGCAGCGGCTCTACTCCGAGCTTCTCTCGTGTGACTGAGCTCCTCACCCTATCTCTAAGGGTGCGCCCAGCCACTCTGCGGAGGAAACTCATTTCGGCCGCTTGTATCCGTGATCTTGTCCTTTCTGGATTCTGTGTCAAATACAGTCCCATATTAATAAACTATATGGTCGAGGTTTCTCAAATTTGATTCCAGAATAGCTCTGTACATGCAATTAATGTGAGTAAAAATAAATAAACTCATTTGTAATGTAGTTTGCATAAAAAGTGGGATTATTAAAGTGTTATCGACTAAATGTTGATATCCACCCCAAGTCTCCTTGCCTACCCATAAAAGTCACCGCACGCTACTGCGCCATCGTCTCGTCAAATAAAGACTAAACTAAACTAATCTTCAAAATAAAGACAACATCTGCTCTGAGACAGTGTAGAAGAAACATACACCTTACATTACCACATTAAAGGTCCTATGGCATGAAATTTTCACTTTCTGAGGTTTTTGAACGTTAATGTGAGCTCCCCTACCCTGTTTAGGCCCCCCCCCCATGGTTAAAAGTTGCGAAATGTCTAAACTGAGCATTTGCGATCCTTTTCTGCGTTAGAAAAAATTAGAGCTCAAACAGGCGATTTTGAACAAGGCACCTTATTGACGTCAGATCGAAAAAAGAACTGCAAATGCAGTTCCACCCCGTCTGTCTGTACTCCGCGTCTCTGTAAATCACGCCCAGAGAGTTTGGACTGCGGAGGAGCTACGCAATGCGAAATAAGTTTTTTTATTTGCCTAGAGGAACTTGCGAGTGTTTCTAGGCTCGGAAGTCCTTTATCTGAGCCTGTGGATATCTGAAACAGCAGTGGTTTAATTTTATTTTCTGTGGAAATGTTTAATTTTCAATGGAAGGCTTCTCATCTCTCCCCCCGTGCAAAAACACGGAAGTGGGTCACAGAGCGGAGCGGAGAGCTTGGCCACGCCCCCACCCCCTACTATAGGCCATCTCTGTCCTCCTCATTTGCATTCAAGCAACAACGCCCATAATGGAGTGTTCCAGAGTGACATTTATGACTCTTTCTCATCTTATCTCTCTTTCTCATGCACTGAGTGTTGATTTTGAAGAAGGATTCATTTACAGTATTAGGGAACCATTAAGGAGCCATATAAAAGCATCAAGAAGTACCATGTCATGGGATCTTTAACTCCACTCCAATATAGTTTACTTATCATCTCTATTACTTAGTAGTTAAAAATGTATCTGTGGCGGCAGCCATAAAGATTTTAAGTTTTCCCTTTTTGCACTTTTAATATTTATATATTTTGTACAAATAAACTTTTATTATTTTGTTTGCATAAGTTCACGACCATGATGAGTGCATTAAAATTGTTTATTAATATTAGCGGTGAAGGGACTACATTTCCCATGGTGCATGTGGTGATGTCACTTCCTGCATTGACATGAACTCTCGTGAGCTGTAAGAAATGCTACTTGTCGAGGGAAAAAGTTTTAGCGTTTTTGGGGAAGCTACATCAAGTTAATGGTCAAGAAAAAGTTGTTCCAAGTTTATTTTCAGTTTAACATCAAGGATAACCTCCGCTCTTAGTCTACAAACCGACATAAGTGGTACGTTGTCTTTTGTTTAACTATTTGAATCGCATTTACATCTCTGTGTTTGAGTTTGTTTAATTGTGTACTTATGTTTGTTTTATGTAGTTCTATGGTGTTGTAATAAAGAAAAACATCAGTCATAAGAACCTGGGCCTTGGATTGTGACTAAGGGAGGAACAGTAGAACACTTCGGTGAAACCGAGGACCAGATACAGCCGAACCTGCGCGCGAGGACGAGAAGTAGCCGAGCCTGCATGCATGGAGGAGGAGCAGCCGACCTGCGAAGTTTGGCAAGCGCAGCAGACAGCGGCACATGTTCTGGGGAAAAGGCCATCTACATAAACGGTGTGGATTTTGGTTTGGACTGAGGCAACCATGAAACAAGTAAGGCTAAGCAAGCAAGCAAGCACTTAAAGTTGGTGTCTTGGAAGTTGCATAGGTGAATTGCTTTCAGAACTTTAATCGTCTTCTACCCATGGATTTAAAGGATTTATGAACATTCCGATTCATCGAACTGTTTGAAGAGTAAATTGACGTTGAGGTTGTTTTGATGTGGCATTTTAGCTTGGTATATCACTGATTAATGCTTTTGTGTTGCACCTTTGATGTTTATGAATGTGTATGAGACTTAAGGTACATTTTTAAACTTTTATTGTAGCTTACTATAGTGCTATATTGATGTAATACCACAATTAATTGCAAATAAGTTATTTTATGCACAAGTGTAGCATTCATAAAATTAAAAATGTCTCACACTGATGAAAGTACTATACAATACACACAAAAGAAAGATCTTCCTGACCAAGAAGATTTAAAGAAAGTACTCATGGATGATGATGCACAAGTGAAAGACTCAGAAGCGCAAGCACCACATCAAATTGAAGAGGTTGGTGTCTCTATACCACCAGACATTAGGAGTCAGCGTACACGTGTCCTTACAGAGAAAGGAAAACAGTTGCAAGATGTCAAAATCAATGAATTAAGAAGGACATTTGAACGGACATATAAAAGGTGGAAATACCACATCAATGGATTTAAAAGAGCAATGAAATACAAAGAAGACTCTGAATTTGTTGTGGAAATTATTACTGCTGTCAACGCCCATCAAACTAATTTAAATGCTGTTTATGAAAGAATCCAAGCCATTTCAGTCCCTGATCATGAACTTAGGAGAAAGAATGACTTGTGTTTTGCCATAACAAAGACTGCAAAGGAGAAAGCCCAGTGTTTCATTACTGCTGTAGGTGATCCAGGTGACATGCCCTGGCTTGAAACTGATTCAGTGTTTGACCCCACAGAGTCCAGTGTCATGTCTTTGCAATCCCTTCCGGTCTCCAAAGTTTCTAGTCGGGTCTCTCTTCAGTCAGCACAGAAAAAGCTGCAGCTGAAGTGGCAGCAACACAAGAGGTGCTTAAAATCATGAAGTCGCAACATCAATGTGAAGAGGAGATCAGAGAACTGGAAGCAGAAGAGAAGAAGGTGACTGCAGAGCGAGAGGCACATGAACGAGCGATGGAGGCAGAGCGAGCGAGGCAAACAGCCCTGTTTGTAGCAGAAAGCACGGCAAGGAAAAGAAAATTGGAGGAAAAGAGAAAGGAGGTGGAGCGTTTAGATGAACTGAAAAGACACAATGCAGCACAAGCTTGATTGCGAGTTTACTTTGAGGAAGACCACCTAGACTGTCCTTCATCCCCCCAATGTATACTGAGCAGTCATGTCACTGCAGGCACAAAGCTTAACCCTGCTGCTCACGCATTTGTTCCCTTGCAAGTTCCATTAAGTAGGACTTCCTTTACACTGCCACCTCCAATAGCCCTCCCACAAGGCCACAACAGTGAGGCTGCAGTGGCGCCAGCCAGCAATCAAGCCAGCTTGAAGCCAGCTTTAGAAATCCTTTTATTGTCGGCAAAGCATACAGAGACAAAATAAGTACATGGCATAAGATCTCCTCCAAAGATGGTGAGGACCTCCGTGAGTTTGCCGATTTCCTAACTAGTGTCACAACAGTCATGCCTTTTGTTCAAGGTTTGCAAACACTAAATGACTGTGTTGAAATTCAGAAAATTGCTGTCAAGTTGCCAGACTGGCTGAGTTCCCGTTGGAACCGAACAGCTACAGTTTTTCAGGATGAACATCAAGCCTTACCTGACTTCAAGACATTTGTCCAGTTTCTCAACAAAGAGGCCAGAATTGCTTGTAATCCCATAACCTCACTCCAAGCAATAAAGTCGTTAGAGCAAGAAAACTCGAGACAGAGTCATTCAGATCACAAGCTTCACAAAAATCGCCACTCAACAGCAAAAACCTTCACTACAAGTTCACGTGAGAAACACACTCCTGTGTGTGTGTTCTGCAAAAGGCATGGACATTCTCTGCACAAATGTAGGAAGTTTATGGAGAACCCTGTCGAAGAGCGAGTGAAGTTTGTGCAATTAGAAAAATTATGTTTTGGCTGTCTTAAGATTGGACACAGCTCAAAAGGTTGCATATCCAGAAGTGTCTGTGAAGAGTGTGAGAAACGCCATCCAACCTGCCTACATCAAGATCGGCAGAGAAAGCCCAAATCTCAAGCTTGTCAGCTGCAGTCCACGGTCAGTGAGAGACCTGCAGAAAGTAAATGTGAGCAACCAAGCAAACAGCTAGAAGTACAACCAGCGACTTCCAACAGTCATTCAACACGCCAAAAACACCCACACATAATCAATTCTCCCTGTTTACATGTCAACAGCTGCTAATCCTGAGGAAGAAATTTTAGTGTATGCCTTGCTCGACACTCTGAGCGACACTACCTTTATTCTGAAGGATATACCTGATTTGTTGCACGTAAAGAAAGATCCTGTGAGGCTCAAGATCTCCACAATCACATCAAGAACAATGGTTGTGTCAAGCAGCAAGTTGCATGGCTTACAAGTACGAGGCTTTACGTCTGATGAAAAGATTAACCTTCCAGTCACGTACACAAGAGAATACATACCTGCCAATAAATCTGACATACTCACCTGTAATACAGCAAGAGGATGGCCTCATTTGCAACATTTGGCTGATGAGATGCCAACTGAACTCGACTGTGAAGTTGGATTGTTGATCGGTTACAACTGCCCCCAAGTCCTGCTTCCCAGAGCCGTAGTCAGTGGCAAGGAGGGTCAACCGTTCGCCCAGAGATCTGTGCTGGGGTGGAGCACTATTGCCTACAACAATTTTGACAATGAATTTGCCGATGAAATTGGAATCAGTCATCGAATCCTTTCAAAAGAAGTCTTTCCAGTCACTCAATCATTCCAGCCACTTAAATCTGAAGTCCACTTTGTGTGTCGCACCAAAGTGAAGGAAATGCTTACTCCAGCAGATATGCGTAAGGTATTTGAGTCAGATTTCACATAAAGGGATGGTGAAGATGTAGCCTTATCCCAAGAAGATCTTCGTTTTCTATCCAAGTTGAAGCAGGGCATCAAACAAATGGATGACGGGCATTTTGAGATGCCACTGCCCTTTAAAGAGGACAAACCGTCTTTGCCAAACAACATGGCTGCTGTTGCACATCGCCTCCAGTGTTTAAGGAGACACTTCAGAAAGATCCGAACAGTGCGAAGTGTTTTGACAACCATTTTGGATCAATCTGGTAGTACCTTGGACAGCGCCTCATTGAGAACATTCATGTATGAAGCCATGGCAATAGTGAACAGTCGACCCTTGACCAGTGAATACTTGAATAATCCATTGGCACCAGAGCCATTAACACCCAATCACATCTTGACGATGAAGTCTGAGATAATGGCACCTCCTCCTGGAGAGTTTTCTAGGGAGGACCTTTATCTAAGGAAGAGATGGAAAAAAGTCCAATTTCTGGCTAATGAGTTTTGGAGCAGATGGAAGAGAAAGTATCTTTTGACTCTGCAACAAAGAAACAAGTGGTGTAAGTCGGAATGCAAAGGTCAATGATGTGGTCCTACTGCAAGATGACCTGGCACCAAGAAACCACTGGAAGCTCGCCGAGGTTGTTGAAGTCTTCCCGGGCTCTGATGGACGGGTCAGGAAGGTCAAACTGTTAATCAGTGATGCAACACTAAATGATAAAGGTGCGCGCACCATTAAACCTGTGTATTTAGAAAGGCCCATACACAAAATAGTCTCTCTACTTGAATTTGACTAAACTCAATAGTAGTTTTGGTGTGTGTGTGTTTTTTTAACTTTGGGTTTCCAGAATCACACTTGGGTGATGGTGGGAGTGTGGCGGCAGCCATAAAGATTTTAAGTTTTCCCTTTTTGCACTTTTAATATTTATATATTTTGTACAAATAAACTTTATTTCATTTGATTATTTTGTTTGCATAAGTTCACGACCACAATAAGTGCATTAAAATTGTTTATTAATATTAGCGGTGAATGGACTACATTTCCCATGGTGCATGTGGTGATGTCACTTCCTGCATTGACATGAACTCTCGTGAGCTGTAAGAAACGCTACTTGTCGAGGGGAAAAGTTTTAGCGTTTTTGGGGAAGCTACATCAAGTTAATGGTCCAAGTTTATTTTCAGTTTAACATCAAGGATAACCTCCGCTCTTAGTCTACAAACCGGCATAAGTGGTATGTTGTCTTTTGTTTAACTATTTTAACCGCATTTACATCTGTCTGTGTTTATGAGTTTGTTTAATTGTGTACTTATGTTTGTTTTATGTAGTTCTACGGTGTTGTAATAAAGAAAAACATCAGTCATAAGAACCTGGGCCTTGGATTGTGACTAAGGGAGGAACAGTATCACAATCACATGAGAAATATACAAAACATTTACATATACAGCACATCTGTGAATCACTTTTAGTCCTGGAAATCAGTGCTTTCAACATGCCACTCTACTGTTTTTGTAATGCAGCCATATCATTTCCATGCTTTTGGGTAGGATATTCATCCAAAAAATAAAATGACTCTTTGGCAACAATCAGATCTCCAAATGCATCTGTTAAATTGGTGGATCTCGCTAACTAGAACTGCTCCAGCTGCATCATAAAGCAAGCTTGCATTTGAACAAAACATGCTCGTAGACAGAAGTATTGTTTATCCATTTATTTTGACAGGTATTGGAAAAGTGGTTATATAATATGAATGTTTAACTCTGTGAAATGGTCATCTTGTCGACTCAGCCGTTTCATTCTTAAAATAATGAGAGATTGAGCACTGCAGGTTCGTGTGGGGACCAAAAGGTCACTACCACACAGATTGATGCTGGTACCATAGAGACCAGTCAGTGACATATTAAAGGCCTGATCACTCATACAAAGCGCATGTGTACCACATGAGAGTGTGTACAGACCAGCAACACAGGCTAGCCAAAACAGATTAGGCCTGTAATTGATCTAAAATTGCTGGATGATGCACTCAACAATATGAATGCCACTATTACTGTTATTTCTCAGATTGTCATACTATATAATATTAATGGATTCATAAGTAACACATTCAACATGATTTGGCAAAACCCTATGTTGCGTGAAGAGTCCCTCAGTTGTCCAGGTAGAATCCATGATAAAAGAAGAAATTCAATTTGTCAACTGGACAAAGTTTGTTTGGTCGAAAATGTTTCGCCGCTCATCCGAGAGGCTTCGTCAGTTCTGGTTAGAGTGCTGGTAAGACACTTGCTTATATCTCGCTGCAGGGAGGAGTTAACTAGCTAACTACTTTCTGAAACTATCTCGCAAAAGACAGAAACCAATAGGCGAGATAGTTCCGGAAAGTAGTTAGCTAGTTAGCTCCTCCCTGCAGCGAGATATAAGCGTCTTACCAGCACTCTAACCAGAACTGACAAAGCCTCTCGGATGAGCGGCGAAACGTTTTCGACCAAACAAACTTTGTCCAGTTGACAAATTGAATTTCTTCTTTTATCACAAAACCCTATGTTCTTTTCTTTTGGCTGTGTCTGCTCTTCTCATCTCATGAAAAAATAAAATAGGTGTTAAGTTGTGATACATTTAGTCACCTTATTGAATTTTAACATCTCTTCATTTGTGTGATGAAATGGTGGGAGAATGTACTGAGTAAGTTTGGGGTCTTCAAAAGAATTATATTGCTGGATTCTATATGCTATTCATACAAGGGGAGAAAGTGGTGTTAAAACTGCCTCTTACAGGTAAAGCTAGGCAACCTGACAATGTAACTGGCACGAAATTTTGAATTTTGATTGAAAATGTAATTAGCATGTTAAGAAATTGTAGAATTTCAAAATAATATGCATGGTTTTACAGTAGTCTTTCTTTAACTATACCCTGTAACCAATTGCTTTTGAAATATTTGTAAAATAAGTAAGATACCAAAGTTTAGACAGTAGTACAGTTAACTACCAAACATTTATTTAGATGAGCCTTCTCTTTTGAATGAAGGATATGGAAGAGAGCTGACAACAAGCAATAGAATCAGTCAGTGAAGTAAATTAGTATTATGATTGCGAAAGAAAATAGAGTATACTATGCCATACTTTCTAGTTCCTGTGACCTTTTTTTTTCTTCTAAATAAATGCAGTGAAAAGTAGGTCTACATCAAGGGTACACGTAGCTTAACAAGGAATCGGGGGATAGCCTATATCCTCTATAGGTCATCCCAAGGGACTTTATTATCCAGCCAAGATCTAACAGTGCTCTGTGAAACAGGTCTGACATCAAATTCATTCTACAAAAATGTTATTAAAATATAATTAATTAACCAGAGGTGTGCTATACAGTGGCCCATAGAGGGAGCCAAAGAGTGGGGAATTTCTGTAACCTCTGTAAGCCCTAGGGAGCACACACCCCCACACAATAACATGAAGGAACCAAACTGCAAAGCAAACAGCTAGAACAGGCTGTAACACTGAACTTAGCCTTTTTAAACACAATCTTTCACCTTAAGCTTTTTCCTGTTTATTTTGTTCTCACATTTGTTCAGCAGCAATGTGTAATAAACATAATGGCCAAATGCAAACCTATTCGTCTGTAGAGGAGTTAGTCAGTCAGGCAGGCACAGTGAGATCCTCTCCTCCCACATGGCAGCACGGTCAGAGGAAGACCACAAGCCGAGATCCAGAAATGTCACCTGTCATTAAAAGCTCCAATCACATGATTTACTTAATATTTTTCAGAAGCTCAATGAAGCTAAGATAGAAAAGGGGATTTCGAGGGCTGATCATTTCAATTACCTTGAGAATTTCACGTGCAGTGCAATGAATACATTTCACAAAAAGAGACTAAAATGTGGACCATTTGGTGTTATTTTTAGGATAGATATGGACTACTGTGTCAGTGATACTTTCATTCATTCATCTTCTTCCGCTTTTTCCATTTTCTGGGTCACGGGGGCAGCAGTCCAAGCAGTGTTCTGCTGCCCAGAACACATTGCACCAGCCCCCATGAATCCTCCCATGGGTGGTGGGTCCACAGGAGGACGGCTCACGTCACAACAGGCCTTGATGTATCTTCTGCCATGGGGGCTACCAGTGTCCGCAGACACTGGGGGCGAGGTGGGGTTAAGTGTCTTGCCCAAGGACACAACGGCAGCGCTCATCTGTGGGAGCTGGGATCACACGTGGTCAACCCATCAAGAGCGAGATTCGAACTGCCAATCCCTGGATCACTAGAGAAATGCTCTACCAACTGAGCTACTGCCGCCCATATATAATTATATATGTAATTGTAAAACCGTCATTTAATGTTATGGACTGCAAGGCCTTTAGCCAGCAATCTTGTTCATTTAAAAAATAATGTATCTCCAAACATTAATTTTTTAGGGTTCAAGCACAATCTTCAAACCAAATTAGTGTAAAATTACAGCCATTAATGGAAACAAAATCACATTTGATGTTAGAGTAAGAATTTCAGATTTTATTGTATTTCTTTTTTTGATAGGTGGGTAGCTTTTCAATTTCATACTTCCTGACTTAAATGTGATGATTTCTACTTACTACATGTATTCCTAACATTTGATCATCGGAGTATTGGGTATTGCAATGATAAAGTACATAGATCCACATCAAAATTCTGAGTAAAAAACAACTAGTTGTTAGGAAGGGGTTAAATACAAAATATGTGACAACGGAAGCAAAAGACCATCACAGTCCAACATGTGCTGCTCCTCAGAAACTCTAATGAGCCATATAACAGCAGAGGTCAGAATGAATCTGTCACTATAGTGAAGGTTAGGGAGCCACCAGGTCAGCCTGTATTATTAATGACCGAGTGCACAGAGGAATGATGCCAAGCATGTGTGAGCATGGGAAGACCTCTGCAATAGGGAAACACCTGGTCAATACTGCCTCTGCCGCTAAATGTACTGCTGCTATTATCTAATTACTAACACATACTCACAGCGCAAAGTGGTGCTTGATGCAATGATGCTTGACATCAAAATCTAACCAGCATTATTTAGGTTACAACATGGAGAGCGCCAAAAGCGCAGTGGAGAGCTGAGTGAGCACATGTCCCTCCCAGTGTCCCAGGATGAGCTGTGTCACTGAGATGTGAGCGGGCAGTAAGAGTAAGCAGGTATGTAGGCCAATCCCAGGGGACTACTCCTCAATGGGGACACGTGTGCAGGACTATGGATTAGAGCGGAAATGAAGGATCATCTACTGAGCAAGTGCCACTCGCTGTCACCAGGCATACAGGCTTTAACATCAAGTATATTGGACCCTTGGAAGAAATACATTTGAATCCTGTTAAAATGTCATTCTCAAAAAAAATCTCCAGTGGAAAATTCTCCAATGTTGAAGTTGATCATTTCTAATAGTAATATGCAATATTAAAACAGACACATTTTGACAGTACTTAGGTACCCTCTTCATCATTAAATATTATGGTCTTATGTATGTATGTATAACATGTGATGATCTGAAACTCATTAATTACACTGTAGAAAAAAGACAAAACATTCAACATAGTGAACCCTACCCTTGTACAATAGGAATATATAAATGCATTTGTTTTTTGTTTTTTTTAAACAACATCTAATACTTGCTTTGTTGCATTCTATGACATTGATGGCTGTTGGAGAACTTTTTTGGACCTGACCCCCCCTCCACTTTTAGCCGAGGATTTGTGTCCGTGCAAATCCTGGGTCCTCCCACAGGGAGTGCTGCAGGACAGCTCTGTGTCATGTGCCAACCAGTGAGTGTGTGTCTGCTGTCCCTCTGAGGATATTGCTGCATGGGCTCAGGTCATGAATTCTGACATTTATTTACTTATCCTGTCTGCTCCCATTTGTTTCAACAGGTGCAGTATTTTAGCCACAAAAGCTGACCGCTGGTGAGGAGGATGTCTTTAGATAAATAATGAGACTGGTTATAGCTGCGGATAAAGATGCTCTCAATCTGTCGACCTGTCTCTGAGCCCTCTGGATACAGTGTGCACTGTCACAGCAGTAAAGAGGGGCTGTTTATAGAGACCTCCCCATTCCCCTGTGTGGAGGAAATCACTGGAGAGAACCTATAGCACAGCAGTCTGATCCAAGGCTCAGGGCAGAACCTGGTCTTTTTAGAAATTCACCCAGCCAACACATACATTTTGATTTTATATTTTATAATAAATTACAGGTAAAATTTATAGAAAAGAACAAAAGAAAGTTATATTACAATGCAAAATGGATGACACCATTGAGTGTCCTATATATTCTATAAATATTAATACTTGAAATGCCTCATTTGTGTGTAATGAATTCTTTTTATTTTCAAAATTATTAATAGATTGTTCCTTCAGCTGTATGTAACTGTGCACTGATCCACTTTAGAATACTTTATACCCTCCCTCTGGTCTGGTCAACCCATCTACAGCCTGGGGATAAAAGGAAGGACCCTTGATGCATCTTATTACACTATTGTATTCCTCTATTTCACACTGGTGCACCTTAATAGTATTTGATTAACATCTGACTCGCAGATAATGAGACCGCGAATTCCACAGCAGCTCACTGAGATTTAGCTGAACGAATGCATTTGTCCGACAGTGTGGCTGGCAGCAGCATCAAACAGAGGACGCTTGGAGCAATGGATAATTTGCTCTCTCACAGAGATGAAAGAATGCAATGGCCATTTTTATACAAGAAAAATACCTCCAAAAACAAGGCATAACAAAGTCAAAACAAAAGTCAGTTTTCTAGGCACACACCTGCTTCGCAAAATCAGACCATTTACACAGTGCTGGCAGCTCATAATGTTCCTGAGAGGGAAATCTATGACTAGGAGTCAGCCGACGATTCATTCAGTGTTCCTCACATTTGAGGAGACAACCTACTGAATCTGAACCTTTATAGTGCAGTCTGGCAAATGACAAGTTAATTTGCACACAGTAAGTGGGTACATATTTCGAAGGCAGCTAAGCTAGTGCTAGACAGGTTGTTAATTGCCGTTGTCCCCTGCATGCATGTTTTCACTTTTATCAGAGGCTGGTAAAGACTTGAGTGTAGATGTGTCAGAAGTCTGGTGGGAGTGGGAAATCTGGCACACAAGCTAAGTCATATAATGCGAAAGAAATATTCTACTTTTTATAGTAGCGATTGTATGTTGGATTTAAATCACTGGGTCTAACAAGAAAAAGGAACTGAGTGTAACCAAACATTCAGATCTCAGATTCATTGAGTGACAGTTGAAAATGCAGCAATGTCTAGGGATACTGGGTAATTTTTGTTGTACTTTTTCTTTCTTCACAAAAGTGAAAAGAGGCCAATAAACTCACCAACACAGTCAACACTAGTACCCAGAAAAATAAAAGTAAAGTTTTATAACAAAAATCTGGTATGCCACCAACCTGACCGCCATGTTTTGTTTTTATCGAGGGAATCAAGCACCTAGCAAGCCAACAACTCAAACCCAGGACCTTCTTGTGTGAGGTAAGAATGCTAACCATCCACTCACTGTGACTGTCATATTAAAAGTTGTGATTGAGCTAAAGTACAGTATCTCTTTGGATATGTCAGCAAGTCATGATTAGACTCCACTCAAAGAAATTATGTGTCAGGCGGTCATAGAACGGGATCTTCTATAGTGCAAACCGCCCATAAAAGTCATTCTTCATAATTGTATTCTTGATTCTCCTGACCCTGGCACAGAGCCTTGGTGGGTGACCTGTGGAGACATGTGCTACATAAAATGACTACGACCTTGGCTTGAATCCAGCTTAAGTCAATGCTTCTTACATTTCATTTTCTATCTGCACCATCAAAGCTTTCAACAGTCTGTATACAATAACAGAGAGAAAGCAAACCTTAAATGTACAATAACAATTTCATGCATTCTAGCTAATACACAAATACATTCAGAAGATGCATTATTATGATCAGTTTGAATGGACAGCTAGCCACAAATAAAAATAAACAAAAGTATTAACATTTCTAGCCTCTAAAAACCATTAGCCTGTAACATCAAATTCTGCTTCCCAAGCGTTTGCTCAGACTACATACAAGACTATGCACCTTACGCTTGTAAACTGTAGCTGCTGTGAACATTTAGCCTGTTTTCTGTCCCACCCTGAGATCCCTTTAGTAAGTGAGCATCTCCCCTAAAGATGGCTGTGGGAGGGCCTTTCCGACAGAGTGAAAAAGTTGTCAGGTTGTGTTTTCCACTGCTGTTCTGGTCCTAAGGCAGTTATAAGCAGCAGACATGTCTCTTAGAGCTACATTTACCCATAATAATTACCAGGACTTCATCAGGATAAATATATCCAAAATATAGACAATATCAGATCAAAAAGAGGAATACACCAGTTTAATCAATCAATGCCATCGATTTTATGAGTGACACAATTTGAGAACTCCAGCCATTGTTGCTGACAGTTGCAGGGTGACCAGATCAGCAATGAGTTAATTTATCACATGATCAATCAGCCTTATCTATGAACTGTCTGTTTTTCATGATTCAAGTATCCTGTGTTCCCCTTTGAATTTTTCTCCTCTTTTGCATTTGCAGAGCATATACCCCACACTATACTAACACAAGCATTAGGGAATATTGCATGCCTGAGGTGGTGTGCTGGAGATGAGGAGGCTGAAGTGATGTAGTGAGACACGAAGGCCCAGTAGTCAGATTGGAGGAGCGCTTGCTCAAACCACCTCTGCTCTTCTGACAGTGGGTTAGACACATCAGACACAAAGCTAGTTAGCATAGCCACCAGACCTTGAAGATGATGACTTCTGAAGAGGTGATTAAGCCCCCTTGTATAGACTTCAAAGCACAGTGGCTCATAAGGTGGGAGAGGAAGGGCAGCAGAAGACAGAAGAAATGTAGGAGTAATTCAAGTTCAATATGGCCACTGTGCGGCTCAGATAGTAATTCATCAAAGGGGTGATATTGCCACAGGAGCAGCCTCGGTTCTGGGATGGGTCGAGGTCAAGCTCAAAGACATCACCTGAAAAATGAGCACTTGCCTGCGTTGCACAGAAGCAAGATCAAATAAAAGCGTAATATAATCTAAAAAAACATGATGTATTTACTAAATCAAACAAAGCTGAGAGAGATGTAACCTTTCAGAAATGTTCCACAGTATGTCATTAAACCTATCTAGAGAGAAGCATGACGCCAATAAGAAAAGTTACAAGTCAGATCTGTGAAGAGGAGAATCGAACCACAGTAAGAATGTGTATTTGAAGAATGTGTATAAAAAAATAAAAAAACACACACACACACGTAATTGAATAAATTTAATGTTTGATGCTTCATTGAGGAAATCTCCAGATAAAGCAATAGTGCAACTTTAAAGATCCCATGACATGGTACTTCTTGATGCTTTTATATGGCTCCTTAATGGTTCCCTAATACTGTAAATGAATCCTTCTTCAAAATCAACACTCAGTGCATGAGAAACAGAGATAAGATGAGAAAGAGTATTTTTTCTCCCTCAGAACAGGTCATAATGGGAGTTGTTGCTTGAATGCAAATGAGGAGAAAAAAGCTGGCCAATAGTAGAGGGTGGGGGCGTGGCCAAACGCTCCGGTAGCTCACAGCTGATTCATTTCCTTGTTTTTGCACGGGGGGAGAGATTTCAAGCTTCCATTGAAAAATAAACACATTTCCACATAAAATAAAATTAAACCACTGCTGTTCAAAGGTCCAGAGGCTCAGATAAAGGACTTCCGAGCCTAGAAACACTCGGACGTGCCTCCAGGCAAATAAAAAAACGCATTTCGCATTGCCTAGCGCATTCGCAGTCCAAACTCTCTGGGCGTGATTTACAGAGACGCTGAGTACAGACAGACGGGGGTGGAACTGCATTTGCATTTCTTTTTTCGATCTGATGTCAATAAGGTGCCTTGTTCAAACTCGCCCGTTTGAGCTCCGATTTTTTGTAACGCAGAAAAGGATCGCAAATGCTCAGTTTAGACATTTCACAACTTTTAACCATGGGGGGGGGGGGACTAAACAGGGTAGGGGAGCTCACATTAACGTTCAAAAACCTCAGAAAGTGAAAATTTCATACCATGGGACCTTTAAGTGTGGAAAAAGCAAGACAACTGACTCCTCTCTAAATTCACTTACTTATAAAGTTATAAAGAAGATGATCTGATAAGCTTTTACATGTTTGCTTCATTTTAGCTAATGGTCACAATGTCACAGCAATGCTTGTTGATAAAAAACATTTTTGAATAACTCATATTTTTGTTGCTTTTCATGCTGCTGGTAATTGCCAGTATATATAATTTTCACAATTTCCCTTTGAGGGTCCGAATTTGCTGTGACTGGTATTCATTTTATAAAATGGAAGCTCTTCTTGACACAGCCCTCTGTTTATTTGGAACTAGGAGCTATAATGCTCTTGGTCACCTATTGTCCTGTCTCCCTGTAACAGCACAGTTATCAGTGGCATTTTGGCATTTATGATTATACTACTGACAAAGATTACAGCAAAGTACCATTCGTGCTAAATGTCACATGAATACGATTAATGTCTTACATTACAGTATATTCCAGTCACAAAATAAGCAATAGCAAAATGTTACCACTAATTTGTAATGCCTGGACAACATATTGTTAGCTGCTAGGAAAGAACATCACCTCTAGAAGTTAAATCATGTAATGACTTATGGCTTGATGTACTCCGCACGCTATTTGTCTTGTTAAATCAGGCTCCCTCATCTCTCAGGACACTCATCTGTGTAGGTGGATGCTTGCTGTTGTGTGCTCAGGGTAAGCATCAAACTCAAGGGATCACTCTAGTCCCTTGTCCAGGATTAGAAACTCTCAGAGCTATTAGCTCCCACTATGAGATCACCCCCCCTTTCCTCTCCGTACCTTTAAATACACTGCACTCTTGTACTTGTGGTATTTGCTACAAAATCAACAAAGAACTGACTGAATTAGGAGAGCTCAGTAACCATGTAGCAATGTCAAGCGCTTGTGATTCAACCAGGAGTAATTGCCATTTCAATCAATTTGTCAACAGCAGCCCGTCTCAGACTAAAGCATGCACACGCGAGGTGGAGGGATGCAAATGAATGCAGCGAAACATGTGAGAGGAGATTGTACTTGTGAATGTACCAGACGAGCTCTCAACTACAGGCAGTATAAGCCGTATATATAGACTCTGCTGTAGTGTAAGAAATGACCTGTCAGAAAAAGATGAAGTGCACCTCAGCTGTCACCTGTCCAAAATATCTGAACTGAACAAGAACACATTTGGAAAAGACAGCTAGAAATCAAGTCAGAGCCGGTAATAAAATATACCAGTGCCCTTGGCGTAAAAATGATTTTTCAGAGAAGCAAGTCCAGATTACAGAATTTACACATCTTACACAAGTAGAAGCCAGGCAAAGCTGAAGAATATGTGTGACTCAGCATACTCCAATCAGGTGTAACATTATGATCATTGACAGGTGAAGATTAACCTTTCATGGCACCCGTTAGTGAGTGATAAAAAGAACACTTTGCCCTTGCAGGTGATATGTTAGAAATATAAAAGAATTTGAGTTTGACATGAATCAAATTGTGGTATCGATATCAAGGAAAAAAACATTTCAGCCCTGGTCCAAGTATAACAAGATTTGTGAATTTGTAATGTTTATATAGTACTATGATTGGGGTTGGTCTTATTCATATTTCTCCAATTGGGGAATGGTTTGTGTGTAAACAATTTAGCAATTTATTGTGATTAATTGGCCATTGGAATGTGCATATATTTACATTTAATACAAAATCCTGTATATTTTTGGTTATAGGGCGGTGCGCTGATTGTAACTGACAAGTTCATACGTAATGTCCAATACCAATGATGCAGACAACCTTAATCTTTTGTCAGTGTATGTTTTGTCATATTAACTAGAACAGCACTGAAGAGCTTGATGCATGACTCTCACGTGTACAGCAGAGAGAGGCTGCAGCTCTAGTCTGTGGGTGTCTGTGATCGTGCAGCACCATCACAGAAGCAGCCAGACCCAGTGCTCGGCAGGCTTGGAAACACAAAGCCCAGGGCCATCTGGCTTTATCCATGGAGGTCCTGAGGGAGACAGGCCTGTGCCAGTCTTCACAAAACACTTCCAGCATGTTCAAGAATGGCCTTGTTCCTCTTTATATAGCACAGTGTGAGGCAGCTCTCTGCAGAGCCACTCTGATGCAACAGCTCTCACGTGTCACACATACTGTATGTCAACATTGACTGCAATTAGATCAAAACATATTACTTTTTACTAGAGCACTGGTTGTAGTAGTAAGGGAAAGTGGAATGAATTTCATTTAGGTTGAGCAAGTGCGTAATATGGGAGACATAATATACAATATAGAATATAGCCTTGCTGTTTATAATAACTACACTTTAATTTGCCTTAAAAAGCATGAACAAAGACTTAATAATAATGAACAAATATATATAATAATGTATCATCAAATTACATTTTCTAATAATGTAGGACTTTTGCTGTAAATGGTGGTATAACTCAATTAAATATAGATGCAACGCCGCCTCTTAACTGTTGACCAGCTAGAAGCTGAAGCCCAGCTAAAGCCCAGCTAGTGCACAGTGATATTTATGCATGTTCTCATTATTTTAGCAGAGACACAGAGGCTTTAGTGTCTGTTTGAAAGCACATGAAAGTGTGGCAGAATGGAGCTGCAGCAGACTCAGCTACAGATGCTATGTTTTCTGTGCACAAGCTCTGCACATGGTCACAGCATAAACACAAGCATCAAGCAGAATGAAGCCCTGACAGAGCTGATGTGTGGGCGTTACATGGCTAACCTCTATACAGCCATTGCAATTCAAATCTAAATAATCAACTTATATTTGAAAAGCTGTTAAAGGGACAGTGTGTAAGATTTTTACCCGTTAATTACCGAAATTGAAGATACCCATTCAAAAATACATTGTTTTCCAAGGCATGCTGCTGTATCACACGTCGTAATGGATCTAACACGTGTTTTGGACTAAATTGTTTTACTGGATTTTATTCGCTGGATCCTTACGGACAGATTGATACCAAGCTTGTGGTGAAATACAGAGTTTGACCTGTGCAAGGCCTTCAAAGGTAAGCTAAGTAACAAACCTTGTTTTGTGCTTTTTCGTATAAAAGCCCCATGTGCTCAGGGAGTGATTGTTGTGCCGGGAAATGAATTGCATAGTCAAAAAGTCAAAAAATATTGTTGTTGTTTTTTTTTCAATACTCCTATCGTGCAATATAGTTTTTCCAATTTTTTTCAATACTCTCCCGGTCACTGTTTTTTTTATTATTATCACTACTATTATTATTATTTGATTTATTACTTATTTTTTTAAATTATTATTATCACCTATCTTTATGCCTTTTTTTTGCCTGCATGCACTTGTCTTCTTGTTCAAACTGTCCCTACCTGGAGCTACTGTGACAAGTAAATTTCTCCTGTGTGAGATCAATAAAGTCTTATCTTATCTTATCTTATCTTATCTTAAAAGAGGAGATTGTAAGGTTTCTTTTGATATGTAGATTGTCATGGTACACGATCGGGAATGTGTGTTTTCATGCGAAAAGAAAAAAAAACAGTGAACGGGAGGCCGCATTTTATTAATACCGTTGTTGTCGGCTCGCAGCGCAGGGTGCGCGCACGGGTACGCGAGCTGTCCGCTACGGCGCGTCCAGTTGACCCTGTCTTTGTACAGTTCTAAATTTCATTAGTACTATTTGTCAGACTATATATTGTTAACTGTGGGCAGAGTATTTGTTTGTTTGAGTAGAGAGTCTTTTCTACTACATTTAGTCACTATTTACTGGCAGTGATTGGACAGTTTTCTGGTAAAGAGAATGACATCATCTCCAATCAGTACAGTATGTTCAAAAGTGAGTAATATACAGTAGTAGTCCTACATGTAGCCACCATATGCATTCACATAGGATGACCTTACGCGGCACAAGGCTCAAACCGCACTTTCTCTGCACCACTCCGCATAAACTATTTATAATGTTCTTCCAGAGTCAATTATTGATGCGCTATGTTTTTAGTTTCTGTCTTTTTAGGCACTTGTGTGAGAAATGCTGCCGTTTTCCTAATGACTGTCCTGGGCCGCTACCTCAAAGCACATGGTGGCATTGCACTGATGCTTTATTATGCTGTAGATCATAGAAATGGAGAGTGGGATGGTGCTCCGGGCCCAGCGTGGGAACAAAATGTCTGGTATGTGGGAAAACTGGCAATGGGAACAATAATGTAGTGACACTGCTGGGAAAATAATGCACTGTGTCAGACCCTCTGCTCACTGTAATTAGTAAAACCCTATGTATGCTAACAGCTAACACAGCCAGAGAATAATCATCAACAGTGTTAACTAAAGTGTCTCACCAGTGGAATACGTGTGTCTATGTTGACACAATGACTGCTGCAGAGGCACTGTGATTTAAATATTTCTGGAGTATACAGATATTTAGTAGGGGTGTGCAAAATAATCGTCATGACAATGCATCGTGATGCTAACTTTCACAATATACTGCATCGATTGTTGATGCCAAATATCGATTATTAATTTCAAAAACTGAAATGTGGAAAAGCAGAAATGCCGCTGCCTTCACGCCAGCGGCATTTCCGGCGGCGGGCTGTGTTTACATGCTGGAGCGGTTTTTAGAGCAACATGTGCGTTCATGCTGCGCTGTGCGTGCCCAATGCGCTTCTGTCTACCGAAATACGGAAGTCTGAGAAGGACATCTGCACCCTTACCGAGTGTGACATAACGGCTGCTGAGGAGGTCGTCGCTGCAATGAAACCTATGAAAGTAGCTACACTCGCAATATCAGAAGAGACCAGTCCAACTCTATCTATTGTAGCGCCACTCCGTGCTCGTCCACAGGCTCGAGACAATCCGACTGATTCCATCTTGACAAGGGAAATTAAAACCACAATGTTCCAGGATCTTAACAAGAGGTATTTGAGTGAAAAAGAGGCTCTGTATAAGACCTTTCCTTTCCGAGGACGAGAGTTAAGATGTTTAAAATGGAGTAACTGCAGAAGCCATCAGGACCAAGTGGGCATTACAGGTAACATTAACAACAATACAATTAAAGTGTAATTTAACAATATAAATTCATATTTTAGCGTTTGAAAGCATAAATAAGTAATGATAAAATAATGCATTATTAATTAATTCATATTAATTCAAGAACCAACTGCAGCCACAGCTGCCCTGGGGTAGACTGGTGGAAGCAAGGTGGTCAATCTGCGCCATCTGCCTTTCCAAACACCAGTAATCATTCACATACAAACCACCTTTATACAATGGGTGGAGTATCTTGTCCAAGGACAAAACAACAGTATGCAGTGGTTTGGACTATCTTTAGGCTGAACCACTAGTGGGCAAATGTTAGTGGGCAAACATTCTATCCATTCAGACATTGCTGACACATGAAGAGCTAGATGGCTGTGTCAGTGTCAGAGCACCCCCAGAACAGTAGCTCTTTAGAGTGTCTTTGGGTCAGTATCTGTTAAAATTAGGACAAGCAAAGCATACATCAACATGATTAAGTAGGCCATGTGGGACTGTGCAGCCGTTCTCCACAAATACAATTGTAAAATAGTCCTAACACTAACAGTCACAAAGCCTGGGGTCTATGGACCAATACTGCACTTATTAGCAACTGCCAGAAACCTACAAGGATATAGACATAACCAATTAACAGTAGATACAGCCTGCTCATAATGTTTAATAACTTCTCTGATCAGATCAGATCTGATGCAACCACCAGAGCAAAAATATTTATTCATTCAATTAATTTTGGGGAGTACCAATGATAAACAAGTAGTTTGAATCTAATTAAGTATACATTTTCCAAAACAAAAACTGTAATTAGCATAACTTTGTGTGGATGCTAACAGCAAACAAAGACAGAATGTAATCATCATAGTTTATTTGGATATTCTATCTTTAATTAAATGTATCTATTATAAAAAAGTAATTTTATTAACATATTTATGTTTTTATTTGTTTGTATTGTGATTCTTGACATTTCTTATTCTGTAAAGCACTTTGAATTATTATGGGAGATACTGAAGAGAAGTAGCTTGGATGAGCTGCGAAACGTATTCGACCAAATAAACTTTGTCCAGTTGACAAATGGAATTTCTCCTTTTGCCATGGATTCTATCTGGATGACTGAGGGATTCTTCACATATGGGAGATACTGTTGACTGTTTTGTGGAGATACTGTTGACTAAGGACTGCTAAGATGTGTATTGGAAATAATAGTCTCCACACTAGGCATGTTATTTATTTTCAGGGACTTTAGGAAACTAATTAAAAACATATTTTTTATACTCACAAGTCTATTTTCCTGCAGTCTTTTTCTTAAGTCTGGACACATAAAAGCACTAACCCACCGAACAGAAATAGCAAGGGGAAAAGATTTCAGACCAATGCAGCTTATAGGTAAAATATTTATGGTCTAGGTCCATATTTGAGGGACGCATTTAAACATAACACGTACTGATGTGAGATGCCTTCAGGGACATATTGTAATTACCAAGTCTTTGTTTCAGCCAGTAAAATTACATGTTTTGTATACCGGTCTAACCTATAGGGCTTTCTTTATTACTTTAATTAATCTGTCATTTCAAATAGATGATTGATGTAGTCAAAACATATAGGCTTTCTTACACTTGGGAATGAGCTGAAGTTCAGACAAAATATTATTATATATTGAATAAAATAATTGCACCACTGTGTATAAATGAATTAACATAAATGTGTTAGTATATACAGGTCCCATTTTGCTGAGCAGATTGGGCAGCACTATAAGCTTGTCCTTTCCCTTTACAGTATTGGTTTATTTTCATGTTTTTACACCAGATGTTCTTGCTGGTGTAGGTCTCTCCTTTCATCAAGATGAAGAACTAAAGGAATTATTGGATTGTTATCAAACCCGCAAGATAGAAAAGATAAGAAATTAGATCATTTAGAAAACATTTAAAAAAGGCATTTTTACTAGAAAAGAGTTAAAGAATCAAACGTCACTGAAATCTATACATTGTTACATGTTAATGTGTTTAAATGTGACATTAATCCTTATTGCAAATGTGAATCGCAATATAGTCATAAAAATTATTCTAATTTTTCCAACTCCAATGTAGGCTTGTATAGTCAGTCTCCCATCATTAGGTTTAAGCACACCTCCACACATCCTCAAGCTTCAAAATAGAGTTTATCAAACCAAACATTTCAAACTAAAAAACAATAGTGTTTATGTCCCTGCTCTGACAAAACGTTGAGTCCAAAAACACTTCTGTAGGTAACAGACAGGAACAGGAATAGATGGAGGAAGCAAGTCATGGGGAAAGAGTTTAGGGGCGGACGATGAGGAAGAATGTGCCAAACGGTCTGTGGAGCTCATGCTGAGAGCTCAATCAGAAACACAAAGCCTCACACTTTCTCCCAGCTCTTTTCACCCACTCTATTGCCACACCGATGTATCTGTCGACAGCACACACTGATGGTAAAAACAAAGCACGCGCAGGTTCACAAATAAAGCAGTTTCAACCTTCAGTGAGTTGTGAATAATAACTAGTCAAGCAGAAATGTATCCTTTAAAAAAATAGCTGTAGATGGAGAAAAGTGATGGTTTTCGAACTTATGCATCCAGATAGTAGGGCTGGGTGGTATAATGATTCATACCAAATACGTTTTTTTTTTTTTTTTTAATGATATGAATTTTTCATATACTGCAATACAGAGCGGCGGAATGTCGCACCAGGGAACTGTTTTGCAGGGGTATGAAAGCGGTGGTAGTGTAAGCCATGTCCCAATTCGAGGGCTGCAGCTTCCGTTGCTTTTTCGCCCGCTTTTTCAGCCGCTCCAAAGGCTGCAAAAGCTGCAGCCCTCGAACTACCCCCCCTCGGACCGCAAGGCCATTGCCAAAATGGGACAGATCCAGCCCACGGAGCCGAGACACGCGGCTCACGCTAATGCTAACAATACGCACCACGCAAATTGCGCACACGGCTCAATAACCTTCAAATTGGGACACAGCTACAGTGTGTGTTGAGCGGCAGTGGTGAAAGTAAAGCCAGGGCTCTCAAGTCTCACGCATTGAGAGTGTGACACACGCAATTCGACGTGTTCACACGCTCACACGCCACAATTTCTCACGCTGATTTTTTTGGGGGGGTGCTCAGGGAGTTAGTGTGTTTGCTCAGACACATTAAAAATTAGGGGGAACATTGGTCATGTCCCAAGTCCAAGTATTACTAGTCGCAATAGAATCATATTTTTGTCTGTAGGGAACAAGGAGCAGACCACCCGGCTCATTGAGCTGAGGCGGGACCTGTTCCATTTCGCAGACGGACATGTGATCCCCGGACTGCACTCAGGGCTGAGCGAGTATGCACCGCAGACTGAAACCACACTCTGAACCATGCATTCGCTGAATTGGGAAACGGCGAACATAGCAGAGTTGCAAGTGTAAATAATGGGTGGGGATTTATGACGATTTATGCAGCGGTGGCCGACGAGGGTCCGAAAGGAGGACAAAATGTAACAAAGGAGGACACGTGACAGACGGCCGGACAGACAGCTCTAAAACCGGACTGTCCGGACGAAATCCGGACGAATGGTCACCCTAACTGTCAGTGAACGACAAAACGGAGAACCATCAGGTAATAACTTCATTTATATAACTCTCATTAGTTGCTTTGTAGTTAAAGTTTGCTCTTTAGACAAACATTTACACAGGGCTCTGTGTAAATGCAATCGCAATTTGACGTGTTCACACGCTCACACGGCAAAGCGGTGCGCACCGGAACGGCGCACCTGTATAAAATTCACAGCTGGTACGCAGCACCGCTAAGAGAATATGGTTAATGGTGGCCAAAACCCACATTTGAAAAAAAAAGTAAGGTGTGCTATTCAAGTAAAAAACACAACCAACCACACCATGCCTTTCGAGAATAACTGAAAGTTACCGGCTGGTCAGCTCAATTGGTTATTGGTTGGTTAGCTCAACTGGTAAGTCATTGTTTTTTCCCCCTGGGGGTTGTGAGTTCGAATCCCCCCCAGCAAGAGAGGGTTTATGCTGAGTCAGCACTGTAGTTATATTTTAAGGTGTAAAAAGTTAAAAAAAACAAAACAAAAAAAACGGGTAAAACAAGTGTTTTTTGGGTTTTTTTAAACGGTAAAGTGATGCACTGGACATTATAGCACCTGTAAGAAATGAAAACTACTTTCACCACTGTTGAGCGGTAAACAACATGGACGTTGTTGTTAGAAACAGAGTAGGGTGACCATACATCCTCTTTTGTTGCTGTCCGGCCGGAGTTTATAAAATCCTTCAAATGTCCGGGTTTTTGATTCCGTTGGAAACACGCTCTGAGAGGCGGAGTTCGAGTCGAACCCCGGAACGTGTATTCATTCATTCACAAACAAGCGCGCCACGCTCCACACACACACACACTCGCAGGCTGACAGGCAGGTAGGTGCACTGTGAAGACACAGAAAATGCCGAAACGCAAATGCAGTTTCACGGATGAATTGCAAAAAAAGTACCCCTGTTTTCGCCCAGGGCGTGGCAAGTGGGAGGCAGAATGCACAGTGTGCAAAGCTGGGACTTACGTCTCTGTGGCGAATAAGGGGTCCAACGATCTGAAAGCTCATATCGCCACAACAAAACACAAAATAGCTGTGCAGGGTGAGAGCTCGAGTTCAAAACTCACGACATACTTTGTGCGACCTGGAAAAAATGAAGATATGGTGAATGCAAGCGAGGGCGCTCTAGCATTTCACACAGTCAAACACCACAGCAGTTACAGGTCCATGGATTGCACTAGCAATTTAATGAAAAAGGCATTCCCAGATTCAGAGACTGCAAAAAAATTCTCAAGTGCACGCACCAAAACAGAAGCCTTTGTCAACAATGTTATAGCGCCACACTCTGTTGAAATCGCACTGGAGTCGCTCAACGAAATTGAGTACTGTGGCATTTCTACAGATGGGAGTAACCACGGAGCAACAAAAATATTCCCAATAATAATCCAGTTCTTTGATTGGAAGAAAGGTGGTGTACAATCAAAATTGATTGAGGTGAAAGACACACCCAATGAGACAGCAGACACAATTGCACAGTACTTGATTGATACATTAAAGAAAAACAATTTGTCAGAAAAATGCATTGCATTTACTGGTGACAATTGCAACACAAATTTTGGAGGAATCATGCGTGATGAAGGGGGGAAGAATGTGTTTGCAAATCTGAAGAGGTTGCTGCAGAACAAAACTCTGGTGGGTGTGGGTTGCCCAGCACACATTTTGAACAATTGTGTTCATCATGGTGCAGACACACTTAATGTGGAAATAGAGAATATCATGTTCAAAATCTACCAGTATTTCCACATTTACACAGTGCGCACTGAGAATTTGAAGGAGTACTGTGAGTTTGTTGACATCCACAACAGAGTGCTCCTCTCCCACAGCAAGACACGATGGCTGTCATTATTCCCTGGAATTGAGAGGCTGCTGCAGATGTTTCCAGCATTGAAGTCATTCTTTCTGTCTCAGGAAAAGCCACCTGTAACAATCAAGAGGTTTTTTGAAAATGACTTCAGTGAGATTTACCTCTGGCACATGCACTCAGTCATGAGTGTGTTCCACAACCACATTCTGGAAATGAAAAGGAAAGACAATTCCATTGTGGAAGTGAGGAACATCCTAGACAAAGTACACACTATGCTGGAGGAACGCATGAGAAACAGCTTCATGTCCTTGAAACTGAAGGAACTACTGGCACAGAGGTGCAAAGATGGTCTTGGTCAGGAATGTCACAACTTCTGTGCAGATATAGAAGGCCTGTACAGTGCATGCCTGCAGTACCTAGACAAATGGATGAAGCCCATGGAGGAATTCACCCAATTCATGTGGATGGATCTGAGTCAGCCACCAGAGTGGAATGATGCTGAAGCCTGCATCAAGTACCTAGGAGAGAAGGGGGTGCCAATTGATGATGCAAAGTGTTTTGATCAGGTCACCAATCTCAAGAAGTTCACTGAAAGCAGCATTAATGATGATGGAGAGTTCAAAGGCCTGGAGTGGTCCAAATACTTTCAGAAAGCCAAAAGCATAGGCTGTTACTCAGAACTACTGAAGATTGCACAGTTTGTCTTTGCCCTTCCTTCTCACAATGCAAATATTGAGAGGGTTTTCTCACTGATGCAGAGCCAGTGGACCAAGGAAAGAAACAAGTTGTCTGTTGAGTCACTGAAGGGGCTGCTATTTGTGCAATATAATTTCCAAGAAATGTCTTGCAGTGACTTTCACACCTACTTGATGAGCAATCAGAAAATGCTGAGAAAAATAAGCTCTTCAGCTAAATATGCTTGGGCAGAAAAAGAAGACCAGGGAGACAAGGAAGCAGACAAGGAAGGAGACCAGGGAGACAATGAGGATGACCAGGGAGAGGAGGAAGGCAAGGAAGACTGAAGAAAAGGAAAAAGAAGGAAAAAAGGGACTGTTGACAGGACTGTATTTGTATATTTTTTTCATTAGCCATTAGACACATTATTTTAAAGAATGGGCTTACTGAACATTGAAGAATAGGCTAACTCTCTTTTTATTTTTGTTTTTTGTTTTTTCTTAACTAAGGTGTAAGTGTCAGCCTTAAGATTGCTTATATTAATAAATATATTATTTATAAAGCAACTGTTTGTAAGTGTTTTGGGCTATTTTTCAGTATATCCAGGTAAAGTGGGGAATTCAGAAGCACAGTAAGCCCCTGACCCACGTAAAACCCCTAAAAATGGGGGAAAAAACTCTCCAAAAAAATATTTCGCGCGCAAGCTGGAAGTGTGTCCTCTTTTCAGTGAAATACAATATGGTCACCCTAAAACAGAGGAACTTATACCGAAATGAGGAGCCGTGTCAGTTGTGTGGAAAAATCTGGTGTATTACCGTATTCTGTAAATGTTGTCGGGCTAAAGTTGTAGCCGCAAGAGGCAACAAGCAATCTGCTTCACCACCTCCGTCACAAACATGTCCTGGAATATGAAGAATGCCTGAAACTAAGATCGTAATGTTCACGTTGGCACTGCAACACAAAACGCGACTCAGACGTCACTCAAAGACGCATTTGCTAAGGGTACTGCCTACGACAAAAAAAGCAAACGGTGGAACGATATTACCAACACTATTACTGTCCACTTCGCCAAAGACATGGTACCACTTAGTCCTGTTGAGAAAGGTGCTTCAAGGAGATGATTACTGAGCACTGGACCCAGATATATTTTACCAAGTCAAATTTACTGCAGTAATTATTCTCAAAATTATTAGGATATGGGGTTAACACCTAGTCATGCATGAAAAAAATAAAAATAAAAAATACTGTCAAATACTGTGACACCGGTATAATTTTGAAAAATACCGTGATATCAATTTTTGGTCAACAGAGATATGAGGAAAGGTTAAGAATTCATTACACTATATTTATTTTTAAAAGATAAACTTATTTGCCTTATTTCACACCAGTCTATAATTTTGCTACTTATTTTTAATTTTTATTTAGCTTTTTTTTTTTTTTTTTTGCATATTAATCAACATGATAACAAACAGCATCAATGTAAATATGCTGGAATTAACACTATAGAGAACATTTAGAGAAACACACGCAAGAGACAAAAGTGCACATAGACATGATAGCAACTTAACCACAATAGACCATTTTTTTAGTTTAAGAGGCCCAGAGAAGAAGAAAATCTACCTGTGTGAGCATGTTTGATTATTTTTCAACCAATGTTTCAGCGTGTTTTTGAAGGTTGAGGACGACCCACAGTTCCTGACATGAGCAGGTAATGTGTTTTATGACTGTGATCCTCTGATAGATGCCGCCATTTGGCCAAAATATGGTCCTGTGTCTCTGTATGTTACAGTCTCCTCTGGTCAATGCTCTCATGGTAACTCGGTTAGTAGTTTTTTTATTGGCAAAACAGTAAGTTATCTAGTTTTACCAAACAACATTTTGACAACTACAAGTTGAATTAGACTGAAAAGAGAAAGTCTTACTTTTGGGCCACGTTAACAACCTCTAATGATAACGAGGTGCCTGACTCACATTGACTGCGTGCACATGGTAGGATTGGATCAGGACTGGGTTGTTTTTTTCACACTTGCTCGGCGGGTGATCTGTCGTCCAATCCGAGTGCACATGCATGTCGCGCTGACCGCCTCCGCAACGCTATGTGGCGCTGTAGTCCAACTACTTCCGGGTAATGGCTACTCAATAAAAACACAACACAACACAGCTATCTGGCAGTATACTGCGATGGCTTTTCGAGGAGTTTGACAGAGCAGCATTGGCGTACGTGGTGTGCATTCTGCAGAGTTAGGTTGTTCGTATGAACGACAAAACAGCGTTTTTGGTTTCTTTAATATGACACAAACTGTGTAGTCGGCGTTTGATACTACAAGCAATCGAGGACAACGAAAATTACGAGGATTGGGAGCTATACCGCACATGTTTTAATCATGTTCTGCCTTGTTTTTTGTTGCTTGCATCTTTTGTGCCACAAATAAAGGCATTAAATTTGTAGCTATGGGTTTATTGTTCATTTATGTAAGGTCTGGGGAAAATTACACAACCACCCTTTCATTTTGAATGTCTTTGTAATGCTTAGCTTATATTCTGTTGTCTCTTCCACTCTGTTTTGTCCTGTCTGAGTGAACAACTTAAGTAAATTTCCACACTGATTTTAATATTTACGTTTTTAATATTTAAGTTATACAACAGTTTAAACAAAAACACACTCTCTTCTGATACTATGAGGTCACAATAGATAATAGACAGTTTTCGTCTGAAAGTCCGGCAACAACAAGCACTACTTATGACGCCGTAGGCACCCCCTACCACTCCTACAACTTCCGGGTGACATTCCTGACATTCCTGGAATTCTGGCACGCCCATGCGCAGTATGCTAATCCAATCCGAAATCGTTCACATGACAACGCCAAGTGGTTTGCTATCGGCCTAGGCCAGGGGTTCCTGGGGGATGGGGCAAACCAATCCCAATCCAAACCAATCCCTGTGCACATGCAGCCGTTACGACCCCAGTCAGTTTGCAATCGGTTTGGAGTTTTCCATGTGCACGCAGTCACTGTATGTATGTGAATGGCCTGCATGACCGTGACAGCCAGATGCCTGCAAAGACAAGGCTGGCCATAAAGAGAAAGCGCTCCACAGAAAGCTGTTATTGCTGCTATCATTCGGTGGGAAGCGTTTACATAATTAAACCCTGTTATTATTCATCTCAGGAGAAATTTCCCCTCCTTGCTCTTGGGTGTCATAGCAGAGGACTTAAAAGACAGCAGCCTCATCTGACCCCTGTGTGTGACCAGTCAATATTCACTTCATTACATTTGACTTGATAAGCTTCCTGCTTCATATTGTACATTGTGTGTCTGTGCACCCTCAGGGGAAAATACTTACTCACTATTTCAAATCAACGTCCAGTTAACTGTATCTATGATACGTCACAGACACAGAAAATAGAGAGAAGACAGAGTGTGGTTCTCAAACTGTGCTGCCGGCATAACAGTGGTGGAATGCACGAATATTGTGGTCAGAGGCAATGTTAATCATAATTTAGAATTTGATTAAGACCACATAGTCTTTATTTAGACATACTAAGCAGAAATGGGCCTGGTTAGTATTTGGATGGAAATAACAGGTGTGTAGTGTAGCAGCATTTGCTTATCTAAGTCGAATGTATTATTATTAATTATATTATAAGTATGATCAAAGGAGAAGTTCAATTTGAGGGACTTTTCACGTATATTATAAGTACTTTTTCATGAGTCCTGGTTTACAGTAGGATTAGATTTGCTCATTCTGAGTATATGTATAAATCAATATAGTATCAAATTAATTTCCTGGATAGGCTTCACAAACAAAAGGGAGCAAAAGGCAGATGTGATTTAAGGATAGTTCACAGACTGCAGAAATGTTGCAACAAGACCGAGGCTGACACTGAAGACAAACCAAGAAAAACAACTTCTTAAGTCAGGCCAGTACCCAGCATGCAGCAATACAATACAACAACAAACATTAGGAGCTCATAAGAATTCATACAAGTGCACAATATTGTGGAAAATATCACAATATTGCTCACACTGAAGATGAATGGCATTGTATCAAATAATATGAATATGGCACACAATGGCACTACTTCTGCAGATGGCACTTCTTTATTTGCAGCATAGTAACTGAAAAGATTGTAGGTGTCAGTTTATCAAAAATCATATTTTTTGCATTGTAATAGTGTAAATCTATAGGAAATCACTATGCTTTGCATGGCAAATGTACTTTGCCTACAAAAAAAAACAAAAACAAACATCAAACTATGGAGGAAAAAACTGAAGGAAATTAATATTTAAATTGCAATAGTGTACATCAAACAGTGTTGTCTTACCTCAACTATATGGGGGGTGGGGTTGAAGCCGCACATGTTGCACACTTGGGCGTGGCATTGGGTGCACGTGTTGTAGTTGGGTGCCTCTGTGGTGCTGCCCACGTTCAGTGTGGTCTTACACAGAGGACAGCACACTTTGGCTTTAGGCTCAGGAGGAGGGGGCTGGTGCTGCTGCTGCTGCTGCTGGGGACCCCTCGGTGTTTGTTGAGGCCCTGGAGCTTTCCCAGCCAAGGACCCAGCACTGGGGCTGGGTTTGGGGGCAGGTTTGGGGGATTGCTGCTGTTGGGGTTCAATTGTTTCAATGGTTTCTGATATGAGATTGCTGGCTTGGTTTAAGAGAGATGCACCAAAACCAAACAATTTCCCAAAAGTCTGCTCTGGAGGAGGGGGTTGCCGTGACGGCGAGCTCCCCGCACTCCTCGTCTGGTCCTGTCGAGGGGGGTGTGGTTGGTGGACCAGAGAGTTGCGAGATAGGTCTGGTTGAGAGGGGGCCTTTGCCATGGCAGCAGGGGACCTTGTTTGTGGCTGTTGCTGTTGCTGTAGTTGGGGTTTGGGGCCAAGCTGTGTCTGTGTTTGGGAGGGCGGTCGGGTTTGGGGGGCAGCCTGTGGTGGGACATCCATTTTGGCTGCTGAGGGGGAGTGGAGCGACTGCTGACTCTTGGAGCGCGGTGTGTTCATGTCCATCCCCATGGCTCGCTGCATCTGACAGTTTAGACACAACCACTCCTGCACCTATAAAACACAGACAAATACACTTGAGGTAAAGGGTCAAGGAGTTATCTTCCTCCATTTGCATTTCTCAAACCAATTGTCCTACTTCCACTGGAAAATACAGCTGAAGCCCAAGGGAGGAACAAGGCCAGAATAATGAATAAGAATATACTATAGAATGAGGAGATGCTATTCATGTTGCATAGCCTACAAATTCCTTGTAGAATTTCATCCTTTTTTAACAAAGGCAAGGTCCTTTAGACATACTGGTCATAATAATGTGTTTCTTAAAGGTCCCATGGCATGACATTTTCACTTTCTGAGGTTTTTGAACATTAATGTGAGCTCCCCTACCCTGTTTAGGCCCCCCCCCCCCATGGCTAAAAGTTGCGAAATGTCTAAACTGAGCATTTGCGATCCTTTTCTGCATTTGGAAAAAAACACAGCTCAAATGGGCGATTCTGAACAAGGCAACTATGTTACGTCACATCGAATAATGTTGCTCCACCCCCCGTCTGGATGTCTACCCACCGTCTCTGTAAATCACGCCCAGAGAGTTTGGACCGCGAATGAGCTATGCAATGCAAAATGCGTTTTTTTATTTGCTTGGAGGCATGTGCGAGTGTTTCTAGGCTCGGAAGTCCTTTATCTGAGCTTCTGGGCCTCTGAAACAGCAGTGGTTTAATTTTATTTTCTGTGAAAATGTGTTTTTTTTTTCATTGAAATGCCTCTCCTTTCTTCCTCCGCGCTTAAAACGCGGAAGTGGGAGACAGCGCACAGACGCAGCGCTAATCCAGGAACCAGCTGCGCATTTGCCCCCCCCCCCTCCCGCTCCTCTAACCTATCTCTGTCCTTCTCATTTGCATTCAAGCAACAAGGCCCAGAACGAGTTGTTCAGAGAGATATTTTCTGACTCTGACTGTGTACATGTGTCTTTCTCATGCACTGAGTCTTGATTTTGGAGCAGGATTCATTTACAGTATTAGGGAACCATTAAAGGGATATGCCACCCCCAGGTCAAATTTGGGCATCTCCCCACAGTCCAGAGACTAAAATAAGTGGTCCGCCTTAGACTGGAGTCTAACGTCGCCAGAGAAAGATTTCGGCCAAAAGGAATTAATTTGCTCGATGCGTTTCCCAATTACTTTATGTGTAGTGCGCATTCATATCGAGTGCAAATAAATGTGCAAATCAACACGGAGAGCTTGCCTTGGTCATTTTGGGTGGGAACTATTTTCTAATGCGGAAGAATACAGCCGAATCACGCACCACGTTGTGCAACAGGGGAACTCCCTTCCCGGTGCGTAACTGGGATTCCCCTGGCAGCATGCTGCGTGATTCGGCTGTATTCTTCCGCACTGGAAAATAGTTCCCACCCAAAATGACCAAGGCAAGCTCTCCGTGTTGATTTGCACATTTATTTGCACTCGATATGAATGCGCACTACACATAAAGTAATTGGGAAACGCATCGAGCAAATTAATTCCTTTTGGCCGAAATCTTTCTCTGGCGACGTTAGACTCCAGTCTAAGGCGGAGGAGCTGCAGATACCGCGGCGGTCAGTGGCGACAGACTCGGACAATGGCTGGGTGAGCAGGAAAACGCTTTCCACCACTTATTTTAGTCTCTGGACTGTGGGGAGATGCCCAAATTTGACCTGGGGGTGGCATATCCCTTTAAGGCGCCATATAAAAGCATCAAGAAGTACCATGTCATGGGACCTTTAAGATTTATAGAATTTAAAAACATTCTATTTTGATACATCCTTTTACAGACTCTGGATGTGGTTGTAGATTAATAGTAGGAATTCTTGATAGCATGCAGCTCCATCCTTCATCATCAAACACATCTATGCAATACACAAACATACATGGCATGACACGACATGACACCTTCTGCCTCCTTTCCATTCTTGTTTCCCCTGTTTATTTGTCTCATTGCAGACACATCCACATGCCACCCCTCCTGTCTCCTCTCTGCTCTTGTTGTCTCTCTTTCACTCCTCCACTGTCGTCCTCTGTTCTAATATGAAGGTGAAAGTGACAAAGCAGCCCGAGTGACTTTACGTGTCTGTATGCTTTGTGGTAATTGGCACCCTGGTGCTCTGACAGCTGCCACACTATTGTAGTCCACTGTAGTCCTCCTCATTACGTAAGAGTGAGATACATTATAAATGTGGCCAGAGAAAGCCTTTCAGGGTGTGGGTAGTGATGGATGTCTAGGGTACAAAGATTATTCAAGGATAGACCAGTGATATTAAGGGTCAGCAGAGAAGAATATGAAGAGAAAGGAAATGATTTAAAAAAAACAACAACAGAAAGATGTCTTCACTCCTGTGTGGACTCAAATGTCTCTGTGGGCCTTAAGCTATGAGTGAAAAAGACCTCAGCGCTTCACCCCTCACCACATGGCCTTCATAATATCTGAGCTACACAGACCTAGTTACACAAGAGAAGTGAGCAATGTCCCCCTCCTATATACTTGGGAGGAACTGGTCTTCACATGTATGTCTGTCTGTTCAATGTACAGTGGTACCTCACCTCACAAAATTAATTCGTTCCAGAAGTGGTTTCGTAACGTGAATTTTTAAGTAAGTTGAGTAGCTATTTCAATGGAAAAGGCCTGATTCGTTCCAAGGTTTGTTTTTTTTATAGTGTAACGTTTTTTTTTATAGTGTAACTTTGTGTTCTGCGTCCTGATTGGCTAAGAGACTGTAGAGCCAGGACTAATTGTGGAATAAACCAGGTCTAGACCAGAACTAAACCAGGTCTAGACCATTTCTAAACCAGGTCTAAACTTGGACTGGACCTGGACTAAACCAGGATTAAACCACCACGTAACGCTCTTTGCTGGTTTCGTGGCTCGGGCTCCAGAGGACGCGGTCCGGGCGCCGTGGTTCTATCTCGTGCTCGCAGACCCGGTGCCGGTCGTGCAGACCAGGACTAGCGGTGCTCCTCGCGCGGTGAGGTGCTCCTCGCGCGGTGAGGTGCTCCTCGCGCGGTGAGGTGCTCCTCGCGCGGTGAGGTGAGGTGTTCCTCGCGCGGTGAGGTGAGGTGCTCCTCACGCGGCGCAGGGCTTCCGGAGCCATATCTCCCCCCACGCTTCACTATTTAATACATTTTGTTACAAATCTATGAAAGTTTGAGTGTTTAAACGAGAGAAATGTGCGAAAAGTTTAATTCCAGTCTGAGAAAAGTGTATAATGTGTGTGGTGAGGCACTTAGAGCCTTAAAACATGTAGAATAATTGTAAAATATAAAGTTATCCTACTTCGGGGATTTCTCTTGTTGCGGGTTATTTCTGGAACCTAACCCCGTGTGTGTTGATAAAGTGTATTTACATTTCGGGGCGTGCATCTGAGCGCGCATTATTTGAATTTTTGAGATTTCACGTTTTGTAACTTGAATTTTCTTTCGTATCTAGAGGCCAAAATTTAACGTGAAGGCGTTTCGTAACTTGGAATTTTCGTTTGTTGGGTCTTTCGTAAGGTGAGGTACCACTGTACTGAGATCAGCCAAAACAATTTCAAATAAATTCATTTTTTATTATTATTATTTAATGGTGGTCACTTGGTAGCTCCTATTTTGCTCTTTGCTTTCTGATGTAAACTTCGGCTGTGGATTGTATTGATTCACGGAGGAAATTATTTGGACACAGTTCAACAGCAATAGTAAATAAATTGCAATCAAATGTAAATAATAAGTGGAAATATGCATAAAAATGAGTGAAAGTGAATACAATATATACGTACATACAAACACTAGGGTAACGAAAATTCAGGGCAAAGATGGAGGCTATAGATTAGTTAAGGTTAAAGTTATTGCTGTTAGGAATATTTGAAAAGGACGGAGGGACTGTACACCCACCAGATACTATGCAGTGTGTTTGTGTTTGAAGGACTGACAAGAAGAGCGTTTAGGTAATGCGCATCTAATGCTGTGATGTATTGAGTGTGTCTGGAAGTGCATTAGCCACACCCAAACATGAGCAACTGAATAACAACTCGCCTCCTTTTACTATTACTCTAATGTAATACTGAATACTAACACTGCAAGATATATCACAATCAAATCTAAATCGCAATTTGAATGGTTGCTATAAGCAAATCACAAAGACAAATGGTGGTAGTGTTTATTTCATGGATTAGTCTAATGTCAAGCTCTATGTCTGTCTTATTTGTGTTTTTCTGTGTGGCAGCCTGTGTGTACGAGGTAAATTTCTTTACAAATAAAGCAATCTTTTTTACACCCGCATCCCACGGATTCCTGCTATCAAAACATAAACTGCAAATCAAATCATAATCACTTGACAGAAAAAGCGCAAGTAGATTTTGGATAGAAAATCATTCAGCCCTGTTACTTATACTATCATAAGGACACCACTGCAATAAACCATTCACAACAGCTTCATTTCTATGGTGTTGTTAAGTAACAAGCTGTCTGTGTAGCAGGGTGCTGAGGCCTGGTCGAAGTCTTGCTTGCTTGTCTTGCTTTTCTCTGTCAATCAAAAACAAAGTGAGACGCTGGGAGCAGAGGTACACCCGGGGGACGGGCTGCTGTATGTGTGGAGCGTGAGATAAGCAACACAACACCACAACATTGGAGCTTTTATCCAATCAGCACCACTACTGCCACCTCCTCACATGGTCATCATTATTGACCTTGATTGTTTGTTTGTTTTTTCTTTCAGGAAATTACACTGGCAATAATCAGGTTATGCACATTGGTTGAACGCAAATAGGGAAAACACAGAAGGCAGCTGCTGAAAGAGAGAGAGAGCGATTCATCAATATCAATGACTCTCCTCCGCCTTAACCCGTCCCTCTCTGCGTCACCCACGTTGTGAGGCAATCACGTGGGAATGTGAAATCTGATCATAAAACCACACACTACCTTGGCTCCTCAAAGGTAAAGATGCAGTTTGTTAAATGCAATAAATAGGCCTACATTCTCATTCATCTACTAGCACTGTTCATTTATTATGATTTGAGCCGGATAACCATCTATTAATTATTAATTATGGTATTTGTTCCTGTTTACGTATTTTAAAATAATATATGGCCAACTAATAGAATTACAATATCGACTTATCACTCAATATATGAAAGCTGGAACAATATATTTTGGGGCTCAATATTTATCGTGGGTACTTTTTCTTTACAATAGTGGGGAGATTTTAGCCATTTTTATGTAATACAACTTCATTTCATTCTGCTGTCTATTTATTTCAAGCTTTTTAATGTCTATGTAAAAATTGGTTCACTGGGATTATCCTTCTTCGTGTCAGTGACATAAAGTAGTTTCAATATTATGGTTTATCGCAGTATATCGTGCTTCAAATGTGCTTGTTATCATGACAAGCCTACTAAGGACTACAGCTGATGCATAATTGTTTATATATTTTAATTGATGATCAAAAAATCACATGTACTACAGACAAGACATACTAGATGCTTTTGCAGTCCTATATTACGTAAAACTGACTCATGTGAGCTTTTACCACATTTTATAACCTATCAAAAACAGACCTGGAGTTGTGTTTTGTTTCATTCACATGTTTGAGTAAACTTTTATTATAAGTCGCTCTATATCTCCAAAGCTTAAAATGCTCTGTTCCACCTTGTAATCTCATGTAATAAGGTTTTCAAGTTAAAAGGTACCTTCTACCTTTATTTCTGTAGAGATTAGACATTAAAATCTAATCATTCTAATGAAGGTGCATTGAACTTAACTTGTTTTTCAGTTTGAAAGGAGAATACAGCCTAATTATGCAGGCTTTGTGTGTGAAATGTGTGAATGAAACAAAACACAACTATGGGTATCTTTTGATAAGGAAAAACATTATAACAGATCAGAAAAATTGTGTCATATGGACCCTTTAAGAGCACTGCAGCCCCATTCCCTCCATACTGATGCAAAGGTCACGGGAGCCGCGCAGGGGCCCACAGTCGTGCAGGAAGTCAGTGCGCTCCAACAGGATGCACCAATAACCTGCTCCACAAATAGTACCTTTATCAGCAGGGACCACAGAGACTTGGATCTACACCAAACTACCACTGCATAGATGTGTATTGCAGTACTGTGATCCTTCTCTTTAACAGAAAGGGATTTCTCTATATTAGACCATAAATAGCTGTTCCATTAAAGGTCCCATGACATGGTACTTCTTGATGCTTTTATATGGTGCCTTAATGGTTCCCTAATACTGTAAATTAATCCTTCTTCAAAATCAACACTCAGTGCATGAGAAAGACACAGTCTACACAGTCAGAGTCAGAATATCTCTCTCTGAACGACTCATTCTGGGCCTAGTTGCTTGAATGCAAATGAGAAGGACACAGATAAGTGTAGGAGCGGGTGGGGGGGGGGGGGGGGGGGGGGGAAATGCTCCGCTGGTTCCGCTGTGCTGTGCGCTGTCTCCCACTTCCGCGTTTTAAGCGCGGGGGAAGAAAGGAGAGGAATTTCAATGAAGAAAACACATTTTCACAGAAAATAAAATTAAACCACTGCTGTTTCAGAGGTCCAGAGGGTCGGGTAAAGGACTTCCGAGCCTAGAAACACTCGCACGTGCCTCCAGGCAAATAAAAAAACGCATTTCGCATTGCGTAGCTCCTTCGCGGTCCAAACTCTCTGGGCATGATTTCCAGAGACAGGGGGTGGACATCCAGACGGTGGTGGAACTGCATTTGCATTTCTTTTTTCGATGTTACGTAACAAAGTTGCCTTGTTCAGAATCGCCCCTTTGAGCTGTGTTTTTTTCAAACGCAGAAAAGGATCGCAAATGCTCAATTTACACATTTCGTAACTTTTAGCCATTGGGGGGGGCCTAAACAGGGTAGGGAAGCTCACATTAACGTTCAAAAACCTCAGAAAGTGAAAATTTCATGCCATGGGACCTTTAAATATTTTAACAGCTATGCCAAACAACATGGTGAAAAGTCTACTGTTTAGCATAGTGCTGTCAGGCGATTAAAAAAAAATAAATCTAATTAATTACAGGATTTGTAATTAATTAATCAAATTAATCGCAATTTAAGAGTGAGAGAGCGATTGAGAGTGAGAGATAGAGAGAGAGAGATTAAGAAAGAGAGAGAGAGAGAGAGAGAGAGATTGTGAGTGAGTGAGCGAGCGAGCGAGCGAGCAAACAAACCCACTTTGTGATTGAGTTTGTCAGTTTTCAAGTGGTCACTTTGCTCGTTCATTTCCCAAATTCTGCGAGCGTGGTTTGGTGGTTTGGTGAAGTGCACACTATCACCGGTAACAATGGAACTTGTCCCAATGTGTTTGTCATTTAAATGATCCGTCAGGCTGGAGCTGCTTTGGTGATCGTTAAATTCTTTTTGACAGAAGCTACAAATCACTGTGTTTGATTTTTTTTTTTTTTTTTTTTTTGATTTTGAGATCCTTTATTCATCCCCATAGGGAAATAATTTCTCCGCATTTGACCCATCCTTCAGGGAAGGAGCAGAGGGCGTGTGTTATTGTGTTATTTTTTCTGTACTATGATGATCTGAGCTAAAAGTGTTGGATAACTTCTCTGACATTTTTATAGATAACTACAGAAGTGTTTCATATTTGCCATTTATTTATTGCTGTTGATTTACTGTACATGTACAATATTTTGGGGAGATAGTCGTACTTTAGCGTTCCTGTGTCAGTAAAACATTAGATTTAATATTATTGTTTATCATCTATATTTAATTCAGCAAAATATAGCACTTCAAAATGTATTACCATGACAGGCCTACTTTTCAGCCTCATTAGAATACGTACTTTTAAGTAGACATAAAAATGCTCTATTGTACCTGTCACTACCTGCTGCACATAATAAAGCACAGTCTTTCTTCTATTTATCAACAGCAGAGGCATTCCCTGAAAAGTAATTTTGCGAGCATCAAACGTGCTCCAGGATGAATGGATTGTGTTTCAAAAGGGAGGAAGAAAAAAAACAGCTGTTCACCTGGAGCTCAAACTGCAGCAGCCTCATCACCTCGGCAACTAACACAGGAAGCTGAGCATTGCACTTCAGGACCCAGGATGGTGGGGATGTGAAAACACTTCATCAATTCTCTTCCAAATGACTCCAAAAGACATTGATATTCCTGCCTATGCCTCTGTCCCTCTCTTCTTCAATGTCTTCATCAAAGTGCTGAGCCATTACAAGCAACTAAACAGCATCCAAGCCATTTACATCTTAATGCTAGCAGGTGAATAATAAAATTGATTAAAATATGTGAGTATCTCATTTGAATTCCTGGTGCTCATTGACTGTCAGGTGTACCGGCGGCGGTTACCCACAATGCCGTGCTGGACTATTATGGAAGACAGTGAGACGTAATGCAGAGTGGCCGTGCATGAGATTGAATTTGGACCAGTGCAGAAAAGGGACAGCTTATAATGAATGCCTTTAAAGTGTAATGCAGGAAGTGAGCCTCTGCTGCTGCTACAGACTTTTATTAGACTCTTAAGCGTAACTGTGTCACTGAAGTCATTATGGGAGATAACCCAGTGGTAAATATTAGAAGGCATGGACTTAATTATCCATGAAGTGAATGAAACTGTCCCTATTTAATATGTTTTTGTCACATTTAGATTTTTTTTTTTATTTTTTTATTTCACCGAAGACAAACATTTACGTAAACACAGCAAAACAGCAAATGCCTTATTACCAAGCTCACTAACATTTGGTGGCATTTGGGATTTTAAACAGGTAAACAATGCCTGACTGGACTGATAAGCATACTGCAAAATGCCCAACATCTGGCTGGTCTATAAAAAAAAATTCTAATAAATTGTCACTTTTGAACAACAATAAGGAACATCTGGTATAGAGGGAAGAAGGTAGGAATTTACTCATTTAGTAATGCAGTCTTAGTTAGCCAAAATTTGTATTAGTTGACTTATCATTTTATTGACTGAAATTAGTATGTATGATTAACATAGGACAACAGCAGAAAGAAGAAGTGGGTGAGTGAGTTAGCTAGAATGTACAGTTGTATGAAAAAGTTTTCCAGACACAGATTTTAAGTATAGTAATATTCATTTGTATGAAATTAAATCAAATGTGAAAAATAGGCTGTGTAAAAATGTGGGCACCCTTGTCATTTTGTTGCTTTGAATACCTGTAACCAATCAACACAGAGTAACTGGAACACAAAATTGGTTTGATGAGGTCATTAAGACTTGAACTTTATAGACCGGTGCATCCAATCATGACAAAAGGTATTTAAGGCGTTCTACTACTCTCTTTGACTCTCCTCTGAAGAGTGGCCACATGGGGGCCTCAAAACAACTGTCAAATTACCTGAAAACAAAGATTCAACATTATGGTTTAGAGGAAGGCTACAAAAAGCTTTCTCAAAGATATCAGCTGTCAATCTCCACTGTGAGGAACATAGTGAGGAAATGGAAGGCCACAGGCACAGTTCTTGTTAAGGCCAAAAGTGGCAGGCCAAGAAAAATATCAAAGAGGCAAAGACGAAGGGTTATCAGAATGGTCAAAAACAACCCACAGACCACCTCCAAAGACCTGCGAGGTCATCTTTCTGCAGATGGTGTCCCTGTGCATAGGTCAACAATACAGCGCAATTTGCACAAGGAAAGGCTATACAGGAGAGTGATGCAGAAGCGTTTTCTTCACAGATGCCGCAAACTGAGTCGCTTGAGGTATGCAAGCCATCTTAATTTTGGAATAAGGTGCTGTGTGTTATTTGTTCATAAGAGGCGATATGCACGGCGGCAAAAGAACACAGCATTCCAAGAAAAACCCTCACTACCCACAGTAAAATTTGGTGGACGTTCCATCATGCTGTGGGGCTGTGTGGCCAGTGCCAGTACTGGGAATCTTGTTAAAGTTGAGGGTCACATGGATTTCACTCAATATCAGTGGATTCTTGAGAATAATGTTCAACAATCTGTCCCAAAGTTGAAGTTACACTGGGGCTGGATATTTCAACAAGACAATGACCCAAAACACTGCTCAAAATCTACTCAGGCATTCATGCAGAGGAACAATGTTCTCTGCAATGTTCTCTCAGAGGAAGTACAATCTTCTGGAATGGCCATCCCAGTCCCCTGACTTGAATATCATTGAAAATCTGTGGGATGATTTGAAGCAGGCTGTCCATGCTCGGCAACCAATGCATAAATGGTGTTTTTCCATTAACTCCCATGCAGGTATAGTCTTGTGAGTACAGTTTTGGTCAGATAGAGCTGTGCAATAGTTTTGAGAGCTTTGGCCATGTCCCCCTTTATAGTCAACTAATCTACCAGCCTAACATGTCTTTAAAAATCTTTTTAGTCGACTACAGCTCTAGGTGGAAGTCTGTTGTGTGTCACTGTTTAAAAATACCCTATTGATGATTTGTCTTTATAAAACCGCTGAAATGGGAAGCGCAAACTTCAGTGTGTTAAAGTTTACCACCGGTGTCCGAGATTCTCTTTGCAAAAGGGTCTTCTGGTATAATATGCAAAATTCACTGTGTAGAGTCTCAGCTGGATTCCTGACCCACTTCATTCTGTTTGTCCACTTGAATTTCTCACACTTGCCTCACCCTCCACTTTTTGTGTTGGTCCAGTCTGAGTAATGAGCTCTATAAATGTTTATACAGGATCTGTGAATGGTAATGGTTTATTTCTGGGTCAAAATCTGCAAGTCATTCATTGTAAAAGCATGTAGAAAGAAAGTTACTTCTGCTGTTACTTAGTTCATATCTCTTTGTAATGGAGTTTGTGGCAGGCAGTAAACCTTGTGTTATGGTTCAAGCTAAGATCGATAAATTAGACAGGAGACTCTAACAGGCTACAAAGTGGTTCTCTAGTGCACTTTCAAGATAGTTTTGAAAGAGCAGAACCAAAAAAGATGACTAAAAGTGCACAAAGACATTATAATAATTACACCTTAATTGTCCTCAAAAAATCCTGAGCAAAGACTTAACGAACAAATGTAGTTTATTGAAGAGGGGGTATTACAGTTCTGTGGGGTTTTAATGGTTAACACATATCCAGACCTCTCAAGTTTATATTGGGGGAGCGGGGTGGTGCGTGTGACTGCGTTTTTTCCGAGGAGCGGGGGTGCCTGCATTAACTAACCGATTTTCTGGGCACAGAAGCGCTGTGAACAGTGGCTAGAATTTTGAATTGCTTAACAAAATTTCAGCATGAGAAATACCATGTGTGGCGTGGGAGCGTATGAACATGTTGAATTGCGTGTGTCACACTCTCAAAGCGTGAGACTTGAGAGCCCTGACATATCATATTTACATCACCATGTTACTTTATTGCTATATTTGCTATATTTTCTGAAAGAATGCATTCAAATGTGTGATTAGTTTTGTTTTTGATACTTTGACTTCCCCCTCTTGCTCCCTGGACTCAAGTAACTCCCCCTTCAGAAAGCCATCACGATACAATCGGCATGCATTCTGCTAATTAAGCTACTGCACATTACTGCACACATCAGGTTTCTGAAGTCGTAGTGTATTGTTTTGTATCATGCTAGTTATTATACAGTGGTATCGATAGTTTCTAATCCAAACACAGAGACGATGATGGGAAATCACTTCGTTTTTAAATCACAATTGGCCCATAGTTACTTTTCATGTTTTCTAATACTTTTATTTAGCTTGAAAAGTGCTGGGTCATGAGGCTATATGAAAAATTTAAAAGTGTAGGTTGGGTAACAGTACAATAGCTTTTTATATCAAAGTCTGGCTCTCACTCAGCCATTAAAGGTAGGCGCAAACCTGTGTGTAAACCTGAGGACAACACTGGGCTCATGGTTTTCCCCCACAAGCTCCTCTGCAAACTCCTTTGTAGAGTTTTTGAGTTATTTTCTGTCACTGTTTGCAAACTAGACTTTTTAGGCAATATTTCAAATAAAACATTAAATATCACCAATAAAACATTGCCAACACAATTCTTTTATCAATCACAAAGATTATGGCAACAACATCATTATGCCCACAGTGTGTGCAGTGTGGCTTTATTTGTAGCTGTTGTGGTCAGATAGTAAAAACACGTGACAAATAAATTAACCCTCCTCCTGCCTATAGAGGGGGCCAGATGGTCACAATATACGTATGTTATATGATGAATGTTGTTTTGAAGGTATGGAAAAATCTGAATGTGAAAGGAATGTATCATTTACAACAAAAAAACGCTGCAAAAATTTTTTTTAATTGATATTTCTGACATTTATGGATAATTTTGCAGTTATGTAACATTTGCTTGAACCTCCATTTTTGTTTTTAAACATGTCACCTTGATTGACATAATATCATGTGAATATTGTTACTAGTATACTCCAAAAAAAGAAGAAAATATTTGTATAATTTTTTCATCAATCACAAGCCACCCTTAAAGATCCCATGGCATGGTTACCTGGCCAGCCAAATGATATCTCTCTGTATTTCCTATACACCGCGATACCATTTGGACACTCTCCATCCACTCTCGCTCCTCCGGTTCCAAACCGACTCCGCGATTCTGATTCGTTCAAAGATGGTGACGTCAGTGCACCCGCCTTTGCCCGCAAAGTCACGCTTAGGCAGCGGAAGTTCCGCCTCAGTTTTGAATCAAGATGGCGCAATCTCTGATTGGTTCACTTAGCTGTCTGTCTACGCGCAACCGCAGCGCATTCTGTGGATCAAACGTTACCAGACTCACTCGCTGGTACAGCGATGAGTCATGGATTCTTCCAGGCAAATGGCATGGTACTTCTTCTTCAAAATCAAGACTCAGTACATGAGAAAGCCTCATGAACACAGTCAGAATAAAAAATATGTCTCTCAAACACTTTATTATGGGCGTTGTTGCTTGAATGCAAATGAGGAGGACAGAGACAGGCCAGTGCAGCGGGTGGGGTGGGGCCAAATGCGCCGCTGGTTCCTTGTTTTAGCGGTGCACTGTGCGCTGGCCCCACTTCCGTGTGTGTAAGCGCGGAGGAAGATATGAGACGAGTTGCATTAAGAAAACACATTTTCACAGAAAATAAAATTAAACCATTGCTGTTTCAGAGGTTCGGAGGCTCAGATAAAAGACATCCGAGCCTGGAAACACTCTCACGTTCCTCCAGGCAAATAAAAAAACGCATCTCGCATTGCGTAGCTCATTTGCAGTCCAAACTCTCTTCCAGAGACGGTGTGTAGACATCCAGACGGGGGGTGGAACTGCATTTGCATTTTTCCCTGAGTGTGACGTCAGAAATTTCCCTTGTACAGAATCGCCCGTTTGGGCTGTCTTTTTTTCAAACGCGGAAAAGGATCGCAAATGCTCAGTTTACACATTTCGCAACTTTTAGCCATGGGGGGGGGGGGGGCCTAAACAGGGTAGGGGAGCTCACATTAACGTTCAAAAACCTCAGGAAGTGAAAATTACATGCCATGGGACCTTTAACAAACTTTTTTTTTTCTTTTCTACAGAGAACTCAGGACTTACTAAGTGTGCTCTCTACCAGTTTTACTCTCACCACCTCGAATATGTGTAAAACAATGAGACAAAATATGGTCTTTGTGGTTCAATCAATGGAGCTGGTGGTTCAGTATATTCAAACTCTTTTAGGTGGGACTTGGACAGTTCTTCAGTATGTGGTTTAACTAATTTAAGAGTTTATTTGATCCACTTTTGTGTCCTGCTTTGGGTAATTTCTTGTTTAGAACGTCACTTGTTTAGTCACTTTTAGGTCTGTTTTAGCCATAGATTAGCCCTGAAATAATACTCTTATCTACGTGATTTAAAGCTGGGGGTACACGGCATTGGTGGTATTTTGTGTGAAAAGTTTGAGAGCCACAGAGATTATTTAGTCATGAGAAAAATCACTGCAGTTCCTCATCTCTAAGGTCACTGAGTTTCCTTTTTCTTCCTACAGCAGAGATTCGTAAAGTTTCCAGGTGGTCAGGACTTGAGACTTTGTCAGTGCTGCTGCACTGCTCAAGGTGATACATGCGACGCACACACAGTCTCATTCTCTCTATTCCTGTATAGTGACTGTGCTCTGAATACGTCAGCCTGTTGTTCACATGGGCCTGCTGACGTTAATGTATTTCATGTGTATGTAGGCCCATATCTCTCTCCTCTCCTCTCTCTCTTCTCCTCTATCTGTAACTCTTTCTCCTTCTTTCTTCTTTCTCTACATCTCTCTCCATTCCTCTTGCTACTTTCTCTCATTTCCTCTCTCTCCTTCTCTTCCTTCTCCTTCTGCTCATTCTCTTCTTCTCTCTACCTTTTTTCCTCCCTTCCTGTACCTTTCTCTCACCTCTTGCTCCTTTGTTCACTCTCTCTCCCTGTTACTATTTCCCCTTCTTTCTCTATCTCTCTGTCTCTCTCCCCTCTTCTCCTCTCACTCTTTCACTTCCTCTGTACTTTCTGTACTTTCTCTCCTTCTCTCTCTCTCTCTCTCTCCTTGTCTGTCTCTACCTCTACCTCTCTCCCTTTCTTTCCCTCACTGCTCCTCTCAGCTGTGGCTTTTCAGGCCCAGGCCGTCACTGCAGACAGAAGGGGGATAGGGCCTATAAATAGACTCTGGGCCAATTATAAAGCAGATGTTTGCCTGTATGATAGTGGCAGAGGGTACAGTGTCTGTGGTCCTCTCTCTGTTTCTCCCTGCTCTTGCTATCTATGCTCTGCTCTAATGAAAGCCTTCAGTGGACATTAGGAATATATTCAGTAAACTTTACACGGGACTGTAAAGGACTGTGCAAAAACAGCAAAATATCACAAAGTATCATGTGCAATATATTGATTACCACATGTATCACCATCCATATCGTGATAACATTGTATCATGAGCTGTGTATCATGTTGAATTGTCAGGGACCCTGTGATTCAGTAGAACCAATATACTATGATAATAAAAGCTTTATTTATCCATGAGAATGTAATTTTTAACACAAGATAATATTTGTTTAATGTTTTTTAGTCTGCTCATTTGATAAACCCACTGTAAATGAGGAGAGAGCGTAGAGACATTCAGCACACAGTCACTGTTAGCCACTATAATACCACAAGCACATTTCCTCTGTGGTCTTAAACTAGATCTGTTTTGTACATTTGTTTCAGTATCAATCCTTCTCTTATTGACTGTCTAGTTTTGACATTAATGTAAGTATAATCTGGGTATATTTTTTAACTCTCTTTGCCTCAATATTATACAAATACTAATTAAATTCAAAGCAAACTGAGTATTTCCACAGTAGCGATAAAGAGATATGATCAAATGAAATCTGATGCCAAGGAAACAGCTCTTAGTTGTCAATGACACTAAGGCACCTCACCTTCTTGCTTGACTGACAGACTGAAAAAACAGCAATTTGTTGGTAGCACCTCTTCAAATTACATTTACCCACAGCTCCATGCTCAACACTGTCTCAACTCGCCTTTCAACTATTTTTATACTTCATCAGTTCCAGACAGATACCAAAACATTGTAGAAGAAGAAGAAGTGACTTTTATTGATCTCACACTGGAGAAATTCTTCTCTGCATTTTAACCCATCCTATATATATATACATATATTAGGAGCAGTGGGCAGCACACTTGTGCGCCTGGGGACCATCTCCATGATCTTCTTGCTTCGGTTTGGTCAGGACCTAAGCTGGAGGTACCTATGGTGCATGTTTTGGGTTGATGGGGGAAACCGGAGTGCCCGGAGAAAACCCACCCAGACACGGGGAGAACATGCAAACTCCACATAGAAAGGCCCAGGCGACCCCGGGATCGAACCCAGACCATGCATGCAAACTCCACACAGAACACACACAGAAAGGCCTGGGCGACCCGGGGATCGAACCCGGGACCTTCTTGCTGTGAAGCGTGAGTGCTAGCCACTCAGCCACCGTGCCGCCACTAGTTAAGCAGCTTTTTGACAGTATAATTTGAGTAATGAGAATGTCACAATATCACAAATATACTGTGACCTGCCCTTATTGATTAAAGTGCCCATTATGCTATTTTCTGGTTTATGATATAATGTTTCCTCATCAAAAACATGAATGAAATGTTTTGTTTCATTCACACATGTTTAACACACAAATCCAGCATATTTAGACTGAGATCTTCTGTCAGACAGAAAACACTCCGTTCCCCCTGTGATGTCATTTGGTAATACAAGAAGTGCTCCACTGTGTTTTTTTAACTCCACACCTTCACTAGAATAATTTGATTGATTTCAACCCTGGAACTGGCATAACCTGGGAAATCCCAGGCTTCTTTCGTTCGTTCCGATCTGAAAGACAGCCTGGCAACTATGGCAAGCGAGCTCTCCTGATTCTGATTCTGGGAGTACTACATGACAAACGGAAGCTTGTAGTTTGATCTGACAGCTGACATGATTGGCTATGGGCTACGTATACGCCAAATGATAGACATTCGTAACGCCCAATAATCGGCCGTTGGCGATCGTAAACCACACCTCCGGTACGAGATATTTCGAAGGTGGCTTCCAGACCATATCTCACTTGTGATATGGTCAGGTGTAAACCAGGCAAGAACTGGCAGTCTCTACTGAACTAAATGGTTCAGTACATGACATCATGACATCACAAGGTGGAAAAGAGCATTTTGAGCTTTGGCGATATGCAGTGGCGTTCCTAGAGTGATTTGCGCCCTGGGCAAAAGCCACTCTTGCCCCCCCCGCGACTGACTTGCGGTCTCTGGGAGGAAGGGCAGGGGGGGGGCGTTTCAAACCCTTCTTTCACAACAACAATTCACAACAACTACTTTCAAGTTAGTTTTAATGAACAATAAACAATAATTACAAAAAAAGTTTTTGAAGGCCCAAAGGCGCAATTATTATAGGCCTACAGCCATTTAAGAGAGCAAAAGTGCAACATTAGTGTAACATAATTAACAAAAAGACTTAAACCTCCATTGAAGTCGCACCATATAAATAACAAAAAATTAAATGATCTGTACATTACAGAATAACATGAACATTTTTTTTTTAAATTACTGTACTACACATTAAATTGGCAAAAATGGTGCAAACAGTGCAATCCTGTATCATAAATAAATGAACGACCAAGGTACATTCTGTACACATTACTGTACACATAAAAACAAATAATGAACACTATTGTGTATCATAAGTCACAGGAAGTAATAAGTGAGGAAGTGGCAAAAAAAGGCAAACCACTATAATTTGTCATAAATAACAAGGGCAAAAGAAGTAATATGAAAACAGTCTAAAAGTTGGATTTCCTGGCCTTCCTGGATGCAAATTCGTCCACAATGTCTTCATATGAGCTTGGGGGAAGGACAAACATGCATCAACAATCACATCGGGGGAGTTTAACTAATACAACATCATCAAGTCAAACTTGAAGACTAGTCGATAGCATACCTTTTTCTTTTTCTCACTTCTCCTCCTCTTCTTTCCATTTCTTTCAAAATTGAGCACCTGATGGCTTCAATCTTTTTCAGTCCATCACTGCGACTGTTTTGTCATACTGTACACCGTGCGCTACTCTGTCTTCATGTAACCACGAGCCAGCACAGCACCAGCCCCCCACCCCGGCCCCTGCACAAGGATCCGCGCGGATCTTTGCTCCGCGCCTCTGCGCGGCCCCGCCTCCGCGCGGCCGCGCGCCGCACCGTTTTTTTTTTTTTTTTCCTTCGTGCCACAGCGGCGCCCCTCCCGCGATGCCGCCCTGGGCAATTGCCCAGGTGGCCCCCGTCAAAGAACGCCCCTGGCGATATGGACAGACTAATGATGCAGGATTATTCAAACATGTGTGAATAAAACAAAATACAACTCCAGGTATGTTTTTGATTATGTTAAGTGTAAGATAAGATAAGATAGATAACATTCTAACATGGCTTAAAGCTCACAAGAATTTCAGTTTCACTTAAGATAGGACCTTTAATCATATAACCTTGATATCCCTAGTTATGAACATAATTTAGAGGAACCAATGATATTAAAAAATGTATTATGTGTAATTAACATAACCATCTTGAATATTGGGATTTGTCACATGCACTGCAGCCATTTATACTGTAGGAACACAACAAAACAAGATATCAAATGGTCTGACTAATTGATGCAGAGGGATTCATTATGCACTTCTCATATGCACAGCCGGTGGTCTGAGCATAACCTTGCACCACCTATGGCCTACATTTATGAAAGTAGAGCTGTAGGATAAAAAAAATACAGTTTTTTTTTTAATTTATTCTTCTTATTATTAGTAATATTCTTCTTATTACTATGCGTGAAAAGTCCCTCAGTCGTCCAGGTAGAATCCATGATCAAAGGAGAAGTTCAATTTGTCAACTGGACAAAGTTTGTTTGGTTGAAAACGTTTCGCCGCTCATCCGAGAGGCTTCGTCAGCTCTGCTCAGTCAGAGCTGACGAAGCCTCTCGGATGAGCGGCGAAACGTTTTCAACCAAACAAACTTTGTCCAGTTGACAAATTGAACTTCTCCTTTGATCTTCTTATTACTATGTTTTTAGTTTTCAATGTCACTAAATTCAAAATAAATAAATAAATCATTCAGTCCTCCACCCCCCAAAAACGTCTTTATCAACTTCATCTTCGAATAGTACATACTGGAAAAGTGCAAATAATCCATATGTTGATGTATTCTTATATTGTATTCTTGCTGTTGTCTCCCCAGTGCCCTGTCTTCATTATCAGGCCCTCATCACTTCTGCGTTAGGTGATAAGGTTGTGTGAGATAGGCTGCATTGTGGCCCAATCCATGCTAAGTGGGTTAGGGGGCTAAATCTTCAGCTCTCCGGGGGCAGAACTCTATCTGTCCTGGTGTGTGTGTCTCATCTACTCTCTCGAAACCCAAGTCTCACTCACCAAAAACATCCACCTCTGCGCTCCTCTCTACTGTACTCGCCTCCGCTCACCGCCTGCCCAGATCTGTCCTGGCTGCACACTTGCGTCTTTGCTATCGAGTGACCAAAATACCTCCATATAGGGTTGGGCAATATGAAAATTAAAGGTTGTATTGGTATAAATGTAAAAACAGTCGGTAGCAATGTAATTAAAATAGTTGGCAGTCATACAAAACTATTCCTAGCTTTCTTTGTTTATTTTTACTGTATTGTTTCATGTTTTATTTTATCGTCATTAATACAAGATCAAAAATCAAGACAGAGCTTTTTACAATAGAAAAAGAAGAAGAAGCTATGCCTTTATTAGTCCCACAGTGGGGAAATTCCATTTCTGCATTTAACCCATCCTGTTATTAGGAGCAGTGCTCACATTACTGCGCCCGGGGACCCTCTCCATGATCTTCTTGCTTCGGCTTGATCAGGGTTAGGGTAAGCTGGAGGATTTACCTATGGTGCATGTTTTGGGTTGGTGGGGGAAACCGGAGTGCCCGGAGGAAACCCACCCAGACACGGGGAGAACATGCAAACTCCACACAGAAAGGCTCAGGCGACCCGGGGATCGAACCCAGACCATGCATGTAAACTCCACACAGAACACACACAGAACACACACAGAAAGGTCTGTGCGACCCGGGGATCGAACCCGGAACCTTCTTGCTGTGAAGCATGAGCGCTACCCACTCAGCCACCGTGCCGCCATATCTGTACAAAGGCAGTTTTTACTTATTACATGAAATCAATCTGGTAGATTGTGACAGTATGCTATCATTATTAGTATAGTATCATTATTCTTTTCCCTACCCACTCCTCCTATTGGTCAGTCTCCTTCATATTCTAAATGAGTGATGCATTTAACAAATCACAGTGAAGCGTGACCTTTAGTTACTTGTACCACAAAAATCTAATTTTTTTATCAAGGCTCTGAAAAACTATATAAAATTTCTGCCACATTGACCACCCTTATCTGTATAGTACAACTAACACATCCTCTTAATCATAGTTATTTAAGCTATTGTTTCTTAGAGGCAGTTTAACTAAAACCCCATCCCAGCTGTGATTTGCATCATGACTCACCAAACTTGATGTAGAACTTTGTGACAGATGACATAGCCACACTTGACAGTCACAGTGAAGCATAACCTTATTCAAATTAGACTGGAGATTTATTTCAGCAAGGCAAAAGCAGCGTTCACAGCTACCTGATAGGAATAATGATTGTTCAGATGCAAAGGAATAATTGAAATGATGAGGTGTGGCTGTGATGCTAGTTATGATAAGAATGCTTAGCAAAGTGGCTCCCTTAATGCACTTGTTCAGATGTGATGGTAAAAGTGTGTATCATCATGAGATCATTTACTTTATACCAGAAGCATTGTGGGAAGACTTATTAAAATCAAAGCTGGGTACAGGAAAACCAATTCAGGACAGCTCAGACTGCCAATACAGCTTGCTCTGTTTGAAGAAGACCTATTGTGCTTGTGTCTGCTATATACACTCAACAAAAATATAAACGCAACACTTTTGTTTTTGCTCCCATTTTTCCTGAGATGGACCCAAATATCCAAAATTCACTCCAGATACACAACACTACCATTTCTCTCAAACATTGTTCACAAATCTGTCCAAATGTGTGACAGCGAGCACCTCTGCCCTGCCGAGACAATCCACCCCACCTCACAGGTGCGCCACATCAAGATGCCGATCCGACATCATGACCAGTGCACAAGTGTGCCTTAGACTGCCCACAATAAAAGGCCACCCCGAAATGTGCATTTTTTTTTTTTTTTTTGCTTTATTGGGGGTCTGGGGACTCAGAACCAGTCAGTATCTGGTGTGACCACCATTTGCCTCATGCAGTGCAACACATCTTCTTCGCATAGAGTTTATCAGATTGTCAATTGTGGCCTGTGGAATGTTGGTCCACTCCTCTTCAAAGGCTGTTATGGACAAAGAACACAGGTGCATTTTATTGATGGCATTTTGAATGCACAGAGATACAGTGATGAGATCCTGAGGCCCATTGTTGTGCCATACATCCATGAACATCACCTCATGTTTCAGCAAGATAATGCACGGCCCCATGTTGCAAGGATCTGTACACAATTCTTGGAAGCTGAAAATGTCCCAGTTCTTGCATGGCCAGCATACTCACCGGACATGTCACCCATTGAGCATGTTTGGGATGTGCTTGACCGGCGTATACGACAGCGTGTACCAGCTCCCACTAATATCCAGCAACTTCACACAGCCATTGAAGAGGAGTGGACCAACATTCCACAGGCCACAATTGACAATCTGATAAACTCTATGCGAAGAAGATGTGTTGCACTGCATGAGGCAAATGGTGGTCACACCAGATACTGACTGGTTCTGAGTCCCCAGACCCCAATAAAGCAAAAAAAAAAAAAGCACATTTCGGGGTGGCCTTTTATTGTGGGCAGTCTGGGGCGCACCTGTGCACTGGTCATGATGTCGGATCGGCATCTTGATGTGGCGCACCTGTGAGGTGGGGTGGATTGTCTCGGCGGGGCAGAGGTGCTCGCTGTCACACATTTGGACAGATTTGTGAACAATGTTTGAGAGAAATGGTAGTGTTGTGTATCTGGAGTGAATTTTGGATCTTTGGGTCCATCTCAGGAAAAATGGGAGCAAAAACAAAAGTGTTGCGTTTATATTTTTGTTGAGTATACTTAGAATCTAGGACACCAGTGGGTCATTATGTTTTATGTAATTGTTATAATTTGCACATTTTAAATCGCAATACTCATCTAAAACAACTCAATAAGAGAAATAAGTCAGCTGACTTCCATGTTCGAAAACTGTGATGCCCCAGTGGGAGCTGACATTGCCATAAACCTTGCCACAACAAAGAGCCATGCAGCTGTTGACATCGGATCACACTAGCAAGTAGCAGATTTTTTTTTTCATTTATAAAAAATACCTACACATCACTGCCGAATCCTAGGTGTATCATCGACTAAGCAATATGGCATCTTGAAAATCGCTCAAACGTGAATAAATCACTCCAAATACATCTTCGAGAGGGTAAATGAGAAGAGAAAACAACTCTAACATGGTTAAAAGCTCTGAAAAATTGATTTTGCATAATAGGTCTACTTTAAAATGCCCAACAACATCTATAGGAAGTTGGGAGACTTACCAACTCATTTTTAATTCCCTTTCAAGATGCTCATAGATATACTCACTTTTTCAGTTCAGTTCAAGTTCAGACCTCAGCTGTACTTTACTTAAACTCTGAAGTCAATCTTGTTTTAATTTTGGTTTATTTGGTTATATTTTTTAATTTTTCTACTCATTCCAAATCCATCATTTTCATGACCCAAATCAGATTCACACTCATCTTGTTTTGGTTCTGGTTGTTTGGCAACAGTTTAACTGTGATAGACTAGCGGTGGGTGATATGACAAAAAATGAACACAGTATCACATTTTCTTGGAGCTGGATCACGATCGATTTCTAATATATCATATATCATTCATAGGCTACACTTTGTATGTTTATAGAGGTAGATAAACTGATCTGCTTCTTCTCACTTCACTGTGGTTGATTATACCCAGCTGTCACTCACTCAGGGTATTACAGAGGCTGACCAGTTGGAGGAGAGGGCCTAAGGGTAGAGCTGCACTAAACAGAAAAGTAATTCACATAAGATCATCACAGGGTTGAGATCACGATTCTATTTTAAACACCATATCACCAAGCCCTAATATAGACTTGGTCTGATCCTCTTCTAGTCCTGTTCTAGTTTTGGTATAGTTCTGGTTTACTCTAAGTTTAGTTCCAGTTTTGATGTGGTGCATGAGGACGTGTGAAAGCTGCAAAAACACCCTCAGATTTGCCACCTGATCTCATACCACTTTCTATAAACTGCAGATCACTGCCAGCAGTGTTGTACCTGAACGCGTTCACTGAACGATAGTTCATGAACGCGTTCATATTTTGGGCGAACGTGAACTGAACGCACTGTATTACTGCCTGATGAACGAACTGTGAACGAGTTCATTCTGGTGTCTGTGAACGACACGCTTTAACTTCGTTCAAAAGGGTCTCAGATTTCTGTAGTGTTCCAGGTGAAAACCCACGGGAAAACATTTAAATTAACAACACCAGCATCGTATCACCGCATGTGTCATCAAAGCGAGACAGAACAAAAAAGGCAGCATGGAGACATTTCAAAGAGCTCTATGACAAGGTCGGTGAGGAAGGGAATAATCTCACATTTATGTGCAAACTTTGTCCGCCGGCTTTCAAGAAGAAAATCCACCTTCGCCTCGAGCTTTTCCTGGCCGATCCGGAGCCGGTCGCGGCGCACCGCCGCAGAGGAAGTGCGCTCAGCGGGGGCTGGTGACACCCGGGGAGAAGTCCCGCGAGGGGATCCTCCCGCACCGGGCGGCCGTCCCTTGCCCACCGAGTTGAATCCTCCGGGCGGACCACGCGGACCCCACCCGTTTACCTCTAAACGGTTTCACGTCCTCTTTCAGGCTCAACCTTATTTCCTACTTCAGCCTGGTTTAGGGCTGGGCGATATACCGGTGCACATGGAATACCGGTGGTTTTTTTTTTTATGGTAAGAATTTTTCATTTACCGCAGTACCGGTGAGTGTGTCCGTACAGAACGTCGGGAACGCGGAGCGTCGGGAACACGGAATGTCGCGCAGCAAGATATTGTTTGAGGGGGGACTGTTTCGCAGTGGTACCCAACTGCATGTGGCTGCATGAGAGCGGTGAAAGCAGTGTGTGTTGAGCGTTGACCATGCATGTTACACGATCAGAGGAACTTGTACCGAAAAGAGGAGCCGTGTCCATTGTTTGGAGGTACTTCGGGTTTAAAATATCTGATGCCGATCAAACAACAATATTCTATAAGAGTTGTCGGGCTAAAGTTGTAGCCGCAGGAGGCAACACGAGCAATTTGCTTCACCACCTCCGTCACAATCATTTACTCGAATATGAAGAATGCATGAAACTAAGACCTGCTGCCTCTTCCACGTCTGCGGGTAGCATTAAAGTTGGCACTGCAGCACAAAACGCGAATCAGCTGGCACTCAAAGACGCATTTGCTAAGGGTAGCGCCTACGACAATAAAAGCAAACGGTGGATTGATATTACAAACGCTATTAGTGTTCACATAGCCAAAGACATGGTACCACTTAGTACTGTTGAGAAAAGTGGCTTCAAGCAGATGATTAAAGCTCCCAGATATACGTTACCAAGTCAAAATTACTTCAGCCAAACAGCAATCCCTAACTTGTACCGAAAGCACAGAGCCAAGATAGAAGCAGACTTGGCTACCGTTCGCCACTTCTCAGCAACAACTGATTTATGGACTAGTCGCAGCATGGAGCCATACCTAAGCCTCACTGTTCACTTTATAAGTGACGACTGGGTGGTACAAAGTCATTGTCTGCAAACAAGCTTTTTCCCCGATGATCACACTGGCGAGTTTCTAGCAGCAGGCTTGCAAGAGGCACTTGATTCTTGAGGGATATAGGAGCACAGACTAGTGGCCATCACAACAGACAGTGGAGCCAACATCATTAAGGCTGTCGAGCTGAATAATTGGACAAGACTCCAGTGCTTCGGTCACAGGCTTCACATAGTCATTGGTAAGCACTAGTTATTATATATATATTTTTTACATTGTAGCCAACTTCAATATGTTTTAAAGTTGCAAAACTTGTACAATAAAGCTTTCCATATTTTGATTCATGCAGTCTGATTTCTTCTCATTACAGTTATGAGTGCCACACAGTCACCTTTGTGAACAGCAGAATTTTGTGGGACCATTTAAAACTTGGGTTAATACTAGTCTGGTCATTCTAAGCCAATTTACTGCAGTAATTATTCTCTAAATTATTAGGAAATGGGGTTAACACCTATTCATGCATGAAAAAAAAATACCGTCAAATACCGTGATACCGATAAAATGTTGAAAAATACCGTGATATGAATTTTTGGTCATACCACCCAGCTCTAGCCTGGTTCATACCTCTGTTTGTGGTAGCAGAATGTTCCGTATGCCACTGTCCTGTTTTTCTTTAATAATAAAAAAGACCATCCAAGCAAGTAGCAAGTTTTCCCTCATGTTTTTTGAGAATATACTGTAGGGGTGAGAGTTGCAGCTGCTACTAGTGTGGACTGAACAGACAGCAACAATGGGGAAATCCTGTTGTCTAAATGTTATTGTGACCCTAGATGCGAAATTGGATATGAAGATGGAATCTAACACATGGTTTGATTGTTAAAACTCATATAATAATTACTGTCTATGGTTCTATATGGGCTTTGGCAATGATATTGAAAAATAATAGCTCGTAGCAATGTATTGGAAAAAAGAACTATGAAATAGTTCATTTTTTGGAACTATGAACGAACTACTAACTATAAACAATTATGAACGAACTAGTTCATTTTGAAATGTGTGAACTGAACTTTGAACTAGTTCATGTAGAAAATTTACTTTCTCAACACTGACTGCCAGCTTTGTCACGCTCTTGTACAATCCAAAAGTTCAAATAACTAATAGCAGTGCTTAACCAGAGAAGTATATCAAGCATACAATAACCAAATAAGCCCCATTATAGAAGAAAGTATCCTATACCATCAAGCACATCAACCTTTCATGTCCCTTTCTCATACGCTCATGCAGCCTATAAAGCTATAAAACCCTGCAACAGTTATCCAAAATGACCAACATACAGAAATCATACAAACAATCATGTCGACATTATTCACACTAACCAAATGTCAGAAATGTAATATAATTTTTCACTAAATTCCCCAACCTCACCTCACACCTCGCACTGTACCATGCAGTGCTCTTCATATTCCAGAACCAGCACTGAATGACCATGGGGAATTTGTGTATGAAAAATGGCCGCAAGATACTAGTCCATTTCATTTCTAAGATGCTGCTGGAGTTACTAAAGAGCTGTGTGGTACACCTGGGATAAAGGGAATATCTGTGAATATCAGGGCTGGAATAAGAAATGATCTGCAGCACTACCAATATGCAATTATGAGACATTTTGTATTTGGAAGTGAGGCCAAAACAAATATTAAGGGCAAACCTTGTACAGATGAAAAGCGCAATTTGGATGGATAGATGTATGTAGAATTTTAAAGTAAAAAATATTCTCTAATTTGGAATTGAGGACTGATACTATCAAGATGATAATAAAATGTAATTGCGTTCAACCAAATTTCTAAAACTACTTCCAGTTTTTAGATCAAATGTTTATTTTTGCATTCTGTAAATATTTGCTACATCATTGTTATAAATAATGTAAAGGCTGCAACACACTACAGGATTTTCAGTCTTAAACAATTTTTAAACGTGCAACAAAACATGCACACCACAGAGAGGAGACTCTTAAGAGATTTTAAATCTCCGATTGCAAAATGTGTACCACAGATTACAAAGCTGTGAGCGCACCTCACTTCAACTGTTTCCTATCAAAAGTAAAACGACTTGCTTTGAGACTCTTAAGTGTTCAAAAGATCAGAGCACTGCACTTCTATTTTAGATGCAAGTCAAAACTGTGTTGTTATTATTTGTGAAATGTGGTGCAATAGTTCAGATACATGGTTTTTAAATGCACAGAAGGTTGCTGATAAAGTACACAGGAAGTAGAGTCTTGATCATTAATCTGCAGCTTCACCCGATCCGCGCACTGCGTGGATGTAAACAGACAAATGTGAGGAACTGCTCTCGCCCTTTACTTTTAAAGAACGCTTCAAACTGGATTAATAGATAATAGATGGACTGTGATGGAATAATTATATATTTTATTAACTTTTGTGATTCTTTAATCTTTAGAAATGAAGTTTCAAATGTGTACGTGACTTGTGATCATATGTTTTGAGTTGCAGAAATGTCAGATATCTGAGGGGAGACGTGAGCAGACAGCTTGGCTCCTCCAATATCTAAGTCACAGTGACATTGTCACTGTGATAGATGTCATATCTGGAATTATCTTACAAGTGTTTTTGTTTGAATGATTATGTTTTTATTTGAATGATTATGTTTTGTCGGCTGTCCTGCCACGTGTTTCCCCCACCCCTTTATGGGCAGGACAGCGGGTGTAACCAGGTTTGTGAAAAACTGAATAAATACGCAACGGAGGGCACAGAGAACCAGGACGCTCAGAGCAGATTGTGCCAAGAGCATTTGTCATCTGGGCTTTCTCTCTGACTGTTCTCCGCTTGCAAGTGAAAAACCTAATCTGTCTTGTCTTCCTTTCTTTGTGTACAGTATATGTTGGGTTACCAGCACCCATCAAGTTTGCGGAGGACAAATTCTGTGGATAATATTTATGAAATGCTGCAGTTTCACTTTATAACTTTAAAAGAGATGAATAATAAAGTTGCCTCATTATTTTCGCTATTTCCTGAGTTTGTATGTTGCGCCTCTGTATCCGTCACTCCATCTGCCCCTGACACTTTGTTTTATGGCTGCTACTGTAGCGTTGCTGATGTTTAGTGGTTACGATCTGAAGGAGCAGCTCAGAGTCACACTGACACCACACTTGAGGAGCGCAGCAGCTTCGAAATCGCACACGAGGACACAAAATGGGGTCATACCTCCCCAAACTCAGGGAGCAGCAAATTGCAGCCAAAATCGGGCAAATTTTTCTGTCGAGTGTGGCAGCCTTAAGTATCTTCATGAAATTATTAACAGTATAGTAGTGGTCTAGTAATGTAACCAAATGTTTCTTAGTAATTGTTTTCATACCTAAATGCTGTACTTTCTAACATAATTGGTATGTACAGTAGATTGCAATGCACATACAGTATTGTCCACAAACCTTATAATGTATGCCAGATAGTCTCTAATGTGACTGGTGTCCATAGAATAAAGAGCATGCTTACCTCAGTCAGGTGGGGGTTGGGGTTGAAGCCACACTGGTTGCACACCAGAGAGCGACACTGCGTGCAGGTGTTGGCGCTGGCCTGGTTGCCCATCAGGTCTGTGGTCTTGCAGACTGGGCACAGTTTGCTGCTGGGCATGGGAGCGATTTGAGGCACAGAGTAGGGAGAGGAGGGGGCGCTGCGGTCAGGGGACACTGAGGGGGACCTCCCTGTTCTGCTGCTGGCTGAGTCCACCTGTAGAGTCATCCGGGACTTCTGGTCGGTCCCATGTGAGGCCAGTCTGTCCCCAGTGCCCTGGTGGTCACTTTGAAGGGCAGCTTTTGGCCCGGGATCTGACGGTGGAGCTCTATAAAAATGAAACCAGGAGAAGACAGAGATTAAAGCCATACAGTGTAAGTTTTCATTAAAGATTTTTTTAGAAAATCTTTTGATTATACAGTGGTTAATTTTTAGCACTGTGGATGCTATGTATAAGGGGGTCTTTTATAAGTTCAGAATTTTTGTCATAGTAAACACACACACACACACACACACACACACAGAGCACACTATTATGGAGGCACATCACCTTTACAATTCCATGGAAATAGTTCAAACCATACTTTGGAAAATACTGTGGAAGATGATAGATATGTCCATGGAAACAAGCTGGCCAAATAAAGAGGCACGTTTGTGGAGATGCAAACCGGAATAAGAAAGCAAGAAAGCATGCTTTTCTAATTTTTTTCAGTGCAGTATGCAACATGAATGAATGAAAAAAAAAATGCTTTTATGCATTTATCTGTTTATTTTTGGCTAAAAGGGTTCATACTATGCTTTTATAATGAGAGTTTTCTTTTACATTTTGACTTAGAACTATTAAACTAACACTGACTGTGATCTGGATCTATATGTCTTTATGATTGTTTTCCTGAATATAATCTTTAAAAAAAAAAAAAAAAAATCTCCAGAATTGCATATATTAGCTTAAATAGGAAAATAAGGTGCTGAGAAAATAAGTTGGTATAAGTGTGTGTAGAGAACATTAGTGATTCAAGGCTCTTCTGTTGCGCTCATAAGCTTGGTTTTACCACTGCAGTAAATGCAACCTCTATACTTAATGCACAATACATTTAGATGAATGGGCTTAACACTTTGGGCTATAACAGTTTAGTAAGTTTTTATTAAAAAGAAAATGCTACAGGAGAAAACATAGGCGTTCATAGTGTGATATCAGACTTCTCAAAACATTGGCTAACAGAGACAAATGTTAAATATTTTATATAGCCTCTATCAGTTTTCTCTGAGCGAGGTTGCTTTTCATTCTTTAAAGCTGTTCTGGCCACATCTGTGACTCCCAGAAAGAACAAAGAACCCAGATCAGACGATATTTACAAACATTTTAGTAAAATTTGGGCTCTGAACACCTGCGTCAATTGAAACTTCCCACAGGTCTTGTTTTTGTTTCGGTGTTGACGTTCAAAAGCACCTCCACCTGTGCGCTCAAGTGAAACAAATGCAACAAATGTAAATAGAGCATGGAGCTATTGTGAGCCATTGCAGATAACTGGGGCTGCTCCACACCTGCATCTCTGCTTGACTCTCTGCAAGATGCCTCTATGTGCTAAAAGGGAAAAACTGCACTTTTCAAACCAGGACTGGCACATATGAAGGTCCATGGTGTCCCACTGATGTGAGAACTGACAGATCAGAGGATGGTCGGAAAATTGGGAAAATGTCATAACACAATAATTACTTAGTAAAGGAAGGAATTTCAAAACTATGAAGAAACTGGATGTCTCTTATGTTTTGTCTGGATATAATAAGACACAACTTTAATGTATAAGGATATGCAGTTTCTCTTTTCCTCAACATATAGCATTTGAATGTAACCAATGAACAGATAATAAATGCTGTTAGAGACACAATTAGTATGATTTGAGCAAGCATGAAATAAATCTTTATAAATAAGACAAAATCATATTCATCTATATCACATCAATAGTGTAAGACATGGCAAGAATTAAGAAGTGCAAAATGATCACTGTAGTATCAAACTGGTAGTATCTGAGTTAGAATTTTTTGAATTGTGACAACACTAATATAGCACAGTATATAAATAAATGTGATTTATGTTACTTAATAATAATAATAATAATAATAATAATAATAATAATAATAATAATAATAATAATAATAATAATAATAATAATAATAAATATAGCTGCAAGCAGCAATGTGGGGCCAAGCACCAAAGGTGCATGTAGGCCTCAGCATGTATTATCATTTTTGTCATGACAGCCAATCAAACGCTACGTTATAAGCAGAAACGTCCTTCAGATTTTGTCCTGTTGGTGGTGCTAGAGACCCTAACAGAGTCTGACAGGGTCTAACAGAGTCTGACAGGTCTACCAGAGTCTGACAGGGTCTAACAAGGTTTAACAGATCAAAGACACATCAACGACAGATCAAAGGTACATTTCTGCGTTGCTAGGCAACAGAATTCTGAGAATTCCTGCAACTTTGACCTGCTGGTGGCACTAGACTTGGGGGTGGGGGCCTATAAATTGCTGTGGGTAATGAGGAGACTGGCTGGAATGTGCATGCAAAATTTCACAACTTTTTACCAGACGGTTCTATGGGTTGCCATAGACTCCCATGGTCAGAGGAATAATGTATAATAATAATAATAAATATAGCTGCAAGCAGCAATGCGGGGGCCAAGCACCGTTTGACAGGGTCAGACCTTGTTAGAACAAGGTCTGACAGGATCTAACAGAGTCTGACAGGGTCTGACAGGGTCAGGGTCTAACCCTGTCAGAACAGACACATCAAAGACAGATCAAAGGTTGCTAGGTGCGTTGCTAGGCAGTTGACAAATTTCTGCAACTTTGACCTGCTGGTGCCACTAGACGGTTGGAGCTGGGGACCTATAAATTGCTGTGGGTAATGAGGAGACTGGCTGGAATGTGCATGCCAAATTTCACAACTTTTTACCAAACGGTTCTAGGGGCTGCCATAGACTTCCTATACTAGAATAATAATAATAATAATAACTTTCAGACCCGAACATCAAAGCAAAGATCAAAGGGTTACTAGGCAACTCGCCTAGGCAACGGAATACGATTCCTAGAGGGTGCCCAGCACCTCTGGTGCTTGGCCCCCTAATAATAATAATAACTTTCCGACCCGAAGATCAAAGCAAAGATCAAAGGGTTACCAGGCAACTCGCCTAGGCAACGGAATACGATTCCTAGAGGGTGCCCAGCTGGGGACCTATAAATTGCTGTGGGTAATGAGGAGACTGGCTGGAATGTGCATGCCAAATTTCACAACTTTTTACCAAACGGTTCTAGGGGCGGCCATAGACTTCCTATATAAAATATCCTTATATTTTTTACCACAAAGTGGAGAAAATGAGCGTTATGTACAAAGAGTCATTTCGAGCAGATCAGTGATTTTGATGTCAATATTTATTGATTTAATGACACCTCAAACATCTAAAACAACAGAGAAACAGATTTTTGATGACAAAGTACATTTTTTATTTACAAATATAAGAATATAAGGCTCTTTGAATTGAAAATTCCTTCAAATCAATAGTGCCAAGAGATGTTTACAGGATATATCTTTTCCTATAAAATAGAACTTTGTCACTTCACAACAATATTGAGGCTCAGAGTACAGATCCATAATAAAAATAAAAATTAATACACACACACACACACACACACACACATATATGTACATACACACAAGCCCATGCATAAACCTTTACACACACACAGCTACACACACACGCACACGCACACGCACGCACACACGTGCGTATACACACGCACGTACACACACATAACTTCATTCATTACAATTCCCACACAGCAGCATCATGTAAACTTAATTCTTCTCATCTCATGCCTCTCTGGAGACCAGGATCTACTGCTCCAAGTCAGTAAACTTCTTCTTTGGCGCTGTCGTAGTTCTGATCAGAGTTCTTGCTCCGCGCAGCGCACACACGACATGCCCCCTGCCTCAGACAGAGCAGATCTCGGCCCTGACCTCGCTGCTTGATCCGGCTTGTCTCTGTGATCCTCTGATCCAGGATCCTAGGTCCCAAGAGCGATCAGACCGCTCCATAGGCGCTGATCAACAGTCATCTGCTTTTCCGGATTCCCTCACCATCTTGCTCCTCTGGCCAATACACAGTACACAAACTACACGGTCTAACAAGGTCTGACAGGATCTAACAGAGTCTGACAGGGTCTGACAGGGTCAGGGTCTAACCCTGTCAGAACAGACACATCAAAGACAGATCAAAGGTTGCTAGGTGCGTTGCTAGGCAGTTGACAAATTTCTGCAACTTTGACCTGCTGGTGCCACTAGACGGTTGGAGCTGGGGACCTATAAATTGCTGTGGGTAATGAGGAGACTGGCTGGAATGTGCATGCCAAATTTCACAACTTTTTACCAAACGGTTCTAGGGGCTGCCATAGACTTCCTATACTAGAAGAATAATAATAATAATAAATATAGCTGCAAGCAGCAATGCGGGGGCCAAGCACCGTTTGACAGGGTCTAACACCCCCCTTAATAAACTAAACTAAACTAAAAACTAAACAAGGTCTGACAGGATCTAACAGAGTCTGACAGGGTCTGACAGGGTCAGGGTCTAACCCTGTCAGAACAGACACATCAAAGACAGATCAAAGGTTGCTAGGTGCGTTGCTAGGCAGTTGACAAATTTCTGCAACTTTGACCTGCTGGTGCCACTAGACGGTTGGAGCTGGGGACCTATAAATTGCTGTGGGTAATGAGGAGACTGGCTGGAATGTGCATGCCAAATTTCACAACTTTTTACCAAACGGTTCTAGGGGCTGCCATAGACTTCCTATACTAGAAGAATAATAATAATAATAACTTTGAGACCCGAACATCAAAGCAAAGATCAAAGGGTTACTAGGCAACTCGCCTAGGCAACGGAATACGATTCCTAGAGGGTGCCCAGCACCTCCGGTGCTTGGCCCCCTAAATATAGCTGCAAGCAGCAATGCGGGGGCCAAGCACCGTTTGACAGGGTCTAACAAGGTCTGACAGGATCTAACAGAGTCTGACAGGGTCTGACAGGGTCAGGGTCTAACCCTGTCAGAACAGACACATCAAAGACGGATCAAAGGTTACTAGGTGCGTTGCTAGGCAGTTGACAAATTTCTGCAACTTTGACCTGCTGGTGCCACTAGACGGTTGGAGCTGGGGACCTATAAATCGCTGTGGGTAATGAGGAGACTGGCTGGAATGTGCATGCCAAATTTCACAACTTTTTACCAAACGGTTCTAGGGGCTGCCATAGACTTCCTATACTAGAAGAATAATAATAATAATAACTTTCAGACCCGAACATCAAAGCAAAGATCAAAGGGTTACTAGGCAACTCGCCTAGGCAACGGAATACGATTCCTAGAGGGTGCCCAGCACCTCTGGTGCTTGGCCCCCTAACTAGACGGTTGGAGCTGGGGACCTATAAATTGCTGTGGGTAATGAGGAGACTGGCTGGAATGTGCATGCCAAATTTCACAACTTTTTACCAAACGGTTCTAGGGGCTGCCATAGACTTCCTATACTAGAAGAATAATAATAATAATAACTTTCAGACCCGAACATCAAAGCAAAGATCAAAGGGTTACTAGGCAACTCGCCTAGGCAACGGAATACGATTCCTAGAGGGTGCCCAGCACCTCCGGTGCTTGGCCCCCTAAATATAGCTGCAAGCAGCAATGCGGGGGCCAAGCACCGTTTGACAGGGTCTAACAAGGTCTGACAGGATCTCAGAGTCTGACAGGGTCTGACAGGGTCAGGGTCTAACCCTGTCAGAACAGACACATCAAAGACGGATCAAAGGTTGCTAGGTGCGTTGCTAGGCAGTTGACAAATTTCTGCAACTTTGACCTGCTGGTGCCACTAGACGGTTGGAGCTGGGGACCTATAAATTGCTGTGGGTAATGAGGAGACTGGCTGGAATGTGCATGCCAAATTTCACAACTTTTTACCAAACGGTTCTAGGGGCTGCCATAGACTTCCTATACTAGAAGAATAATAATAATAATAATAACTTTCAGACCCGAACATCAAAGCAAAGATCAAAGGGTTACTAGGCAACTCGCCTAGGCAACGGAATACGATTCCTAGAGGGTGCCCAGCACCTCTGGTGCTTGGCCCCCTAATAAATATAGCTGCAAGCAGCAATGCGGGGGCCAAGCACCGTTTGACAGGGTCTAACAAGGTCTGACAGGATCTAAGGCTACGTTCACACTGCAGGGCTTAATGCTCAATTCCGATTTTTTTGTGAAATCCGATTTTTTTGCGAGGCCGTTCACATTTCCAGTTAAATGCGAATTGTATGTGATCTCCAGTGTGAACGCTAAACTCCCCAAAAGTGTCCCGCATGCGCCTTGGAGGACACGATGACGTCACACGCAGCGAACGCGCTCAATGTTTACGGAAGTAGCCTAAAGTTGCTTTCGTACCGGAGCCAAAACATGTACAGCTTATTTGTTTTAAGGAGGAGACGGAGAAGGAGAAGGAGAAGGAGAAGGACGAGGTTTTTGGCCACAGCGTTTTGCGGGGCAGTGGCAGCAACGTGTGCAGAAAGGAACATGTGGGTGCGGAGTCACAGGCAGGAGGGGTGGGATTGCTCCGTGCTTCGCCGCTTCACTGATACGAGTTTATATACTATTTTCGCATGACGAGAAGAACGTTTGTGCACATTTGTGAACGCCTACTTGTACCACTCTCATTGGAGGAAACACACTCAGGTCGGATAAATGCGACCTGGCCGTTCAGACTGCAGTCGCATGCCAAAAGATCAGATATGTATCGGATTTAGGACCACATATCCAAGTGGCCTGGATCGCATTTGAAAAAATCGGATCTGTGTCGTTCACACTGTCATTAGAAGATCAGATACAGGTCGCATAGAGGCAAAAAAATCTGATTTAGGTTGTTTCAGGCTGCAGTGTGAACGTAGCCTAACAGAGTCTGACAGGGTCTGACAGGGTCAGGGTCTAACCCTGTCAGAACAGACACATCAAAGACAGATCAAAGGTTGCTAGGTGCGTTGCTAGGCAGTTGACTAATTTCTGCAACTTTGACCTGCTGGTGCCACTAGACGGTTGGAGCTGGGGACCTATAAATTGCTGTGGGTAATGAGGAGACTGGCTGGAATGTGCATGCCAAATTTCACAACTTTTTACCAAACGGTTCTAGGGGCTGCCATAGACTTCCTATACTAGAAGAATAATAATAATAATAATAACTTTCAGACCCGAACATCAAAGCAAAGATCAAAGGGTTACTAGGCAACTCGCCTAGGCAACGGAATACGATTCCTAGAGGGTGCCCAGCACCTCCGGTGCTTGGCCCCCTAAATATAGCTGCAAGCAGCAATGCGGGGGCCAAGCACCGTTTGACAGGGTCTAACAAGGTCTGACAGGATCTCAGAGTCTGACAGGGTCTGACAGGGTCAGGGTCTAACCCTGTCAGAACAGACACATCAAAGACGGATCAAAGGTTACTAGGTGCGTTGCTAGGCAGTTGACAAATTTCTGCAACTTTGACCTGCTGGTGCCACTAGACGGTTGGAGCTGGGGACCTATAAATTGCTGTGGGTAATGAGGAGACTGGCTGGAATGTGCATGCCAAATTTCACAACTTTTTACCAAACGGTTCTAGGGGCTGCCATAGACTTCCTATACTAGAAGAATAATTATAATAATAACTAGACGGTTGGAGCTGGGGACCTATAAATTGCTGTGGGTAATGAGGAGACTGGCTGGAATGTGCATGCCAAATTTCACAACTTTTTACCAAACGGTTCTAGGGGCTGCCATAGACTTCCTATACTAGAAGAATAATAATAATAATAAATATAGCCGCAAGCGGCGATGATCGGCCCTCGCTTGCACTCACTGGGGGGTGGCGCTAACGCGCCATTTTCCTCCCCTTTTTTCTAGCTGGATGCATGTGTGAGTTTGTGCGTTATCTGGATGCATTTGTGTTGAATGCCTGGGGTTGAGGTGGGGAGGGGTTGTTTTTTTGTGCCTTTTAATTTCAATTATTTTAAGAGGAGGGTCAATCATAAGCCTTTCCTGCACTGTTCTGTTATTTTCTTTTTCTTTTGTGTGTATTTTTGTTCTTTTAAATGCTGGGTGCAAACATTAAAAAAATCAATTGAATAAATAAAAATATGAGGACAGAAAATGGTGCCTTTGACACCAGGTCACATGGCCTATCCAATATGGCTGGCTGGTTGCCTAGCAACGACGTAATATACTTTTTTATTCCTATTCCCATGATGCATCTATGTACAGAATTTGGTGTGGCTATAACAAACTTTGTCGAGCATCCTATTGGCGGGGACAGAGGTTTGGCCTGTTACCATGGCAACACGATGTGAGATGGCATGGGGGTGTCACTATGTTTTTTGATCAAGACCATGTCACGAATGTGTGGTCCAAATTTGGTGTCTCTACGGCAAAGTAAAATTCTTCTTTTCCATGCAATTACCCTAGGGGGCGCTATTATGGCCATTTCAGATTTTTTTTATGTCAATCTGTTCAGGGCCAGGGTGTACACCAACGAGTAAAGTTTGAGTGAAATCAGCCAAACTATTAGCACATTATCACTCGTCCAAGTTTGACAGGAAGTAGCGCCGTCACCACCAGGTCACATGGTTTATCCTATATGGGTGGTTGGTTGCCAAGCAATGGCGTAATGTACTTTTTTGTTCCTCTTCCCATGATGCATCTGTGTACCAAATTTGGTTTGACTATGACAAAGTTTTTGCCTGGCGTTCCATTGGCGAGGACAGATGTTTGGCCTGTTGCCATGGCAACACGATGGGACATGGCGTGTTGGCGTCATTGAGTTTTTTGATCGAGACCCTGTCATGAATGTGTGTACCAAATTTGGTATGTCTATGACAAAGTAAAATTTTTCTGTTCCATGCAATTACTCTAGGGGGCGTTATAACGGCCATTTTAGATTTTTTATATCAATCTGTTTAGGGCCAGGGTGTCTAACAACGATTAAAGTTTGAGTTAAATCGGCCAAACTGAGTGCATTATCACTCGTCGAAGTTTGATCGGAAGTGGCGCCTTCGCCACCAGGTCGCATGGTCTATGCAATATGGCTGGATGGTTGCCTAGCAATGGTATAATATACTTTTTTGTTTCTATTCCCATAATGCATCTGTGTACCAAATTTGATTTGACTACACCAAAGTTTTTGCCAGGCGTCCCATTGGCAAGGACAGATGTTTAGCCAGTTACCATGGCAACACAATGGGAGATGGCGCGGGGGCGTCATTGAGTTTTTTGATCGAGATCCTGTCACAAATGTGTGTACCAAATTTGGTATGTCTACGACAAAGTAAAATTTTACACTTCCATGCAATCTCCCTAGGGGGCGCTATAGTGTCCATTTTAGATTTTCTCATATCAATCTGTTCAGGGCCGGGGTGTCCATGAACAATTGAAGTTTGAGTGAAATCGGCCAAAGTATGTGCCAATTATCACTCGCCGAATTTGATGGCGAGCCGCAAAAACACATCTGTAATTTGTGGCGTTGTCACGGAAACACCGTTCACTCTTTTAGAATGCTTTTAACAACTTTTAATGTGACACTTGTCTAGATGATACAGCACGATTCTGGTGAGTCTGGGTCAAAAACCCTAGGAGGAGTTCGTTAAAATACGAGGACAAGAAAATGCGCCTTCAACTCCGGGTCGCGTGCTCAGGCCAATATGGCTAACTTCCTGTTGGTCGCCTAGCAACCGTTTAATATACTTTTTTGTTCCTATTCCCATGATGCATCTGTGTACCAAATTTGGTTTGGCTACGACAAAGTTTTTGCCTGGTGTCTCATTGGTGATGACAGATGTTTGGCCTGTTGCCATGGCAACACGATGGGACATGGCGTATTGGCGTCATTGAGTTTTTTGACCGAGACCATCTCACGAATGTGTGTACCAAATTTGGTATGTCTACGACAAAGTAAAATTTTGCGCTTCTATGCAGTCTCCCTAGGTGGCGCTATAGCACCCATTTCAGATTTTCTTATATCAATCTGTTCAGGGCCGGGGTGTCCACCAACGATTAAAGTTTGAGTGAAATCGGCCAAAGTATGTGCGAATTATCACTCGTCGAATTTGATGGCGAGCCGCAAAAACGAACCTGAAATTTGTGGCGTTGTCACGGAAACACCGTTCACTCTTTTAGAACGCTTTTAACAACTTTTAATGTCCCACTTGTCTAGATGATACAGCACGATTCTGGTGAGTCTGGGTCAAAAACCCTAGGAGGAGTTCGTTAAAATACGTGGACAGGAAAATGCGCCCTCGGGGCCAGGTCACGTGCTCGGTCCAAAATGGCCGACTTCCTGTTGGTCGCCTAGCAACCGGTTAATATACTTTTTTGTTCCTCTTCCCATGATGCATCTGTGTACCAAATTTGGTTTGGCTACGACAAAGTTTTTGCCTGGCGTCCCATTGGCAAGGAGAGAAGATTGGCCTGTTGCCATGGCAACACGATGGGATATGGCGTGTTGGTGTCATTGAGTTTTTTGATTGATACCCCGTCACGAATATGTGTACCAAATTTGGTATGTCTACGACAAAGTAAAATTTTGCGCTTCCATGCAATCTCCCTAGGTGGCGCTATAGCACCTATTTCAGATTTTCTTATATTAATCTGTTCAGGGCCGGGGTGTCCACCAACGATTAAAGTTTGAGTGAAATCGGCCAAAGTATGCGCGAATTATCGCTTGTCGAAGTTTGATGGCGAGCCGCAAAAACGAACACGAAATTTGTGGCGTTGTCACGGAAACACCGTTCACTCTTTTAGAACGCTTTTAACAACTTTTAATGTCCCACTTGTCTAGATGATACAGCACGATTCTGGTGAGTCTGGGTCAAAAACCCTAGGAGGAGTTCGTTAAAATACGAAGACAGGAAATTGCGCCTTCGGCGCCGGGTCGTGTGCTCGGGCCAATATGGCTGACTTCCTGTTGGTCGCCTAGCAACGGCGTAATATATTTTTTGGTTTGTAACAACATGACCTATCCACCACCCGAATTTCGTTTGTCTACGACAAAGTTCATTTTTCGGGTATAGCCATAGGCGCAATGTATTTTGATTTTCCAGGTGGCGCTGTCGAGCCATTTTTTAAGATTTTTTAATACAGATTATTTGTAAATTCCTTTTTTGGCGTTCTTGAATTTTGTGCAAAATTTCGTGAGTTTTCGTCGGTGGGAAGTACCCGAAACCTGAAAAAAGGGGTTAGAAAAATAATAAGAAATATAGCCGCAAGCGGCGATGATCGGCCCTCGCTTGCACTCGCAGCCCCCTGCTAACGCGCCGTTTTCCTATTCCCATGAACCATCTATGTACCAAATTAGGTGTGGCTACACCAAAGTTTTTGCCGGGCATCCTAATGGCAGGGACAGATGTTTGACCTGTTACCATGGCAACATGATGTGAGATGGAGTGGGGGTGTCACTGTGTTTTTTAATCGAGACCATGTCACGAATGTGTGGTCCAAATTTGGTGTGTCTACGGCAAAGTAAAATTTTTCTGTTCCATGCAATCTCCCTAGGTGGCGCTATAGTGTCCATTTCAGATTTTCTTATAGAAATCTATTCAGGGCCGGGGTGTCAACCAACGATTGAAGTTTGAGTGAAATCGGCCAAAGTATGTGCGAATTATCACTCGTCGAAGTTTGACAGGAAATGGCGCCTTCGCCACCAGGTCACATGGTCTATCCAAAATGGCTGGTTGGTTGCCTAGCAACGGTATAATATACTTTTTGTTTATCTTCCCATGATGCTTCTGTGTACCAAATTTTGTTTGACTACGTCAAAGTTTTTCCAGAGAATCCTAATGACAAGGACAGATGTTTGGCCTGTTGCCATGGCAACACGATGGGAGATGCCCGGGGTCATCATTGAGATTTTTGATCGAGACCCTGTCACGAATGTGTGTACCAAATTTGGTATGTCTACGACAAAATAAAATTTTGCACTTCCCTAGGGGGCGCTATATCGTCCATTTCAGATTTTCTTATAGAAATCTGTTCAGGGCCGGGGTGTCCACCAACGATTAAAGTTTGAGTGAAATCGGCCAAAGTATGTGCGAATTATCACTCGTCGAATTTGATGGCGAGCCACAAAAACGAACCTGAAATTTGTGGCGTTGTCACGGAAACACCGTTCACTCTTTTAGAACGCTTTTAACAACTTTTAATGTCCCACTTGTCTAGATGATACAGCACGATTCTGGTGAGTCTGGGTCAAAAATCCTAGGAGGAGTTCGTTAAAATGCGAGGACAGGAAAATGCACCCTCGGTGCCAGGTCACGTGCTCGGTCCAAAATGGCCGACTTCCTGTTGGTCGCTTAGCAACCGCATAATATACTTTTTTGTTCCTTATCCCGTGATGCATCTGTGTACCAAATTTGGTATGGCTACGACAAAGTTTATGCCGGGCGTCCCATTGGCGACGACAGATGTTTGGCCTGTTGCCATGGCAACACGATGGGACATGGCGTGTTGACGTCATAAAGTTTTTTGATCGATACCCCGTCACGAATATGTGTACCAAATTTGGTATGTCTACGACAAAGTAAAATTTTGCGCTTCCATGCAATCTCCCTAGGTGGCGCTATAGCACCTATTTCAGATTTTCTTATATCAATCTGTTCAGGGCCGGGGTGTCAACGAACGATTAAAGTTTGAGTGATATCGGCCAAAGTATGCGCAAATTATCGCTCGTTGAAATTTGATGGCGAGCCGCAAAAACGAACCCGAAATTTGTGGCGTTGTCACGGAAACACCGTTCACTCTTTTAGAACGCTTTTAACAACTTTTAATGTCCCACTTGTCTAGATGATACAGCACAATTCTGGTGAGTCTGGGTCAAAAACCCTAGGAGGAGTTCGTTAAAATACGAAGACAGGAAAATGCACCCTCGGTGCCGGGTCGCGTGCTCGGCCCAATATAGCTGACTTCCTGTTGGTCGCCTAGCAACGCCATAATATATTTTTTGGTTCGTAACGACATGACCTATCCACCACCCGAATTTCGTTTCTCTACGACAAAGTTCATTTATCGGGTATAGCCATAGGCGCAATGTATTTTGATTTTTGAGGTGGCGCTGTGGAGCCATTTTTTAAGATTTTTTAATACAGATTATTTGTAAATTCCTTTTTTGGCGTTCTTGAATTTTGCGCAAAATTTCGTGAGTTTTCGTCCATGGGAAGTACCCGAAACCTGAAAAAGTGGTCGGGAAAATAATAATAAGAATAATAAGAAAAACCAGAACAGTAACAATATAGTGCCACCAATGGTGGCACAAAATATATCAATGGAAAGGGCGCACGTCCAGTAACCCACCCGTGGGGTCCATTGACACCTACCAGCGCGTTTCACACGTTCCACGCTGGTTCTGCAGTGCTTCGCACCGCAGAACAGTTACAAAAGGCCCTATGCGCTCTTCAGCGCTCGGGCCTAATAAATAATAATAATAAGAAAAACCAGAACAATAACAATATGGTGCCACCTATGGTGGCAATATATATATCAAATGAAAGGGCTCGTGTCCAGTAACGCACCCGTGGGGTCCATTGTCAATGACGAGCGCGTTGCGCTCGTCATTGACCTCATCGATTACTCACTTGCCCAATACATATTTTTGACGTTTACGATGGTTAACGATTACAATTATGCCGCTTTCGCGGCAATGGGCAGTGCCAGTCTGTGCTATTGGATCCTATGGGTGTCACTATAGTGTGGCATTGAGTGTTTGGAAAAGGGAGAGCGCTTCGCGCTCTGGTTTTGTGGGCACACATGACATCGTGCACTGCGTGCACGATGTCATGTGTGCCCACAAAACAATTACAATTTTGCCGCCACGGGCGGTGCCACCGTGCCAGGTCAGCGGGCACCAGTCGTTGACATGAGTGCTACGTGCTTAAAAAGGGGAGAGCGCTTCGCGCTCTGCTGCGTGCGCAAAACAAAGCGCTTCGCGCTTTGTTTTGCGCACGCTGGTGGGCCGAGAATGTTTTGGGGTGAACAATTACAATTTGGCCGCTATCGCGGCCACGGGCGATGCCACCGTGCCAAGTCAGCGGGCACCAGTCGTTGACATGAGTGCTAGGTGTTTAAAAAGGGGAGAGCGCTTCGCGCTCTGCTGCGTGCACAAAACAAAGCGCTTCGCGCTTTGTTTTGTGCACGCTGGTTCTGCAGTGCTTCGCACTGCAGAACAGTAACAAAAGGCCCTACGCTTTAGCGCTCGGGCCTAATAACTTTCAGACCCGAACATCAAAGCAAAGATCAAAGGGTTACTAGGCAACTCGCCTAGGCAACGGAATACGATTCCTAGAGGGTGCCCAGCACCTCTGGTGCTTGGCCCCCTAAATATAGCTGCAAGCAGCAATGCGGGGGCCAAGCACCGTTTGACAGGGTCTAACAAGGTCTGACAGGATCTAACAGAGTCTGACAGGGTCTGACAGGGTCAGGGTCTAACCCTGTCAGAACAGACACATCAAAGACAGATCAAAGGTTGCTAGGTGCGTTGCTAGGCAGTTGACAAATTTCTGCAACTTTGACCTGCTGGTGCCACTAGACGGTTGGAGCTGGGGAACTATAAATCGCTGTGGGTAATGAGGAGACTGGCTGGAATGTGCATGCCAAATTTCACAACTTTTTACCAAATGGTTCTAGGGGCTGCCCTAGACTTCCTATACTAGAAGAATAATTATAATAATAAATATAGCCGCAAGCGGCGATGATCGGCCCTCGCTTGCACTCGCAAGGGGGGTGGCGCTAACGCGCCATTTTCCTATTCCCATGAGCCATATATGTACTAAATTAGGTGTGGCTACACCAAAGCTTTTGCCGGCGTTCTAATGGCAGGGACAGCTGTTTGACCTGTTACCATGGCAACATGACGGGAGATGCCGCGGGGTCATCATTGAGATTTTTGATCGAGACCCTGTCACGAATGTGTGGTCCAAATTTGGTGTGTCTACGGCAAAGTAAAATCTTTCTGTTCCATGCAATCTCCCTAGGGGGCGCTATTACGGCCAATTGAGATTTTCTTATATCAATCTGCGTTGGGCCGGGGTGTTCAGCAACGATTAAAGTTTGAGTAAAATCGGCCAAAGTATGAGCGAAATTTTAACTCGTCGAAGTTTGACAGGAAATGACGCCTTTGCCACCAGGTCACATGGTCTATCCAATATGGCTGGTTGGTTGCCTAGCAATGGTGTAATATAATTGTTTGTTCCTCTTCCCATGACGCATCTGTGTACCAAATTTGGTTTGACTAGGACAAAGTTTTTGCCTAGCGTCCCATTGATGACGACAGATTTTTGGCCTGTTGCCATGGCAACACAATGGGAGATGCCATGGGGTCATCATTGAGATTTTTGCTCGAGACCCTATCACGAATGTGTGTACCAAATTTGGTATGTCTACGACAAAGTAAAATTTTGCACTTCCATGTAGTCTCCCTAGGGGGCGCTATAGTGTCCATTTCAGATTTTCTTATATCAATCTGTTCAGGGCCGGGGTGTCCACCAATGATTGAAGTTTGAGTGAAATCAGCCAAAGTATGCGTGAATTAACACTTGTCGAAGTTTGACAAGAAATGACGCATTTGCCACCAGGTCACATGGTCTATCCAATATGGCTGGTTGGTCGCCTAGCAACCGCTTAATATACATTTTTGTTCCTATTCCCATGATGCATCTGTGTACCAAATTTGGTTTGGCTACGACAAAGTTTTTGCCTGGCGTCCCATTGGTGACAACAGATGTTTGGCCTGTTGCCATGGCAACACGATGGGACATGGCGTGTTGGCGTCATTGAGTTTTTTGATCAAGACCCCGTCACAAATGTGTGTACCAAATTTGGTATGTCTACGACAAAGTAAAATTTTGCACTTCCATGCAATCTCCCTAGGTGGCGCTATAGTGTCCATTTCAGATTTTCTTATATCAATGTGTTCAGGGCCGGGGTGTCCACCAACGATTAAAGTTTGAGTGAAATCGGCCAAAGTATGCGTGAATTATCGCTCATCGAATTTGATGGCGAGTCTCAAAAACGAACCTGAAATTTGTGGCGTTGTCACGGAAACACCGTTCACTCTTTTAGAACGCTTTTAACAACTTTTAATGTCCCACTTGTCTAGATGATACAGCACGATTCTGGTGAGTCTGGGACAAAAACCCTTGGAGGAGTTCGTTAAAATACGAGGACAGGAAAATGCGCCCTCGGTGTCAGGTCACGTGCTCGGTCCAAAATGGCCGACTTCCTGTTGATCGCCTAGCAACCGCATAATATACTTTTTTGTTCCTATTCCCATGATGCATCTGTGTACCAAATTTGGTTTGGCTATGACAAAGTTTATGCCGGACGTCCCATTGGCGACGACAGATGTTTGGCCTGTTGCCATGGCAACACGATGGGACATGGTGTGTTGACGTCATTAAGTTTTTTGATCGATACCCCGTCACGAATATGTGTACCAAATTTGGTATGTCTATGACAAAGTAAAATTCTGCGCTTCCATGCAATCTCCCTAGGTGGCGCTATAGCACCCATTTCAGATTTTCTTATATCAATCTGTTCAGGGCCGGGGTGTCCACCAATGATTAAAGTTTGAGTGAAATCGGCCAAAGTATGCGCGAATTATCGCTCGTCGAAGTTTGATGGCGAGCCGCAAAAACGAACCCGAAATTTGTGGCGTTGTCATGGAAACACCGTTCACTCTTTTAGAACGCTTTTAACAACTTTTAATGTCCCACTTGTCTAGATGATACAGCACGATTCTGGTGAGTCTGGGTCAAAAACCCTAGGAGGAGTTCGTTAAAATACGAGGACAGGAAACTCCGCCTTCGGCGCCGGGTCACGTGCTCGTTCCAATATGGCCGACTTCCTGTTGGTCGCCTAGCAACGGCATAATATATTTTTTGGTTTGTAACGACATGACCTATCCACCACCCGAATTTCGTTTGTCTACGACAAAGTTCATTTTTCGGGTATAGCCATAGGCGCAATGTATTTTGATTTTCCAGGTGGCGCTGTCGAGCCATTTTTAAAGATTTTTTAATACTGATTATTTGTAAATTCCTTTTTTGGCATTCTTGAATTTTGTGCAAAATTTCGTGAGTTTTCGTCGGTGGGAAGTACCCGAAACCTGAAAAAAAGGGGTTAGAAAAATAATAATAATAATAAGAAAAACCAGAACAATAACAATATGGTGCCACCTATGGTGGCAATATATATATCAATGGAAAGGGCTCGTGTCCAGTAACGCACCCGTGGGGTCCATTGTCAATGACGAGCGCGTTGCGCTCGTAATTGACCTCATCGATTACTCACTTGCCCAATACATATTTTTGACGTTTACGATGGTTAACGATTACAATTATGCCGCTTGGCAATGGGCGGCAATGGGCAGTGCCAGTCTGTGCTATTGGATCCTATGAGTGTCACTATAGTGTGGCATTGAGTGTTTGGAAAAGGGAGAGCGCTTCGCGCTCTGGTTTTGTGGGCACACATGACATCGTGCACTGCGTGCACGATGTCATGTGTGCCCACAAAACAATTACAATTTTGCCGCCATGGGCGGTGCCACCGTGCCAGGTCAGCGGGCACCAGTCGTTGACATGAGTGCTAGGTGCTTAAAAAGGGGAGAGCGCTTCGCGCTCTGCTGCGTGCGCAAAACAAAGCGCGAAGCTGGTGGGCCGAGAATGTTTTGGGGTGAACAATTACAATTTGGCCGCTATCGCGGCCACGGGCGATGCCACCGTGCCAAGTCAGCGGGCACCAGTCGTTGACATGAGTGCTAGGTGTTTAAAAAGGGGAGAGCGCTTCGCGCTCTGCTGCGTGCGCAAAACAAAGCGCTTTGCGCTTTGTTTTGCGCACGCTGGTGGGCCGAGAATGTTTTGGGGTGAACAATTACAATTTGGCCGCTATCGCGGCCACGGGCGATGCCACCATGCCAAGTCAGCGGGCACCAGTCGTTGACATGAGTGCTAGGTGTTTAAAAAGGGGAGAGCGCTTCGCGCTCTGCTGCGTGCACAAAACAAAGCGCTTCGCGCTTTGTTTTGCGCACGCTGGTTCTGCAGTGCTTCGCACTGCAGAACAGTAACAAAAGGCCCTACGCTTTAGCGCTCGGGCCTAATAATAAATATAGCCGCAAGCGGCGATGATCGGCCCTCGCTTGCACTCGCAGCCCCCTACTAACGCGCCATTTTCCTATTCCCATGAACCATCTATCTACCAAATTAGGTGTGGCTACACCAAAGTTTTTGCCGGGCATCCTAATGGCAGGGACAGATGTTTGACCTGTTACCATGGCAACATGATGTGAGATGGAGTGGGGGTGTCACTGTGTTTTTTGATCGACACCATGTCACGAATGTGTGGTCCAAATTTGGTGTGTCTACGGCAAAGTAACATTTTTCTGTTCCATGCAATCTCCCTAGGGGGCGCTATTACGGCCAATTGAGATTTTCTTATATCAATCTGTGTAGGGCCGGGGTGTCCACCAACGATTCAAGTTTGAGTAAAATCGGCCAAAGTATGTGCGAATTATCACTCGTCGAAGTTTGACAGGAAATGGCGCCTTCGCCACGAGGTCACATGGTCTATCCAAAATGGCTGGTTGGTTGCCTAGCAACGGTATAATATACTTTTTTGTTTATCTTCCCATGATGCATCTGTGTACCAATTTTTGTTTGACTACACCAAAGTTTTTCCAGAGAATCCTAATGACAAGGACAGATGTTTGGCCTGTTGCCATGGCAACACGATGGGAGATGCCCGGGGTCATCATTGAGATTTTTGATCGAGACCCTGTCACGAATGTGTGTACCAAATTTGGTATGTCTACGACAAAATAAAATTTTGCACTTCCCTAGGTGGCGCTATATCGTCCATTTCAGATTTTCTTATAGAAATCTGTTCAGGGCCGGGGTGTCCACCAACGATTGAAGTTTGAGTGAAATCGGCCAAAGTATGTGCGAATTATCGCTCATTGAAATTTGATGGCGAGACGCAAAAACAAACCTGAAATTTGTGGCGTTGTCACGGAAACACCGTTCACTCTTTTAGAACGCTTTTAACAAGTTTTAATGTCCCACTTGTCTAGATGATACAGCACGATTCTGGTGAGTCTGGGTCAAAAACCCTAGGAGGAGTTCGTTAAAATACGAGGACAGGAAAATGCACCCTCGGTGCCAGGTCACGTGCTCGGTCCAAAATGGCCGACTTCCTGTTGGTCGCTTAGCAACCGCATAATATACTTTTTTGTTCCTTATCTGATGATGCATCTGTGTACCAAATTTGGTATAGCTACGACAAAGTTTATGCTGGGAGTCCCATTGGCGACAACAGATGTTTGGCCTGTTGCCATGGCAACACGATGGGACATGGCGTGTTGACGTCATTAAGTTTTTTGATTGATACCCCGTCACGAATATGTGTACCAAATTTGGTATGTCTACGACAAAGTAAAATTTTGCGCTTCCATGCAATCTCCCTAGGTGGCGCTATAGCACCTATTTCAGATTTTCTTATATCAATCTGTTCAGGGCCGAGGTGTCAACGAACGATTAAAGTTTGAGTGATATCGGCCAAAGTATGCGCAAATTATCGCTCGTTGAAATTTGATGACGAGCCGCAAAAACGAACCCGAAATTTGTGGCGTTGTCACGGAAACACCGTTCACTCTTTTAGAACGCTTTTAACAACTTTTAATGTCCCACTTGTCTAGATGATACAGCACGATTCTGGTGAGTCTGGGTCAAAAACCCTAGGAGGAGTTCGTTAAAATACGAAGACAGGAAAATGCACCCTCGGTGCCGGGTCGCGTGCTCGGCCCAATATAGCTGACTTCCTGTTGGTCGCCTAGCAACGCCATAATATATTTTTTGGTTCGTAACGACATGACCTATCCACCACCCGAATTTCGTTTATCTACGACAAAGTTCATTTATCGGGTATAGCCATAGGCTCAATGTATTTTGATTTTTGAGGTGGCGCTGTGGAGCCATTTTTAAAGATTTTTTAATACAGATTATTTGTAAATTCCTTTTGTGGCGTTCTTGAATTTTGCGCAAAATTTCGTGAGTTTTCGTCCGTGGGAAGTACCCGAAACCTGAAAAAGTGGTCGGGAAAATAATAATAATAATAAATATAGCCGCAAGCGGCGATGATCGGCCCTCGCTTGCACTCGCAGCCCCCTGCTAACGCGCTATTTTCCTATTCCCATGAACCATCTATGTACCAAATTAGGTGTGGCTACACCAAAGTTTTTGCCGGGCATCCTAATGGCAGGGACAGATGTTTGACCTGTTACCATGGCAACATGATGTGAGATGGAGTGGGGGTGTTAATGTGTTTTTGGATCAAGACCATGTCACGAATGTGTGTACCAAATTTGGTATTTTTACGACAAAGTAAAATTTTTCGCTTCCATGCAATCTCCCTAGGTGGCGCTATAGCACCTATTTCAGATTTTCTTATATCAATCTGTGTAGGGCCGGGGTGTTCACCAACGATTAAAGTTTGAGTAAAATCGGCCAAAGTATGTGCGAATTATCACTCGTCGAAGTTTGACAGGAAATGGCGCCTTCGCCACCAGGTCACATGGTCTATCCAAAATGGCTGGTTGGTTGCCTAGCAATGGTATAATATACTTTTTTGTTTATCTTCCCATGATGCATCTATGTACCAAATTTTGTTTGACTACACGAAAGTTTTTCCAGAGAATCCTAATGACAAGGACAGATGTTTGGCCTGTTGCCATGGCAACACGATGGGAGATGCCCGGGGTCATCATTGAGATTTTTGATCGAGACCCTGTCATGAATGTGTGTACCAAATTTGGTATGTCTACGACAAAATAAAATTTTGCACTTCTATGCAATCTCCCTAGGTGGCGCTATAGCACCTATTTCAGATTTTCTTATAGAAATCTGTTCAGGGCCGGGGTGTCCACCAACGATTGAAGTTTGAGTGAAATCGGCCAAAGTATGTGCGAATTATCACTCGTCGAATTTGATGGCGAGCCACAAAAACAAACCTGAAATTTGTGGCGTTGTCACGGAAACACCGTTCACTCTTTTAGAACGCTTTTAACAACTTTTAATGTCCCACTTGTCTAGATGATACAGCACGATTCTGGTGAGTCTGGGTCAAAAACCCTAGGAGGAGTTCGTTAAAATACGAGGACAGGAAAATGCACCCTCGGTGCCAGGTCACATGCTCGGCCCAAAATGGCCGACTTCCTGTTGGTCGCTTAGCAACCGCATAATATACTTTTTTGTTCCTTATCCCATGATGCATCTATGTACCAAATTTGGTATGGCTACGACAAAGTTTATGCTGAGCGTCCCATTGGCGACGACAGATGTTTGGCCTGTTTCCATGGCAACACGATGGGACATGGCGTGTTGACGTCATTAAGTTTTTTGATCGATACCCCGTCACGAATATGTGTACCAAATTTGGTATGTCTACGACAAAGTAAAATTTTGCGCTTCCATGCAATCTCCCTAGGTGGCGCTATAGCACCTATTTCAGATTTTCTTATATCAATCTGTTCAGGGCCGGAGTGTCAACGAACGATTAAAGTTTGAGTGATATCGGCCAAAGTATGCGCGAATTATCGCTCGTTGAAATTTGATGGCGAGCCGCAAAAACGAACCCGAAATTTGTGGCGTTGTCACGGAAACACCGTTCACTCTTTTAGAACGCTTTTAACAACTTTTAATGTCCCACTTGTCTAGATGATACAGCACGATTCTGGTGAGTCTGGGTCAAAAACCCTAGGAGGAGTTCGTTAAAATACGAAGACAGGAAAATGCACCCTCGGTGCCGGGTCGCGTGCTCGGCCCAATATAGCTGACTTCCTGTTGGTCGCCTAGCAACGCCATAATATATTTTTTGGTTCGTAACGACATGACCTATCCACCACCCGAATTTCGTTTCTCTACGACAAAGTTCATTTATCGGGTATAGCCATAGGCGCAATGTATTTTGATTTTTGAGGTGGCGCTGTGGAGCCATTTTTAAAGATTTTTTAATACAGATTATTTGTAAATTCCTTTTTTGGCATTCTTGAATTTTGCGCAAAATTTCGTGAGTTTTCGTCAGTGGGAAGTACCCGAAACCTGAAAAAGTGGTCGGGAAAATAATAATAATAATAATAAGAAGAAAAACCAGAACAGTAACAATATAGTGCCACGAATGGTAACACAAAATATATCAATGGAAAGGGCGCACGTCCAGTAACCCACCCGTGGGGTCCATTGACACCTACCAGCGCGTTTCACACGTTCCACGCTGGTTCTGCAGTGCTTCGCACCGCAGAACAGTTACAAAAGGCCCTATGCGCTCTTCAGCGCTCGGGCCTAATAAGAAAAACCAGAACAGTAACAATATAGTGCCACGAATGGTAACACAAAATATATCAATGGAAAGGGCGCACGTCCAGTAACCCACCCGTGGGGTCCATTGACACCTACCAGCGCGTTTCACACGTTCCACGCTGGTTCTGCAGTGCTTCGCACCGCAGAACGGTTACAAAAGGCCCTATGCGCTCTTCAGCGCTCGGGCCTAACTAGACGGTTGGAGCTGGGGACCTATAAATTGCTGTGGGTAATGAGGAGACTGGCTGGAATGTGCATGCCAAATTTCACAACTTTTTACCAAACGGTTCTAGGGGCTGCCATAGACTTCCTATACTAGAAGAATAATAATAATAATAATAACTTTCAGACCCGAACATCAAAGCAAAGATCAAAGGGTTACTAGGCAACTCGCCTAGGCAACGGAATACGATTCCTAGAGGGTGCCCAGCACCTCCGGTGCTTGGCCCCCTAATAATAACTTTCCGACCCGAAGATCAAAGCAAAGATCAAAGGGTTACCAGGCAACTCGCCTAGGCAACGGAATACGATTCCTAGAGGGTGCCCAGCACCTCTGGTGCTTGGCCCCCTAAATATAGCTGCAAGCAGCAATGCGGGGGCCAAGCACCGTTTGACAGGGTCTAACAAGGTCTGACAGGATCTAACAGAGTCTGACAGGGTCTGACAGGGTCAGGGTCTAACCCTGTCAGAACAGACACATCAAAGACGGATCAAAGGTTGCTAGGTGCGTTGCTAGGCAGTTGACAAATTTCTGCAACTTTGACCTGCTGGTGCCACTAGACGGTTGGAGCTGGGGACCTATAAATTGCTGTGGGTAATGAGGAGACTGGCTGGAATGTGCATGCCAAATTTCACAACTTTTTACCGAACGGTTCTAGGGGCTGCCATAGACTTCCTATACTAGAATAATAATAAATATAGCTGCAAGCAGCAATGCGGGGGCCAAGCACCGTTTGACAGGGTCTAACAAGGTCTGACAGGATCTAACAGAGTCTGACAGGGTCTGACAGGGTCAGGGTCTAACCCTGTCAGAACAGACACATCAAAGACAGATCAAAGGTTGCTAGGTGCGTTGCTAGGCAGTTGACAAATTTCTGCAACTTTGACCTGCTGGTGCCACTAGACGGTTGGAGCTGGGGACCTATAAATCGCTGTGGGTAATGAGGAGACTGGCTGGAATGTGCATGCCAAATTTCACAACTTTTTACCAAACGGTTCTAGGGGCTGCTATAGACTTCCTATACTAGAAGAATAATTATAATAATAAATATAGCTGCAAGCAGCAATGCCGGGGGCCAAGCACCGTTTGACAGGGTCTAACAAGGTCTGAAAGGATCTAACAGAGTCTGACAGGGTCTGACAGGGTCAGGGTCTAACCCTGTCAGAACAGACACATCAAAGACGGATCAAAGGTTGCTAGGTGCGTTGCTAGGCAGTTGACAAATTTCTGCAACTTTGACCTGCTGGTGCCACTAGACGGTTGGAGCTGGGGACCTATAAATCGCTGTGGGTAATGAGGAGACTGGCTGGAATGTGCATGCCAAATTTCACAACTTTTTACCAAACGGTTCTAGGGGCTGCCATAGACTTCCTATATAAAATATCCTTATATTTTTTACCACAAAGTGGAGAAAATGAGCGTCATGTACAAAGAGTCATTTCGAGCAGATCAGTGATTTTGATGTCAATATTTATTGATTTAATGACACCTCAAACATCTAAAACAACAGAGAAACAGATTTTTGATGACAAAGTACATTTTGTATTTACAAATATAAGAATATAAGGCTCTTTGAATTGAAAATTCCTTCAAATCAATAGTGCCAAGAGATGTTTACAGGATATATCTTTTCCTATAAAATAGAACTTTGTCACTTCACAACAATATTGAGGCTCAGAGTACAGATCCATAATAAAAATAAAAATTAATACACACACACACACACACACACATGTATGTACATACACACAAGCCCATGCATAAACCTTTACACACACACAGCTACACACACAAACACACACGCACACGCACGCAGACACGTGCGTATACACACGCACGTACACACACATAACTTCATTCATTACAATTCCCACACAGCAGCATCATGTAAACTTAATTCTTCTCATCTCATGCCTCTCTGGAGACCAGGATCTACTGCTCCAAGTCAGTAAACTTCTTCTTTGGCGCTGTCGTAGTTCTGATCAGAGTTCTTGCTCCGCGCAGCGCACACACGACATGCCCCCTGCCTCAGACAGAGCAGATCTCGGCCCTGACCTCGCTGCTTGATCCGGCTTGTCTCTGTGATCCTCTGATCCAGGATCCTAGGTCCCAAGAGCGATCAGACCGCTCCATAGGCGCTGATCAACAGTCATCTGCTTTTCCGGATTCCCTCACCATCTTGCTCCTCTGGCCAATACACAGTACACAAACTACACGGTCTAACAAGGTCTGACAGGATCTAACAGAGTCTGACAGGGTCTGACAGGGTCAGGGTCTAACCCTGTCAGAACAGACACATCAAAGACAGATCAAAGGTTGCTAGGTGCGTTGCTAGGCAGTTGACAAATTTCTGCAACTTTGACCTGCTGGTGCCACTAGACGGTTGGAGCTGGGGACCTATAAATTGCTGTGGGTAATGAGGAGACTGGCTGGAATGTGCATGCCAAATTTCACAACTTTTTACCAAACGGTTCTAGGGGCTGCCATAGACTTCCTATACTAGAAGAATAATAATAATAATAATAAATATAGCTGCAAGCAGCAATGCGGGGGCCAAGCACCGTTTGACAGGGTCTAACACTGGGGACCTATAAATTGCTGTGGGTAATGAGGAGACTGGCTGGAATGTGCATGCCAAATTTCACAACTTTTTACCAAACGGTTCTAGAGGCTGCCATAGACTTCCTATATAAAATATCCTTATATTTTTTACCACAAAGTGGAGAAAATGAGCGTTATGTACAAAGAGTCATTTCGAGCAGATCGGTGATTTTGATGTCAATATTTATTGATTTAATGACACCTCAAACATCTAAAACAACAGAGAAAGAGATTTTTGATGACAAAGTACATTTTTTATTTACAAATATAAGAATATAAGGCTCTTTGAATTGAAAATTCCTTCAAATCAATAGTGCCAAGAGATGTTTACAGGATATATCTTTTCCTATAAAATAGAACTTTGTCACTTCACAACAATATTGAGGCTCAGAGTACAGATCCATAATAAAAATAAAAATTAATACACACACACACACACACATATATGTACATACACACAAGCCCATGCATAAACCTTTACACACACACAGCTACACACACACACACACGCACACGCACGCACACACGTGCGTATACACACGCACGTACACACACATAACTTCATTCATTACAATTCCCACACAGCAGCATCATGTAAACTTAATTCTTCTCATCTCATGCCTCTCTGGAGACCAGGATCTACTGCTCCAAGTCAGTAAACTACTTCTTTGGCGCTGTCGTAGTTCTGATCAGAGTTCTTGCTCCGCGCAGCGCACACACGACATGCCCCCTGCCTCAGACAGAGCAGATCTCGGCCCTGACCTCGCTGCTTGATCCGGCTTGTCTCTGTGATCCTCTGATCCAGGATCCTAGGTCCCAAGAGCGATCAGACCGCTCCATAGGCGCTGATCAACAGTCATCTGCTTTTCCGGATTCCCTCACCATCTTGCTCCTCTGGCCAATACACAGTACACAAACTACACGGTCTAACAAGGTCTGACAGGATCTAACAGAGTCTGACAGGGTCTGACAGGGTCAGGGTCTAACCCTGTCAGAACAGACACATCAAAGACAGATCAAAGGTTGCTAGGTGCGTTGCTAGGCAGTTGACAAATTTCTGCAACTTTGACCTGCTGGTGCCACTAGACGGTTGGAGCTGGGGACCTATAAATTGCTGTGGGTAATGAGGAGACTGGCTGGAATGTGCATGCCAAATTTCACAACTTTTTACCAAACGGTTCTAGGGGCTGCCATAGACTTCCTATACTAGAAGAATAATAATAAATATAGCTGCAAGCAGCAATGTGGGGCCAAGCAGCGACCCAGCCTAATTCGATGAGATGCGTTGGATCGGTCTTCGCCCGAGGATCCCAGGGATACAGAGTTTTTCAAAATCGGACTTACGGTTCAAAAGTTACAAGCAGAAATGTCCCCCAAATTTTGACCTGTTGCTGGCACTAAGGGGTTTGAGCTGGGGCCCTGTCATTTTTTGTGGGGAATCAAAGGTATAGGTACAATTGGTATACTTGCATATACAAAGAATTTATTTTCAGTCTCGATGTTGGTTTAGGCATAGCTCTCAAAAACAATAGACAATAGTACTTCCAGTGGTCAAGTAGATACACCAAAACAAGACAATAGACAGTATAGTTTACATAGGCCTATAAAAGCCAAGATGTAGTGCAAAAAATATGTAGGCCTAAACAAAACATTGTTTATAAATCTAAGAATTTTACCAACAAAGTAATGAAAGTGAATAAAAGTAATCAAAAACAAATTAGTTATAATCATTGAAATAGTTACACTACAATTACATTTTAAACAAGGTAATTTGTAACTAACCAATTCCACTTTTAAAGTAACTTTCACAACACTTCTAGAAACAAATATTAAAACTAGATGGCATGACTGCAGTCAAACAGATGGTACTTGAGACAGATGAGATAGTGGAGCAGGGCATCCGAGTAAATCCATGGGGCCTGGAGACAGAGAGACAGAGAGAGAAAAGAGGCAGCATGGTGAATGCAGAACTTAAGGGAGGGTGCTTCAAAAGAAGGCCAAAACATCCAGTAAAGAATGTTTCTCACTAATCTTTGTTGGGGATTGACCTCTCACCCTCATGCTCTCCAACGTCCATCTACACTGGACCAGTCTCTCGCCCCCATGTTCTCCAACATCCATCTAGGCTGGACCACTGTTGCTCAGGTTGCCAGTCGCAATCCATCCGTTGAGCCATTGAGCCACCTGCGTATAGATCTATAGACAAGGGAAGGCGAGTTTAATTGTATAGTGCATTTCACACACAGTCAGGTCTGTATGCTTCACAAAAAAGCACAACAATAAACAGCAGATTAAGTAAGAATGTTTCTCACTAATCTTTTTGGGGACTGACCTCTCACCTCCATGCTCTCCAACATCCATCTAGGCTGGACCACTGTTGCTCAGGTTGCCAGTCGCGATCCATCCGTTGAGCCATTAAGTTGCCCGCGTTTAGGTCTATAGACAAAAACAAAATCAAAAGTTTGTCATTAAAAGAAGGCATTTGTGTTCAGTATTGTCTCAAGTTTTGATATAAAACTCACTGTTCACTGTCTCCCTGACCTGGTCACGTCAGGTTGTCAGTTGTGATGCTGCCCCCCACAGGACCTCCTCTCTGTCTGTCACATCAACAAACAAATATTAATAAAACTATGTGGTATGACTGCAATCAGACACGTGGTACTGGAGCAGGGTAATCACGTAAATCCATATTGCACCAGTAATACTGCAAAATGTCTGCATGCCCCAGTCATAGGGCCTGGGTGGTGGGAAAAAAGAGAGAGAGACGCAGAGAGAGAGACAGACACAGAGAGAGACAGACACAGAGAGAGATACAGAGAGAGAGATACAGAGACACAGAGAGAGACTCCAGGGAGGGTGCTCTGACAGAAGGCAACAACATCCAGAAAAGAATGTTTCTCACTAATCTTTGTTGGGGACTGACCTCTCACACCCATGTTCTCCAACATCCATCTAGGCTGGACCACTGTCTCTCGCCCCCATGCTCTCCAACATCCATCTAGGCTGGACCACTGTTGCTCAGGTTGCCAGTCGCGATCCATCCGTTGAGCCATTGAGCCACCTGCGTTTAGGTCTATAGACAAGGGAAGGCGAGTTTAATTGTATAGTGCATTTCATACACAGAGGCAGGTCGGTGTGCTTCACAAAAAAGCACAACAATAAACAGCAGATGAAGAGTTTAAAAACAAAAAGTGTAAAGTAGGGGAAAATAAAAGAAAGCATCTGTGTTTAATATTGTCTCAAGTTTTCATATAAAACTAATCACTGTTCAATGTCCCCCTCACCTGGTCAGGTTGTCAGTTGTGACACTCCCCCCAAGGACCTCCTCTCGGTGTCTGGTCTCCCTCTGGGAAGTGCTGACGATGTTCTCCACAGGCATTTTCTCCTTCTTCTAACTTGTATATTAAAACGCTTATCCACACCATTAGTACGAGTCTCTTTCTCATCTCCTCAAACTTTGGGCACAATCACCCAAATTGTAGATCCAAAGAATACAGTCACTCCAATACTCATACTTTGTATGTAACATTTTTGTTAAAGGTCCCATGGCATGAAATTTTCACTTTCTGAGGTTTTTGAACGTTAATGTGAGTTTCCCTAGCCAGTTTAGGCCCCCCCCTATGGCTAAAAGTTGCGAAATGTCTAAACTGAGCATTTGCGGTCCTTTTCTGTGTTTGAAAAAAACCCAGCCCAAACGGGCGATTTTGAACAAGGCACCTATGTTACGTCACGACGAAAAATGAAATGCAAATGCAGTTCCACCACCGTCTGGATGTCCACCCCCTGTCTCTGGAAATCACGCCCCCGTCTCTGGAAATCAGGGAGCTACGCAATGCGAAATGCGTTTTTTTTTATTTGCCTGGAGGCATGTGCGAGTGTTTCTATGCTCGCAAGTCCCTTATCCAACCCTCTGGACCTCTGAAATACACTATATTACCAAAAGTATTCGCTCACCCATTCAAATGATCAGAATCAGGTGTCCTAATCACTTGGCCTGGCCACAGGGCTTGGCTCCTTAGTTCCAGTGAAAGAAACTTTAAATGCTTCAGGATACCAAAACATTTTGCACAATTCCATGCTCCCAACCTTGTGGGAACAGTCTGGAGCGGGCCCCTTCCTCTTCCAACATGACTGTGCACCAGTGCACAAAGCAAGGTCTATAAAGACATGGATGACGAGTTTGGTGTGGATGAACTTGACTGGCCTGCACAGAGTCCTGACCTGAACCCGATAGAACACCTTTGGGATGAATTAGAGCGGAGATTGAGAGCCTGGCCTTCTCGACCAACATCAGTGTGTGACCTCACCAATGTGCCTTTGGAAGAATGGTCAAAAATTCCTATAAACACTCTCAACCTTGTGGACAGTCTTCCCAGAAGAGTTGAAGCTGTAATAGCTGCAAAAGGTGGACCGACATCATATTGAACTCTATGGGTTAGGAATGGGATGGCACTTCAGTTCATAGTATGAGTCAAGGCAGGTGAGCGAATACTTTTGGTAATATAGTGTACCAGTGGTTTAATTTTATTTTCTGTGTAAAGGAGTGGGGGCCTAAAGCATTTTAGACACTTATCTAGACTCATGAAGCGACTGTTGATTTTGAAGAAGGATTCATTTACAGTATTAGGGAACCATTAAGGAGCCATATAAAAGCATCAAGAAGTACCAAGTCATGGGATCTTTAACATTATTTCAAGACATAAATATTCACCAGGAAGACCAATATCACAGTGGGTGTTTCAATGTATGCTGTATATTTGCAGACACAATATTAGCCTGAAGGGGGGGAAAAAAAGACAAACATTGCCACTGCCACACATCATCACTGACTGGCCATATACGTACCTGCTCATCAAGTTCTTTTGATGCACAACAGTTATAGGAGTGAGTCAAACATCACTTTGTGAAAACTAAAGTTGGCACATCTTGAATATACTTACCACATCTTGAATATACTTATCTGCTTATGACATTCCATCAATGCAAAACAATTACTGGAGTGAGATTAATATCGCTTCGTGGAAACTGAAGTATGTTGGCACAACCTCAACAGCAACATCTCCGGCACCTTTATAGTACACATGATCTATCAACGTTCCTTTTTCAGTGGTGGCTGTTTGCACGCATTGACGGTATCCATGCTGATCTAGTAACTTAGCAATTGTAGATGATACAAAGATGTCCTCGTTGAAGTCTCCCATTATGAGTTTCCTACCAGGGTGATTGTCAAGTTCAATGATGACCTGTAACAGCTGTTGTCGAAATGCATCAATCTTGTAAGAGCTTGGCCTGTATAAAACAGCAGCAATCAAATTGACGTTGGGCATCTGAAAATATAGGCATTCCAAATTGCATCGGTTTGGAATTGACACCTGCACATCAATGTCATCAGAATAAAATATGCCAACACCACCTCTTTGTTGTTGTCTCAACCCTGCAAACACTGGATTAGAATCATCATAACAGTTTACTCTTGGATTGTGATTGAAACGGTATCCTGGTAGTTGCAGTTCTTCTCCGCTTTCTGTGTTCAGCCACGTCTCGGTTAAACAAATGCAATCAGCTTTTGTTAATACTTTATGGGCTTGTACATCCTTAATGTGAGCTTTCAAACTCTGTACGTTATGAAGTGCAATGGTACACACAGTGTTGACATTAGCCAAAGTAGACATTCCATAGCTGAACTTTGGCATGCTTTCCAAGGCTGACTGTACTTTCTCGTCACAATATATAGCAGACTCTTTGAAGTCATCAACAATCAGTCCATCAAGACTTTTCACACGACTCAGTGCAACATAGGCTTGACCTGGAGCGAAGATCTTTTTCAGTGATACAAAAGCTCTTTCAACTGTAAGGCCCTGGCATTTGTGGACGGTCACAGACCATGCTAAATTAACTGGAAGTTGCCTTCGCACACCACCTGCATTGGTCACTTGGTCCTCTTGTATTTCCACTACTGTTGAACGTTCAACACTTTTCGACTTTGATCTCTGAATCTTGCCAACATTAGGATCTTCAAACTCAATGTGAATGGCTGCAGGAACATCACCGTCATCTTGACCTCTGATGATTTTCACAACTGTACCACATGCTCCGTTCACAAGGCCGTCAGACACGTCTAGGTTTTTCTTCAGCATGACCCTTGCTCCAATACCCAATTGAACACATTTAGGTAAACAGGAATTGAACACTTTAGTGTGGAAGCCAGTCATCTTTTCCATTCTTCCAGTTTTGGGATTTCGCAGAAAATCTTGAGCTAGGATTTTTACTGTATCTGGACACGTCTCGTGCAATTTCTTCACATTATATTCCTGCACCTCTGCATTTGTGGCATAGATGTGAAGGTCAGTGGAGTCTGCTCCAGTTTCACACTGCTTTAGTCTGAGAACATCTTCCATTTTGAGTGTTTCATTTTTTTTACGGACTCTGAGGCGATTTAGTATTTCAGCAAATGATGATTCACCCTGTCTGATGACTGTGGTCAGCTCAGCAAGTTCAAAGTTGTTCTCCCACAGGTTGGGTCCATTATTGTCTGCATAAAGAGCCTTGCCTTTCACTGGTCTCAATTGGTAAAAGTCACCCACACAGATAAGAGAAACATTGCCAAAGAGAGAATAATCACCAGTTTGTTTTATTTGACGTAATCTACCATGAATGTAGGCCAAAAGGCGGTGATCGACCATAGAGACTTCATCTACAATCAGCACTTGCAAGCTCCCCATTTTACTTCGTAAAGAATTGACTTTCTCATCGCTCAGAGGCTGATAGGGCAGTTGGACATTTGCACCTATTGAGAATGTGTGGTGAATTGTTGCAGCGCCGATGTTGTATGCAGCTACACCTGTGGGTGCGGTTAGAAGCACAGTGAGATCCTCTGGACTTTCAGCAATCTGTGACAACAACCTTGTACATTCATAATGAATGGCTTTAATCAGATGGCTTTTACCTGTTCCTGCTCCACCGGTAATGAATAATCGTAATGGTTCAGGATTTTGTCCAAAAAGTTTCTGCAAACACCACTGGCGAACGGCATAGAAGATAGCAGACTGTTCCTCGTTTAATGACCGTAATAAAACCAATGCATCTTGTCGAGGCATAGTCACATGATTAGTCTCCATCGAGCATGCAGTCTGTGGGTTGGCTGTCAGGTCAGGCATAAGTTCTGCAACGTCATCGTCATCTTCCTCATCTACAACTTTGTCTTTTCTCTGCTCCAAACAACAAAGACGCTCTTGCTCTGCTTGTGGTGCAATTCTGGACCAGGCACATTGTAAGTCTGGGTTGGTTTCGAGCAACTGCTTAGCTCTGTCAATCTCATCACTCTCTTTTTCAAATAGAGCTCTGTTGTAATCCACAATCGACTTTACCGTTTGAACTTTGCCACCACATCTAACTGCTCCGCTGTTGTAAAAATCTTCATACGTTTCATACGGGGGAGGTTTAAGATGGCAGACTTCGTAGTGAGGCAAAAACAGCTGCAGTAAAGAATGGAAGTATTTTTCTGGGTCTCTGGTGGGAGAAAATCTGGGATACCGCACAACAGCAGGCTGCGTTCGGGTCCTCCGTTTCACAAAGCCACAGTTATTGGTGAGCTCTATTATGTCGTGTGTATCTCGTTCTGCTGGAACCCGAGACTTTGGAAGAACTCTGTACTCGGAACAAAAACTTGCCAAGCACAAATCTTCAAACTCTTCCGATTGAGGTCTGTTCTTATACCTCTCAACAATATTGGTCATCCAAATGCTGGTACTGTCTTCACACTGTTGCCGAGCTTTAGCTTGGAGCACGTGCAAAGGTAAACTCATTCTTAGAGGATTTTCGCCAACGGGAATGAACTGCACATCACGGGAGCATTCTTTCAAGTGCATATGTGTTAAGCGATAGACTGCCTCTTGAGCTGAGACCTCCCTGTTGTGTAGATATACACTTCCGAGCTGCTTAAACGCCGCTTTTGCATCCAGATTGCCATTCACAGCCTCGTTTTGAGTACGTTGCAACAACAGACCCATTTCCTGCTCTGCCTTTGTGATGTATGACAGTATATACACAACAACAGAATATGCATCTGTGACATACTGAATGTCCATATTGCCTTGCCAAGCACGAAGCAAGTCTTTGTTGTACTGGTTCACCCAAATGTCTGCAGGACTTCGCATTAGGACAATGCTGTTCTTTGTGGAGCATATACTGTAAGCCTGTTCAAACACACTTTGATCTATCCCCAGAGAGTCAAAGAAAGCATCAGTTGTGTTGAAATTAAAATCAGGTCTAGTTAATGCAGATCTCACTTCCTTCATGACTGCATTGGCACATTTAATTTCATCACTGTCATTCGACTCATCTGAATCGACTCTTGAGATAAAAGTGCGGTTTGATGGTGGTCGTGGGAAATGGAACCTGCACACGGTGTTCTTTTTGCGGCACGTTTTGGAATGTCTCTTGCTGTGCTTTTGAACACTGTCCACCGTCTCAAAAGCTCTTTATCGGTTTCTGGTGGAAGTTGACATGTGATGTATCGGTCAATGAACTCTGCCACTTGAGCATCACTGTCTCTGTCAATCTTTGGAGCATTTTCAACCCAGAAAAGGCAGTGGACATGAGGAGAACCACGTTGTTGAAATTCAACACGATAAAAGTAGTCCTTTATCTTACCTATAGGTGCAGCTGGTGACAAAATTACATCTCGAAGAAATGAATGCCAGCGGTGATCAAATATCCGTGCTGCTGTAACAGGGTTTCTGCGTATGAGCCCACATTTATCTGACCAGTCAAGATCATCAACAGGTGTTTGCTTTCCTTCCAGTCTTTGAATGGAGTTCAACATCTCAGGCCATCTCAAATCAGCAGAACTAAACGATGCGAAGAATGTGGGTATGGAGAGTTGTCTTATCATGGCAAATAAATCTTTCTGTACAGCCATCCAGTATGGAGGTGTGCCACGAATACCACGTAGAAACTTGTATCCTTCATCATTCCGCAACATCTGACTGAGTGAGTTAGAGTTTAATAACATGTCTGGAGATACATCTTGCGAGGAATCTCCTTTGCGCAATGCCACTGACACACTAGACACAACTTGATGTACCTCTGACATGTATTGGGCATAGAAAATGAAATCTGTGTTGCGTGCAAAGCGTCCATCAGCATTCAGAATGCGTGTATTCAGGTATCGTGCCAATGTTATTTTTGACTCCCTTTCATCATGGAATGTAGGTCCACCCAAAGGATATAGAACAGGAAAACATTTTGCCTCGTTGGTTTTGTCAGACAGCAATCTAACTGGACTATTGCCTTCAGCAGGTGCCATGTTCAGTATGTGCTGAAAATTTTGATCAAGAATTTCTGCACCGATATCAACAGGTTGTAATGAGGTGTCCGACACAAGCCCAGGCTGGTCTTTTATGTAGGTCAAATCTTCTTCTGCTTGTTCTTCTGCATTTTCATCGTCACTGTTATCAGCTGTTTCCTGTTCGGCATTGTCAACTTCATATGCATCATTGCCATCCAGAGGATTTAACCATTCATCATTCAAAGTAACATCATCATACCACTTATTGTTTGCCATCAAATACCTTAGTGCATTTCTGACACGGTCGGTGTGGACATAGAGATATTCATAGTGCGCTTTGTAAGAAAGTTTCCGTTTGAGCTTGACTCGTATCATCTTGTCATCCACTTCGTTTCTTGGAAGTATATTTGTTACAGTTGTAGAATTAATAGGAACACTGACACATGGACCGTGGCATGCCCTTTGACGACCTCTTGGCAAACACAAAAGTTTCATGAAGGGAATATGACGTGCAATAAGATGTTGTTCCAAGGAATTCAAACATTTCAGTTCTGCTGGAATTTCATTCAAATGCATATTGTTTGTAACACTCTGTTCAGGAAGTTTACCACCAAGAATTTTGTGATTACAGGTGTGGCAAATCCAGAGTTTGCTTGAGGGACTCTCAGCCAGACAACATTCCTTTTGACATTCAGAATTGCACACGTGTAAATACTGGAAAGTTATGCATCTTTTAGCCAGGGAAGCAACATCAGCTCTTTTACTGCCATAGTATTCTGGTTTACATTCAAGAACCTGCTTTCTGAAGAGCAATCTATGACAGACTGAGCATACATATTCAGGACCTCGGCTGACATTCTGGCGAAAATTAGCAATGGCACAATGAATGGCTTGTCGGTTTTTCTGTGCTGCGTTTCTTCTCTCCACATTTCTCTGAACTTTGAGTAGACGTATGCCTTCTCTTTCTCGGTACTTCCTCTTGTTGCACTGCTTAATCTTGTTTTGAAAGCATTTGTCTTTGTGGTATTTCATTTTAGAGTATTTACGGACGACATTCTGAAAGTGTGCATTTGTGTGATATTTCATTCTAGAGTATTTACGGACGACATTCTGAAAGTGTGCATTTGTGTGATATTTCATTCTAGAGTATTTACGGACGACATTCTGAAAGTGTGCATTTGTGTGATATTTCATTCTAGAGTATTTACGGACGACATTCTGAAAGTGTGCATTTGTGTGATATTTCATTCTAGAGTATTTGAGACGATTTGCTCGAAAATATTTATCATTTTTATATTTCCTTTGATCACGTGCAAGCAAAGATTCGTTAAACACTGGGTTTGTACGATAATTCTTCAAGAAACGGTTGTGGGAATCCTGACACTTTTTCTGCTTAACAGTCTCAATTGTGTTGTACTTCTCTTGAAGACATGCAAGCTTTCTTCGTTTGAAACTGCTGTCGTTGTCATACCGTTCTTTATCTTTTTCTGCCTTTCTTCGCTTTCTTGTATTATCCGATTGTTTCAGATTTATGTTCCGCTGTGATCGGGGGGCTCATTGCTTTCTACACACATTCCAGCACAAATTCTATTTCCTGCCTTTTTGACACATATCACCACATCATAATGGTTGCCTGTGTGATTCAAGTAAATGCAACCGGTCCTGCTCGACAAGGGTTCTGAAGGCCTGTGTGCATTCCATCTGCCATTGTTGTAGGTCATGATGTCTAATTGCAAGAAGTCAGCAGCAGCAAAAATGTCAATCTCTGTGACCCATGAGTTGCAGTAAAATATTCTTGATTTGTTGACGTAGTCCTGAACAGATGTGTATTCGTCTCTCAAATACATTTCAAACTTTGAACTGTTTTTTTGGAGGTGTTTAACAACAGCCCTTCTGATTTTTAAATGATTTCCTTCATTTTGACAAATGCTGAAAGCAAGACTACGATAGAAACAGTTGCCATCTGGCTGTATAGTCTGTGTCTTACACGGACAACCCATGTTGTTTAACTCTACTGTTGCATGAGTGGACAACATTTCATTGGGCAGTTGAAGACGTTTGCACAAAGCTTCCTGTTCCTGGCAAGTTAAAGGTTTAAAGCATTGCTGCTGAACTGTCATGTTAGTGATGAGCACATCGCCTGTTGTCTCACTTGTTTCTGTTTGTGCAGTACAAAGTCTTGCTTTGCTCTCACTGCTGGTGCTCACCTGTACTGTAGATACTTTGCTACTGGGTGTCCTTTTAGTCAGTTTTGGATTAGCAAAATTCTTACCTTTTAGAACATTGCTTTGAACTGGACTGGTCATGACAGCTGTTGCCTGTTCATTTGCTGATTCCATTGTCACATCAACTCCAGTCATTTCGAATGTTGTGCTCTTTCCAATCGATCTTGCCAACTGAATTATGTACCTGTGAAGACTTTCTACAGAGCTGAAATACACAACACAACTTGCCTTCTGTCGTTTTTGGTTAACAATTCTATTACCATGGGAATCAATCACTGCAAACCATGATCCTTCTTTAACAATTGCACATGTACTTGCAGAAAGGGTCAACAAACATGCATCATTACTCAAAAGGGTGCGTTGTAAAGCTACATCAATTGGCATGACATAATCATTAAGGCCATAGTCATTTTCATCACCAACAACATCTGTGTATGAATCAGCAATGTTAATTGAGAAATCACAATTCCATTCACTGTGTTGTCTTGGTAATTCTGTCACTGTAATGTAGCCCCGATTTGCAACATTGTCTCTTATTTTACCCTGAGCTCTCATTGACCGATATAAACACGTACCTTTAATTAAGACATCATCCAAGTCATGGCGCTGCCATCTGAGCACACTCGTCATTTTGCTCTTCAAAATGGCAGTCAGGCTGATTGCACCGCATTGTCTGTTGCGCACGTCACCAAACTGTGAATGACCTTGATGAAAAGATCCAACCAGGACAGGCTTTGCTGGAAAATCAAAAGAATGACTGGCAGAATTGGTAGCATTGAAACAGACAGTGTCAGAAAGCTCAGAGTCACAGAGTTTAGAGTCACAGAGTAGAGGTTTTGAGGTAGAACGTTTGAGAGGTTGAGAGATTGAGGAGGCTTTCAGAGGTTCAGAGGCTGAATTAGATTGACTTTGTTTGAAAGACTTTGCTTTGCTTTGCTTTGTTCAGACATTTGTTCAGCCAGTTTGTTAGAACCAGTGTTATTAGACACTTGATTAGATACTTGATCAGACACTTGATTAGACAGAAATGCAAGCCGTTTTTTACGAGGCGGCGCACCCTCTTCAGAGGTCTTAATGGTTTCTGCAGACAGCTGGGCCTCTGAAGACAGCTGTCTGCTTGCATGGCGTCTCTCTGCTGCCCGGGAATGCTTGCTTTTACGCGGCATCTGAAGTAAAAAAAAAAGAGTTACATGTTATTAGACAATAGCCAATTCATGTATAGCACATTATCACAGTATTAAAAAGTATAACAGAAATAAATGAGTAACAATGTGTTTACATCTCAATTAGAATCACTCAAATCTGTTACAATAGTAAATATGGCATAGCAACAGTTATCCAAAGCAACAAAATAAATGGGTCCATCATAAGCCTATAACAGTACAACTATGTCAAGTCGATAATAGATTACACTAGCCGTGTATACACTTGAGGACAAAATTATTAGCGCCCCCCCCCATGAAATTGTAAGTTTTCCCCAAGTTTTTTTTTTATTTCTGTGTGGAAAATGAAATAGTGTAAGCACCCAAAATAACTAGGATGTCTAAAAAGCTGTGTTATTATTTTTGTTGTTGCTCTGGTTAAAAGCACTTTTCAAAACCATCAGTAACCGTATTAAACTCAACCTCAACAACTTTAGGCACATCAGACATCAAATGTCTATTAGAGCCGCTAAAATGTTTATGCATTCCATGATTCTATCTCATATCACATACTGTCTAGTTAGACAGTATGTGATATGAGATAGAATCAATCTGGTCTCACATTACTATCACAGCCCTCAAACCTATTCACACTCTGTACAAACGCACCTTAAAGACTCTGGACTGTAAACCCCATTCATACCACTACTGTCCAATACTACAAAAACATAACCTACTCAGCTGGGAAAACATGATAAATATGCTCATCTATGTTTGTTGTACAAAGTCATCCATGGTTTGTCTTCTCCTCCACTCAAACAGTTTATTAACACTCGGACCTCTGAACACAGCAGAACCAGAGGAGCAGTGAGAGGGGACTGTATCATCCCCCTCCGGAAAAGTCTGTTCGGTCAAACTACCTTTTCTGTTAGAGCTGCTCAGTACTGGACTGCCACTCCCACAACCATCAGAAACCTCAACACATACACTTCGTTTAAAGCACAGTTAAAACAATGGCTCATAGACAGAGCTGTCAACATTAAGACATCCACCTCTCGCTGCCCCCTGCTGGACACTGGCCTTTATTATTATTATTATTATTAAGTGATTAAATGATTGAGTGAGAGTGAATATTTGTAATTGACTGGTTATTGATTGCGGGTTAATGTTTGTAATTCAGTTGTCTTAAGTAATGCACTTTTTAGAATGATGAATTTTAACTTTGTAATGTACTTTTTAGAATGATGAATTTTAACTTTGTAATGTGATTTTTTGTTAACATCTGTCAAGGGACTACAGATGGAAATTAGCCGTTTGGCTAACTCTGGCATATTTACATGCAAATGTTGATTAATATGTACTGTCCCTGAAATTAACAAATAAATAAAAAATACTTTTAAAACAATGACTATTTTGTAGGGGGGGGGTAATAATTTTGTCCTCAACTGTATAATTTTGTCCTCAACTGACACTTTTTCCACCCCCGTTGGTACGCTCCTGTGATACACGCTGTTGTGAAAGACCGCGTGAGCACATGTGAGCACGCGCACATGTGAGCGCACGCGCACGCACGCACATGTGTGAGCACGCACGAACATGTGAGAGCACGCGCACGTGAGAGCACGCACATGTGTGAGAACGCACGCACGCACACGCACGCCACATGTGTGAGCACGCACATGTGGCGCACGCACATGTGGCGCGCGGCTCACATGCGGCTCACATGTGAGCTACATGCGCCACGGCGCATGGCTCACATGTGCTCACGCGGTAGATTTTTGATACAAGACGTGTACTTTTGTTTCTGAATACGGGATGGTTCCATTTTTCAAGTAACGGTTGTTGACACTAAACACAACTATACGTATATATACACACACCAAAAATCTTTCTCAACGCATATGCTCAGAAAAAAAAACACGTGGCTGAAAAAAAAAGCAGCGGTCCGCTAAAAGGTGCAACTCTTTCATCCCTGGCTTCTTCAACTGGATACTAATCCAAATAAACATGCAAATTTAGTCACACACTACAAGAAACGGTTAGCTATTGCATAGGAACATGTACCACAGCATGCTAAGCTAGCTAGCTGTTGCAATTGTAAAGAGACGTTGAAACTTAAACCGGGCATCAATATTTATTACTTCGTTCATAATTGTACACAACTGCATTTAATATCAATGTCCAATCACTCTATGCACAAAAAAACCCTCCAAAGCAACTCCACAGAAAGCTCAACTTACCTCTGCACAGTCGAAGCAAAATGATGTCTCTGTCTAAGTAAACAGATCTTCAAGCAGCCGTGTAACGCCGCAGGCGAGTCCGCGGTACAATCTAGGCCGTAAGGTGAGCCCCGTTTTCGTTTCAAGTCGCTCCAACCTCTCCAGACCACACAAATTGTAGCTTTCAAAAAAAGAACGAATCACGCTAAGCTTACAGCAAAAACTTCTCGCCTTGAAATCCTGCCAATTTTTTAGGCTTCATGTGGGACTATATTCTGCAGAGCGGAATGAGAAGTTGACTTCACTAGACTACTAAAGACCTTTGCTGCCCCCTACTGGACATTAAAATACATCACAACTAACTATGAGTTTACCGTTTTTTTTTTGTTTTTTTTAAAACACTCGTTATACCCGTTTTTTTTTTTTGTTTTTTAACGTTTTACACCTTAAAATATAACTATAGTGCTGACTCAGCATAAACCCTCTCTTGCTAGGGGGAGATTCGAACTCACAACCTCCGGGGGGAAAAATCAATGATTTACCAGTTGAGCTAGCCAGCCACTGTACAGTCAGGCAGATCAGCCGGTAGCTTTCAGCTATTCTCGAATGGCATAGTGTGGTTGTTTGAATAAATTAGCAGTTTTTTTTTATGATAAGTGTTAAAATTGGACTGAATATTCCAATGTCTGGCCACATCATGGCCAGACATTGGAATGGACCAGATTGTTAGAAGCATGCACGTAGTAACCTTCTCCAATGCACCCCAACTTTCATCTGCTGGTGGCGCTAGAGGATTGGGGTTGGGGACCTAAAGTTTCTTGATGGCAATCAAGAAATCTGTCTAGAATATGTCTGTAAACCACTTTTCGAGACAATCCAACTACATTTGTAGAAGGAGAAGCATTTTATTGATTTTCACAAAATCCAAAAGTTATTACAAATAGAAATGTACTTGGATATGAAGAAAGTTGCAAACCAGCCATTATTCTGCCATCTAGTGGTAAAATGCAGTAATACTGCTGAAACCTGGTTTTATTTGTAATCAGCACCCAAAAGAAGTTTTATGTCGCTATACCAACACTTGGTTGAGATACAAGGCCATTTGCTATATCAGTTTCCCCATCAAATTTGATTGATTGACACAGCTGAATGGTTTGACAGACAAAAAAATTACTTCATCAAGTGGACTAGGTATTGTCTGAACATAAAGAACATGAAGTGTCTATTTGCATGTGTGTGTGTGTGTTTGAAATGTAGAAAGGCAGAATGGCTCAACACAAAGTTGGATCTCTCTTCTCTGTATTGCAGCTGAAACATGATTATTTTTTTCCCTAAGCAAACCAGCTCATGAGATATGAGCCAAACCACATTTTGGCTTGTTGTAGCGCCCCCTAGTGGCCAATGTGCACCAAATTTGGTATGGCTAATTCTGTATGAATGGTACATTGCGCACCAAGTTTCATATGAGCTCACTTCCTGTTTTGCGACTTCGCTGCCAAATGGCGTAAATTCGTCTTGGCCCAAGGATTCCAGGTATAACAAGGTCCCGAAAATCGGACGTACAGTTCAAAAGGAACAAGCAGAAATGTACCTGCAACAATGACCTGCTGGTGACGCTAGAGGTTTGGGGGTGGTAACGTACAATTTCTTGAGGGAAATCATGAGACTGGGGTTGGGGGTGCAGTTGGGGGTGTGTGTGCAGACCACTTGTCATGGAAAATACAAGTTAAATTGTACAAGCAGAAGCATTTTATTGATTTGCACAAAATCCAAAATGGCGGACATTCTATTCCGGCGAACATGACGTCATGGGGTGCGTTTGATTTGACTAGGCCCAAGGATTGTAGGGATACCAAGTTTTTGAAAATCTGACTTACGGTTCAAAAGTTACAAGCAGAAATGCCCCTCAAATTTTGACCTGTTGGTAGCGCTAGAGGGTTTGAGCTGGGGCCCTGTAATTTTTTGTGGCCAATCCTGGGACAGACTAGAATACATGTGAAAAGTTTGAAAATAATTCTATGAAGGGTTCTCGAGATATGAGCTGACTTCCTGTTTGACGACTTTTTGGACGCGTTTGATTGGCTGTCACGACAAAACGATAAGAGATATCAAAAACACGGGTAAGTTTGTGATGAGGCTCAGTCCAAAGTTGCTCTGTACCAAATTAGAGCAAAATTGGTCCAAAATTGAGTGAGGAGAAGCATTTTGAGTGTTTTTCATAAAATTCAAAATGGCGGAAAATCTTATTGGTGGAAAATGACGTCACAGAATGCGTTGGATTCGTCTTGCCCCAAGGAGTCCAGCGCGGCCAAGTTTTAGAGAATCGGACGTACGGTTCAAAAGTTACAAGCCGAAATGTACCTGCAACTTTGACCTGCTGGTGGCGCTAGAGGGTTGGGGGTGGGGATGTAAAATTTGTTGAAGGGCATCATGAGACTGTCTAGAATGTGGGTGCACACCATATGTTGTGGAAATTACAAGTTAAGTTGTAGAAACAGAAGAATTTTATTGATTTTCACAAAATCCAAGATGGCGGACATTCTATTCCGGCAGACATGACGTCATAGGATGCGTTGGATCAGTCTTCGCCCAAGGATCCCAGGGATACCACATTTTTGAAAATCGGACTTACGGTTCAAAAGTTACAAGCAGAAATGTCCCTCAAATTTTGACCTGTTGGTGGCGCTAGAGGGTTTGAGCTGGGGCCCTGTAATTTTTTGTGGGGAATCCTGGGAAGGACACAAACATCTGTGAAAAGTTTGAAAATAATCCTATGAAGGGTTCCCGAGATATGAGCTCACTTCCTGTTTGGCGACTTTTTGGACGCGTTTGATTGGCTGTCACGACAAAACGATAAGAGATATCAAAAAACCGGGCAAATTTCTGATGAGGCTCAGTCCAAAGATGCTATGTACCAAATTTGAGCAAAATTGGTCAAAAATTGAGGGAGGAGAAGCATTTTGAGTGTTTTTCATAAAATTCAAAATGGCGGAAAATCCACCCTGACGGAAAATGACGTCACAGGGTGCGTTGGATTCGGCTTGGCCCAAGGAGTCCAGGGATACCAAGTTTTTGAAAATTGGACATACGGTTCAAAAGTTACACGCAGAAATGTACCTGAAAATTCCTGCAACTTTGAGCTGCTGGTGGCGCTAGAGGGTTGGGGGTGGGGACCTATAAATTGCTGTGGGTAATGAGGAGACTGGCTGGAATGTGCATGCCAAATTTCACAACTTTTTACCAGACGGTTCTAGGGATTGCCATAGACTCCCAGAGGCGGAAGAATATTGTTTAATAATAATAAGAATCAATAGAAACACTATAGGTGCCTTGCAGCTTAGCGCTGCTTGGCCCCAATAATAATAATAAGAATCAATAGCAACACTATAGGTGCCTTGCAGCTACCGCTGCTTGGCCCCAAATATAGCTGCAAGCAGCAATGTGGGGCCAAGCAGCGACCCGGCCTAATTCGATGAGATGCGTTGGATCGGTCTTCGCCCGAGGATCCCAGGGATACCAAGTTTCTGAAAATCGGACTTACGGTTTAAAAGTTACAAGCAGAAATGTCCCTCAAATTTTGACCCATTGGTGGCGCTACAGGATTTGAGCTGAGGCCCTGTCATTTATTTGTGTGGAATCCTGGGACAGACTAGAATACGTGTGAAAAGTTTGAAAATAATCCTATGAAGGGATCCTGACATATGAGCTCACTTCCTGTTTGGCGACTTTTAGGATGCGTTTGATTGGCTGTCACGACAAAACGATAAGAGATATCAAAACTCCAGGCAAGTTTCTGATGAGGCTCAGTCCAAAGATGCTATGTACCAAATTAGAGCAAAATTGGTCCAAAATTGAGTGAGGAGAAGCATTTTATTGATTTCCACAAAATCCAAAATGGCGGACATTCTATTCCGGCGAACATGACGTCATGGGGTGCATTTGATTTGACTAGGCCCAAGGATTGTAGGGATACCAAGTTTTTGAAAATCTGACTAAGGGTTCAAAAGTTACAAGCAGAAATGTCCCTCAAATTTTGACCTGTTGGTGGCGCTAGAGGGTTTGAGCTGGGGCCCTGTAATTTTTTGTGGGGAATCCTGGGACAGACTAGAATACATGTGAAAAGTTTGAAAATAATTCTATGAAGGGTTCCCGAGATATGAGCTCACTTCCTGTTTGGCAACTGTTAAGACGCGTTTGATTGGCTATCACGACAAAACGATAAGAGATATAAAAAAACCGGGTAAGTTTCTGATGAGGCTCAGTCCAAAGATGCTATGTACCAAATTAGAGCAAAATTGGTCCAAAATTGAGGGAGGAGAAGCATTTTGAATGTTTTTCATAAAATTCAAAATGGCGGAAAATCTTACCCGCGGAAAATGACGTCACAGAATGCGTTGGATTCGTCTTGCCCCAAGGAGTCCAGGGAGGCCAAGTTTTAGAAAATCGGACGTACGGTTCAAAACTTACAAGCCGAAATGTACCTGCAACTTTGACCTGCTGGTGGCGCTAGAGGGTTGGGGGTGGGGACGTAAAATTTGTTGAAGGGCATCATGAGACTGTCTAGAATGTGGGTGCACACCATTTGTTGTGGAAATTACAAGTTAAGTTGTAGAAACAGAAGAATTTTATTGATTTTCACAAAATCCAAGATGGCGGACATTCTATTCCGGCAGACATGACGTCATAGGATGCGTTGGATCAGTCTTCGCCCAAGGATCCCAGGGATACCAAATTTTTGAAAATCGGACTTACGGTTCAAAAGTTACAAGCAGAAATGTCCCTAAAATTTTGACCTGTTGGTGGCGCTAGAGGGTTTGAGGTGGGGACCTGTAATTTTTTGTGGGGAATCCTGGGAAGGACACGAACATCTGTGAAAAGTTTGAAAATAATCCTATAAACGGTTCCCGAGATATGAGCTCACTTCCTGTTTGGCGACTTTTCAGACACGTTTGATTGGCTGTCACGACAAAACGATAAGAGATATCAAAAAACCGGGTACGTCCCTGATGAGGCTCAGTCCAAAGATGCTATGTACCAAATTTGAGCAAAATTGGTCCAAAATTGAGGGAGGAGAAGCATTTTGAGTGTTTTTCATAAAATTCAAAATGGCGGAAAATCTACCCTGACGGAAAATGACGTCATAGGGTGCGTTGGATTCGGCTTGGCCCAAGGAGTCCAGGGATACCAAGTTTTTGAAAATTGGACATACGGTTCAAAAGTTACACGCAGAAATGTACCTGAAAATTCCTGCAACTTTGAGCTGCTGGTGGCGCTAGAGGGTTGGGGGTGGGGGCCTATAAATTGCTGTGGGTAATGAGGAGACTGGCTGGAATGTGCATGCCAAATTTCACAACTTTTTACCAGACGGTTCTAGGGGTTGCCATAGACTCCCAGAGGCGGAAGAATAATGTATAATAATAATAAATATAGCTGCAAGCAGCAATGTGGGGCCAAGCAGCGACCCAGCCTAATTCGATGAGATGCGTTGGATCGGTCTTCGCCCGAGGATCCCAGGGATACCAAGTTTCTGAAAATCGGACTTACGGTTTAAAAGTTACAAGCAGAAATGTCCCTCAAATTTTGACCCGTTGGTGGCGCTAGAGGATTTGAGATGAGGCCCTGTCATTTTTTGTGTGGAATCCTGGGACAGACTAGAATACGTGTGAAAAGTTTGAAAATAATCCTATGAAGGGATCCCGAGATATGAGCTCACTTCCTGTTTGGCGACTTTTAGGACGCGTTTGATTGGCTCTTACGACAAAACGATAAGAGATATCAAAACATCCAGGCATGTTTCTGATGAGGCTCAGTCCAAAGATGCTCTGTACCAAATTAGAGCAAAATTGGTCCAAAATTGAGTGAGGAGAAGCATTTTGAGTGTTTTCATAAAATTCAAAATGGCGGACATTCTATTCCGGCGGACATGACGTCATGGGGTGCATTTGATTCGACTTGGCCCAAGGATCCCAGGGATACCAAGTTTTTGAAAATCTGACTAACGGTTCAAAAGTTACAAGCAGAAATGTCCCTCAAATTTTGACCTGTTGGTGGCGCTAGAGGGTTTGAGCTGGGGCCCTGTAATTTTTTGTGGGGAATCCTGGGACAGACTAGAATACATGTGAAAAGTTTGAAAATAATTCTATGAAGGGTTCCCGAGATATGAGCTCACTTCCTGTTTGGCAACTGTTAAGACGCGTTTGATTGGCTATCACGACAAAACGATAAGAGATATCAAAAAAGCGGGTAAGTTTCTGATGAGGCTCCGTCCAAAGATGCTATGTACCAAATTAGAGCAAAATTGGTCCAAAATTGAGGGAGGAGAAGCATTTTGAATGTTTTTCATAAAATTCAAAATGGCGGAAAATCTTACCCGCGGAAAATGACGTCACAGAATGCGTTGGATTCGTCTTGCCCCAAGGAGTCCAGGGAGGCCAAGTTTTAGAAAATCGGACGTACGGTTCAAAACTTACAAGCCGAAATGTACCTGCAACTTTGACCTGCTGGTGGCGCTAGAGGGTTGGGGGTGGGGACGTAAAATTTGTTGAAGGGCATCATGAGACTGTCTAGAATCTGGGTGCACACCATTTGTTGTGGAAATTACAAGTTAAGTTGTAGAAACAGAAGAATTTTATTGATTTTCACAAAATCCAAGATGGCGGACATTCTATTCCGGCAGACATGACGTCATAGGATGCGTTGGATCAGTCTTCGCCCAAGGATCCCAGGGATACCAAATTTTTGAAAATCGGACTTACGGTTCAAAAGTTACAAGCAGAAATGTCCCTAAAATTTTGACCTGTTGGTGGCGCTAGAGGGTTTGAGGTGGGGACCTGTAATTTTTTGTGGGGAATCCTGGGAAGGACACGAACATCTGTGAAAAGTTTGAAAATAATCCTATAAACGGTTCCCGAGATATGAGCTCACTTCCTGTTTGGCGACTTTTCGGACACGTTTGATTGGCTGTCACGACAAAACGATAAGAGATATCAAAAAACCGGGTACGTCCCTGATGAGGCTCAGTCCAAAGATGCTATGTACCAAATTTGAGCAAAATTGGTCCAAAATTGAGGGAGGAGAAGCATTTTGAGTGTTTTTCATAAAATTCAAAATGGCGGAAAATCTACCCTGACGGAAAATGACGTCATAGGGTGCGTTGGATTCGGCTTGGCCCAAGGAGTCCAGGGATACCAAGTTTTTGAAAATTGGACATACGGTTCAAAAGTTACACGCAGAAATGTACCTGAAAATTCCTGCAACTTTGAGCTGCTGGTGGCGCTAGAGGGTTGGGGGTGGGGGCCTATAAATTGCTGTGGGTAATGAGGAGAGTGGCTGGAATGTGCATGCCAAATTTCACAACTTTTTACCAGACGGTTCTAGGGGTTGCCATAGACTCCCAGAGGCGGAAGAATAATGTATAATAATAATAATAATAATAAGAATCAATAGAAACACTATAGGTGCCTTGCAGCTACCGCTGCCTGGCCCCAAATATAGCTGCAAGCAGCAATGTGGGGCCAAGCAGCGACCCAGCCTAATTTGATGAGATGCGTTGGATCGGTGTTTGCCCGAGGATCCCAGGGATACCAAGTTTCTGAAAATCTGACTTACGGTTTAAAAGTTACAAGCAGAAATGTCCCTCAAATTTTGACCCGTTGGTGGCGCTAGAGGATTTGAGCTGAGGCCCTGTAATTTTTTGTGAGGAATCCTGGCACAGACTAGAATAAGTCTGAAAAGTTTGAAAATAATCCTATGAAGGGTTCCCGAGATATGAGCTCACTTCCTGTTTGGCGACTTTTAGGACGCGTTTGATTGGCTCTCACGACAAAACGATAAGAGATATCAAAACTCCAGGCAAGTTTCTGATGAGGCTCAGTCCAAAGATGCTCTGTACCAAATTAGAGCAAAATTGGTCCAAAATTGAGTGAGGAGAAGCATTTTGAGTGTTTTTCATAAAATTCAAAATGGCGGACATTCTATTCCGGCTGACATGACGTCATGGTGTGCATTTGATTCGACTTGGCCCAGGGATCCCCGGGATACCAAGTTTTTGAAAATCTGACTTACGGGTCAAAAGTTACAAGCAGTAATGTCCCTCAAATTTTGACCTGTTGGTGGCGCTAGAGGGTTTGAGCTGGGGCCCTGTAATTTTTTGTGGGGAATCCTGGGACAGACTAGAATATGTGTGAAAGTTTGAAAATAATCGTATGAAGGGTTCCCGAGATATGAGCTCACTTCCTGTTTGGCGACTTTTAGGACGCGTTTGATTGGCTGTCACGTCAAAACGATAAGAGATATCAAAAAACCGGGTACGTCTCTGATGAGGCTCAGTGCAAAGATGCTATGGACCAAATTTGAGCAAAATTGCTCCAAAATTGAGGGAGGAGAAGCATTTTGAATGTTTTTCATAAAATTCAAAATGGCGGAAAATCTTACCCGCCGAAAATTACGTCACAGAATGCGTTGGATTCGTCTTGCCCCAAGGAGTCCAGGGAGGCCAAGTTTTAGAAAATCGGACGTACGGTTCAAAACTTACAAGCCGAAATGTACCTGCAACTTTGACCTGCTGGTGGCGCTAGAGGGTTGGGGGTGGGGACGTAAAATTTGTTGAAGGGCATCATGAGACTGTCTAGAATGTGGGTGCACACCATTTGTTGTGGAAATTACAAGTTAAGTTGTAGAAACAGAAGAATTTTATTGATTTTCACAAAATCCAAGATGGCGGACATTCTATTCCGGCAGACATGACGTCATAGGATGCGTTGGATCAGTCTTCGCCCAAGGATCCCAGGGATACCAAATTTTTGAAAATCGGACTTACGGTTCAAAAGTTACAAGAAGAAATGTCCCTAAAATTTTGACCTGTTGGTGGCGCTAGAGGGTTTGAGATGGGGACCTGTAATTTTTTGTGGGGAATCCTGGGAAGGACACGGACATCTGTGAAAAGTTTGAAAATAATCCTATAAACGGTTCCCGAGATATGAGCTCACTTCCTGTTTGGCGACTTTTCAGACACGTTTGATTGGCTGTCACGTCAAAACGATAAGAGATATCAAAAAACCGGGTACGTCCCTGATGAGGCTCAGTCCAAAGATGCTATGGACCAAATTTGAGCAAAATTGGTCCAAAATTGAGGGAGGAGAAGCATTTTGAGTGTTTTTCATAAAATTCAAAATGGCGGAAAATCTACCCTGACGGAAAATGACGTCACAGGGTGCGTTGGATTCGGCTTGGCCCAAGGAGTCCAGGGATACCAAGTTTTTGAAAATTGGACATACGGTTCAAAAGTTACACGCAGAAATGTACCTGAAAATTCCTGCAACTTTGAGCTGCTGGTGGCGCTAGAGGGTTGGGGGTGGGGGCCTATAAATTGCTGTGGGTAATGAGGAGACTGGCTGGAATGTGCATGCCAAATTTCACAACTTTTTACCAGACGGTTCTAGGGGTTGCCATAGACTCCCTATGGCGGAAGAATATTGTTTAATAATAATAATAGGAATCAATAGAAACACTATAGGTGCCTTGCAGCTACCGCTGCCTGGCCCCAAATATAGCTGCAAGCAGCAATGTGGGGCCAAGCAGCGACCCAGCCTAATTCGATGAGATGCGTTGGATCAGTCTTCGCCCGAGGATCCCAGGGATACCAAGTTTCTGAAAATCGGACTTCCGGTTTAAAAGTTACAAGTAGAAATGTCCCTCAAATTTTGACCTGTTGGTGGCGCTAGAGGATTTGAGCTGAGGCCCTGTCATTTTTTGTGTGGAATCCTGGGACAGACTAGAATACGTGTGAAAAGTTTGAAAATAATCCTATGAAGGGTTCCCGAGATATGAGCTCACTTCCTGTTTGGCGACTTTTAGGACGCGTTTGATTGGCTCTCACGACAAAACGATAAGAGATATCAAAACTCCAGGCAAGTTTGTGATGAGGCTCAGTCCAAAGATGCTCTGTACCAAATTAGAGCAAAATTGGTCCAAAATTGAGTGAGGAGAAGCATTTTGAGTGTTTTTCATAAAATTCAAAATGGCGGACATTCTATTCCGGCTGACATGACGTCATGGTGTGCATTTGATTCGACTTGGCCCAGGGATCCCCGGGATACCAAGTTTTTGAAAATCTGACTTACGGTTCAAAAGTTACAAGCAGAAATGTCCCTCAAATTTTGACCTGTTGGTGGCGCTAGAGGGTTTGAGCTGGGGCCCTGTAATTTTTTGTGGGGAATCCTGGGACAGACTAGAATATGTGTGAAAGTTTGAAAATAATCGTATGAAGGGTTCCCGAGATATGAGCTCACTTCCTGTTTGGCGACTTTTAGGACGCGTTTGATTGGCTGTCATGACAAAACGATAAGAGATATCAAAAAACCGGGTAAGTTTCTGATGAGGCTCAGTCCAAAGATGCTATGGACCAAATTTGAGCAAAATTGGTCCAAAATTGAGGGAGGAGAAGCATTTTGAATGTTTTTCATAAAATTCAAAATGGCGGAAAATCTTACCCGCGGAAAATGACGTCACAGAATGCGTTGGATTCGTCTTGCCCCAAGGAGTCCAGGGAGGCCAAGTTTTAGAAAATCGGACGTACGGTTCAAAACTTACAAGCCGAAATGTACCTGCAACTTTGACCTGCTGGTGGCGCTAGAGGGTTGGGGGTGGGGACGTAAAATTTGTTGAAGGGCATCATGAGACTGTCTAGAATGTGGGTGCACACCATTTGTTGTGGAAATTACAAGTTAAGTTGTAGAAACAGAAGAATTTTATTGATTTTCACAAAATCCAAGATGGCGGACATTCTATTCCGGCAGACATGACGTCATAGGATGCGTTGGATCAGTCTTCGCCCAAGGATCCCAGGGATACCAAATTTTTGAAAATCGGACTTACGGTTCAAAAGTTACAAGCAGAAATGTCCCTAAAATTTTGACCTGTTGGTGGCGCTAGAGGGTTTGAGGTGGGGACCTGTAATTTTTTGTGAGGAATCCTGGGAAGGACACGAACATCTGTGAAAAGTTTGAAAATAATCCTATAAACAGTTCCCGAGATATGAGCTCACTTCCTATTTGGCGACTTTTCGGACATGTTTGATTGGCTGTCACGACAAAACGATAAGAGATATCAAAAAACCGGGTACGTCTCTGATGAGGCTCAGTCCAAAGATGCTATGGACCAAATTTGAGCAAATTTGGTCAAAAATTGAGGGAGGAGAAGCATTTTGAGTGTTTTTCATAAAATTCAAAATGGCGGAAAATCTACCCTGACGCAAAATGACGTCACAGGGTGCGTTGGATTCGACTTGGCCCAAGGAGTCCAGGGATACCAAGTTTTTGAAAATTGGACATACGGTTCAAAAGTTACACGCAGAAATGTACCTGAAAATTCCTGCAAATTTGACCTGCTGGTGGCGCTAGAGGGTTGGGGGTGGGGACCTATAAATTGCTGTGGGTAATGAGGAGAGTGGCTGGAATGTGCATGCCAAATTTCACAACTTTTTACCAGACGGTTCTAGGGGTTGCCATAGACTCCCATTGGCGGAAGAATATTGTATAAATATAGCTGCAAGCAGCAATGTGGGGCCAAGCAGCGACCCAGCCTAATTTGATGAGATGCGTTGGATCGGTGTTTGCCCGAGGATCCCAGGGATACCAAGTTTTTCAAAATCGGACTTACGGTTCAAAAGTTACAAGCAGAAATGTCCCTCAAATTTTGACCTGTTGATGGCGCTAGAGAGTTTGAGGTGGGGCCCTGTAATTTTTTGTGTGGAATCCTGGGACAGACTAGAATAAGTCTGAAAAGTTTGAAAATAATCCTATGAAGGGATCCCGAGATATGAGCTCACTTCCTGTTTGGCGACTTTTAGGATGCGTTTGATTGGCTGTCACTACAAAACGATAAGAGATATCAAAGCTCCAGGCAAGTTTCTGATGAGGCTCAGTCCAAAGATGCTATGTACCAAATTAGAGCAAAATTGGTCCAAAATTGAGTGAGGAGAAGCATTTTATTGATTTCCACAAAATCCAAAATGGCGGACATTCTATTCCGGTGAACATGACGTCATGGGGTGCATTTGATTTGACTAGGCCCAAGGATTGTAGGGATACCAAGTTTTTGAAAATCTGACTTACGGTTCAAAAGTTACAAGCAGAAATGTCCCTCAAATTTTGACCTGTTGGTGGCGCTAGAGGGTTTGAGCTGGGGCCCTGTAATTTTTTGTGGGGAATCCTGGGACAGACTAGAATACATGTGAAAAGTTTGAAAATAATTCTATGAAGGGTTCCCGAGATATGAGCTCACTTCCTGTTTGGCAACTGTTAAGACGCGTTTGATTGGCTGTTACGACAAAACGATAAGAGATATCAAAACTCCAGGCAAGTTTCTGATGAGGCTCAGTCCAAAGATGCTATGTACCAAATTTGAGCAAAATTGGTCCAAAATTGAGGGAGGAGAAGCATTTTGAGTGTTTTTCATAAAATTCAAAATGGCGGAAAATCTTACCAGCGGAAAATGACGTCACAGAATGCGTTAGATTCGTCTTGCCCCAAGGAGTCCAGGGAGGCCAAGTTTTAGAAAATCGGACGTACAGTTCAAAACTTACAAGCCGAAATGTACCTGCAACTTTCACCTGCTGGTGGCACTAGAGGGTTGGGGGTGGGGACGTAAAATTTGTTGAAGGGCATCATGAGACTGTCTAGAATGTGGGTGCACACCATTTGTTGTGGAAATTACAAGTTAAGTTGTAGAAACAGAAGAATTTTATTGATTTTCACAAAATCCAAGATGGCGGACATTCTATTCCGGCAGACATGACGTCATAGGATGCGTTGGATCAGTCTTCGCCCAAGGATCCCAGGGATACCAAATTTTTGAAAATCGGACTTACGGTTCAAAAGTTACAAGCAGAAATGTCCCTAAAATTTTGACCTGTTGGTGGCGCTAGAGGGTTTGAGGTGGGGACCTGTAATTTTTTGTGGGGAATCCTGGGAAGGACACGAACATCTGTGAAAAGTTTGAAAATAATCCTATAAACGGTTCCCGAGATATGAGCTCACTTCCTGTTTGGCGACTTTTCGGACACGTTTGATTGGCTGTCACGACAAAACGATAAGAGATATCAAAAAACCGGGTACGTCCCTGATGAGGCTCAGTCCAAAGATGCTATGGACCAAATTTGAGCAAAATGGGACAAAAATTGAGGGAGGAGAAGCATTTTGAGTGTTTTTCATAAAATTCAAAATGGCGGAAAATCTACCCTGACGGAAAATGACGTCACAGGGTGCGTTGGATTCGGCTTGGCCCAAGGAGTCCAGGGATACCAAGTTTTTGAAAATTGGACATACGGTTCAAAAGTTACACGCAGAAATGTACCTGAAAATTCCTGCAACTTTGAGCTGCTGGTGGCGCTAGAGGGTTGGGGGTGGGGGCCTATAAATTGCTGTGGGTAATGAGGAGACTGGCTGGAATGTGCATGCCAAATTTCACAACTTTTTACCAGACGGTTCTAGGGGTTGCCATAGACTCCCAGAGGCGGAAGAATAATGTATAATAATAATAATAAATATAGCTGCAAGCAGCAATGTGGGGCCAAGCAGCGACCCGGCCTAATTTGATGAGATGCGTTGGATCGGTCTTCGCTCGAGGATCCCAGGGATACCAAGTTTTTGAAAATCTGACTAACGGTTCAAAAGTTACAAGCATAAATCTCCCTCAAATTTTGACCTGTTGCTGGCGCTAAGGGGTTTGAGCTGGGGCCCTGTCATTTTTTGTGGGGAATCAAAGGTATAGGTACAATTGGTATACTTGCATATACAAAGAATTTATTTTCAGTCTCAATGTTGGTTTAGGCATAGCTCTCAAAAACAATAGACAATAGTACTTCCAGTGGTCAAGTAGATGCACCAAAACAAGACAATAGACAGTATAGTTTACATAGGCCTATAAAAGCCAAGATGTAGTGCAAAAAATATGTAGGCCTAATCAAAACATTGTTTATAAATCTAAGAATTTTACCAACAAAGTAATGAAAGTGAATAAAAGTAATCAAAAACAAATTAGTTATAATCATTGAAATAGTTACACTACAATTACATTTTAAACAAGGTAATTTGTAACTAACCAATTCCACTTTTAAAGTAACTTTCACAACACTTCTAGAAACAAATATTAAAACTAGATGGCATGACTGCAGTCAAACAGATGGTACTTGAGACAGATGAGATAGTGGAGCAGGGCATCCGAGTAAATCCATGGGGCCTGGAGACAGAGAGAGACAGAGACAGAGAGAAAAGAGGCAGCATGGTGAATGCAAAACTTCAGGGAGGGTGCTTCAAAAGAAGGCCAAAACATCCAGTAAAGAATGTTTCTCACTAATCTTTGTTGGGGACTGACCTCTCACCCTCATGCTCTCCAACGTCCATCTACACTGGACCAGTCTCTCGCCCCCATGTTCTCCAACATCCATCTAGGCTGGACCACTGTTGCTCAGGTTGCCAGTCGCGATCCATCTGTTGAGCCATTGAGCCACCTGCGTTTAGGTCTATAGACAAGGGAAGGCGAGTTTAATTGTATAGTGCATTTCATACACAGAGGCAGGTCTGTGTGCTTCACAAAAAAGCACAACAATAAACAGCAGATGAAGAGTTTAAAAACAAAAAGTGTAAAGTAGGGGAAAATAAAAGAAAGCATCTGTGTTTAATATTGTCTCAAGTTTTCATATAAAACTAATCACTGTTCAATGTCCCCCTCACCTGGTCAGGTTGTCAGTTGTGACACTCCCCCAAGGACCTCCTCTCTGTGTCTGGTCTCCCTCTGGGAAGTGCTGACAATGTTCTCCACAGGCACCTGTGACCTCCCATCCAACAAAAGGCCAGTCGCGATCTACCCATTGAGCCATTAAGTTGCCCGCGTTTAGGTCTATAGACAAAAACAAAAATCAAAAGTTAGTCATTAAAAGAAAGCATCTGTGTTCAGTATTGTCTTAAGTTTTGATATAAAACTCACTGTTCACCGTCTCCCTGACCTGGTCACGTCAGGTTGTCAGTTGTGATGCTGCCCCCACAGGACCTCCTCTCTGTCTGTCACATCAACAAACAAATATTAATAAAATAAAACTATGTGGTATGACTGCAATCAGACACGTGGTAGTGGAGCAGGGTAATCATGTAAATCCATATTGCACCAGTAATACTGCAAAATGTCTGCATGCCCCAGTCATAGGGCCTGGGCGGTGGGAAAAAAGAGAGAGAGAAACAGAGGGAGAGAGAGAGACACAGAGAGAGATACAGAGACAGAGAGAGAGATACAGAGACACAGAGAGAGATACAGAGACACAGAGAGACTCCAGGGAGGGTGCTCTGAAAGAAGGCAACAACATCTAGAAAAGAATGTTTCTCACTAATCTTTGTTGGGGACTGACCTCTCACACCCATGTTCTCCAACATCCATCTAGGCTGGACCACTGTCTCTCGCCCCCATGCTCTCCAACATCCATCTAGGCTGGACCACTGTTGCTCAGGTTGCCAGTCGCGATCCATCTGTTGAGCCATTGAGCCACCTGCGTTTAGGTCTATAGACAAGGGAAGGCGAGTTTAATTGTATAGTGCATTTCATACACAGAGGCAGGTCTGTGTGCTTCACAAAAAAGCACAACAATAAACAGCAGATGAAGAGTTTAAAAACAAAAAGTGTAAAGTAGGGGAAAATAAAAGAAAGCATCTGTGTTTAATATTGTCTCAAGTTTTCATATAAAACTAATCACTGTTCAATGTCCCCCTCACCTGGTCAGGTTGTCAGTTGTGACACTCCAAGGACCTCCTCTCTGTGTCTGGTCTCCCTCTGGGAAGTGCTGACAATGTTCTCCACAGGCATTTTCTCCTTCTTCTAACTTGTATATTCGAACGCTTATCCACACCATTAGTACGAATCTCTTTCTCATCTCCTCATACTTTGGGCACAATCACCCAAATTGTAGACCCAAAGAATACAGTCACTCCAATACTCATACTTTGTATTGAACATTATTTTTGTTAAAGGTCCCATGGCATGAAATTTTCACTTTGAGGTTTTTGAACGTTAAAGGCAAATTAACGTTTTTTTTACAATCTGAGCCTTCTTTCGGCAATAAAACAAGTAGTTTTACGTCAATTGGAGCAGTATCGCAGAACTTATGTTGAGCCGTTCTGTTCTACTAATGATCCCGTATCCGTTAACATGGTGCTGTATCATTTGCTCGGGGCATTACTTTGCGGTGTCCAAATAACACAAACTTTAGCACTTTTCAAATCATAGAAGCCCGATGTCTTAATGTAAGATTTCGTTTGAAGCAAAAGTGGCCTGTAGTCCGAAATTTAGCCATAGTTTCGAGTAGATGAGGACGCCAGTGCGCATGCGCGGACTGTGCTATCAGCTCCCGGGACCCAAACATGAAACGCAAAGCTGAAAACTATGGATAAATCTCGGATTACAGGCCACTTTTGCTTCAAACGAAATCTTACATTAAGACATCGGGCTTCTATGATTTGAAAAGTGCTAAAGTTTGTGTTATTTGGAGACCGCAAAGTAATGCCCCGAGTACTCAGGCTAACGGATATGCTACAACATAACTTTCACCAAACAGCTCCAAATGACAAGAAAGTGCTATGGGTGAGTCAAACGACTTGTTTTATTACCGAAAGAAGGCTCAGATTGTAAAATAACTTTACTTTTTCTTTAATGTGAGTTTCCCTAGCCTGTTTAGGCCCCCCCCTATGGCTAAAAGTTGCGAAATGTCTAAACTGAGCATTTGCGGTCCTTTTCTGTGTTTGAAAAAAACCCAGCCCAAACGGGCGATTTTGAACAAGGCACCTATGTTACGTCACGACGAAAAATGAAATGCAAATGCAGTTCCACCACCGTCTGGATGTCCACCCCCTGTCTCTGGAAATCACGCCCCCGTCTCTGGAAATCAGGGAGCTACGCAATGCGAAATGCGTTTTTATTTGCCTGGAGGCACGTGCGAGTGTTTCTAGGCTCGCAAGTCCCTTATCCAACCCTCTGGACCTCTGAAATACACTATATTACCAAAAGTATTCGCTCACCCATTCAAATGATCAGAATCAGGTGTCCTAATCACTTGGCCTGGCCACAGGGCTTGGCCCCTTAGTTCCAGTGAAAGAAACTTTAAATGCTTCAGGATACCAAAACATTTTGCACAATTCCATGCTCCCAACCTTGTGGGAACAGTCTGGAGCGGGCCCCTTCCTCTTCCAACATGACTGTGCACCAGTGCACAAAGCAAGGTCCATAAAGACATGGATGACGGAGTTTGGTGTGGATGAACTTGACTGGCCTGCACAGAGTCCTGACCTGAACCCGATAGAACACCTTTGGGATGAATTAGAGCGGAGATTGAGAGCCTGGCCTTCTCGACCAACATCAGTGTGTGACCTCACCAATGTGCTTTTGGAAGAATGGTCAAAAATTCCTATAAACACTCTCCTCAACCTTGTGGACAGTCTTCCCAGAAGAGTTGAAGCTGTAATAGCTGCAAAAGGTGGACCGACATCATATTGAACTCTATGGGTTAGGAATGGGATGGCACTTCAGTTCATAGTATGAGTCAAGGCAGGTGAGCGAATACTTTTGGTAATATAGTGTACCAGTGGTTTAATTTTATTTTCTGTGTAAAGGAGCGGGGGGCCTAAAGCATTTTAGACACTTATCTAGACTCATGAAGCGACTGTTGATTTTGAAGAAGGATTCATTTACAGTATTAGGGAACCATTAAGGAGCCATATAAAAGCATCAAGAAGTACCATGTCATGGGATCTTTAACATTATTTCAAGACATAAATATTCACCAGGAAGACCAATATCACAGTGGGTGTTTCAATGTATGCTGTATATTTGCAGACACAATATTAGCCTGAAGGGGGGGAAAAAAAGACAAACATTGCCACTGCCACACATCATCACTGACTGGCCATATACGTACCTGCTCATCAAGTTCTTTTGATGCACAACAGTTATAGGAGTGAGTCAAACATCACTTTGTGAAAACTAAAGTTGGCACATCTTGAATATACTTACCACATCTTGAATATACTTATCTGCTTATGACATTCCATCAATGCAAAACAATTACTGGAGTGAGATTAATATCGCTTCGTGGAAACTGAAGTATGTTGGCACAACCTCAACAGCAACATCTCCGGCACCTTTATAGTACACATGATCTATCAACGTTCCTTTTTCAGTGGTGGCTGTTTGCACGCATTGACGGTATCCATGCTGATCTAGTAACTTAGCAATTGTAGATGATACAAAGATGTCCTCGTTGAAGTCTCCCATTATGAGTTTCCTACCAGGGTGATTGTCAAGTTCAATGATGACCTGTAACAGCTGTTGTCGAAATGCATCAATCTTGTAAGAGCTTGGCCTGTATAAAACAGCAGCAATCAAATTGACGTTGGGCATCTGAAAATATAGGCATTCCAAATTGCATCGGTTTGGAATTGACACCTGCACATCAATGTCATCAGAATAAAATATGCCAACACCACCTCTTTGTTGTTGTCTCAACCCTGCAAACACTGGATTAGAATCATCATAACAGTTTACTCTTGGATTGTGATTGAAACGGTATCCTGGTAGTTGCAGTTCTTCTCCGCTTTCTGTGTTCAGCCACGTCTCGGTTAAACAAATGCAATCAGCTTTTGTTAATACTTTATGGGCTTGTACATCCTTAATGTGAGCTTTCAAACTCTGTACGTTATGAAGTGCAATGGTACACACAGTGTTTACATTAGCCAAAGTAGACATTCCATAGCTGAACTTTGGCATGCTTTCCAAGGCTGACTGTACTTTCTCGTCACAATATATAGCAGACTCTTTGAAGTCATCAACAATCAGTCCATCAAGACTTTTCACACGACTCAGTGCAACATAGGCTTGACCTGGAGCGAAGATCTTTTTCAGTGATACAAAAGCTCTTTCAACTGTAAGGCCCTGGCATTTGTGGACGGTCACAGACCATGCTAAATTAACTGGAAGTTGCCTTCGCACACCACCTGCATTGGTCACTTGGTCCTCTTGTATTTCCACTACTGTTGAACGTTCAACACTTTTCGACTTTGATCTCTGAATCTTGCCAACATTAGGATCTTCAAACTCAATGTGAATGGCTGCAGGAACATCACCGTCATCTTGACCTCTGATGATTTTCACAACTGTACCACATGCTCCGTTCACAAGGCCGTCAGACACGTCTAGGTTTTTCTTCAGCATGACCCTTGCTCCAATACCCAATTGAACACATTTAGGTAAACAGGAATTGAACACTTTAGTGTGGAAGCCAGTCATCTTTTCCATTCTTCCAGTTTTGGGATTTCGCAGAAAATCTTGAGCTAGGATTTTTACTGTATCTGGACACGTCTCGTGCAATTTCTTCACATTATATTCCTGCACCTCTGCATTTGTGGCATAGATGTGAAGGTCAGTGGAGTCTGCTCCAGTTTCACACTGCTTTAGTCTGAGAACATCTTCCATTTTGAGTGTTTCATTTTTTTTACGGACTCTGAGGCGATTTAGTATTTCAGCAAATGATGATTCACCCTGTCTGATGACTGTGGTCAGCTCAGCAAGTTCAAAGTTGTTCTCCCACAGGTTGGGTCCATTATTGTCTGCATAAAGAGCCTTGCCTTTCACTGGTCTCAATTGGTAAAAGTCACCCACACAGATAAGAGAAACATTGCCAAAGAGAGAATAATCACCAGTTTGTTTTATTTGACGTAATCTACCATGAATGTAGGCCAAAAGGCGGTGATCGACCATAGAGACTTCATCTACAATCAGCACTTGCAAGCTCCCCATTTTACTTCGTAAAGAATTGACTTTCTCATCGCTCAGAGGCTGATAGGGCAGTTGGACATTTGCACCTATTGAGAATGTGTGGTGAATTGTTGCAGCGCCGATGTTGTATGCAGCTACACCTGTGGGTGCGGTTAGAAGCACAGTGAGATCCTCTGGACTTTCAGCAATCTGTGACAACAACCTTGTACATTCATAATGAATGGCTTTAATCAGATGGCTTTTACCTGTTCCTGCTCCACCGGTAATGAATAATCGTAATGGTTCAGGATTTTGTCCAAAAAGTTTCTGCAAACACCACTGGCGAACGGCATAGAAGATAGCAGACTGTTCCTCGTTTAATGACCGTAATAAAACCAATGCATCTTGTCGAGGCATAGTCACATGATTAGTCTCCATTGAGCATGCAGTCTGTGGGTTGGCTGTCAGGTCAGGCATAAGTTCTGCAACGTCATCGTCATCTTCCTCATCTACAACTTTGTCTTTTCTCTGCTCCAAACAACAAAGACGCTCTTGCTCTGCTTGTGGTGCAATTCTGGACCAGGCACATTGTAAGTCTGGGTTGGTTTCGAGCAACTGCTTAGCTCTGTCAATCTCATCACTCTCTTTTTCAAATAGAGCTCTGTTGTAATCCACAATCGACTTTACCGTTTGAACTTTGCCACCACATCTAACTGCTCCGCTGTTGTAAAAATCTTCATACGTTTCATACGGGGGAGGTTTAAGATGGCAGACTTCGTAGTGAGGCAAAAACAGCTGCAGTAAAGAATGGAAGTATTTTTCTGGGTCTCTGGTGGGAGAAAATCTGGGATACCGCACAACAGCAGGCTGCGTTCGGGTCCTCCGTTTCACAAAGCCACAGTTATTGGTGAGCTCTATTATGTCGTGTTTATCTCGTTCTGCTGGAACCTGAGACTTTGGAAGAACCCTGTACTCGGAACAAAAACTTGCTAAGCACAAATCTTCAAACTCTTCCGATTGAGGTCTGTTCTTATATCTCTCAACAATATTGGTCATCCAAATGCTGGTACTGTCTTCACACTGTTGCCGAGCTTTAGCTTGGAGCACGTGCAAAGGTAAACTCATTCTTAGAGGATTTTCGCCAACGGGAATGAACTGCACATCACGGGAGCATTCTTTCAAGTGCATATGTGTTAAGCGATAGACTGCCTCTTGAGCTGAGACCTCCCTGTTGTGTAGGTATACGCTTCCGAGCTGCTTGAACGCCGCTTTTGCATCCAGATTGCCATTCACTGCCTCGTTTTGAGTACGTTGCAACAACAGACCCATTTCCTGCTCTGCCTTTGTGATGTATGACAGTATATACACAACAACAGAATATGCATCTGTGACATACTGAATGTCCATATTGCCTTGCCAAGCACGAAGCAAGTCTTTGTTGTACTGGTTCACCCAAATGTCTGCAGGACTTCGCATTAGGACAATGCTGTTCTTTGTGGAGCATATACTGTAAGCCTGTTCAAACACACTTTGATCTATCCCCAGAGAGTCAAAGAAAGCATCAGTTGTGTTGAAATTAAAATCAGGTCTAGTTAATGCAGATCTCACTTCCTTCATGACTGCATTGGCACGTTTAATTTCATCGCTGTCATTCGACTCATCTGAATCGACTCTTGAGATGAAAGTGCGGTTTGATGGTGGTCGTGGGAAATGGAACCTGCACACAGTGTTCTTCTTGCGGCACGTTTTGGAATGTCTCTTGCTGTGCTTTTGAACACTGTCCACCGTCTCAAAAAGCTCTTTATCGGTTTCTGGTGGAAGTTGACATGTGATGTATCGGTCAATGAACTCTGCCACTTGTGCATCACTGTCTCTGTCAATCTTTGGAGCATTTTCAACCCAGAAAAGGCAGTGGACATGAGGAGAACCACGTTGTTGAAATTCAACACGATAAAAGTAGTCCTTTATCTTACCTATAGGTGCAGCTGGTGACAAAATTACATCTCGAAGAAATGAATGCCAGCGGTGATCAAATATCCGTGCTGCTGTAACAGGGTTTCTGCGTATGAGCCCACATTTATCTGACCAGTCAAGATCATCAACAGGTGTTTGCTTTCCTTCCAGTCTTTGAATGGAGTTCAACATCTCAGGCCATCTCAAATCAGCAGAACTAAACGATGCAAAGAACGTGGGTATGGAGAGTTGTCTTATCATGGCAAATAAATCTTTCTGTACAGCCATCCAGTATGGAGGTGTGCCACGAATACCACGTAGAAACTTGTATCCTTCATCATTCCGCAACATCTGACTGAGTGAGTTAGAGTTTAATAACATGTCTGGAGATACATCTTGCGAGGAATCTCCTTTGCGCAATGCCACTGACACACTAGACACAACTTGATGTACCTCTGACATGTATTGGGCATAGAAAATGAAATCTGTGTTGCGTGCAAAACGTCCATCAGCATTCAGAATGCGCGTATTCAGGTATCGTGACAATGTTATTTTTGACTCTCTTTCATCATGGAATGTAGGTCCACCCAAAGGATATAGGACAGGAAAACATTTTGCCTCGTTGGTTTTGTCGGACAGCAATCTAACTGGACTATTGCCTTCAGCAGGTGCCATGTTCAGTATGTGCTGAAAATTTTGATCAAGAATTTCTGCACCGATATCAACAGGTTGTAATGAGGTGTCTGACACAAGCCCAGGCTGGTCTTTTATGTAGGTCAAATCTTCTTCTGCTTGTTGTTCTTCTGCATTTTCATTGTCACTGTTATCAGCTGTTTCCTGTTCGGCATTGTCAACTTCATATGCATCATTGCCATCCAGAGGGTTTAACCATTCATCATTCAAAGTAACATCATCATACCACTTATTGTTTTCCATCAAATACCTTAGTGCATTTCTGACACGGTCGGTGTGGACATAGAGGTATTCATAGTGCGCTTTGTAAGAAAGTTTCCGTTTGAGCTTGACTCGTATCATCTTGTCATCCACTTCGTTTCTTGGAAGTATATTTGTTACAGTTGTAGAATTAATAGGAACACTGACACATGGACCGTGGCATGCCCTTTGACGACCTCTTGGCAAACACAAAAGTTTCATGAAGGGAATATGACGTGCAATAAGATGTTGTTCCAAGGAATTCAAACATTTCAGTTCTGCTGGAATTTCATTCAAATGCATATCGTTTGTAACACTCTGTTCAGGAAGTTTACCACCAAGAATTTTTTGATTACAGGTGTGGCAAATCCAGAGTTTGCTTGAGGGACTCTCAGCCATACAACATTCCTTTTGACACTCAGAATTGCACACGTGTAAATACTGAAAAGTTATACATCTTTTAGCCAGGGAAGCAACATCAGCTCCTTTACTGCCATAGTATTCTGGTTTACATTCAAGAACCTGCTTTCTGAAGAGCAATCTATGACAGACTGAGCATACATATTCAGGACCTCGGCTGACATTCTGGCGAAAATGAGCAATGGCACAATGAATGGCTTGTCGGTTTTTCTGTGCTGCATTTCTTCTCTCCACATTTCTCTGAACTTTTAGTAGACGTATGCCTTCTCTTTCTAGGTACTTCCTCTTGTTGCACTGCTTAATCTTGTTCTGAAAGCATTTGTCTTTGTGGTATTTCATTTTAGAGTATTTACGGACGACATTCTGAAAGTGTGCATTTGTGTGATATTTCATTGTAGAGTATTTACGGACGACATTCTGAAAGTGTGCATTTGTGTGATATTTCATTATAGAGTATTTACGGACAACATTCCGAAAGTGTGCATTTGTGTGATATTTCATTCTAGAGTATTTACGGACGACATTCTGAAAGTGTGCATTTGTGTGATATTTCATTCTAGAGTATTTGAGACGATTTGCTCGAAAAGATTTATCATTTTTATATTTCCTTTGATCACGTGCAAGCAAATATTTGTGAAACACTGGGTTTGTACGATAATTCTTCAAGAAACGGTTATGGGAATCCTGACACTTTTTCTGCTTAACAGTCTCAATTGTGTTGTACTTCTCTTGAAGACATGCAAGCTTTCTTCGTTTGAAACTGCTGTCGTTGTCATACCGTTCTTTATCTTTTTCTGCCTTTCTTCGCTTTCTTGTATTATCCGATTGTTTCAGATTTCTGTTCCGCTGTGATCGGGGGGCTCATTGCTTTCTAAACACATTCCAGCACAAATTCTGTTTCCTGCCTTTTTGACACATATCACCACATCATAATGGTTGCCTGTGTGATTCAAGTAAATGCAACCGGTTCTGCTCGACAAGGGTTCTGAAGGCCTGTGTGCATTCCATCTGCCATTGTTGTAGGTCATGATGTCTAATTGCAAGAAGTCAGCAGCAGCAAAAATGTCAATCTCTGTGACCCATGAGTTGCAGTAAAATATTCTTGATTTGTTGACGTAGTCCTGAACAGATGTGTATTCGTCTCTCAAATACATTTCAAACTTTGAACTGTTTTTTTGGAGGTGTTTAACAACAGCCCTTCTGATTTTTAAATGATTTCCTTCATTTTGACAAATGCTGAAAGCAAGACTACGATAGAAACAGTTGCCATCTGGCTGTATAGTCTGTGTCTTACACGGACAACCCATGTTGTTTAACTCTACTGTTGCATGAGTGGACAACATTTCATTGGGCAGTTGAAGACGTTTGCACAAAGCTTCCTGTTCCTGGCAAGTTAAAGGTTTAAAGCATTGCGGCTGAACTGTCACGTTAGTGATGAGCACATAGTCTGTTGTCTCACTTGGTGTTTCTGTTTGTGCACTACAAGGTCTTGCTTTGCTCTCACTGCTGGTGCTCACCTGTACTGTAGATACTTTGCTACTGGGTGTCCTTTTAGTCAGTTTTGGATTAGCAAAATTCTTACCTTTTAGAACATTGCTTTGAACTGGACTGGTCATGACAGCTGTTGCCTGTTCATTTGCTGATTCCATTGTCACATCAACTCCAGTCATTTCGAATGTTGTGCTCTTTCCAATCGATCTTGCCAACTGAATTATGTACCTGTGAAGACTTTCTACAGAGCTGAAATACACAACACAACTTGCCTTCTGTCGTTTTTGGTTAACAATTCTATTACCATGGGAATCAATCACTGCAAACCATGATCCTTCTTTAACAATTGCACATGTACTTGCAGAAAGGGTCAACAAACATGCATCATTACTCAAAAGGGTGCGTTGTAAAGCTACATCAATTGGCATGACATAATCATTAAGGCCATAGTCATTTTCATCACCAACAACATCTGTGTATGAATCAGCAATGTTAATTGAGAAATCACAATTCCATTCACTGTGTTGTCTTGGTAATTCTGTCACTGTAATGTAGCCCCGATTTGCAACATTGTCTCTTATTTTACCCTGAGCTCTCATTGACCGATATAAACATGTACCTTTAATTAAGACATCATCCAAGTCACAGCGCTGCCATCTTAGCACACTCGTCATTTTGCTCTTCAAAATGGCAGTCAGGCTGATTGCACCGCACTGTCTGTTGCGCACGTCACCAAACTGTGAATGACCTTGATGAAAAGATCCAACCAGGACAGGCTTTGCTGGAAAATCAAAAGAATGACTGGCAGAATTGGTAGCATTGAAACAGACAGTGTCAGAAAGCTCAGAGTCACAGAGTTTAGAGTCACAGAGTAGAGGTTTTGAGGTAGAACGTTTGAGAGGTTGAGAGATTGAGGAGGCTTTCAGAGGTTCAGAGGCTGAATTAGATTGACTTTGTTTGAAAGACTTTGCTTTGCTTTGCTTTGTTCAGACATTTGTTCAGCCAGTTTGTTAGAACCAGTGTTATTAGACACTTGATTAGACACTTGATTAGACACTTGATTAGACAGAGATGCAAGCCGTTTTTTACGAGGCGGCGCACCCTCTTCAGAGGTCTTAATGGTTTCTGCAGACAGCTGGGCCTCTGAAGACAGCTGTCTGCTTGCATTGCGTCTCTCTGCTGCCCGGGAATGCTTGCTTTTACGCGGCATCTGAAGTAAAAAAGAGTTACATGTTATTAGACAATAGCCAATTCATGTATAGCACATTATCACATTCTTAAAAAGTATAACAGAAATAAATGAGTAACAATGTGTTTACATCTCAATTACAATCACTCAAATCTGTTACAATAGTAAATATGGCATAGCAACAGTTATCCAAAGCAACAAAATAAATGGCTCCATCATAAGCCTATAACAGTACAACTATGTCAAGTCGATAATAGATTACACTAGCCGTGTAAACACTTGAGGACAAAATTATTAGCGCCCCCCCCATGAAATTGTAAGTTTTCCCCAAGTTTTTTTTTTATTTCTGTGTGGAAAATGAAATAGTGTAAGCACCCAAAATAAAATTAAAATTATAAAAAAAAATTTTGTTTTGTTGTTGCTCTGCTTAAAAGCACTTTTCAAAACCATCAGTAACCATATTGAACTCCACCTCAACAACTTTAGGCACATCAGACATCAAATGTCTATTAGAGCCGCTAAAATGTTTATGCATTCCATGATTCTATCTCATATCACATACTGTCTAGTTAGACAGTATGTGATATGAGATAGAATCAATCTGGTCTCACATTACTATCACAGCCCTCAAACCTATTCACACTCTGTACAAACGCACCTTAAAGACTCTGGACTGTAAACCCCATTCATACCACTACTGTCCAATACTACAAAAACATAACCTACTCAGCTGGGAAAACATGATAAATATGCTCATCTATGTTTGTTGTACAAAGTCATCCATGGTTTGTCTTCTCCTCCACTCAAACAGTTTATTAACACTCGGACCTCTGAACACAGCAGAACCAGAGGAGCAGCGAGAGGGGACTGTATCATCCCCCTCCGGAAAAGTCTGTTCGGTCAAACTACCTTTTCTGTTAGAGCTGCTCAGTACTGGACTGCCACTCCCACAACCATCAGAAACCTCAACACATACACTTCGTTTAAAGTACAGTTAAAACAATGGCTCATAGACAGAGCTGTCAACATTAAGACATCCACCTCTCGCTGCCCCCTGCTGGACACTGGCCTTTATTATTATTATTATTAAGTGATTAAATGATTGAGTGAGAGTGAATATTTGTAATTGACTGGTTATTGATTGCGGGTTAATGTTTGTAATTCAGTTGTCTTAAGTAATGCACTTTTTAGAATGATGAATTTTAACTGAAGTAATGTACTTTTTAGAATGATGAATTTTAACTTTGTAATGTGATTTTTTGTTAACATCTGTCAAGGGACTACAGATGGAAATTAGCCGTTTGGCTAACTCTGGCATATTTACATGCAAATGTTGATTAATATGTACTGTCCCTGAAATTAACAAATAAATAAAAAATACTTTTAAAACAATGACTATTTTGTAGGGGGGGTAATAATTTTGTCCTCAACTGTATAATTTTGTCCTCAACTGACACTTTTTCCACCCCCGTTGGTACGCTCCTGTGATACACGCTGTTGTGAAAGACCGCGTGAGCACGCACGCACGAACATGTGAGAGCACGCGCACGTGAGAGCACGCACATGTGTGAGAACGCACGCACGCACACGTGAGAGCACGCACATGTGTGAGAACGCACGCACGCACGCACATGTGTGAGCACGCACATGTGGCGCACGCACATGTGGCGCACGGCTCACATGCGGCTCACATGTGAGCTACATGCGCCACGGCGCATGGCTCACATGTGCTCACGCGGTAGATTTTTGATACGAGACGTGTACTTTTGTTTCTGAATACGGGATGGTTCCATTTTTCAAGTAACGGTTGTTGACACTAAACACAACTATACGTATATATACACACCAAAAATCTTTCTCAACGCATATGCACAGAAAAAAAAACACGCGGCTGAAAAAAAAGCGACGGTCCGCTAAAAGGTGCAACTCTTTCATCCCTGGCTTCTTCAACTGGATACTAATCCAAATAAACATGCAAATTTAGTCACACACTACAAGAAACGGTTAGCTATTGCATAGGAACATGTACCACAGCATGCTAAGCTAGCTAGCTGTTGCAATTGTAAAGAGACGTTGAAACTTAAACCGGGCATCAATATTTATTACTTCGTTCATAATTGTACACAACTGCATTTAATATCAATGTCCAATCACTCTATGCACAAAAAAAACCCTCCAAAGCAACTCCACAGAAAGCTCAACTTACCTCTGCACAGTCGAAGCAAAATGATGTCTCTGTCTAAGTAAACAGAGCTTGAAGCAGCCGTGTAACGCCACATGCGAGTCCGCGGTACAATCTAGGCCGTAAGGTGAGCCCCGTTTTCGTTTCAAGTCGCTCCAACCTCTCCAGACCACACAAATTGTAGCTTTCAAAAAAGAACGAATCACGCTAAGCTTACAGCAAAAACTACTCGCCTTGAAATCCTGCCAATTTTTTAGGCTTCATGTGGGACTATATTCTGCAGAGCGGAATGAGAAGTTGACTTCACTAGACTACTAAAGACCTTTGCTTCCCCCTACTGGACATTAAAATACATCACAACTAACTGAGTTTACCGTTTTTTTTAAATTATTTTTTTTAAAACACTCGTTATACCCGGGTTTTTTTTTTTTTTTTTAACGTTTTACACCTTAAAATATAACTATAGTGCTGACTCAGCATAAACCCTCTCTTGCCAGGGGGAGATTCGAACTCACAACCTCCGGGGGGAAAAAATCAATGATTTACCAGTTGAGCTAGCCAGCCACTGTACAGTCAGGCAGATCAGCCGGTAGCTTTCAGCTATTCTCGAATGGCATAGTGTGGTTGTTTGAATAAATTAGCAGTTTTTTTTTATGATAAGTGTTAAAATTGGACTGAATATTCCAATGTCTGGCCACATCATGGCCAGACATTGGAATGGACCAGATTGTTAGAAGTATGCACGTAGTAACCTTCTCCAATGCACCCCAACTTTCATCTGCTGGTGGCGCTAGAGGATTGGGGTTGGGGACCTAAAGTTTCTTGATGGCAATCAAGAAATCTGTCTAGAATATGTCTGTAAACCACTTTTCGAGACAATCCAACTACATTTGTAGAAGGAGAAGCATTTTATTGATTTTCACAAAATCCAAAAGTTATTACAAATAGAAATGTACTTGGATATGAAGAAAGTTGCAAACCAGCCATTATTCTGCCATCTAGTGGTAAAATGCAGTAATACTGCTGAAACCTGGTTTTATTTGTAATCAGCACCCAAAAGAAGTTTTATGTCGCTATACCAACACTTGGTTGAGATACAAGGCCATTTGCTATATCAGTTTCCCCATCAAATTTGATTGATTGACACAGCTGAATGGTTTGACAGACAAAAAAATTACTTCATCAAGTGGATTAGGTATTGTCTGAACATAAAGAACATGAAGTGTCTATTTGCATGTGTGTGTGTGTGTTTGAAATGTAGAAAGGCAGAATGGCTCAACACAAAGTTGGATCTCTCTTCTCTGTATTGCAGCTGAAACATGATTATTTTTTTCCCTAAGCAAACCAGCTCATGAGATATGAGCCAAACCACATTTTGGCTTGTTGTAGCGCCCCCTAGTGGCCAATGTGCACCAAATTTGGTATGGCTAATTCTGTATGAATGGTACATTGCGCACCAAGTTTCATATGAGCTCACTTCCTGTTTTGCGACTTCGCTGCCAAATGGCGTAAATTCGTCTTGGCCCAAGGATTCCAGGTATAACAAGGTCCCGAAAATCGGACGTACAGTTCAAAAGGAACAAGCAGAAATGTACCTGCAACAATGACCTGCTGGTGACGCTAGAGGTTTGGGGGTGGTAACGTACAATTTCTTGAGGGAAATCATGAGACTGGGGTTGGGAGTGTGTGTGTGCAGACCACTTGTCATGGAAAATACAAGTTAAATTGTACAAGCAGAAGCATTTTATTGATTTCCACAAAATCCAAAATGGCGGACATTCTATTCCGGCGAACATGACGTCATGGGGTGCGTTTGATTCGACTTGGCCCAAGGATTGGATTTTTGAAAATCTGACTTACGGTTCAAAAGTTACAAGCAGAAATGCCCCTCAAATTTTGACCTGTTGGTAGCGCTAGAGGGTTTGAGCTGGGGCCCTATAATTTTTTGTAGCCAATCCTGGGACAGACTAGAATACATGTGAAAAGTTTGAAAATAATTCTATGAAGGGTTCTCGAGATATGAGCTGACTTCCTGTTTGACGACTTTTTGGACGCGTTTGATTGGCTGTCACGACAAAACGATAAGAGATATCAAAAAAACGGGTAAATTTCTGATGAGGCTCAGTCCAAAGATGCTGTGTACCAAATTTGAGCAAAATTGGTCAAAAATTGAGGGAAGAGAAGCATTTTGAGTGTTTTTCATAAAATTCAAAATGGCGGAAAATCTTATTGGTGGAAAATGACGTCACAGAATGCGTTGGATTCGTCTTGCCCCAAGGAGTCCAGCGCGGCCAAGTTTTAGAGAATCGGACGTACGGTTCAAAAGTTACAAGCCGAAATGTACCTGCAACTTTGACCTGCTGGTGGCGCTAGAGGGTTGGGGGTGGGGATGTAAAATTTGTTGAAGGGCATCATGAGACTGTCTAGAATGTGGGTGCACACCATATGTTGTGGAAATTACAAGTTAAGTTGTAGAAACAGAAGAATTTTATTGATTTTCACAAAATCCAAGATGGCGGACATTCTATTCCGGCAGACATGACGTCATAGGATGCGTTGGATCAGTCTTCGCCCAAGGATCCCAGGGATACCACATTTTTGAAAATCGGACTTACGGTTCAAAAGTTACAAGCAGAAATGTCCCTAAAATTTTGACCTGTTGGTGGCGCTAGAGGGTTTGCGGTGGGGACCTGTAATTTTTTGTGGGGAATCCTGAGAAGGACACGGACATCTGTGAAAAGTTTGAAAATAATCCTATGAAGGGTTCCCGAGATATGAGCTCACTTCCTGTTTGGCGACTTTTTGGACGCGTTTGATTGGCTGTCACGACAAAACGATAAGAGATATCAAAAAACCGGGTAAATTTCTGATGAGGCTCAGTCCAAAGATGCTATGTACCAAATTTGAGCAAAATTGGTCAAAAATTGAGGGAGGAGAAGCATTTTGAGTGTTTTTCATAAAATTCAAAATGGCGGAAAATCCACCCTGACGGAAAATGACGTCACAGGGTGCGTTGGATTCGGCTTGGCCCAAGGAGTCCAGGGATACCAAGTTTTTGAAAATTGGACATACGGTTCAAAAGTTACACGCAGAAATGTACCTGAAAATTCCTGCAACTTTGAGCTGCTGGTGGCGCTAGAGGGTTGGGGGTGGGGGCCTGTAAATTGCTGTGGGTAATGAGGAGACTGGCTGGAATGTGCATGCCAAATTTCACAACTTTTTACCAGACGGTTCTAGGGGTTGCCATAGACTCCCAGAGGCGGAAGAATATTGTTTAATAATAATAATAGGAATCAATACAATCACTATAGGTGCCTTGCAGCTTAGCGCTGCTTGGCCCCAATAATAATAATAAGAATCAATAAACACTATAGGTGCCTTGTAGTTAGCGCTGCTTGGCCCCAAATATAGCTGCAAGCAGCAATGTGGGGCCAAGCAGCGACCCGGCCTAATTCGATGAGATGCGTTGGATCGGTCTTCGCCCGAGGATCCCAGGGATACCAAGTTTCTGAAAATCGGACTTACGGTTTAAAAGTTACAAGCAGAAATGTCCCTCAAATTTTGACCCATTGGTGGCGCTACAGGATTTGAGCTGAGGCCCTGTCATTTATTTGTGTGGAATCCTGGGACAGACTAAAATACGTGTGAAAAGTTTGAAAATAATCCTATGAAGGGATCCTGACATATGAGCTCACTTCCTGTTTGGCGACTTTTAGGATGCGTTTGATTGGCTGTCACGACAAAACGATAAGAGATATCAAAACTCCAGGCAAGTTTCTGATGAGGCTCAGTCCAAAGATGCTATGTACCAAATTAGAGCAAAATTGGTCCAAAATTGAGTGAGGAGAAGCATTTTATTGATTTCCACAAAATCCAAAATGGCGGACATTCTATTCCGGCGAACATGACGTCATGGGGTGCATTTGATTTGACTAGGCCCAAGGATTTTAGGGATACCAAGTTTTTGAAAATCTGACTAAGGGTTCAAAAGTTACAAGCAGAAATGTCCCTCAAATTTTGACCTGTTGGTGGCGCTAGAGGGTTTGAGCTGGGGCCCTGTAATTTTTTGTGGGGAATCCTGGGACAGACTAGAATACATGTGAAAAGTTTGAAAATAATTCTATGAAGGGTTCCCGAGATATGAGCTCACTTCCTGTTTGGCAACTGTTAAGACACGTTTGATTGGCTATCACGACAAAACGATAAGAGATATAAAAAAACCGGGTAAGTTTCTGATGAGGCTCAGTCCAAATATGCTATGTACCAAATTAGAGCAAAATTGGTCCAAAATTGAGGGAGGAGAAGCATTTTGAATGTTTTTCATAAAATTCAAAATGGCGGAAAATCTTACCCGCGGAAAATGACGTCACAGAATGCGTTGGATTCGTCTTGCCCCAAGGAGTCCAGGGAGGCCAAGTTTTAGAAAATCGGACGTACGGTTCAAAACTTACAAGCCGAAATGTACCTGCAACTTTGACCTGCTGGTGGCGCTAGAGGGTTGGGGGTGGGGACGTAAAATTTGTTGAAGGGCATCATGAGACTGTCTAGAATGTGGGTGCACACCATTTGTTGTGGAAATTACAAGTTAAGTTGTAGAAACAGAAGAATTTTATTGATTTTCACAAAATCCAAGATGGCGGACATTCTATTCCGGCAGACATGACGTCATAGGATGCGTTGGATCAGTCTTCGCCCAAGGATCCCAGGGATACCAAATTTTTGAAAATCGGACTTACGGTTCAAAAGTTACAAGCAGAAATGTCCCTAAAATTTTGACCTGTTGGTGGCGCTAGAGGGTTTGAGGTGGGGACCTGTAATTTTTTGTGCGGAATCCTAGGAAGGACACGAACATCTGTGAAAAGTTTGAAAATAATCCTATAAACGGTTCCCGAGATATGAGCTCACTTCCTGTTTGGCGACTTTTCAGACACGTTTGATTGGCTGTCACGTCAAAACGATAAGAGATATCAAAAAACCGGGTACGTCCCTGATGAGGCTCAGTCCAAAGATGCTATGGACCAAATTTGAGCAAAATTGGTCCAAAATTGAGGGAGGAGAAGCATTTTGAGTGTTTTTCATAAAATTCAAAATGGCGGAAAATCTACCCTGACGGAAAATGACGTCACAGGGTGCGTTGGATTCGGCTTGGCCCAAGGAGTCCAGGGATACCAAGTTTTTGAAAATTGGACATACGGTTCAAAAGTTACACGCAGAAATGTACCTGAAAATTCCTGCAACTTTGAGCTGCTGGTGGCGCTAGAGGGTTGGGGGTGGGGGCCTATAAATTGCTGTGGGTAATGAGGAGACTGGCTGGAATGTGCATGCCAAATTTCACAACTTTTTACCAGACGGTTCTAGGGGTTGCCATAGACTCCCAGAGGCGGAAGAATAATGTATAAATATAGCTGCAAGCAGCAATGTGGGGCCAAGCAGCGACCCAGCCTAATTCGATGAGATGCGTTGGATCGGTCTTCGCCCGAGGATCCCAGGGATACCAAGTTTCTGAAAATCGGACTTAAGGTTTAAAAGTTACAAGCAGAAATGTCCCTCAAATTTTGACCCGTTGGTGGCGCTAGAGGATTTGAGCTGAGGCCCTGTCATTTTTTGTGTGGAATCCTGGGACAGACTAGAATACGTGTGAAAAGTTTGAAAATAATCCTATGAAGGGATCCCGAGATATGAGCTCACTTCCTGTTTGGCGACTTTTAGGACGCGTTTGATTGGCTCTTACGACAAAACGATAAGAGATATCAAAACATCCAGGCATGTTTCTGATGAGGCTCAGTCCAAAGATGCTCTGTACCAAATTAGAGCAAAATTGGTCCAAAATTGAGTGAGGAGAAGCATTTTGAGTGTTTTCATAAAATTCAAGATGGCGGACATTCTATTCCGGCGGACATGACGTCATGGGGTGCATTTGATTCGACTTGGCCCAAGGATCCCAGGGATACCAAGTTTTTGAAAATCTGACTAACGGTTCAAAAGTTACAAGCAGAAATGTCCCTCAAATTTTGACCTGTTGGTGGCGCTAGAGGGTTTGAGCTGGGGCCCTGTAATTTTTTGTGGGGAATCCTGGGACAGACTAGAATACGTGTGAAAGTTTGAAAATAATTCTATGAAGGGTTCCCGAGATATGAGCTCACTTCCTGTTTGGGAACTGTTAAGACGCGTTTGATTGGCTATCACGACAAAACGATAAGAGATATAAAAAAAGCGGGTAAGTTTCTGATGAGGCTCAGTCCAAAGATGCTATGTACCAAATTAGAGCAAAATTGGTCCAAAATTGAGGGAGGAGAAGCATTTTGAATGTTTTTCATAAAATTCAAAATGGCGGAAAATCTTACCCGCGGAAAATGATGTCACTGAATGCGTTGGATTCGTCTTGCCCCAAGGAGTCCAGTGAAGCCAAGTTTTAGAAAATCGGATGTACGGTTCAAAACTTAGAAGCCGAAATGTACCTGCAACTTTGACCTGCTGGTGGCGCTAGAGGGTTGGGGGTGGGGACGTAAAATTTGTTGAAGGGCATCATGAGACGGTCTAGAATCTGGGTGCACACCATTTGTTGTGGAAATTACAAGTTAAGTTGTAGAAACAGAAGAATTTTATTGATTTTCACAAAATCCAAGATGGCGGACATTCTATTCCGGCAGACATGACGTCATAGGATGCGTTGGATCAGTCTTCGCCCAAGGATCCCAGGGATACCAAATTTTTGAAAATCGGACTTACGGTTCAAAAGTTACAAGCAGAAATGTCCCTAAAATTTTGACCTGTTGGTGGCGCTAGAGGGTTTGAGGTGGGGACCTGTAATTTTTTAAGGGGAATCCTGGGAAGGACACGAACATCTGTGAAAAGTTTGAAAATAATCCTATAAACGGTTCCCGAGATATGAGCTCACTTCCTGTTTGGCGACTTTTCGGACACGTTTGATTGGCTGTCACGACAAAACGATAAGAGATATCAAAAAACCGGGTACGTCCCTGATGAGGCTCATTCCAAAGATGCGATGTACCAAATTTGAGCAAAATTGGTCCAAAATTGAGGGAGGAGAAGCATTTTGAGTGTTTTTCATAAAATTCAAAATGGCGGAAAATCTACCCTGACGGAAAATGACGTCATAGGGTGCGTTGGATTCGGCTTGGCCCAAGGAGTCCAGGGATGCCAAGTTTTTGAAAATTGGACATACGCTTCAAAAGTTACACGCAGAAATGTACCTGAAAATTCCTGCAACTTTGAGCTGCTGGTGGCGCTAGAGGGTTGGGGGTGGGGGCCTATAAATTGCTGTGGGTAATGAGGAGAGTGGCTGGAATGTGCATGCCAAATTTCACAACTTTTTACCAGACGGTTCTAGGGGTTGCCATAGACTCCCAGTGTCGGAAGAATAATGTATAATAATAGGAATCAATAGAAACACTATGGGTGCCTTGCAGCTACCGCTGCCTGGCCCCAAATATAGCTGCAAGCAGCAATGTGGGGCCAAGCAGCGACCCAGCCTAATTCGATGAGATGCGTTGGATCGATCTTCGCCCGAGGATCCCAGGGATACCAAGTTTCTGAAAATCGGACTTACGGTTTAAAAGTTACAAGCAGAAATGTCCCTCAAATTTTGACCCATTGGTGGCGCTACAGGATTTGAGCTGAGGCCCTGTCATTTATTTGTGTGGAATCCTGGGACAGACTAGAATACGTGTGAAAAGTTTGAAAATAATCCTATGAAGGGATCCCGAGATATGAGCTCACTTTCTGTTTGGCGACTTTTAGGATGCGTTTGATTGGCTGTCACGACAAAACGATAAGAGATATCAAAACTTCAGGCAGGTTTCTGATGAGGCTCAGTCCAAAGATGCTATGTACCAAATTAGAGCAAAATTGGTCCAAAATTGAGTGAGGAGAAGCATTTTATTGATTTCCACAAAATCCAAAATGGCGGACATTCTATTCCGGCGAACATGACGTCATGGGGTGCATTTGATTTGACTAGGTCCAAGGATTGTAGGGATACCAAGTTTTTGAAAATCTGACTTACGGTTCAAAAGTTACAAGCAGAAATGTCCCTCAAATTTTGACCTGTTGGTGGCGCTAGAGGGTTTGAGCTGGGGCCCCGTAATTTTTTGTGGGGAATCCTGGGACAGACTAGAATACATGTGAAAAGTTTGAAAATAATTCTATGAAGGGTTCCTGAGATATGAGCTCACTTCCTGTTTGGCAACTGTTAAGACGCGTTTGATTGGCTATCACGACAAAACGATAAGAGATATCAAAAAACCGGGTATGTTTCTGATGAGGCTCAGTCCCAAGATGCTATGTACCAAATTAGAGCAAAATTGGTCCAAAATTGAGGGAGGAGAAGCATTTTGATTGTTTTTCATAAAATTCAAAATGGCGGAAAATCTTACCCGCCGAAAATTACGTCACAGAATGCGTTGGATTCGTCTTGCCCCAAGGAGTCCAGGGAGGCCAAGTTTTAGAAAATCGGACATATGGTTCAAAACTTACAAGCCGAAATGTACCTGCAACTTTGACCTGCTGGTGGCGCTAGAGGGTTGGGGGTGGGGACGTAAAATTTGTTGAAGGGCATCATGAGACTGTCTAGAATGTGGGTGCACACCATTTGTTGTGGAAATTACAAGTTAAGTTGTAGAAACAGAAGAATTTTATTGATTTTCACAAAATCCAAGATGGCGGACATTCTATTCCGGCAGACATGACGTCATAGGATGCGTTGGATCAGTCTTCGCCCAAGGATCCCAGGGATACCAAATTTTTGAAAATCGGACTTACGGTTCAAAAGTTACAAGCAGAAATGTCTCTCAAATTTTGACCTGTTGGTGGCGCTAGAGGGTTGGGGGTGGGGACGTAAAATTTGTTGAAGGGCATCATGAGACTGTGTAGAATGTGGGTGCACACCATTTGTTGTGGAAATTACAAGTTAAGTTGTAGAAACAGAAGAATGTTATTGATTTTCACAAAATTCAAGATGGCGGACATTCTATTCCGGGAGACATGACGTCATAGGATGCGTTGGATCAGTCTTCGCCCAAGGATCCCAGGGATACCAAATTTTTGAAAATCGGACGTACGGTTCAAAAGTTACAAGCAGAAATGTCCCTCAAATTTTGACCTGTTGGTGGCGCTAGAGGGTTTGAGGTGGGGACCTGTAATTTTTTGTAGGGAATCCTGGGAAGGACACGAACATCTGTGAAAAGTTTGAAAATAATCCTATAAACGGTTCCCGAGATATGAGCTCACTTCCTGTTTGGCGACTTTTCGGACACGTTTGATTGGCTGTCACGACAAAACGATAAGAGATATCAAAAAACCGGGTACGTCCCTGATGAGGCTCAGTCCAAAGATGCTATGGACCAAATTTGAGCAAAATTGGTCCAAAATTGAGGGAGGAGAAGCATTTTGAGTGTTTTTCATAAAATTCAAAATGGCGGAAAATCTACCCTGACGGAAAATGACGTCACAGGGTGCGTTGGATTCGGCTTGGCCCAAGGAGTCCAGGGATACCAAGTTTTTGAAAATTGGACATACGGTTCAAATGTTACATGCAGAAATGTACCTGAAAATTCCTGCAACTTTGAGCTGCTGGTGGCGCTAGAGGGTTGGGGGTGGGGGCCTATAAATTGCTGTGGGTAATGAGGAGACTGGCTGGAATGTGCATGCCAAATTTCACAACTTTTTACCAGACGGTTCTAGGGGTTGCCATAGACTTCCAGAGGCGGAAGAATAATGTATAATAATAATAAATATAGCTGCAAGCAGCAATGTGGGGCCAAGCAGCGACCCGGCCTAATTCGATGAGATGCGTTGGATCGGTCTTCGCCCGAGGATCCCAGGGATACCAAGTTTCTGAAAATCGGACTTACGGTTTAAAAGTTACAAGCAGAAATGTCCCTCAAATTTTGACCCATTGGTGGCGCTACAGGATTTGAGCTGAGGCCCTGTCATTTATTTGTGTGGAATCCTGGGACAGACTAGAATACGTGTGAAAAGTTTGAAAATAATCCTATGAAGGGATCCTGACATATGAGCTCACTTCCTGTTTGGCGACTTTTAGGATGCGTTTGATTGGCTGTCACGACAAAACGATAAGAGATATCAAAACTCCAGGCAAGTTTCTGATGAGGCTCAGTCCAAAGATGCTATGTACCAAATTAGAGCAAAATTGGTCCAAAATTGAGTGAGGAGAAGCATTTTATTGATTTCCACAAAATCCAAAATGGCGGACATTCTATTCCGGCGAACATGACGTCATGGGGTGCATTTGATTTGACTAGGCCCAAGGATTGTAGGGATACCAAGTTTTTGAAAATCTGACTAAGGGTTCAAAAGTTACAAGCAGAAATGTCCCTCAAATTTTGACCTGTTGGTGGCGCTAGAGGGTTTGAGCTGGGGCCCTGTAATTTTTTGTGGGGAATCCTGGGAGAGACTAGAATATATATGAATAGTTTGAAAATAATTCTATGAAGGGTTCCCGAGATATGAGCTCACTTCCTGTTTGGCAACTGTTAAGACGCGTTTGATTGGCTATCACGACAAAACGATAAGAGATATAAAAAAAGCGGGTAAGTTTCTGATGAGGCTCCGTCCAAAGATGCTATGTACCAAATTAGAGCAAAATTGGTCCAAAATTGAGGGAGGAGAAGCATTTTGAATGTTTTTCATAAAATTAAAAATGGCGGAAAATCTTACCCGCGGAAAATGACGTCACTGAATGCGTTGGATTCGTCTTGCCCCAAGGAGTCCAGGGAAGCCAAGTTTTAGAAAATCGGATGTACGGTTCAAAACTTCGAAGCCGAAATGTACCTGCAACTTTGACCTGCTGGTGGCGCTAGAGGGTTGGGGGTGGGGACGTAAAATTTGTTGAAGAGCATCATGAGACGGTCTAGAATCTGGGTGCACACCATTTGTTGTGGAAATTACAAGTTAAGTTGTAGAAACAGAAGAATTTTATTGATTTTCAAAAAAATCCAAGATGGCGGACATTCTATTCCGGCAGACATGACGTCATAGGATGCGTTGGATCAGTCTTCGCCCAAGGATCCCAGGGATACCAAATTTTTGAAAATCGGACTTACGGTTCAAAAGTTACAAGCAGAAATGTCCCTAAAATTTTGACCTGTTGGTGGCGCTAGAGGGTTTGAGGTGGGGACCTGTAATTTTTTAAGGGGAATCCTGGGAAGGACACGAACATCTGTGAAAAGTTTGAAAATAATCCTATGAAGGGTTCCCGAGATATGAGCTCACTTCCTATTTGGCGACTTTTCGGACACGTTTGATTGGCTGTCACGACAAAACGATAAAAGATATCAAAAAACCGGGTAAGTTTCTGATGAGGCTCAGTCCAAAGATGCTATGTACCAAATTTGAGCAAAATTGGTCAAAAATTGAGGGAGGAGAAGCATTTTGAGTGTTTTTCATAAAATTCAAAATGGCGGAAAATCTACCCTGACGGAAAATGACGTCATAGGGTGCGTTGGATTCGGCTTGGCCCAAGGAGTCCAGGGATACCAAGTTTTTGAAAATTGGACATATGGTTCAATAGTTACACGCAGAAATGTACCTGAAAATTCCTGCAACTTTGAGCTGCTGGTGGCGCTAGAGGGTTGGGGGTGGGGGCCTATAAATTGCTGTGGGTAATGAGGAGAGTGGCTGGAATGTGCATGCCAAATTTCACAACTTTTTACCAGACGGTTCTAGGGGTTTCCATAGACTCCCAGAGGCGGAAGAATAATGTATAATAATAATAATAATAATAAATATAGCTGCAAGCAGCAATGTGGGGCCAAGCAGCGACCCAGCCTAATTTGATGAGCTGCGTTAGATCAGTGTTCGCCCGAGGATCCCAGGGATACCAAGTTTCTGAAAATCGGACTTACGGTTTAAAAGTTACAAGCAGAAATGTCCCTCAAATTTTGACCCGTTGGTGGCGCTAGAGGATTTGAGCTGAGGCCCTTTAATTTTTTGTGTGGAATCCTGGGACAGACTAGAATACGTGTGAAAAGTTTGAAAATAATCCTATGAAGGGATCCCGAGATATGAGCTCACTTCCTGTTTGGCGACTTTTAGGACACGTTTGATTGGCTCTCACGACAAAACGATAAGAGATATCAAAACATCCAGGCATGTGTGTGATGAGGCTCAGTCCAAAGATGCTATGTACCAAATTAGAGCAAAATTGGTCCAAAATTGAGTGAGGAGAAGTATTTTGAGTGTTTAATAAAAAATAATAAAAAATAATAAATAATAAATAAATAATAAATAAACTCTACACATAAAAGTGGCAAAAATATATACAATCAGATATATAAACAGAACCATCGGCTGCTCGATTATGGAAAAAATAATAATCACGATTATCTGTCAATATTGAAATCACAATTATTCAAACGATTTTTTCAAACACACACACACACACGGCCACTCTCACCTTAAACATTTATTCTTCTTGTCTTATCTTATTCTACAGATTGCACAGGCACACACACACACAAACAAAAAGTTATCACACACAGCTATTCTTCACTTTCCTCACACAGATTTCTCCTCAGTATAATATAATATAATATATATGTTATATTATGTTATATTTATTATAATTAATACAATATAATATAATATAATAGCGCTAAAATAGAATAGTGATATGACAAACACACATTTCATGACATGACTTACCAAAAGCAAAGATGAGATACTGTCCAGCAAATCCGAAAGAGCTCCGAGATTAACTGTTGTCCGGGATAAGTCATTCACGTCGCCTCTATTGAAAATGCTGATCGCGTATCTCTACAAAGTCCCATGTAAAGTGTGTCTTGTACGTTGTATTCATAGTAAATACCACGGAGGGTGAACGATCGATTTAAAAGTGATTAAATGTTGCGTTATACTAACTTCGTTTACTATTGTCTTCTGTAGTTTCCGTGTTCCCGATGCGAGCGTGTGCGTTGTTGGTAGGAGCTAGTAGGAGCTATCATTGGTCAATTCCTCTTAGCAACTAGTGCCGTGACATTGGTCAAATCGTGGTAGTGTGAGCTGGACTCGCGGCCGGTGTACTGTCAGATTGAGACGCTTTGTCAGTTACCGGCCGAAGAGAGGGAGGGGGTGACTCCTCTCTCTCTCTCTCTCTTCTCTTTCTTTCTCTCTTCCTTTCCTCTCGCGCCGCTGTAGGCTCCAGCAGGTCTCTGCGCTGCGCATTGGCCCACGTGGAAGGGAATGTATTGCGCGGGCGCTTGCAGCCAGAGGGGGCGCCAGTTTGCCAATTTCCTACTGGGAGTCACGTGACCGTGCTGGGCCGCTAGAGTAGACTACTAAAGACCTTTGCTGCCCCCTACTGGACATTAAACTACATCACAAGTTACAAGCAGAAATGTCCCTCAAATTTTGACCTGTTGGTGGCGCTAGAGGATTTAAGCTGGGGCCCTGTAATTTTTTTGTGGGGAATCCTGGGACAGACTAGAATACATGTGAAAAGTTTGAAAATAATTCTATGAAGGGTTCCCGAGATATGAGCTCACTTCCTGTTTGGCTACTGTTAAGACGCGTTTGATTGGCTATCACGACAAAACGATAAGAGGTATCAAAAAACCGGGTAAGTTTCTGATGCGGCTCAGTCTAAAGATGCTATGTACCAAATTAGAGCAAAATTGGTCCAAAATTGAGGGAGGAGAAGCATTTTGAATGTTTTTCATAAAATTCAAAATGGCGGAAAATCTTACCCGCGGAAAATGACGTCACATAATGCGTTGGATTCGTCTTGCCCCAAGGAGTTCAGGGAGGCCAAGCTTTAGAAAATCGGACGTACGGTTCAAAACTTACAAGCCGAAATGTACCTGCAACTTTGACCTGTTGGTGGCGCTAGAGGGTTGGGGGTGGGGACGTAAAATTTGTTGAAGGGCATCTTGAGACTGTCTAGAATGTGGGTGCACACCATTTGTTGTGGAAATTACAAGTTAAGTTGTAGAAACAGAAGAATTTTATTGATTTTCACAAAATCCAAGATGGCGGACATTCTATTCCGGCAGACATGACGTCATAGGATGCGTTGGATCAGTCTTCGCCCAAGGATCCCAGGGATACCAAATTTTTGAAAATCGGACTTACGGTTCAAAAGTTACAAGCAGAAATGTCTCTAAAATTTTTACCTGTTGGTGGCGCTAGATGGTTTGAGATGGGGACCTGTAATTTTTTGTGGGGAATCCTGGGAAGAACTCGAACATCTGTGAAAAGTTTGAAAATAATCCTATAAACGGTTCCCGAGATATGAGCTCACTTCCTGTTTGGCGACTTTTCGGACACGTTTGATTGGCTGTCACGTCAAAATAATAAGAGATATCAAAAAACCGGGTAAGTTTCTGATGAGGCTCAGTCCAAAGATGCTATGTACCAAATTTGAGCAAAATTGGTCAAGAATTGAGGGAGGAGAAGCATTTTGAGTGTTTTTCATAAAATTCAAAATGGCGGAAAATCTACCCTGACGGAAAATGACGTCACAGGGTGCGTTGGATTCGGCTTGGCCCAAGGAGTCCAGGGATACCAAGTTTTTGAAAATTGGACATACGGTTCAAAAGTTACACGCAGAAATGTACCTGAAAATTCCTGCAACTTTGAGCTGCTGGTGGCGCTAGAGGGTTGGGGGTGGGGGCCTATAAATTGCTGTGGGTAATGAGGAGAGTGGCTGGAATGTGCATGCCAAATTTCACAACTTTTTACCAGACGGTTCTAGGGGTTTCCATAGACTCCCAGAGGCGGAAGAATAATGTATAATAATAATAATAATAAATATAGCTGCAAGCAGCAATGTGGGGCCAAGCAGCGATCCAGCCTAATTCGATGAGATGCGTTGGATCAGTCTTCGCCCGAGGATCCCAGGGATACCAAGTTTCTGAAAATCGGACTTACGGTTTAAAAGTTACAAGCAGAAATGTCCCTCAAATTTTGACCCGTTGGTGGCGCTAGAGGATTTGAGCTGAGGCCCTGTCATTTTTTGTGTGGAATCCTGGGACAGACTAGAATAAGTCTGAAAAGTTTGAAAATAATCCTATGAAGGGATCCCGAGATATGAGCTCACTTCCTGTTTGGCGACTTTTAGGACGCGTTTGATTGGCTCTCACGACAAAACGATAAGAGATATCAAAACATCCAGGCAAGTTTCTGATGAGGCTCAGTCCAAAGATGCTATGTACCAAATTAGAGCAAAATTGGTCCAAAATTGAGTGAGGAGAAGCATTTTATTGATTTCCACAAAATCCAAAATGGCGGACATTCTATTCCGGTGAACATGACGTCATGGGGTGCATTTGATTTGACTAGGCCCAAGGATTGTAGAGATACCAAGTTTTTGAAAATCTGACTTACGGTTCAAAAGTTACAAGCAGAAATGTCCCTCAAATTTTGACCTGTTGGTGGCGCTAGAGGGTTTGAGCTGGGGCCCTGTAATTTTTTGTGGGGAATCCTGGGACAGACTAGAATACATGTGAAAAGTTTGAAAATAATTCTATGAAGGGTTCCCGAGATATGAGCTCACTTCCTGTTTGGCAACTGTTAAGACGTGTTTGATTGGCTATCACGACAAAACGATAAGAGATATCAAAAAACCGGGTAAGTTTCTCATGAGGCTCAGTCCAAAGATGCTATGTACCAAATTAGAGCAAAATTGGTCCAAAATTGAGGGAGGAGAAGCATTTTGAATGTTTTTCATAAAATTAAAAATGGCGGAAAATCTTACCCGCGGAAAATGACGTCACAGAATGCGTTGGATTCGTCTTGCCCCAAGGAGTCCAGGGAGGCCAAGTTTTAGAAAATCGGACGTACGGTTCAAAACTTACAAGCCGAAATGTACCTGCAACTTTGACCTGCTGGTGGCGCTAGAGGGTTGGGGGTGGGGACGTAAAATTTGTTGAAGGGCATCATGAGACTGTCTACAATGTGGGTGCACACCATTTGTTGTGGAAATTACAAGTTAAGTTGTAGAAACAGAAGAATTTTATTGATTTTCACAAAATCCAAGATGGCGGACATTCTATTCCGGCAGACATGACGTCATAGGATGCGTTGGATCAGTCTTCGCCCAAGGATCCCAGGGATACCAAATTTTTGAAAATCGGACTTGCGGTTCAAAAGTTACAAGCAGAAATGTCCCTCAAATTTTGACCTGTTGGTGGCGCTAGAGGGTTTGAGGTGGGGACCTGTAATTTTTTGTGGGGAATCCTGGGACAGACTAGAATACGTGTGAAAAGTTTGAAAATAATCCTATAAACGGTTCCCGAGATATGAGCTCACTTCCTGTTTGGCGACTTTTCGTACACGTTTGATTGGCTGTCACGACAAAACGATAAGAGATATCAAAAAACCGGGTAAGTTTCTGATGATGCTCAGTCCAAAGATGCTATGTACCAAATTTGAGCAAAATTGGTCAAAAATTGAGGGAGGAGAAGCATTTTGAGTGTTTTTCATAAAATTCAAAATGGCGGAAAATCTACCCTGACGGAAAATGACGTCATAGGGTGCGTTGGATTCGGCTTGGCCCAAGGAGTCCAGGGATACCAAGTTTTTGAAAACTGGACATACGGTTCAAAAGTTACACGCAGAAATCTACTTGAAAATTCCTGCAGCTTTGACCTGCTGGTGGCGCTAGAGGGTTGGGGGTGGGGACCTATAAATTGCTGTGGGTAATGAGGAGAGTGGCTGGAATGTGCATGCCAAATTTCACAACTTTTTACCAGACGGTTCTAGGGGTTGCCATAGACTTCCAGAGGCGGAAGAATAATGTTTAATAATAATAATAGGAATCAATAGAAACACTATGGGTGCCTTGCAGCTACCGCTGCCTGGCCCCAATAAGAATCAATAGAAACACTATAGGTGCCTTGCAGCTACCGCTGCCTGGCCCCAATAATAGGAATCAATAGAAACACTATGGGTGCCTTGCAGCTACCGCTGCCTGGCCCCAATAAGAATCAGTAGAAACACTATGGGTGCCTTGCAGCTACCGCTGCCTGGCCCCAATAATAGGAATCAATAGAAACACTATAGGTGCCTTGCAGCTACCGCTGCCTGGCCCCAAATATAGCTGCAAGCAGCAATGTGGGGCCAAGCAGCGACCCGGCCTAATTTGATGAGATGCGTTAGATCAGTCTTCGCCCGAGGATCCCAGGGATATCAAGTTTTTCAAAATCGGACTTACGGTTCAAAAGTTACAAGCAGAAATGTCCCTCAAATTTTGACCCGTTGGTGGCGCTAGAGGGTTTGAGCTGGGGCCCTGTCATTTTTTGTGGGGAATCCTGGGACAGACTAGAATACCTCTGACAATTTGAAAATAATCCTATGAAGGGTTCCTGAGATATGAGCTCACTTCCTGTTTGGCGACTTTTAGGACGATTTTGATTGGCTCTCACGACAAAACGATAAAAGATATCAAAACGCCGGGTAAATTTCTGATGCGGCTCAGTCTAAAGACGCTATGTACCAAATTAGAGCAAAATTGGTCCAAAATTGAGGGAGGAGAAGCATTTTGAGTGTTTTTCATATAATTCAAAATGGCGGAAAATCTTATTGGTGGAAAATGACGTCACAGAATGCGTTGGATTCGTCTTGCCCCAAGGAGTCCAGCGAGGCCAAGTTTTAGAGAATCGGACGTACGGTTCAAAAGTTACAAGCCGAAATGGACCTGCAACTTTGACCTGCTGGTGGCGCTAGAGGGTTGGGGGTGGGGATGTAAAATTTGTTGAAGGGCATCATGAGACTGTCTAGAATGTGGGTGCACACCATTTGTTGTGGAAATTACAAGTTAAGTTGTAGAAACAGAAGAATTGTATTGATTTTCACAAAATCCAAGATGGCGGACATTCTATTCCGGCAGACATGACGTCATGGGATGCGTTGGATCAGTCTTCACCCAAGGATCCCAGGGATACCTAATTTTTGAAAATCGGACTTACGGTTCAAAAGTTACAAGCAGAAATGTCCCTCAAATTTTGACCTGTTGGTGGCGCTAGAAGGTTTGCGGTGGGGACCTGTAATTTTTTGTGGGGAATCCTGAGAAGGACACGAACATCTGTGAAAAGTTTGAAAATAATCCTATAAACGGTTCCCGAGATATGAGCTCACTTCCTGTTTGGCGACTTTTCGGACGCGTTTGATTGGCTGTCACGACAAAACGATAAGAGATATCAAAACTCCAGGCAAATTTCTGATGAGGGTCAGTCCAAAGATGCTATGTACCAAATTTGAGCAAAATTGGTCAAAAATTGAGGGAGGAGAAGCATTTTGAGTGTTTTTCATAAAATTCAAAATGGCGGAAAATCCACCCTGACGGAAAATGACGTCACAGGGTGCGTTGGATTCGGCTTGGCCCAAGGAGGCCAGAGATACCAAGTTTTTGAAAATTGGACATACGGTTCAAAAGTTACACGCAGAAATGTACCTGAAAATTCCTGCAACTTTGAGCTGCTGGTGGCGCTAGAGGGTTGGGGGTGGGGACCTATAAATTGCTGTGGGTAATGAGGAGACTGGCTGGAATGTGCATGCCAAATTTCACAACTTTTTACCAGACGGTTCTAGGGGTTGCCATAGACTTCCAGAGGCGGAAGAATATATAATAATAATAATAAGAATCAATAGAAACACTATAGGTGCCTTGCAGCTTAGCGCTGCTTGGCCCCAATAATAATAATAAGAATCAATAGCAACACTATAGGTGCCTTGCAGCTACCGCTGCTTGGCCCCAATAATAATAATAAATATAGCTGCAAGCAGCAATGCGGGGGCCAAGCACCGTTTGACAGGGTCTAACAAGGTCTGACAGGATCTAATAGTCTGACAGGGTCTGACAGGGTCAGGGTCTAACCCTGTCAGAACAGACACATCAAAGACAGATCAAAGGTTGCTAGGTGCGTTGCTAGGCAGTTGACAAATTTCTGCAACTTTGACCTGCTGGTGCCACTAGACGGTTGGAGCTGGGGACCTATAAATTGCTGTGGGTAATGAGGAGACTGGCTGGAATGTGCATGCCAAATTTCACAACTTTTTACCAAACGGTTCTAGGGGCTGCCATAGACTTCCTATATAACGGGAATAAGCACCGTTTGACAGGGTCTAACAAGGTCTGACAGGATCTAACAGAGTCTGACAGGGTCTGACAGGGTCAGGGTCTAACCCTGTCAGAACAGACACATCAAAGACAGATCAAAGGTTGCTAGGTGCGTTGCTAGGCAGTTGACAAATTTCTGCAACTTTGACCTGCTGGTGCCACTAGACGGTTGGAGCTGGGGACCTATAAATTGCTGTGGGTAATGAGGAGACTGGCTGGAATGTGCATGCCAAATTTCACAACTTTTTACCAAACGGTTCTAGGGGCTGCCATAGACTTCCTATACTAGAAGAATAATAATAATAATAATAAATATATATATATATATATATATATATATATATATATATAATAAATGAATACACAGACACAAGCCTATGCATAAACCTTTACACACACACACAGCTATACCCACACAAGGTCTGACAGAGTGTAACAGCATCTAACAGAGTCTGACATTTTTCATAAACTATAATAACCTATAATAACCGTCTTACCTTTTTTATGTTGATTTGGAGATTTCCCTTGAATTTTGAAAGGACAGGATAGATACACGTGTCTATGGTTTCAGGAGCGATACACAGATGAGATATAGCATTGACTTTATGCTATTGACAATAAAGCTGACTTTTATCTTTCCTCTTTGATGTTAACCCTTATATTGTGTTGATAAGTTCAAAGTTCAAATTCAAAGATAATGATACAAGATCGCCACCTACAGGTTGGGAAGTGTGAATTACACCTTCAAAGCTGCTCCAACCCTGTCAGAACAGACACATCAAAGACAGATCAAAGGTTGCTAGGTGCGTTGCTAGGCAGTTGACAAATTTCTGCAACTTTGACCTGCTGGTGCCACTAGACGGTTGGAGCTGGGGACCTATAAATTGCTGTGGGTAATGAGGAGACTGGCTGGAATGTGCATGCCAAATTTCACAACTTTTTACCAAACGGTTCTAGGGGCTGCCATAGACTTCCTATGCTGTGGGTAATGAGGAGACTGGCTGGAATGTGCATGCCAAATTTCACAACTTTTTACCAAACGGTTCTAGGGGCTGCCATAGACTTCCTATATAAAATATCCTTATATTTTTTACCACAAAGTGGAGAAAATGAGCGTTATGTACTTGATGACAAAGTACATTTTTTATTTACAAATATAAGAAAAGGCTCTTTGAATTGAAAATTCCTTCAAATCAATAGTGCCAAGAGATGTTTACAGGATATATCTTTTCCTATAAAATAGAACTTTGTCACTTCACAACAATATTGAGGCTCAGAGTACAGATCCATAATAAAAATAAAAATTAATACACATACACACACACACACACACACACACACATATATGTACATACACACAAGCCCATGCATAAACCTTTACACACACACAGCTACACACACACACACACGCACACGCACGCACACACGTGCGTATACACACGCACGTACACACACATAACTTCATTCATTACAATTCCCACACAGCAGCATCATTTAAACTTAATTCTTCTCATCTCATGCCTCTCTGGAGACCAGGATCTACTGCTCCAAGTCAGTAAACTTCTTCTTTGGCGCTGTCGTAGTTCTGATCAGAGTTCTTGCTCCGCGCAGCGCACACACGACATGCCCCCTGCCTCAGACAGAGCAGATCTCGGCCCTGACCTCGCTGCTTGATCCGGCTTGTCTCTGTGATCCTCTGATCCAGGATCCTAGGTCCCAAGAGCGATCAGACCGCTCCATAGGCGCTGATCAACAGTCATCTGCTTTTCCGGATTCCCTCACCATCTTGCTCCTCTGGCCAATACACAGTACACAAACTACACGGTCTAACAAGGTCTGACAGGATCTAACAGAGTCTGACAGGGTCTGACAGGGTCAGGGTCTAACCCTGTCAGAACAGACACATCAAAGACAGATCAAAGGTTGCTAGGTGCGTTGCTAGGCAGTTGACAAATTTCTGCAACTTTGACCTGCTGGTGCCACTAGACGGTTGGAGCTGGGGACCTATAAATTGCTGTGGGTAATGAGGAGACTGGCTGGAATGTGCATGCCAAATTTCACAACTTTTTACCAGACGGTTCTAGGGGCTATTGGTGCGTTGCTAGGCAGTTGACAAATTTCTGCAACTTTGACCTGCTGGTGCCACTAGACGGTTGGAGCTGGGGACCTATAAATTGCTGTGGGTAATGAGGAGACTGGCTGGAATGTGCATGCCAAATTTCACAACTTTTTACCAAACGGTTCTAGGGGCTGCCATAGACTTCCTATACTAGAAGAATAATAATAATAACTTTCCGACCCGAAGATCAAAGCAAAGATCAAAGGGTTACCAGGCAACTCGCCTAGGCAACGGAATACGATTCCTAGAGGGTGCCCAGCACCTCTGGTGCTTGGCCCCCTAATAATAACTTTCCGACCCGAAGATCAAAGCAAAGATCAAAGGGTTACCAGGCAACTCGCCTAGGCAACGGAATACGATTCCTAGAGGGTGCCCAGCACCTCTGGTGCTGGGCCCCCTAAATATAGCTGCAAGCAGCAATGCGGGGGCCAAGCACCGTTTGACAGGGTCTAACACTGGGGACCTATAAATTGCTGTGGGTAATGAGGAGACTGGCTGGAATGTGCATGCCAAATTTCACAACTTTTTACCAAACGGTTCTAGGGGCTGCCATAGACTTCCTATATAAAATATCCTTATATTTTTTACCACAAAGTGGAGAAAATGAGCGTTATGTACAAAGAGTCATTTCGAGCAGATCAGTGATTTTGATGTCAATATTTATTGATTTAATGACACCTTAAACATCTAAAACAACAGAGAAAGAGATTTTTGATGACAAAGTACATTTTTTATTTACAAATATAAGAATATAAGGCTCTTTGAATTGAAAATTCCTTCAAAGAGAGTGCCAAGAGATGTTTACAGGATATATCTTTTCCTATAAAATAGAACTTTGTCACTTCACAACAATATTGAGGCTCAGAGTACAGATCCATAATAAAAATAAAAATTAATACACACACACACACACACACATATATGTACATACACACAAGCCCATGCATAAACCTTTACACACACACAGCTACACACACACACACACGCACACGCACGCACACACGTGCGTATACACACGCACGTACACACACATAACTTCATTCATTACAATTCCCACACAGCAGCATCATGTAAACTTAATTCTTCTCATCTCATGCCTCTCTGGAGACCAGGATCTACTGCTCCAAGTCAGTAAACTTCTTCTTTGGCGCTGTCGTAGTTCTGATCAGAGTTCTTGCTCCGCGCAGCGCACACACGACATGCCCCCTGCCTCAGACAGAGCAGATCTCGGCCCTGACCTCGCTGCTTGATCCGGCTTGTCTCTGTGATCCTCTGATCCAGGATCCTAGGTCCCAAGAGCGATCAGACCGCTCCATAGGCGCTGATCAACAGTCATCTGCTTTTCCGGATTCCCTCACCATCTTGCTCCTCTGGCCAATACACAGTACACAAACTACACGGTCTAACAAGGTCTGACAGGATCTAACAGAGTCTGACAGGGTCTGACAGGGTCAGGGTCTAACCCTGTCAGAACAGACACATCAAAGACAGATCAAAGGTTGCTAGGTGCGTTGCTAGGCAGTTGACAAATTTCTGCAACTTTGACCTGCTGGTGCCACTAGACGGTTGGAGCTGGGGACCTATAAATTGCTGTGGGTAATGAGGAGACTGGCTGGAATGTGCATGCCAAATTTCACAACTTTTTACCAAACGGTTCTAGGGGCTGCCATAGACTTCCTATACTAGAAGAATAATAATAATAATAATAAATATAGCTGCAAGCAGCAATGCGGGGGCCAAGCACCGTTTGACAGGGTCTAACAAGGTCTGACAGGATCTAACAGAGTCTGACAGGGTCTGACAGGGTCAGGGTCTAACCCTGTCAGAACAGACACATCAAAGACAGATCAAAGGTTGCTAGGTGCGTTGCTAGGCAGTTGACAAATTTCTGCAACTTTGACCTGCTGGTGCCACTAGACGGTTGGAGCTGGGGACCTATAAATCGCTGTGGGTAATGAGGAGACTGGCTGGAATGTGCATGCCAAATTTCACAACTTTTTACCAAACGGTTCTAGGGGCTGCCATAGACTTCCTATACTAGAAGAATAATAATAATAATAACTTTGAGACCCGAACATCAAAGCAAAGATCAAAGGGTTACTAGGCAACTCGCCTAGGCAACGGAATACGATTCCTAGAGGGTGCCCAGCACCTCTGGTGCTTGGCCCCCTAATAATAATAACTTTCCGACCCAAAGATCAAAGCAAAGATCAAAGGGTTACCAGGCAACTCGCCTAGGCAACGGAATACGATTCCTAGAGGGTGCCCAGCACCTCTGGTGCTTGGCCCCCTAAATATAGCTGCAAGCAGCAATGCGGGGGCCAAGCACCGTTTGACAGGGTCTAACAAGGTCTGACAGGATCTAACAGAGTCTGACAGGGTCTGACAGGGTCAGGGTCTAACCCTGTCAGAACAGACACATCAAAGACGGATCAAAGGTTGCTAGGTGCGTTGCTAGGCAGTTGACAAATTTCTGCAACTTTGACCTGCTGGTGCCACTAGACGGTTGGAGCTGGGGACCTATAAATTGCTGTGGGTAATGAGGAGACTGGCTGGAATGTGCATGCCAAATTTCACAACTTTTTACCAAACGGTTCTAGGGGCTGCCATAGACTTCCTATACTAGAAGAATAATTATAATAATAACTAAACGGTTGGAGCTGGGGACCTATAAATTGCTGTGGGTAATGAGGAGACTGGCTGGAATGTGCATGCCAAATTTCACAACTTTTTACCAAACGGTTCTAGGGGCTGCCATAGACTTCCTATACTAGAAGAATAATAATAATAATAATAACTTTCAGACCCGAACATCAAAGCAAAGATCAAAGGGTTACTAGGCAACTCGCCTAGGCAACGGAATACGATTCCTAGAGGGTGCCCAGCACCTCTGGTGCTTGGCCCCCTAAATATAGCTGCAAGCAGCAATGCGGGGGCCAAGCACCGTTTGACAGGGTCTAACAAGGTCTGACAGGATCTCAGAGTCTGACAGGGTCTGACAGGGTCAGGGTCTAACCCTGTCAGAACAGACACATCAAAGACAGATCAAAGGTTATTAAATTTGGCATGCTGGAATGTGCATGCCAAATTTCACAACTTTTTACCAAACGGTTCTAGGGGCTGCCATAGACTTCCTATACTAGAATAATAATAATAATAATAATAACTTTCAGACCCGAACATCAAAGCAAAGATCAAAGGGTTACTAGGCAACTCGCCTAGGCAACGGAATACGATTCCTAGAGGGTGCCCAGCACCTCCGGTGCTTGGCCCCCTAATAACTTTCAGACCCGAACATCAAAGCAAAGATCAAAGGGTTACTAGGCAACTCGCCTAGGCAACGGAATACGATTCCTAGAGGGTGCCCAGCACCTCTGGTGCTTGGCCCCCTAAATATAGCTGCAAGCAGCTAGAAAAGTAACTTTTAGCTCTCATAGTGCACAATAAAAGAGTTTTATTTTGGTGACAATTCTAGTTCACATTTCACACTATATTTGAAAGTAAACTGGAATTAAACCGAGAACAAAACCTGGATCAGGACTAAACCACAGCAATGCGGGGGCCAAGCACCGTACAAATATAAGAATATAAGGCTCTTTGAATTGAAAATTCCTTCAAATCAATAGTGCCAAGAGATGTTTACAGGATATATCTTTTCCTATAAAATAGAACTTTGTCACTTCACAACAATATTGAGGCTCAGAGTACAGATCCATAATAAAAATAAAAATTAATACACACACACACACACATATATGTACATACACACAAGCCCATGCATAAACCTTTACACACACACAGCTACACACACACACACACGCACACGCACGCACACACGTGCGTATACACACGCACGTACACACACATAACTTCATTCATTACAATTCCCACACAGCAGCATCATGTAAACTTAATTCTTCTCATCTCATGCCTCTCTGGAGACCAGGATCTACTGCTCCAAGTCAGTAAACTTCTTCTTTGGCGCTGTCGTAGTTCTGATCAGAGTTCTTGCTCCGCGCAGCGCACACACGACATGCCCCCTGCCTCAGACAGAGCAGATCTCGGCCCTGACCTCGCTGCTTGATCCGGCTTGTCTCTGTGATCCTCTGATCCAGGATCCTAGGTCCCAAGAGCGATCAGACCGCTCCATAGGCGCTGATCAACAGTCATCTGCTTTTCCGGATTCCCTCACCATCTTGCTCCTCTGGCCAATACACAGTACACAAACTACACTCTTCCTCTCTTCCGGGTCTCCGATCGGCAGATAATGATACAAGATTGCTACCTACAGGTGGGGAGACGTGAATTACACCTTCAAAGCTGCTCCAGGTCATATTCTAGCGACCCCCGCTGAAAAACACCCTTGACAAATATATTCGTCACGGCACTCAACGTTTGGATTCAACATGACAAATTTCTGCAACTTTGACCTCACCGTTTGACAGGGTCTAACAAGGTCTGACAGGATCTAACAGAGTCTGACAGGGTCTGACAGGGTCAGGGTCTAACCCTGTCAGAACAGACACATCAAAGACAGATCAAAGGTTGCTAGGTGCGTTGCTAGGCAGTTGACAAATTTCTGCAACTTTGACCTGCTGGTGCCACTAGACGGTTGGAGCTGGGGACCTATAAATTGCTGTGGGTAATGAGGAGACTGGCTGGAATGTGCATGCCAAATTTCACAACTTTTTACCAAACGGTTCTAGGGGCTGCCATAGACTTCCTATACTAGAATAATAATAATAATAATAACTTTCAGACCCGAACATCAAAGCAAAGATCAAAGGGTTACTAGGCAACTCGCCTAGGCAACGGAATACGATTCCTAGAGGGTGCCCAGCACCTCTGGTGCTTGGCCCCCTAATAATAAATATAGCTGCAAGCAGCAATGCGGGGGCCAAGCACCGTTTGACAGGGTCTAACAAGGTCTGACAGGATCTAACAGAGTCTGACAGGGTCTGACAGGGTCAGGGTCTAACCCTGTCAGAACAGACACATCAAAGACAGATCAAAGGTTGCTAGGTGCGTTGCTAGGCAATTGACAAATATCTGCAACTTTGACCTGCTGGTGCCACTAGACGGTTGGGGTTGGGGACCTATAAATTGCTGTGGGTAATGAGGAGACTGGCTGGAATGTGCATGCCAAATTTCACAACTTTTTACCAAACGGTTCTAGGGGCTGCCATAGACTTCCTATACTAGAAGAATAATAATAATAATAATAACTTTCAGACCCGAACATCAAAGCAAAGATCAAAGGGTTACTAGGCAACTCGCCTAGGCAACGGAATACGATTCCTAGAGGGTGCCCAGCACCTCTGGTGCTTGGCCCCCTAACTAGACGGTTGGAGCTGGGGACCTATAAATTGCTGTGGGTAATGAGGAGACTGGCTGGAATGTGCATGCCAAATTTCACAACTTTTTACCAAACGGTTCTAGGGGCTGCCATAGACTTCCTATACTAGAAGAATAATAATAATAATAATAACTTTCAGACCCGAACATCAAAGCAAAGATCAAAGGGTTACTAGGCAACTCGCCTAGGCAACGGAATACGATTCCTAGAGGGTGCCCAGCACCTCTGGTGCTTGGCCCCCTAATAATAATAACTTTGAGACCCGAACATCAAAGCAAAGATCAAAGGGTTACTAGGCAACTCGCCTAGGCAACGGAATACGATTCCTAGAGGGTGCCCAGCACCTCCGGTGCTTGGCCCCCTAATAAGAAGAAGAAGAATCAGTAGAAACACTATGGTGCCTAGCACCTTCGGTGCTTGTCCCCAATAATAATAATAATAATAATAATAATAATAATAATAATATATTTTATTTATTAGGCGCCTTTCTGGACACTCAAGGTCGCCTTACAACAAGTGTAATATACATTATAGGCAGTTAAAAGCAGTTAAAAGCAACAGTTAAAATACAAACAGTTAAAAACAAACAGTTAAACATTTAACATAGTTCAATTAGTTATGCAAATAAATGCAGTTGTCAAAGTAGAATTATTCATAACACATCTCTGCAGAAAGCCCCTCTAAGTTAAAATGTGACATAAATCTATAAACTATAATTATTAAATATACATTAATTTCATACACTGTAGAGAGTAACGCAGAGTACAGCCTAAATACTGTACATGGAAAAGCTGACAAGTGGTATAGAAAAAGAGATCCGATCTCCACGGATGTATGGCTTTAATGGAGATACTATATTTTTCTCTGTATTGATTGAACTGCTGTCCACTGGAAATGAAACTGGGATTGCAGTGAAAGTGATCCGACTGCTTCCGTTTAAAAAGGTCAGCCTGATCCAAGGTTTGGATCAGGCTTTCACATGCACCATTTGTTCTTAATGCTGCTTGTCTGAAAACATCTGCTGCTAAAATTGCATTAGAATGTTATAAAATCTTTTGATAACTTGTGTCACTCACCAGAGGATATTTGATATGCAGTACTACCTGGAAGTATAGTTGTAGTATTTCAAGCAGAGGTGGGTAAAATAAAATGTATGAATAAACTTGTTTAAAAGATGCAGAATTGTCCAAATTACAGTGAATTTACTGAACGCCAAGACATGTACAGACGGTTTTAGGCCAGTACACCTCTAACAGATTGCAAAAGCATAAACCATGTCCCATTATCGTTATTTCTAGTGACAATTTTGTTGCCACTCTTTATTTTTTACTGCATAAATGTACTATTATCATTACTGGGGGATATAGAAGTGGAAAATGTCAAGTTTTTAAATACAAAAAATATATATTTTTTAATTTTAACAGGGTCAAACTGAACCATGTCCTGTGGTTCTGTGATTATGAGACAAGAGTCATTATGGAGACTTGAATTTTTATTACCTTCTGTAAAAAAAAATTACAAGAATTGTATCTGAATCATTCAAATGGCTTAAAAGCTATTACTGCTTCAAAACCGTTTTAATGGGAGGACCATGTAACATTCTGGAAAAATCTCTCCACAGAGATGTTATTGACGTATGACATCAAAATAAAATAATAAAAAGCTCTGTAGAGAGAATACAGATTTTTCCAAGGTATTTTTTAGCTATAAAAATACAAAAAAATCTAAGCATGCATCTTCAGGATAACCAGCAAGTTGCTGCCCTGCCACCATGTTACACAGTGTAGCTTCAATTTTGATGATGAAAAACACTGAACTGAACAATATCACTTAATAATTGTTTGTAATGGGACAGGGGCAGAGGTGTCATGACACAGAGAGCTGTCTCATTCCAACAAGCAGCAGATCACAAATGCACTGGGACTAAACTTACATTGAATAAAACAGCAAATGAGTTGTAGGGAGCTCCAACTTTAAAGCCTGTAATGCACATTAGGAACATCACTCCGAGATAGATGCATTTCAATAAACCATTTAAAATGTGACAGAGGGTAAACAGCTAAGCTCTGATTTATTGTCATCCACTTTGACTGGAACAATTGCAGTCCTAAATCTTTAAACAAAATGGAAGTGCATTGTTTATGGTTTTTTGATACAAGCCTACAATTAATAAAACATTTGTGTCCAAGACAAGACAATAAACTGCAAAATTATGCCTGTTTTCTCCCAAAAATACTGAGATGCTATTACTCAAAACAGTACAAGAGATATTGTAGTAATCTAAAACGAGCCTGTACATCCCCCCTCTCAAAGTTCAAGTTCAAAGTTCAAAGTTCAAAGTCAGCTTTATTGTCAATTCTGCCATATGTGTTCAACATACAGTGAATCGAAATTTCGTTTCTCTCTGGCCAGGTAGTGCAAAAAGACAGTGTACAGAATACAACATGAAGACAAAACACAACAAAAACTATCTAAGACAGAGATCTAAAGTTAAAACTAAAGTCTACGGTCTAAAATCTCAGGATTTAAGTTGACTTTCACTACATCCATAAATCTCCTCTTTGGGTTCTCCTCACCTTGCAGCTCTTACCAGTATTTACTATCACTAACCCTTGGTATCAAAAGTGTATCAATGTGGCTCCTTTGACTTCATCTTCAAAACATCTAAACACAGGAGAGCTGTACCAGTGATGTACAGTAATCCCTCGTTCTATCGCGGTTCACTGTTCACGGCCTCGCTGTTTCGCAGATTTTTTTTTTTTTAATAGTGTAACTTTTTTTTAATAGTGTAACATTGTGTTCTGCTTCCTGATTGGCTATGAGACTGTAGACCTTTGCCGATTGATAGATGGGGGATGCAGGGGGGACCTGGACTAGACCAGGACTAGATCAGGACTAAACGTGGACTAAACTAGGTCTAGACCAGAACTAAACCAGGTCTAGACCAGGTCTAAACCAGGTCTAAACCTGGACTGGTCCCTGACTAAACCAGGACTGGACCAGGTCTAGACCTGGACTAAACCGGGACTAGACCAGGTCTAAACCAGGATTAAATCACCCCGTGCGGCTCTTTGCTGGTTTCGTGCGGCTCTTGCCTTCGTTTGTGCGTGTTCAGTTTGTGGCTTGGGCTGCGAGGTCGCGGTCCTGAGGGGGAGGCATGGTCCGGGTGCCGTGGTTCGATCTTGTGCTCGCAGCCCTGGCTTTGCGCCAGTCGTGCTGCTCTGTCACGGATTTGACCACATGCACTTCTCCAAGGGGTTGGTGTGCGTCGCGTCCCGGAACGTGGCAGTGCCGTTGGATGAGCCGTTGGATGAGCCGCTCTCCTCGCGCGTCCGGTGGGGCTCCCGGCGGACCCCCCACGCTTCACTATTAATACATTTTATTGAAAATCTACGAAGGTTTGAGTGTTTAAACGAGAGAGAAATGTGACGAAAACGTGTTTATGTGACGAAAGGTGTTTACAGCCTTAAAACATGTATAATCATTGTAAAATATAAAGTTGTCCTACTTCGCGGGTTTCACTCATTACGGGTTATTTCTGGAACCTAACCCCCGCAATAAACGAGGGACCACTGTAGAAATAGAAATGGCAAGTTTGCATTTATTAAATTGCAAATCCTGAAATTATTTAGATAATAGATTATTCTCTGCAAGGAACAAAATGCTGTGTGTTTTTATTAAATCTTATACTCCTGTTTAAATCTCTATTTGCAATTTTACTTATTATACAAAATTGACTCTTGTAAACTTTAAGCCATGTTATAATGTTGTTACTTCATCAAAAATATACCTGGAGTTGTATTTTATTTATTATGAGTAACTCTTTATTATTGGTCTATCTACATCCCCAATGCTCAAAATGTTCTGTTCCACCTTGTGATGTCGTGTAATGGTAGTTTTCAAGTTCACAACTACCTTTTAGGTTTAATTCAGTAGAGAAAGGCAATTCCAGGACAGAATTTATCCAAATGATTCTAGTGAAGATGTATGGAGTTTAAAAACACAGTGGAGCACTTAGTGGATTACCACATGACATCACAAGGTGGAACAGAGTGTTTTCAGTTTGAAAGAAGAACAGAAGAATATGCAGGGTTTGTGTGTTGAACGTGAATGTGTGAATGAAACAAAGCACAACTCCAGGTATGTTTGTGATGAGGAAACAACATTATAACATAACATAAAATAGTGTAATATGGGCCCTTTAACACAGATATCAGCAGCAGAGAAAACTACAAAGTCTGCTACATACATTTCTCCCCTGTCTTCTCCCACCAGGCATAGAACAACAAGACATAAGACAGCAAAAAAGATAACAAAAATGGTGAGATCTAAAACTCTCTCTTTAAAGGTGAAATGCAAGGCGTGTGTAATTGCTTGTAAACTCGACATCTGTTCTTTAGCGTGACCATTGACTATATTCAGCCCTCATGTCAGGCTATAAATAAAGGATGACGTTCTGCTGGAGCTGAGATAGATTTTGTACGTGTGTTGTGCTTGTGTTTTGTATGTATGTGCTGAGCTCATGCTGTTAGCTGCTTTTCTTGCTGCAGATTAATAAAATATGAGCCAATGCTGTTTCTCACTGTACAAGATTTTACTCTTGTGACATTATGAACTCATAGAATAGATCGTCACTGAAAACAAATCCAGAATAACAAGGGTTTGTATTTGTATTGAACATGTGCTAAAGATTAGAAGACTTATTTTGTACATACAGATTTAGATTACAAAAGAGCACTATGCATTTTGTAATACTATAATTAGCCTAATGCAGCTTCTTAAAGATCCCATGACATGGTACTTCTTGATGCTTTTATATGGTGCCTTAATGGTTCCCTAATACTGTGAATGAATACTTCTTCAAAATCAACACTCAGTGCATGAGAAAGACACATGTACACAGTCAGAGTCAGAAAGTCTCTCTCTGAACGACTCATTCTGGACCTTGTTGCTTGAATCCAAATGAGAAGGACACACATAGGTTAGAGGAGCGGGTGGGGGGGGGGGCAAATGCGCCGCTGGTTCCTTGTTACTGTGCGCTGTCTCCCACTTCCGCATTTTAAGCGCGGAGGAAGAAAGGAGAGGAATTTCAATGAAAAAAACACATTTCCACAGAAAATAAAATTAAACCACTGCTGTTTCAGAGGTCCAGAGGGTCGGGTAAAGGACTTCCGAGCCTAGAAACACTTGCACGTGCCTCCAGGCAAATAAAAAAAACGCATTTCGCATTGCGTAGCTCCTTCGCAGTCCAAACTCTCTGGGCGTGATTTCCAGAGACATGGGGTAGACATCCAGACGGTGGTGGAACTGCATTTGCATTTCTTTTTTCGATGTGACGTAACATAATTGCCTTGTTCAGAATCGCCCGTTTGAGCTGTGTTTTTTTTCTAACGCAGAAAAGGACCGCAAATGCTCAGTTTAGACATTTTGCAACTTTTAGCCATGGGGGGGCGGCCCTAAACAGGGTAGGGGAGCTCACATTAACGTTCAAAAACCTCAGAAAGTGAAAATTTCATGCCATGGGACCTTTAATGTATAATACTGTATTAATACAAGTCTTTTTTCATTTAAGACAGGCCTCTGTATTGAAAAGCTACTAATTGTCACAGGTTCTTTCAACTGCTTTAGAGAGAAATAATTATAAACAAAATCATGGATATGAATCAATAGAGTTATTAGGACATTTATTTAGTACTTTTAGTTAAATCAAATCTTTTCATCCTTTTGTTAAGGGTGTAGAGTATTCTCCGAGCTGAGATATGGCCTAAACTGACTGACTTTCATTCACTTTCACATTCATTACAGGCAATTTAGATTCACCAGTGCATGCATGTTGCACACACCACTCAAGGATACCCTCAACCCCTTACTAAATAAAATATCTTATAGTGGCCTATTCAATTTAGTGGCTACTGCTGGTGGGCTTTTAATGTATACGCTATCAATAGACCATATGATGGACACTCTCAAACAGCAAAGATGGCCGCTCCAAGCAATGTAGACTTACAGTGTTGAAAGATTCACATAGGTAATCTACTAAATCATCACATTTGATTCATTTCAGACGAAGACCGGATCTTTGATGAGGTATTTCATTATGTTATTGAACAGAGGTACAGCATCAGGTGTGGTGAAGATGCAGTGTGAATGTCATACTCCAGATACAGAAATGTTTAATAGTTATCAAATCAGTAATACTGCCATACCCACAAACCCACAATAGTTTATTACAACTTGTTCATATCTTACATAGTAATACGCAGTAATATTCTTGGGATTTGATAGAATGTCAGCCAAAGAGACATTATCATATAAAGATGAGAAGGATACTAAATCAATTAATTGAAGAAATTCCCTGCATATGAACAGAAAGCCGATAAATAAGATGTGGGGCAGTGCGAATTCTCACAGTGCACAGCGTATGTCATCTTGGCTACACAGTCATCAGCAGACGCATCACAGGGATGGGGCTCTCACACAATCACCGAATTCAAACAGTCTGGCATGATAAAGGATAAGGACATAGGCTAATTGTAATATGGTACTACCCCTACCCACAGGCAATCCACCCTGCATCAAGATTACAGGCTATATTTAGGCTGGTCTTTCAGTCGAGTAAAAGGGTGCATCATGTCCATTCATGCTTTAGTGCTACCTTTGCGCACACACATTGTAACAAACGTGGAAATCCCTAGAAACGTTTGTAACCAACAATCCAGTCTTATTTATTATAATCTGTCGTCTATATGACTGCGACCTCGGTTGGTAAGGAATGAACGGTGGCTGCTACCTAGAAGCGATAATGGTGTCAAAAACGGCGAAAATTGTGTTTACAGGAATATTGAAATAAATAATTAAGCACCCATTCAAGTCTATCTCCACGCAGCGGGGCGAGCCTCCTAACGCCGTACAGCTGGAGCTATACCCGTGCTCCATGAATGAACACAGGCCATTCTGTGTTTTGGAGCAAAAACGTCCTATTGACAGAGCTACCTGTTAATCCCCGGGCCGGGTGCAACCCCACTTCCTCCAGCTGGCGCTCCGTTACTGGGCTTGGTGAGCTGTCCAGAGTCTGCTGGTGCTGAAATGGAAGCCGGAGCCCCCGTTGAAGGCACGGCGGGCGCGGCCTGACCCGCCTGTGCCTCCCCCTCCATGCTCGCCTCATTCCCCATCGTGTCGAGACGGTTCTCGACGCAGACAAATTGTGTCGAAGATGGTTGTACGACGGTTCTAAAAACTCAGATGACACTCAGCGTTTCCCCCCTTCCGCCATCATCGCTTCAGCATCCCGCACAGAGCACGCGCACTAAAGAGCTGAAGGAGCGCGCTGACGCACAGGGTGGGAACATTACGTGCGCGTTCACAACCAAGCCTGGTTTATTTCAAGTCAAAGAGCAATCCTCTCCAAGCTCCCTGCAGCACCTACATGCAGACCAGTGGGACAGGCTACAGAGTGCCAGTTATAATCATAGGCTATTAACAACAACGTTGATAATTATATGTGTTACATACACATGTTAATACTGATCATAAAGGCCAACTGTAAAAACAGGAGTATGGTCTGAATAGCATGTGCTCCTGGTAATTACAGCCTAGCCTAGCTAGTTAGAGCTGATCTCAAACAGCATTCCTGTTGGTTTAAGATGCATTGCTCTCCCTTGTGTACAAAAGGTGCCACAACAGCAATAAACACCTGGATGAAATGAATGATTGTTAAAACTACAGAACACTAACTTTTATAAACTGTAAAATGAAGACATGTTAAATTCTGCAAGGATTCTAATAGGCTTTAATGCAGCATGAATTGTCATGAACAACAAAGAGCTCAAAAAATCAGTGACCCAAAGAACACATACATATGTACAAAACAAAGCTGTACAGTGAAATCCACATCAGCTCACCACAATGTTTGAGTCTGATGACATAACACAGCATACACCTGTTTTTTATCTTTTGGCTGAAGTCTGAACAGGTGTTTTGTTTAAAAATACCTTATCAATAACAAAACAATGCAACATAGCTTTAAAAACTGATAGTGAATAATGCAATATTATATACATTTATCAGAGTAATGTGGAAGCTACCTGTGAAGGACAACTGAATTACTAAAACACTGTAAATAAATGTCTTCATTTGTTCCAGTGAATAACTTGAACAAACATAAAAACATTTTTACTTTACTAAGTACATTGTAATTAAGATACTATTCACCAATGAAGGAGCATTGTTAAGAAAGTTATACCCATGCTGAAGGTGTTACAGACTTTAACAGGATTGATCTTGGATATTTGTTATTACTGTCTCTTGGCTTTGTATGGACGAGAGCGTTTCCTTCGGTCAGGTTTTCTTTGTTTGTGCAAACGTCCAATACTCACTCCTTGCCGACGTCGCACAGAGATATTCTGCTCCACAAGGCTAGCCAACATTCCTATAGAGGGCAATGAACATTCAGAATAATTCACATTTGCAGTGGAGAATGGGGCACTTCAAAAACCAATAGTCACATTTGTGGCAAGACTCATAAAAATCTAATACAAGAAAGCATGGTTAAATAATGTCATATCCAAACAAAGTATAATGCCATAAAGCAGATCTTACCTTCTTGGGCCAGCATTGATATAAAGGTACAGATAAATTCATCATAATTATGAGTTCTCCTCTGGTCATCAATCTAAAATAAACATATATTACCTTAATATATTTAATATGTTTACAGATACAGATATTGGTTAAAGAAAAGTACTCACTTTGTATTTCTTTCTCTTTTCAACTTCCTCCTTAAGGTACACCTCATAATTTGCTATGTCAGCCTCAACACACTTTAGTAGTGCAAGCAGCTCCTACAATAAACCCACAACAAAATTATTTTATTTTATATTCTACTTTGGGCTTGGTATATAACATACATTGACTAACTGTACATACTTTGGGAGAATATTTATCTCCGGGAGGTTTGGAGTCAGCTATTATCTCATTGATGTTTTCCTGGCTGGCCTTCTCCTCAGGCTCCTCTTTGACTTCTTCTTCCTTCACCTCCACAGATGGACCCTCATCTGGAGCAACATCTTCTTTCTTTTCAATGTCAACGATGACTACCTGTTCATTACCTTTTATCTTCTTCGGAGTGCATAACTGCTTTGTAACATCTGCAGCCATATCCCCTAAAAAGAGGGGAAAAAAGGAGAGATATAAAAAAAAAAGTATATTAAATTTACTGTAAATGTAAATTAAGTTAAGTCAACACAATTATTGTGACAGGCTTATCTTGTATACTGACCAGATGGTGGCAGAGCGTACATAACTCCATCCTCTTGTAGTTGCAACAGGGCGATGCTGACAGAAAGACCCAGGTCTCGTACAGCACGATTATGTCTGGAATCTAGCCTAAGCAGCTCGTCTTCTCCAAAAAGCACTCGTGACAAATGGGATGCAACTGGACTGGAGGGACGTGTAGCAGCTTGGGAGCGAGCAGGCGAACGCAGAGGGGAGTTAAAAGCGCTGCCAATCTCAGAGGCAGTGTCAGTACTTTCGTTGCTTGGTGTTGGGGAAGGCTGAGAGGCGGATGTGATGGAGATGCCCCCAGTGCGGCCTTCTGTGCGAACTGAAAGGGGTGTATTTAAAGCATCTTTCCTCTGGGCTTCTTTCTTTAGTTTTTCAGCCAAGACACTGAGGGCAATTTGGCTCTCCATTCCAGTCGTAACTCTTCCGGTTCTTGACCGGAGACTTTGCTTCCTTCTAAACCTACCGAAAAAGAAAAGGCCTCATGAGGAACAGGAAAGGGCAGTCATTTTAATGGTTTTTAACTTTAGGGTAACACAGACCTGTTGGGTGTGCTAGTAGAACCTGTAACTGCCTCTTCCTCATCTTCATAGTCATCTTCCTCATCAGAGTATGAGGGCTGTGGAGGGCCAGACACTCGAGTGCGACCAACTCCAGCTGCAAGGTCCTCCTCTTCCTATGACACAAATATATGGAGTACAAAAGCTAAGACAGAAGAATCGGAGCCACCTTAAACAGATGAATTCCCATTCTACCTGCATTGGAGACTTTGCATAATTGTGATTGTCGAGGAAAGCGGGCAGGCGTTGTACAATTGGGCATGGACTGGTCACTCCTCCTACAGGGGTGGCAGGTTTAACCATGACTTTAGAACTTCCTGAAGGGCTTAGGGCATCTTTGGCTTCATCCATTGTTTCTAGACAAATATTACATTTTAAACAACAGCCACAGCAAATGTATTAATTTATAAATTATGGTTACCTGATGCAGTTTGATCACTTCCTTGGGAAGCAGATGGCTCATCATCAGCCTCTTTCTTGACTGTAGCTACACATTCCTCAGGGGAAGAAGAGTCCTGCTGTTTCTTTTCATGAGCAGCTTCAGTCTGCGTTAGCTGAATCATCTGAAATGTTTACATTTAATAATTTACATTAAAATACAATAAAACTATCAGGGTCACATGGTTAGTTGCATTAAAAGGCTATATTTGGGGTAGTCCAATTTGCATTTCTGCTGTATGCACTAATCATAACCACACTGCAGCAACAAAACATTTTTTTTTTTTTTACCTTTTGTAACCCCTCCAGGACAGTCTGGCGATTCCTTTTAAGAATTTCAAGTTTGGACTCATATTTGATTCTGCGGTCAGGTACCACTGCCATCAGGTTGAAGCGGATGTCATGATATGGCTCACTGGATAAAAAATGTGTGACAGCATAGTCTTGAGAATGACAGCACTGGACAGCAACTGAAACTTTAGAAAAAGGCAATAAACAACAGTTAATTGGTTTGGCGCTCACCCTGCAGTGGCCAGTCCAATCCTCTCCATGATAACCCGTCGTGCTTTATCAGTCCACTCCTCATCCTCTCCCCAGGGACCTAAAAAGTGTTTAAAAAAAATAGATTCAACACAAAGTCTAAACATAGATCATATTGATTTCTAAATAGCACTAGTTCTTGCCATGGTCAATAGGGTATGCCTTTAGCCCATCCAGCTCAAACAAACGGTCTTTTATGGGCACATAGCTGACGAAGTGGAAGGCTTCCATGGTCCGCACTGTACTAATCCCATTTTGTTTCTCAGGCAGGTGTCTGGGCTCTGGCCTTTAAAACAAAACAATTAAGTAAGCAGTGCATACTCTGAAAAAAAAATAATAATAAAAAATCTTGCTTTTCTTAATCCTAACCAACCTTGCATGGCTGTTATGTGCTCTGGCAAGCTCTGGGGCATTTCCTATTGCATACCCTTTGCTCTGAAAACAGTACAGACACATTAATCGGAGTAAGAGAGGTGAAATATTATTAAAAGAGTGCTAGCGCAGCCTTACCTCTGGACTGAAGCCTTTCGTGAAAGCTTTTATGCGACTAAGGGTTGTGCCAAGCTCAACACCACTGCAGTTTAGAAGCACACTCAATAAAGCATGGGTAGCACATGAGTTAGGAATGAGCTGTTTGTAAGAATTGCAACACATTATTAGAATATAATATGCTTCTTATCTTGTAATGAGATTGTATGCATGCAAATAAAAGTTGCTTCTCACCTGATGAGCAAAAAACATGTCATTAACAATGTCTTCATCAATAACAGAAGTCTCATCAACCAAAGTGTTTACTTTTCTTCTTGAGCGCCGTTCCTCAATCCATTTGAACAAAAAGATAAAGCCATATACAGGACTGAAAATATCAAAATCAATTTGTTGTAAGTAACAATAATGTATAGATATAATTTAGATTCAAATGTAGACCCGAATAAGGCATAGTATGACATGTAATAGGCTATTAAAATCACAAACCTTTGACATTTGCTTTGAAGGTCGTATATTTCTTCTACTTGAACTCCCTTGACACCTAATAAAAAACAAAATTTATTTAAAAAAGGCAAATGCATTCCGCATAGTGCGAAACTTACAACCCACCAAAATCCTCCACAAGTAGAGTGAACAACCCTAAAATTACAAAAGAATAACATAACATAAATATGGGTAAACATGCATAGGAGCAACAGGATTGACAAAGCAACGTGGATTTAATTTTAGCTTAATCGTCTGTCCGACAGACAATCATAGAAAATTACTTGCAAACGATGTACGGCTTCCTTTATTAGTAGTCATATTTCCAGTGCCTAACAATTTACAGTGGCTCTGTTCTAGAGCTAGCGTTTGTTAGCTGAAGATACTTAAAATGCTCTTCTTCACCTGGATCACTCTCCAGCTCAAGCCACCCCTTATTCATTTTGAAAATGATATCCAATCGACTAGGATGTTTTCCAGTCCATATCCAACAGAAGATTGAGGGCAATAATTAAGAATGCTGCATCCATTCAATAGCAGACGAAACAGAGCTCAAGATAAACACAAAAGACATATTTGGTCGCATACGTGTTGCGTCATCAATAGGAGACATGCTTACACAAAAATACAACAACTGATTAATTGTAACACAGATTAACACAGATAAGTGGACAGAGAAAGGGTATTTATTTCATTGCATTTACATAATATTTCTTCACAATGCACATCAAGGTGAGCATAAAATCTTTCAAAAGGAGCTCACCCTATATCCACGCGCTCTCACCCCTTTGCAACAAACATAAGTTAACATTATGCAGAATTTCAATATACTGTTTATTGTGTGTTAGTTTATGAAAATTATTCTGTGCATGTACACAATATTTTTTTATCCTTCTGAATCTAGCAGTTTCGCTTCGTTCGTAACCGGAACACTTGGTGTTGCGCCAATTTTGGGGGGAGCATGTTTATCGTTGCACTGGAAAATTGTAATTTAGCTACCTTTATCATTTTATTAACCTCGATCCTGTTGGGATAAACTATGGTATTCGTCTGCACTCTTGGTGGGATTTCATAGAGATTGCAGTGTAGACGCATGTATGGTAAGCTTCAACAACATTCGGTTGTTTTGGTGTAACTAACGCGCCGAAGACTAGCTAGCGTAGTAATTTGGGATAGCGTTAGCTCGTATTTGCTACACATACATTATAATAGATGGGTTTCTATTAAGAAAAATAAATTCCATTATATCAACGGAACTCAATTAAAACATGTGCGTTTATGAATAATATTCTTAATTTAGAAAGCTTGCTGGTTATTATGGCAGTCATTAATGCAACGCTTGTACTTGCTTTATGTGCTAGTGTGAGGGGTTAGTGGCAGTTAAGTTCTAACGTTGCAATAGTTTCATACATTAATGCACTACCTTGTACACTGTACGACTTTCATTTACACTAACTATTTTGATCTCAGCTGGACAGGCTAATAAGTTACAATAGGGAATGTGAAATTTACTATTAATTATTCCTCTCTTTCTTATCCTCTCCTCAGCACTCCCAGTGAAGATGTGTAGGTAATAGTCTCACAGCCCTGCAAGACACCATGTCTGAAGAGGCTCATTCAGAGAGTGACCTGGACACCAATCCCAACAGTGAAGAGGAGGATTTTGAAAATGAGGAAGAGGAGGAAAATGATGACATGGATGAGGATGAGGATGAAAATGATGGAGATGATGAGGATGACAGTGTTGGTAAGAAATATAATTGGAAAATTGAAAAAAAGTTTTGTGTATTAATAATACGTTTTGTGTATTAATATTTTTTGTCTGATTAAATGATTGTGACATTGTTCAGAGCGGCCTGCAAGTTCTCACAGCCATCCAGAATCCTGTGAGTCACCCACATCTGACCCTTCATCTCAGCCTCCTTCACAACCTCCATCACAACCTCCATCACAGCCATCTTCACGGGCTCCCTCCAGACCTGGCTCCAGATGTCAGCCCCCAAGCCCTGAAAACTTAAATAAGAACAAAACGCCTTCTACCAAAACAAAGAAATCCAAGTCCTCAAGTAAGTCAAAATCTGCAAAGTCTCCAAGAAGCTCCAAGTCCACCAAGCGATCAAAGCCTTCCAACATGAGGAAAAACATCAGGTATATTTTTCTGATCTGGGTATCTGATAGTGTTATCCTTTATTTATATTAACTGATTTATTTGTGTTTGAAGAAAACTGTTGAAAGAGGACCAGCTGGAGGCTGGTACAAAGACTGCTCAACAGGAAGAGATGGAAAGACGAAAACGTCTGGAGCAGCAGAGGAAGGACTTTCCCACAGCAGCCCCAGTCCTGCCAGATTCGCAACTAGGTCACTCTCCGCATACTGTCATTTGGAGTCCTATATCATGGCATTTTTGTTATACTTTCTATAATTTTATTGTGTTTCACATATTTATATGCTTCCCTTCACTCAACAGTTGAAACCACTGCAATATTAGGAGAAGTGTCTCAATTGGTTCCTGATCTTCTTAGTAAGGAAGATGTTATATGCCTGGATAGTAGTGGCGATGAAGATGAGAATTTGGAGCAGAAGTTGCCTGTACTTGCTGTCAGAGATGGTGATTTTTATTATGCATCTTATTTGTGGTTTGTGATGTATGAGGCTCTTTGTCTAAAGTCTAATGGAGCCTTGTGTCATAGATGTAATAGAACTGAGTTCTGGGGACGAAGATGCTCTACAGATCAGCAGTGAGTCTGCTGAGGAGGATGCAGAAGCTGCTGGTTCAGAGGAGAGCAGTGGAGCTCACATCAACGATGCACTGAACTTACCTGATGCTCAAGGCCGGGTCCTGGTCAACATCAATCACCCTGCAGAAGAAAAAGACATTTTTCTTGCTCCACAACTTGCAAGGGCTGTAAAACCGCATCAGGTATTGTTGATATTTTGACAGTGACAGTATATTTTCTTTTGTTCTGTACTGAATTTTTACTTTTCACATTTTAGATTGGGGGTATCCGATTTCTTTATGATAACCTAATTGAATCTCTAGAGCGGTATAAAACTAGCAGTGGCTTTGGCTGCATCCTCGCTCACAGTATGGGACTGGGAAAGACACTGCAAGTTATTTCGTTTATTGACATTTTGCTGAAGAATACTGAGGCTCACACTGTACTGGCCATCGTTCCTGTAAGTACAGCCATACATATGTCTTCTTTTCCCCCCTCTTTATTGCTGTTAAATAACTGTATTTGTAATGACATGTTTGTCCTTGTTCTAGGTGAACACGCTTCAGAACTGGCTGTCAGAGTTCAACCTATGGCTCCCCCCTCAAGAGGCTCTTAGTCCTGACACTGATCCCACCATTTTTACTGGCCGAGCTTTCAAAGTTCACATTTTAAATGATGAGCACAAGTAAGCAATGCCGTTTATGGTCCTTTTTATATGGCTGTTTTTTTATTACATATAAATCATAATTTTACTCTACAGAACTACCATTGCAAGGGCCAAAGTTGTAGAAGAGTGGTCAAAAGATGGAGGAGTTTTACTCATGGGTTATGAGATGTACCGGCTTTTGTCTATGAAAAAGAGTTTTGTGATGGGAAAGAAAAGGAAGTCAAAGAAGCCTGTAGGCCCAATCATCATTGATCTGGATGAGGAAGACAGACAACAAGAGCTGATGAAAAGTCAGTACTCTAGCTATCCTTTTATATAACGTGCTCCCTTTTCTGATTCTAACTGCTGTTCCTTTTAGGTATTGAAAAGGCAATTGCGCGACCTGGCCCAGATGTGGTGATATGTGATGAGGGACATAGGATCAAGAATTACCACGCAAGCACTTCACAAGCTCTTAAAAACATCAGGTCACGACGGAGAGTAGTTCTGACTGGATATCCACTGCAGAACAACCTTATTGAGTACTGGTGCATGGTGGACTTTGTCAGGCCAGACTTTTTAGGCACACGGCAGGAATTCAGCAATATGTTTGAAAGGCCCATTCTGAACGGACAGTGTGTGGACAGCACTCCTCAAGACGTTCGGCTAATGCGCTACCGCAGCCATGTCCTTTACAGTCTGCTAGAGGGCTTTGTACAGAGGTAATTATTTTCAGGGCTTTATATATATATATATATATATTTTTTTTTTTTATTTCAGAATACATTAATATTACATTTCTTTGTTTCAGACGAGGCCATGATGTGCTGCGAGATCAGCTCCCCCACAAAGAGGAGCATGTAATTTTGGTGAGGCTGACCCCCATTCAGAGAGCACTATACACGGAGTTCATGAAACGATTCAGAGAAGCAGGAAACACTGGGTGGCTTGGACTAAATCCTCTCAAAGCATTTTGTGTATGCTGCAAGGTGAGATGGTATTTTATTCATTGCCAAGTATAAGGCATTTAACCAGTTTTAGCCCCTAAAATTAATGATACCATAATTTCATTTTGTTTATCTCTCTTGTCTTTCAGATTTGGAATCATCCTGATGTCCTGTACGAGGCTCTGCAGAAGGAGAATCAGGCTAATGATCAGGACTTGGACCTTGATGACATTACGAACAACCCTCGCTGCTCTGCTCCTGCTGGCCTTAAAGCCAAAGTTACAGATTCAGGTAACAGCAAAGGGAATGGAAACAACAACCTTCCACCTCTGAATCCTTCACAGGACAGATCAAATCAAGTGATCACTTATGAATGGGTATGTCTGAACACTACACTAATTTAATTTGGACAAATCTTTTATTATTTACACCAGCATCTGCTGATCTGTCTTAGGCTAAGGATATCATGTCAAACTATCAAAGCGGAGTTCTGGAAAACTCTGCTAAAATGCTTCTGCTGTTCTGTTTGATTGATGAAAGTGTAAAAAGCCGAGATAAGATATTGGTCTTCAGGTACTTTCTTTTTTTTCTGCCTTGATCCTTAAATATTACTTATCACTGGTGAATAGGTGTAAGGATTTTTTGTAATAATCTGAATTGCTTTCTGCAGCCAAAGTTTATCAACTCTGTCTCTTATTGAGGACTTCTTATCACAGCGTCTCATGCCAGCAGATGTCAGTCCTCCTGACGGCCTGAACCACAACTGGGTTCGCAATATCAACTACTACAGTGAGTCCATAAAAATATACATTACAAGTCTTCACACTATTTTAGCCCCAATTGAAACTGTTAAAACAGGAATGAGCTACATTTGATTTTGTTTGTAGGACTTGATGGGAGTACTTCTGCTACAGAGAGAGAACGCCTCATCAATCAGTTTAATGACCCAGAAAACAACACAACTTGGGTTTTCCTCCTGTCTACAAGGTTCACATATGAATACAGCACATGGCAATTGCATTAAAATATGTTAATTTCCAGTCACTATATGAATGCCATTTTCTAACTTTAGAGCTGGCTGCTTGGGTGTTAATCTGATTGGAGCAAACAGAGTTGTTGTGTTTGATGCCTCCTGGAACCCCTGTCACGATGCCCAAGCAGTGTGCCGTGTGTATCGGTATGGTCAGAAAAAACCCTGCTATATTTACCGTCTAGTCTGTGACTTCACTTTGGAGAAGAAGATTTATGACCGTCAGGTTTCCAAACAGGGGATGTCTGGTAAGGTTTAGTTTTTACTGCAGATGCCCACAGTTAATTCTATAGTTTCATCTGAATGTTGTTTGTTTCTGCTGTAGACCGTGTGGTGGATGACCTAAACCCAGTTCTCAACTTCACCCGTAAAGAGGTTGAGTCTTTATTGCATTTTGTTGAGGAAGAGCCTGAGAATGAAAAAATTTCTCTTGAATACAAAGAAGATCTTGAGTTTGTGTTGTTCCAGGCCTGTCATTTGCACCCACATCTCATCACCAAGGTACATGTTTGGGCCAAAATTTTGTTTTGAGGCCAAATATATTTTTTGTTGTTAGCAAAAATTTTTTTTTTACATTTGTGCAGTTCAAGATTTTGTGGTCTGGGGGAATTCATAAATATTTTATATTTTTCTTAGTTTCAAATTTACAATAGATGATACGGATTTAACTTTGTTGAAACAAAATTAAGTCAGTTTTTTTCAACCAGCCACCTTTCCAACACGAGTCTCTGCTGGTGGACCGCAAGGAATCCAAACTGACCAAAGCAGAAAAAAGGGCAGCAAAGAAGAGCTATGAGGATGAGAAACGAGCCTCGGTGCCTTATTCTCGTCCCTCATATGCCTCATATTATCCAAACAGTGATCAAGCACTGGCAAATATACCTGCTTTTAATCAAAGGGGGTGGTAAGTGAATTTTACAATTATAAAACTATTCCTACAATTATTTGTATGTTTACCCATGTGTACTTGAAGGCAACCAATGTTGAGGCCGGATGAGAAACCAGTAGCTAGCGTTCGGCCAATTCAGTCAACCCCAATCCCCATGATGCCCCGCCAGGTTGGGATGGGTCTACCAGGCTCCAGTGGCAGCATCCCAGTCAACTTCCTGCAGAAGGCTGGAGTTTCTGTGCAGAGAATAGTCACTACAACAGGTAAGGCACACCATTTATTTCTCACAAATTTGCTCTTTTATTAATAGTGGCCATTTTGCTTGGATTTTCAGATATTGTAATACCAGGCGCAAACAGTGCTACAGAGGTTCAAGCCAGAATCAGTGCTGGAGAAACCATTCATGTTATAAGAGGGTCTAAAGGTACCTTGAAAAAAACCTTGAATACATATCACCCCTATGACATATTAAGTAGTTATTAAGGTGACTGTTGTTTAACCATAGGCACCTACATCAGAACTCATGATGGGAGGATCTTTGCTGTCAGATCAGGAAAGATTAGCCGACCTCCAGTTGCAGTGGCTGCTGTTTCAAGAGGTAGGTTAAAAAAAATTTCTTGCTGTGGTAACTTGACAAATAACACACTGAAGATGGTAAGGATTGTGGGATTGCATAATTGCATCAGTCTGAATACAATTTAAAGATAAGGATTTATTGTAAACTTTAACTATGCTTAGTGAAATGTGATTGCTTCTTGTGGATTAGGTTATACATTTTTGTAAATGAATGATATTGGGGATAGTTATATTACCCCTAACTACTAAGTTTAGTCAGTGCAAACTCCATGTCCTGTACAGGTCATGTGAGATTTTATTCACACTGAGGAGGTTATGCCTGTTCCCACAGAACCACAGGGTCCTCTGATCCAGCCAGTCACTAACGGCTGCTCGTCGCCTGTGGAGCAGCCACAGCACTCCCCCAGCAGAGATCCGCGTCCCTCCTCTCCTTTGAGCTCCGACCTCATCAGGGAGCTGAGCACTTTCTCAGCCCCAGGAAGAGACTCCTCCTCTGGGCTCAGGAACGAACTGCTGTCCCCGCCCCATCCCACACCTGCTCCCGGTGCAGGAGGGAACAACCAGAACAACCAAAACACAGACCTCAACAGACCATTGAGTGAAGACCTCCTGAGCTCCACACTGGACATGCATGGGATAAAGCGCAAAAACAATGAACCACAAACCAACATGTATAGCACAGGGAAACGCATCTCTGCCGCATCACGTTTTCCTGGATTTAACATGGGCTCCAGTGGACTGAGTTTTCCACCAATGGGACTAAACTCATCCTCTTTATTAGGGAACTTAGGACATATGAGTCACTCCTTACTGATGAGTGGCAGCGGGGGATCTTCTTTTTTGCAGACCCCTGGACAAAACATGGTGGACCTCCAGACCATGTTCCCGGGCTCCACAGGCTCAGACCTACTCAGACAGCCCGCCACAGGGAATGGGCATCTCCAGACCCCTTCATCCTCGGCTTTCTCCTCTACTCCAACCACTAATCCCTCCACAGCAACATCTTCCTCGCTGTCCTCCAGTTCACTGCCTCCATATCTGATGAACCCAAACATGACGGGGCTGCTTACTTCTGGATTTCCCCCTATTAACTACAGTCAGTCGTTACTTCCTGAGTCTAGGATGCTCTCCACGCCTCACCTCTCTGGCTCAGGGAGTCTTCCTACTTCTATTCCTAGTACTTCTTCGTCCAATTATCTCTCCCATTTCAGTAACCCCGCTTCCAGTCTGCTTGGGGCAGCTTTGACCCACCCCGACAGGCATCGCAGTGCAGAGAATGGGGGCAGTAGTTCGGATGATGATGTTATAGAGGTTATTGGGCAGTAGGAAAATCATTTGGTAATATTTTACATTAAATTAATCAAATAAAATGACAACAGCGTCTAAAATAATGCACAATTGATGAGTTGGTTTACTTTAAGCTAAAACGCATATGAGGACACAAAAAAATCTGAAGCTTATTAACTATGAAAGTTATGGCTTACAAGGTGTTTTCTTTTCCAAATTCAGTAAAAATCATCACAGTGGCCGTTAATTAATGTTTGAAATGTGTACCTCTGTATGTAATTCACTTTAATTTACTTAAATGTTTTCACTTTCCACATTTATCTTTGACAATGTACCTTGACCACATTAGCAAAAATGAACTGATAAAAAGGTAGTTTTCCAAATTACTGATACAAATGTCAACACTAAAATACCTATTGCTAAAACACAAAACAGGTCTCAAGTTAAACATAACTTTATATAAAAGTAAGTTGTTTTCGTCCAGGTTGTATTGAATTGTATTTGGAGCCTTTGGCATACAGGGACCAGCTGTATCTTTCCAGGGTTTTCTAAGCACAGCTTCTCCTGTTACAATTTGTAAACGTCTTGTGATATAACAATTAGTTTTAGTTTTGTTCAAATGTCATTGGAGATTCTGTGGTGGCTCTTGCACATACGTTTATGGTGTATTAGTGATCAAATATGTAATATAGTAATCAAAACACCCAAAGCAACTTATCTTTTGAGGCTATTAGAGAAAATCGTAGCAATTCAGTAGATATTGTTGCAACCCAGTTAAAATATTGTGAGTGAAATACAAGTGAATATGTTAATACTTTGTAAATAGCAGCCATTATCATTGTTTATATTGCAATTTAATAATGTTAAATGTGTAGATTTTGGTCAGAGGGGTGATATCGCTTGTAAGAACAACCCAACCCCACTTATACATTTTGTTTTATCTAAAATGAATGTATTTAGGCATTTGTAACCTGGGACAGTCAGACTATTATAGCCTTAAATCTCAAAGGGTACGCCTTGTTTTTTTTTCTGTCTGTGGGACAAACTACTGAGCATTGAGATGGTGCTGAACTCAGAATAAATAAAATTATTCATCAGAGGAAACAAAACCATCAGAAACATTTTGAACAAATCTTACCTAAGATTTTAAACCATTGGTGCAGCCTATGTTTTCAAAAATCTCAAGTTGTAGCTGCCTGCCCTTGAAACATTACATTCAAACACCACTCATAACGTTTAGGTGGTGGTGTGGTGGCCTTACCAAACTAACAGTGCCATTTCGTGGTAGCGTTTCACTGAGATGCACCCTTTTCAGAGCAGTGTTAGTAGCTTCTGTCAGTGGCGTCACGTGCCGGTCTGCGATGCTTAGAGAGGTCTGTAGGTCTTTGCTGTTCTCTGTAGCATTGTGTTTCTGTGTAGTGTGACTTAGAGAAGTTACTTTTCCTCGTACAGTGGAATAGCCTTTAGGAGAACAGAGTTATTCTAAAAATCATTCCCACATATATAAACGATTTTGTACAAATATTCAAGTTCCAGACCAGTTTAGTTTGTACTGGCATTTCCATTAACTTTTCTATCAAGGATACCCCCAGAATGCATAAGCATGTCTTCAGAATGACATTTGACAGTAGAAGTGATATTGAAAATGATCTGCTTGCGAACTGTACAGACAATAAATGTCCCCATTATTTTTGGCCTTCATAGATTAAGTTGGACAAGTTCTAAAAAAAAAAACAATGCTTTTTAATGTTCCATTTGTCACTTACTGTTGTATGTTTTATAGTAAACTGTCCTTTTTTTTTAAAAGTGTTTTTTATAACTTTTTATTGGTGTTTGCTCACCTGTATCTCTTATTTTGTTTGAGATATTTATTTTTGATTGCAAAGTTAGCAATGCCATTTCTATCATGTTTATTTGAATCCTGCAGGCAAATTCATTGATAATTTGAACACAGTTTAGATCAATGTAGAATTATACTGTTATCAATATTATTTTAACAATAAATGCGCTCCTATTGCAATCACACACTATTTTGCATTATTATATTTTTATTTTAAAACACAAATATGATAGCAGCACAATAGAAATTCCCTGAAAGTCATTTCACAATTATGATTCGACCAATAATGAATGTGACAAGCCAAAATATTTATGAAAGCAAGTCTTTTTTGTTGGATTTTTCAGGACTGCAGTCTCTTTTTTGCAGTGTATGCACGGGAGACTTGGTCCATGATGACGAGTGCAGAGAGCACAGGGCAGAGGGCTGATAGATACCAGGTGTAACTGCTGACAGACGCAGTGAACCAAGTGGAGCAAAGGCCAAGCAGCAGACTCCCACAGCCGAGCAGGTAGGTCACAAGTCCTGACGCTGCATGATACCGCTTTAGTTTAGCCAGAGACCAGCCTTTAGCTAGACTGTGGTACTTGAGAGGCAGAGCTGCCAGGGACTGCAACCCAACCACACACACTGTGATCAGGCCTAGTAAGCCATGCCAGGAGGTAAAGTGCAGTTTATTGTTCAAATGTTTGTTATAGGCAATGACTGCTAGACCCACAACAGCACATGTCACACACAAAACCTGGAGGGCCCAGTGAATACGTCCTTTGGTTTTATGTGCAAACTTCCTTATAGGGGAGCCATGGGGGGAGAAGAGAAGGATAGCCTCTGTCATGAAGAAGGAAAACTATGGGATATGGAGAAAGTCAGAAACTGTTAGTCAATGAATATGAAATCAATAATTAGAATAATTAGTTAAATATTTCTGTAACATATATCTACTTACAAGTGTCATCAGAAAAGGATGCCATGAAAACAAGCCTGCGGCAACACAACATATAATTCTGAACATTTTTTTATAAGAATCTATGAAAAAAGTGGCATTAGAAAAAGTATTTACTCACTCGAACCGGGTCGAGACAGGAACACGAGGAAAACTGTGAAGGCAGTGCAGAGGACGTGGGTAAGGGCTGCGACCACTGTCCTTGTGCATCTGTATAATCTCGCTTCGGCCTCAGTCTCCTTTCCTTGGGCCATGTTTAAATGAAAAAAGGTTTTAAAATAAAGCTAAATCTGCCACCGTGGCCCCCGCCTGTCGGTCAGTCACCTCAAGTGAACTCGACACTTCAGCAGAGATGCTCAAGATCGAAATAAATAACTTTTCTCAATCTAACCGGCTTTATCAGTGCAGTATCAAAACGCGATTACGATTATTACAGATGTGAGAGAAATTTACAAAATTCCAAGCTTTTAGGAATAAATGTAACGATCGAGTTTTTGCATAACCGACGCTGGATCTCAATTAAGTGTTTCCGCTGCACTGAAAACTACAACTTCCGTCTTAAATACTATAGTGTAAAACAACGAGCTCTTTAATTTGACATATAATCAGAAATAAACAAACTTTGGTACTAACTTTGCTTTCAGTACAAATGTATGTATTTGTACTACATGCAAATACATTTAAATGAATAAAATGTTTTGTCTTTTATTTTGACAGGAAAAATGGTTACAAGAGCATCTTGACACTCCTCCTGCTGACGTGGATGAAGATGACAGATTTTAAACCCCCAAAATCCAGCTATTAAGTGTCGATACATCCAAAAATAATGCAAACATGAATGCATTTTTGAGTTCATACATAGCTTACATAACCCCACGTGTATTCAGTCATGACATGAATTATGTTTGAGGCTATACTCTCTCATATGAACAATATTAGGCTATTATATTAAGCAGGTCCTGACTTTAGTGAGCATATTATGCAATATTAGTTTAAACATTGTAATGTCTACAGGCTTTTATACCTCAATCAGTTAACTAAATGGATTCTTGAGTGGTTAGTTGTTCATTGGTCATTGTGCTTCAGTAACCCTGTAATAGGCTTGTGACTGCACAGCCCATAGCCAAAGGGGTACTAGCATTAGTCAGTGAAAACATAATTTTATTTTACGTTGGTTACAGTTTTTGCACTAACATTTAACCTGATGATTTAATCGTAACAACCCTTCATCAATGACTATACCAACCAGGCATTAGTTAATTATCAGTTAATAACATAGGCCCCTAATTATTGAGGGACTGTTTCTGTGGCAGCTGAGCTGCTCTGTGCACAGATAAAAAAGACAGCTGGCTCCAATGAGCCTTGAGCATTGAGTGATTTCCAAATTACGACTGAAATCACAATCAGTTGCAGTATTTGCCATTTGGCCTACAACACTGATGTTGATATTCAAAGAACTCAAGAATAGGGCTAAACAATAAAAGTTTATCATGTCAAAGTGCTTATTATGTTTGATCGCTTCAAAGGAAATTGAAAATAAAGTATCATTATCTTTGCTATGCAGAATATTCTACATCCTCAAATCTCTTATATGATCAGGTCTTTATAAACCTCTGCCATAAATGAATAAATAAATGAATAAAGAATGGGATATTGGATATTTTGATCGATCTAGGCCTATCTGTGATTGGCACATAGTGTAGCCACTCATTTACTAAACTAAATGTGTGGGGACCAGATGGTTTTCCTTTCTGATGTCTCTCTAGGATTGTTAACAGCGGATTAGAGATCATCTCATACTCTCAATGTGCATGCGCAAACTCCAGGGCGAGTAACGAGCGGCTCCACAGTGTCATCCAAAAACGCACATTATAACCCGCAACAAACTGGGAGAAAAAGCAAGGTAAGTGTGCATGTATGTTTACGGGGAGCTTTTGTGGAGAGGGGAGTAGGGTGCACTTGTTGGGACCTCCAGAGTCCACCGACTCTAGTCAGCTGTTTTCTACTGTCCCGTTTGGAGATGTTGCGATCTCCAGATAGCGGAGTCCTTAATCTGTATACTACATATTTTAATGGCCATCGGCAGCACTATCTTTAGTTTATTTAGAAAGGTATCGGTTCTTGTACAATGGTCGATTGTTGCCCTGTAGATAATTTCGCGATGCCGTGACCCACTTGGCAAATAACGCTCCGGGTTGTTCAAATTCAAGTCACAATGCTGTTTTCTCACACAGTAGGAACACTATACTTCCACTAAAAGATTCCACCTGTCACCAGTAGAGCCTATGCAGTTCTACTCTAGCCAGAGTAAACTATTTTCCTTAAAAAGAAGAGGAATCTTGAATTTGAAGACCTGACGCGTGCATTCTATTTAGGTTTATGTTGCTATAGCCTAAGTGTTTCCCAACCTTTTTTGTCTTGTGTACCTCCTGAGCCTTTTTGTCATACCTCAAGTACCCCCTCACTCATACGTGTTGATAATTCTTCTAAAGTAGAACGTGACACAACGGATTATTCAATGAAAATCATTTTATTTCATCTCCTTAATTTGGTAATTTAATTTTCAGGCATTTTCTCTCTTTTCTTTAACTCAAATGTACTCAAATTAGAATTTAAAAAATAAAAAAAAAACTCCCCCTGCCCCTGGCAGCGACACTGCCAAGTACCCCCTGCAGTGTGCTCGCATACCCCTAGGGGTACTTGTACCCCTAGTTGGGAAACACTGGCCTAGGGACACACAGGGTATGCCTATGATGCAGCTCCTATGAATGTTACTAAAGCACACACTATGAATGGTGACGCCACATTCTTGTTACTCCACACTCATGGATCCACGAATTCTGTATCTATTATTATTATTATTATTATTATTATTATTATTATTATTATTATTATTATGTGCAACTTTATCAAATATAGAAACATTTAAGGCCATCCACTTTAATCTTAGTCTTTTACAACTATGTATGACACTACTTCTATTATATATTATATTTGATGAGTGAGCTACCGTACCCAAAACAATTTTCCTTGTGGATCAATAAAGTTTGTCTAAGTCAAAGTCTACGTCTTCTGCACACCATAACTCTGCTGGTCTGTACTGGTCTGTCAAGATTAAACTTACCTGGTAACATTTTTCAGCCTGTGTAAAGCCATTCCCTTTCATTATCCTATGTGCTAATATCCCGTAGGTGCACATGGACGACCCATACGCAGCTGTCATGTGGATTCTGCTACCCAGTCTAAGATGTCAAAATGTGAGTTGATTGAGCTCCAAGACCTCAGTGTGAATGACCCTATTGAGCTAGCTGCTTCTGGAACACAGCACACACCTGCACCCACAGTTCTGCCTGCGGGACCATCCGGCTTCTCCCACGTGGTGCGCTTGGTGGGGGACAGAGTCAGTATTGAGACCGCGCTCTCAGAAAAGACTGGACTAGGACACGACTTCCAGCCCTTCAGACAGACCCATCCCACCTGGTGTGATCTGTGTGGGGACTTCATCTGGGCTCTTAACAAACAGCAGAGTCTGCGGTGTGCCAGTAAGTACTTAATGGTTAATTGTGAAGTTGGTGACATTGATTTGTTTGTCTGCCATTGACCAGGGCAAAGAAATATAGTAGTGTACCCTATGCAAACACACAACCGTCCATATGATAAACGGCAAACAAAACTGTGAAGTCAGTGTCACAAAGGTTGCAAGTTTTCCATACGAGAGAGTGCTTTCTAATCTGTAGGAAGCTCTGGCCAGTGTCATGGTGAAATGCCCTGGAAACTACATTTGTCTTTTGTTTTAGTTCTCATGCAAAGACCTTGGTATAACGTATGGCACAATGATTGCAGCTTTGGTTACACCTTGGATGTATTGTGCTATTGTGATATTTTAAAAAAAATGCAGAATCCATCCACAATATTGTAGAGCTTTGCACTTATTTCAGCATGATTGGATTAGAACACATACAGTGTCCCATGTATACCGATACTATCACTGTGCCCTTGGGCAAGACCATTATTGTCCAAATCATGGCTAAATTTTGTTTGTCTATATTTGTCTAAATCAAACAATGAACAGAAATGCACTCTTTACAATGCACATAGGCAAACAACTGCTCAATGCACATTTGGGAGGCATACCTTTTTCCACAACAAGACCCAGTTAGTCCCAAAGCCCCAATACCAAAATACTTGTTCCTTAACCTGAAATAATATATTGTAAAAAATAAACATGCTAGTATAGACTCTAGTGCAAAGTATTGTAGGACAAATAATGTGAATTTAGAAATGGTATTCTAGTGATGACCTCTGACCCCTGACCCTTGTAAATCTCCATGTTCCAGAATGCTGCTACACTTGTCACCACCGCTGTTGCCCATTTATCCAGCTGGACTGCAGCACAGATGAGGGGGCACCCACTGACAAGCCAGGCTCTCTGGGGGACTGCTTCGAATCAGACACAAATGTGGTAGGGCTACAATATAATTCCTCTTTCACCTCAGTTTTATGTATTATTGAGTTAAAAGCCACGTTTGATGGACACTTGTAGATATAAATATTTTAAGACTTGTCATGGTTCCATATGTTCAGGTTTTATGGCCTCTCCAGAGCCTTCAGTGAAAGTGACAATGCAATGACTAATGTAGAAATCCTTGGGGAGGGGTCCGTAGCACTTTTACAATACCCCATCTGTGCTTAAATTAACTAAAATAAACCAACCATAAATATTTTTTTGTATTTGGGAGGAGCTAGAGGACTTCCAATGTTTTTATTTGGTCTGGTATCGTGATTTGGAACATAAACCAAGCAGCTAGCGACACTTCTGATTTAAAATTTAGGAGCATAACAGCATAACAGCATAACAGTTGACGTGTCAAGGAAGTGGAATAAAATACACCTGACTGTGGAGGTATTTTCTATAATTATACCTTCATTATGTTTTCATTTTAATAGCATATTTTTTGTGACACTGTTATGAATATGTCTTTTTTCAATTGAAAATCTTTAATTTTTGGGGGTGTTTTTTGTCATTTGTTTTTAGGATGATAATACTGAATGGGATCAACAGGAATTAAGTCATGCAGAGATTCAGCAAAAGATTTTAGAGTATAATTCTCATACCAGCAACAATCTTCAAATGGTCATAGTGAGTATCCAGTTTAAGCTTTTGCGTTCATTCATTTTTGTAATTTTACAGTGAAACTAAATTATTAATTTCAAATATTTATTTTTGTCAAATGGAAAAGATTTGCTTAGTTTATAGTTGAAATTATAGTAAAAGAATGGTTATTATATTATACCATATTTTTTTCTTTCTGCCTCAGCGAATGAATTTTTAATTTATATAAATCTTTTAAATGATTGTATTTAGATGTTTTCTTTATATTGATTGCAAAATTAATTTAAAAACAGTCTTTCATTTGGTTACAAAAAACAGTTCAATTTTGAAATAAATGAATGACAAAAGCACAGGGACCTGGCCTCTTAATCTTTAGCATTAGTTTGTATATTTCAGTACTTAATGCTTTCTTCTTACCTTTTGGTATATTGCAGCAGAAAGATGGGTCTTACACTGGTTTCATCAAGGTGCACTTTCAGTTAGTCCGCCCAGTTTCCCTGCCCCCTCCTCAGAGTCTGTGCCCACTGGATGCTCAGTGGGATGAAAGGATGAGACGTCGAACATCTTTCTATCTACCTAAAGATGCTGCGAAACACCTCCACATAAGTTCTCAAACACAAGTCCAAGAGGTCATCATAGCCTTGCTCAACAAGTTCACTGTGGTGGACAACCCAGCAAAGTTTGCATTGTTCGAACGGACTGAAAGACAAAATCAGGGTATGAAAATATGAGTATTACAAATGAAAGGAATATTATTGAAAAGTGAATAATCACCATTTATTTTAGTGTTTATGAGGAAATTGTCTCAGGATGAGTGTCCCCTGTATCTGCGTTTGTGTGCCGGCCCCAATGAAAAAGTCCTGAGTCTAGTTTTGAAAGAAAATGAGACTGGAGAAATTGATGTAAGCTATTCTCTCTTCAGGAGTTGTAATATGTAAATATAGATTTTCCTGGAAGTGTGTGAAATTTAAAAAAAAAATGTTATCTGCATACTTTACAGTGGGATGCTTTCAGTTTTCCTGAACTGTGCAACTTCCTGAGAATCCTGCAGCGTGAAGAAGAGGAGCATGTACGACAAATTGTGAAGCGTTACACACTCGCCCGAGACAGTATGATGCACGCAATATCCAGGTTTAAAAGCTGTTGATTTATGTCCATATGCATATAGGCTAGTTATTGTACAGTAAAATAATATGATTGTGTATGTGTACATAGACCTAATAAATATTCTCATGTATGTGATGTACTTTATTACACTTTGGGGTAGCTGCTTGAGTCAATTACCGTCAGGCATATAAAGCAGATTTGAGAGAGTAGTGATATCATCCATTATTATAATGTAATAATATTGTTCAAGTTTAAGAAAACGCAATTGTTGTAAACATTTCATTGTTTTTAAGCAGTAGTCGAGTTGTAAAATGAAACCAGGGGGGATGGTGAAATTTTTCACCAACGGTGGTGTTTCAGGGCAGGGCAGAATTAGAAGGTACTTTGTTAAAATTGAAATGCTTTTATAACAAAAAGTTAATATAATCATTCAATAATTCAATAATACACAGGATATTATCACACACGTACACACACACACACACACACACCTTAGTCCTGGTTTAGTCTTGGTTTAGTCCTGGTTTAGTCCTGGTTTAGACCTGGTTTAGACCTGGTTTAGTCTTGGTTTGGACCTGGTTTAGTTTTGGTTTAGTCCCGGTTTAGTCCTGGTTTAGACCCGGTTTAGATCTGGTTTAGTCTTGGCTTAGTCCTGGTTTGGACCTGGTTTAGTCCTGGTTTAGACCTGGTTTAGTCCTGGTTTAAACCTGGTTTAATCTTGGTTTAGTCCTGGTTTAGTGCCGAAATAGATGCAGAAATAATCTGATAATATGACTCACCCATAAGAATGCGGTCAGATCCATTCTAACAGTTTGCCGTGTTGTCTTTAATAATCCGGAGCTCCGGAGAAAAGGACATAATCCCGAACGTATCCCGTGTCCCGAGGCGAGAGTTCCTTCTTACGTAGCATTAACGTAGCAAGTTAAGGATTCTTCTTCTCTTGGAAATGCCGCGTAAATATCAGGCTCACAGCTGATCGGCGAACAGGCGCAAACACAACAGCGGCAATCGTCATGATTGGCGGGAGCGCGTATCGGTGCGTAATTATGCTGCAACATGATTGGAAGCTGGAGCGCACTGGCCATTTTGACTTAAAAACAGCGAAAATCACCAAAAGTTTAGGGATTTTCATGCCTGATTGATAAAATGCCATAAGGGATGGAAGAAGGAATGCCCGTTTTAGAAGAGGGATGATTTTGACTATTTTTTCCCACAGGGGGGATGCCACCCCCCCCCCCCCCCCCCCCCCCCCCTCGCCCCATCCCCCTCAAATCGAGTACTGTTTATAAGCATATGAGATATAAGCAAGTGTCTTACCAGCACTCTAATCAGAACTGACGAAGCCTCTCGGATGAGCGGCGAAAAGTTTTCGACCAAACAAACTTTGTCCAGTTGAAAAATTGAATTTCTTCTTTTATCATGGATTCTACCTGGACGACTGAGGGACTCTTCACGCATCTAAACATTTCATTATACGATTAAACTGAAGGTGAAGATGGGTCTTTAATCTTTCCAAGGGTATGTAATCTTTCTAAGAGCCGGAAGATGTTATTGCTTTTCCTGGAATTTTCCACAGCTTGGCATTAAACTGATAATTGAAGGCAAGCAGTTAGTGCCTCCAGGCCAAATTACAGGTCAGATCTGTGGAGAGGCAAATCTGCTCACAGTAGATATGCATGTTTTTCAAGATGTTTAACAATTTCAAACTCCTGCACTGGATAAGTAAAACAAAGATATATTTGTTTGATGTCTTAGTGTGGAACATTGCAGGAATAGCTTTAATATTTCCATGATTCCACAAAGCAGTAAAAATTGCAAATACTGCACTTAAGCTTAAAAATGCAGTATGTAACTTAGGGGTCCATCACCTGCTTGTTTCTATGGATATGCCACTGCTCTGCCTGGAATGTTCCACAGTATGACATTAAACAGCTCTACCTCACACTTATTCAATTAGTGTTTTTTTACTGCTCAAAAACACCTAGAAAAAAAGGTATTATAACTGAATGGTGTTGCCTCTCCACAGATCTGACCTGTAACTTAGCCTGGTTTGATCTCCATGAAGATAGAAAGGTTTAATGCCATACTGTAAAACATTTCAGACAAAGCAATAATATCTCCATGGCGACAAGCATTTGACGGACCTGCCACCAGAAAAGTTACACGATGCACCTTTAAGATGCGTGAAGAGTCCCTCAGTCGTCCAGGTAGAATCCATGATAAAAGAAGAAATTCAATTTGTCAACTGGACAAAGTTTGTTTGGTCGAAAACGTTTCGCCGCTCATCCGAAAGGCTTCGTCAGCTCTAATAAGAATGCTGGTAAGACGCTTGCTTATATCTTGCTGCAGGGAGGAGCTAACTAGCTAACTACTTTCCGAAACTATCTCATTGGTTTCAGTCTTTTGTTTCTCTGGCGTCTAGATTACCATACCTATTCATCCCTACAACGACTGTTTTTCACACCTCTGGCCCTGACCTGGCTAGCCCTATTGTTCCCCTGTTTGCTTGATCTAGGCTTAAGAATGGAATTATAGATGGGAGACAAATTATGTCTGACTCCACCATTTCTGTTCAGAGAAGGATTCTCTTTTTTTGACAAAAATAGCCTCTTTAACTCCCCTCTCAAACCAATTCTTTTCCCTGGCTAAGATCACTGTCCTCAAATGAATGGCCCGTGGCTTCTAGGTGAAGATGTACAGCAGATGACGGTCCACTCTGGCATGCCCGTCTGTGTTAGAACATCCTCTTGTGAAGTGGCTGCTTGGTTTCTCCAATATAGCGCTCACTGCAGTCTTCACTACACTGAATGGAGTAGACCACATTGCTTTGTTTGTGGCTCGGTGTTTTGTCCTTTGGGTGGACGAGTTTTTGTCTTAAAGTGTTTGTGGGTTTGAAATAAACTGGGATTTCATATTGTCTGAAAATCCTCTGTAGTTTTTCCGGGTAAGGAATCGCTACCCCTTTCCTCCTGGGTTCGGATTCTCTATTATCTTGTTTCTTGCCCTTGTCTCTCTTGGTTTTGTTAACAGCCCATTTAGGATATCCACAAACCGAGAGGGCTTCCTGCACATGTTGTTCTTCTTTCTCCTTACCCTCTGTGCTTGTGGGAACCACTTGGGCCCTGTGTTGTAATGTCCGAATAACACCCAGTTTGTGCTGCAGTGGGTGGTGTGAATCAAAAAGCAGGTATTGGTCTGTGTGTGTGGGCTTCCTGAAGACTTCTACTTGGAGTCGCCGGTCTCCTCCTATCGTTACTGCACAATCTAAGAACGCCAATGTGTTATCCTTGGCATCTTCACGGGTGAATTTGATATTAGGATCTACAGAATTGATATGTGCAGTAAAAGGTTCCAAATCTTGAATTTTGATTTTTGAAAAATTATCATCCACATAACGAAACCAGTTTGTGGGCGGAGTGCCTGGATATGAAGCTAAGGCACTCTGTTCAATTTGTTCCATGTATAAATTAGCCATGATAGGGGAGACCGGTGAGCCCATCGCACAGCCATGGATTTACCTGTAGAAGTTCCCTCTGAACTGGAAATAGGTGGTATTCAGACAAATTTCCAGCAGTTGGCAGATTTGGTCAGGTGAAAGTTTGGTTCTCTCTTCTAGCTTGGAATCCTGTAGTAATCTCCTTCTCGCTGCTTCGACCGCTACAGCCGTCTCAATTATGAAATTGATAACTTAAAATTTGAAATAGACAACTTACTAAACAAAATAACAAGTCTAGTGCCAAAAGAAATGTTTCACAGGATTAACGACTTCATAGCTACGGGTCAGTTGAGGCAACACAACAAAACCAAAGAGCGGCACATTAGGAAGTTTGCACAACTCCAAATTCAACATAAAAATAACCTCAAAGATCGGAGTGACAAAAGGAAGGAGGACAGACCTAGCCAATCAGAGCACAAAGAACGCTGGGTGAAAAACCTTTCCAACCGGGTACTCACTCAGACAGAGAAAGAAATACTGTGCAAAGGACTGAATTTCTCTGTGACGCCTAACCACATCCCCACGGTGGACTCGTACATCACGGCAGCGGAAACGGCCATTAGGAACAACAAGCTCACAGAGACAGAAGCTGGAGACCTTAGGCTGTGCTAAACTTCCACCCTCAAACGTAACACCAGAGGAGAGAAAGGCCATCATTGCTCTAGAGAGGGACCAGAGCATCAACATCCTGCCTGCGGACAAAGGGAGATGCACGGTGATCTTGGACTCAGCTGATTATGAGGCGAAGGTGAACAGCCTACTCAGGGACACAACAACATACGAAGTACTGAAACGGGACCCCACCAATGGGTACAAAAAGAAGATCATTGATTGCTTGCAGAAGTTGACAAAAGAAGAAGTCATTGATCTACAACTGTATTACAGACTGTACCCTGGTGATGCGATCCCGTGCATCTATGGCCTCCCTAAGATTCACAAACAAGGAGTACCACTCAGACCCATTGTGTGTAGTGTTGACTCCATTACATATAATTTGGCCAAACACCTAAAAACCATCTTGGCTCCATTGGTGGGTAACACGGAGCACCACATTGAGAACACAGCCGAATTTGTAAAGAAAGTTAAGTTTCTCCAGTTTGGTCAGGATGAGACAATGGTTTCCTTTGATGTAACCTCTCTTTTCACTTGTATCCCCACAGCTGTAGCGGTCGAAGCAGCGAGAAGGAGTTTACTGCAGGATTCCAAGTTAGAAGAGAGAACCAAACTTTTCACCTGAATCACGCACCACGCTGCGCAACAGGGGAACTCCCTTCCTGGTGCGTAACTGAGATTCCCCTGGCAGCGTGCTGTGTGATTCGGCTTTGTTTTTCCGCACTGAAAAATAGTTCCCACCCAAAATGACCAAGGCAAGGCTCTCCGTGTTGATTTGCACATTTATTTGCACTCGATATGAATGCGCACTACACAGAAAGTAATTGGGAAACGCATCGAGCAAATGAATTCCTTTTGGCCAAAATCTTTCTCTGGCGCCGTTAGACTCCAGTCTAACGCGGAGGAGCAGCAGATACCGCGGCGGTCAGTGGCGACAGACTCGGACAATGGCTGGGTGACCAGGAAAACGCTTTCCACCACTTATTTTAGTCTCTGGACTGTGGGGAGATGCCCAAATTTGACCTGGGGGTGGCATATCCCTTTAAACTACAAAGCAACTAGTGAGAGTTATATAAATGAAGTTATTACCTGATGGTTCTCAGTTTGTTTTATCATCACAAGATGAGAGGGGCGGGGAGGAGGGACCGGGGCGGGGGGGAGCGGGACATTTTTAATGGATTCATGTAAGAGTCTGGTTAATGCACCGCGTCTCACCTCGGCTCACCATGGGCAGTTCGGCTCTGGGCCGCGCGTATTCCGCAAGTAAGCCGTCGGGGGGAAGGGGACACGTTACGCACAGACGGAGACACCGTCTGTGCGTAACGTGTCTCAGAGGAGACGTGGCACCGGGACTGAGGCTCAGGACGTGCCCGGGGGACGGCGCGTCTGCTCCGGCCTCGCTCGGACAGTGCGCCCAGAGCAGGGGGAGTTTTTTTCGCTGAAAACGCACGGAGCCTGCATAAACTAAGCCACACAGACTGATTTTCTGGGCACAAAAAAAAAAAAAGAAGAAAAAAAAAGAAATCAGCGTGAGAAATGCCATGTGTGGCGTGTGAGCGTGTGAACACGTCGAATTGCGTGTGTCACACTCTCAATGCGTGAGACTTGAGAGCCCTGTTAACTCGACAACTGCTCGCCCCCCGGTCCTCAGAAATCTCACTCCTAGCAATCTTCAAAACTTGAGAGCCCTGCCAATGAGATAGTTTTGGAAAGTAGTTAGCTAGTTAGCTCCTCCCTGCAGCAAGATATAAGCAGGGCTCTCAAGTCTCACGCATTGAGAGTGTGACACACGCAATTCGACGTATTCACACGCGCACACGCCACACATGGCATTTCTCACGCTGATTTGTGTTATTTTTTTTATTTTTTATTTTTTTGTGCCCAGAAAATCGGTCTGTGTGGCTTAGTTTATGCAGGCTCCGCGCGTTTTCAGCGCCGTGCGCTCCGAGCGGAGGCCGGAGCAGACACGCCGTCCCCCGGGCATGTCCTGAGCCTCAGTCCTGGTGCCACGTCTCCTCTGAGACGCACCGACTCCGGTCCCGGTGTCTCCGTCTGTGCGTAACGTGTCCCCCCCGACGGCTTACGCGCGGAATACGCGCGGCCTAGAGCCGAACTGCCCGTGGTGAGACGCGGTGAGACGCGGGCCCGGTGCATTAACCAGATTCTTACATGAATCCGTTAAAAATGTCCCGCCCCCCCCGCCCCGCTTCCCCCCGCCCCTCTCAGCGCGCACTGACAAAGTGCGGTGATGATAAAACAAACTGAGAACCATCAGGTAATAACTTCATTTATATAACTCTCATTAGTTGCTTTGTAGTTTAAGTTTGCTCTTTAGACAAACAGGGCTCTCAACACGCAATTCGACGTGTTCACACGCTCACACGGCATTTCTCACGCAATTCAAGCGCCCAAAATTGTTCACTCGCACCCCCCGGTCCTCGGAAATTGCAGTCACACGCACGACCCCGCTCAAAACTTGAGAGCCCTGATATAAGCAAGCGTCTTACCAGCATTCTGATTAGAGCTGACGAAGGCTCTCGGATGAGCGGCAAAACGTTTTCGACCAAACAAACTTTGTCCAATTGACAAATTGAATTTCTTCTTTTATTATGATGCACTTTTAACACACAAAACCAGGTCGCAATACAAAACATCCAGTCCACCAGGCGGCGCTCGTTCTTGGTTTGTCTACAGATAGCTTTAGCTTTCCACGAGTAGAAGGTGTAGCGTTAGCGGAGCAGCTTTGGCTCAAATCATCAAGCCAAATAAATACGAAACATTAATCTGTGCTCGTTTGGTGGCAGCTGCCAAGGTTTGTTTTCCGGTAATGCATTTGAAGCACGCGTTATTTCTTGTTGAGATCGTCAGTAATCATCGGAAACGCTGATTGCTGAATAATATGTTATGTTCACAGTAGCTACACTGCCCAAAGCTAGCACTTGAGACCAATTTGTCTTTGAGCAATGTGTGTTATAAGGACGTATTATCTCGCAACCACTCGTAATCAAAACCCACTATTAAAACGTATTTTCATCAAATACCATTCCCGTACTGACCTCCTTCACAATTCCCTTTATGCCTCTCGGCATGTCACTGGTGTGGTTTTAATAAAACGCCACATTAAGATGCTACTTAATGTACTTAGACGTCGCCCGGGAATACGTTAAGTGTATTTGTTATATATTGTTCTTATTTATCGGAGAATAGGTCATCTCACTTTTGCTTGTATGGCTTTTTCAGGTGTCATTTTC